>JAPXFQ010002608.1:0-1200000 GCA_028564705.1 Apricaphanius iberus
TTGACTAAGGATAGATTCAATATATTTAAAATTGGAGCAGCGATCAGAGGGAAAACTTCTTTTAAGAGTTTAGTTGGGATTGGGTCTAGATATATCCTACATAATATTTTATAAAAAAATATAGAAGAGATATGGACTATTTGTGTACATTGTATAATTCAGCTACAGAGAGAATTCCACACGCCTTCTGTGAATGTATATTTGTTAAATACTTTTGGTATGGGATAGCACATTTAATTTTTCTTTGCCTTGCTATCAATATTAAGCTACAATTAAGGGACATTATTGTCTTTAGAGATAAAAAATCTCTTGTTACATATCACTCTATCCTTAATTTCCTGATTTTATTAGGAAAATTCCACATTCATAAGTCTAAATGATCCAACACAAACCCCAATGTGTCCAAATTTAAGACTGAAATAAGAATCTATCTTGATACTTTGAAAGATCTAGTTAATCAAAACCTAAGTTACTCAGAGCCTTTATTTCAAAGGAATCTTTTGAATACCCGTTTTCTTTCTTTTTGTAAAAACTCTATTCTCTTTCATTTGCAACTCAACATCACTACTTTGTTTTCCAAGAAACTTGTACTTACACATCCTGTGGTTCAACCTTGTTTTTTTTTTTTCAATATGTTTAAAAAAACGTTTCACCACTGTTCCAGGTTTACTCCATATTTAGATAGTGAGACATGCCTTAGAAAGTCTTTCCGGACGAAGCGAGCTTGGAGATTTTGTTTCTCATCTGGTCGTCAGTTTCTTTAGAAACATCTATCTATCTATCTATCTATCTATCTATCTATCTATCTATCTATCTATCTATCTATCTATCTATCTATCTATCTATCTATCTATCTATCTATCTATCTGTCTGTCTGTCTGTCTGTCTGTCTGTCATCTATCTATCTATCTATCTATCTATCTATCTATCTATCTATCTATCTATCTATCTATCTATCTATCTATCTATCTATCTATCTGCGCACTTCCAGTCTTATCCAGCAGAGGGCGGTACCTTTGGCTTTTAATCGACCGTTATAGAAAGAAGAAGGCTTTACGAGAATTGACGAACATAGCCGAATTGGTGCGAACGGCAAATCAACACCGTGTAAAGTTAGCATGATGCTAGCAGATCAAACGACAGCCGACGATACCTTCTAAATAATAGTTCCCTTGCTGTAGTTTGCGCTTCAACGGAGGACCTTGAGCACACATAATGGTCAGTATGAAACCAGTGACGTATTTATAACCAAGCGCTGTGTTTTGGACGCAGACGTTAGCCAGGTTAGCTTGGCCCAGTTGGTAACACAGCGCGTTTACTTCCTATAGGAGTGTGATGATGTTACAGTTGGGAAAGTGAATAATGTCCTGTAGCCGATAAGGAATAAATACATTGGCAATTATATCTGGAATTCTGACTCTATAATGACGTTACCCTCACAACTTTAGTTGTTTTCGTGTATTTAGCTGGTGCAAATTTTAGCACAACTTCCGCAGTTGTGTTTGTGTAAACAAAAAATCGTTTTGGGAAGGTTTACCGTCTTAACACTGAACCCCAACCAGCTCACTGGTAGCACACCCGCTTTCAACTCCGAAGGTTTTACGTATCAGGAAATGATGCAATAGTTGTTTTTCCCCCTGCTTCTGCGACAAAAATAAATAAATAGTTGTAATAAAAACAGATTTCACGTGATCAAACCGATCAAGCAAACAAAAAGATTAAGTGGAATTGCTTAATTTTAAATGGAAAATGTTAGGAGCACGATTGTTTTTACCCCTCAAACATGATACTGTGATTTATCCCCACACTTTTCAATTAGTCTCATTGCCCCAGACTCCTGTTGCTTATTCACATGTATTGGTAAAAAACAAAATTGTCCTCTCAAAGCATTTTTCGAAAAGAATAGAAAACAGCAATCTGGTGTCGTCCCACAAGGGGAAATTCAGTTGTTACAGCAGAAAAAGCAAGAACAGAGTGCAATTTAAGAGTCCAGAAGGACGTGGTTACAAAAACAGAGTACTGTGCAGTTATTAAGTTATAAAAACAAGTGGTTGAAATGTGCAACACAGCAGAATACTTAAAGAATACTGTACATATTTAGAAATATGCATCGTAATGTGTGTTAAAAAAGTAATTGTATTATTTCCAAAAGTTTGCATATATTAACTAAGAAAAAGACAATGTGCAAATTTCAGCAACCGTAATTTTATGTGGTTAATTAGTGCAAATTAGAGCACTGATAGGAACATCTATGTTTGTTGGGAGAACAAGATGTTCCTACTTGAGCTTTTCCTATTCATTGACTCCATTTACATGCAGCCAATAATCAGGTTATGGTCGGGTTAAGGTCATTATTTGGGTGTCTGAAACCTTCGGAATGACCCGTTTACATGCGTTTACAAGCTGAGAGACTTACTCCTGTATACAGACGTGGACAAAATTGTTGGTACCCTTCATTAAATAAAAGAAAAACTCATAATGGTCACAGAAATAACTTTATTCTGACAAAAGTAATAATAAATAAAAATTATATAAATGTTGACCAATGAAAGTCAGACATTGCTTTTCATCCATGCTTCAACAGAATTATAAAAAAAATAAATGCATGAAACAGGCCTGGACAAAAATGATGGTACCCCTAGAAAAGAATGAAAAGAATGTGACCAAAGGGACATGTTAATCCAAGGTATGTCCACTAATCAGCATCCTAGGTGTCTACAATCCTGTAATCACTCAGTGGGCCTATATATAGGACTCCAGGTAGTCACTGTGTTGTTTGGTGTCGTGGTGTGTACCACACTCAATATAAACCAGAGGAAGCAAAGGAAAGAGTTGTCTCAGGAGATGAGAAAGAAAATCATAGACAAGCATGTTAACTGTAAAGGCTATTAGACCATCTCCAAGCAACTAGATTTTTCTGTGACTACAGCTGCACATGTCATTCAGTAATGTACGATCCATGGGACTGTAGCCAACCTCCCTGGACGTGGCTGCAGGAGGAAAATTGATGACAGATCAAAGAGACGGATAATCCAAATGGTAACAAAAGAGCCTAGAAAGACTTCAAAATAGATCCAAGCTGAACTTTATGCTCAAGGAACATCAGTGTCAGATCGGAACATCCTTCGCTGTTTGAGCCAGAGGACAAATCATTAAAAAAAACAGACTGGAGTATGCCAAACTACATGCTGACGAACCACAAAGATTCTGGGAGAATGTCATGGGGACAGATCAGACAAAAATTTAACTTTTTGCCAAGGCACATCAGCTCTATGTTCACAGACGGAAAAATGAAGCATATCTAGAAAAGAACACGGTCCCTACTGTGAAACATGGGGGAGGCTCGGTTATGTTCTGGGGCTGATTTGCTGCATCTGACACAGGGTGTCTTGAATCTGTGCAGGGTACAATGAAATCTCAAGACTATCAGGGGATTCTAGAGAGAAATGTGCTGGCCAGTGTCAGAAAGCATGGTCTCAGTCGCAGGTCACGGGTCTTACAACAGGAAAATGACCCAAAACACACAGCTAAAAACACCCAAGAAGGGCTAAGAGGAAAACACTGGCCTTCTATGAGCCCTGATCTCAATCCTATTGAGCATCTTTGGAAGGAGCTGAAACGTGCTGTCTGGAAAAGGCGCCCTTCAAACCGGAAACAACTAGAACAGTTTGCTCATGAGGAGTGGGCCAAAATACCTGCTGAGAGGTGCAGAAGTCTCATTGACAGTTACAGGAATCATTTGATTGCAGTGATTGCCTCAAAAGGTTGTGCAACCAAATATTAAGTAGTGGGTACCATCATTTTTGTCCAGGCCTGTTTCATGCATTTATTTTTTAAATAATTTCATTGAAGCATGGATGAAAAGCAATGTCTGACTTTCATTGGTCAACATTTATATAATTTTTATTTATTATTACTTTTGTCAGATTAAAGTTATTTCTGTGACCATTATGAGTTTTTCTTTTATTTAATGAAGGGTACCAACAATTTTGTCCACGTCTGTACATGGAATTTGTAATCAATTGGCATATCCCGATGTAAACGATCACCTTCTTTCAAATCTCACTATCTCGGTCAACAAAAGACATTGGGCCTGATTTATCAACGGTTTTAGCCTGTTAAACCCGTAGCAAGACGCACGCAATCCATTTAGCCCGTTTCCTTAATCTCGCATCTGAATATGCAATCAGTCCGTTTCTGTAAAAAAAAAAAAAACGCAATATATTGGAAGGAAAACAGCCAAATAAGTAGGCGTTCCAGATTGATTTAATAAACATAAAAATGTTTGCGGCAGCTATTTTAACGTATGTTTTCAGCACTTCTGAAAGGCGTGTCTTAATTTTTCGCCACCACATTCAACATAAGTTTATTATTGACAAATGAAAAATGTCTTACACACACCATATAACCTATTAGTAATTAACACTCTAATAGCCACAGCTAATAGCTACATAAAATGTAGTAAACTTGTACAGTACCATAACATTCAGACATTTCAGATAATATATTTTCAGGATAATTTTTTTTCTCCTGCAACTTGACATTTTGAAGCCATGATGAAGTGCAGTGCAAACAACATTGGTAGAATATAGACATGTTAGTGACCTTGTTCTGGATATGATGAACATCTGACTCTGGATTATGACAGAGCAGAGAGCAGCACTTGTACACTGCACGCATTAAGTTTATTACTGACAAACGAGAAACTTAATTCACTACATTCTAATATTAATTAACTCTGTAACAGCCATAACATTGATAGTTATGCAGTTCTCCCCCCCTGTACTTTGCAAAAGACGCATCATGAATCCCTACAAATATTGCTCCTCTCTCTAGCTGTGCAGCTCATATTAGCGGCTCCAATCTCCTCATTTGAGTGCTGATACTTGCGCATGATATGAATTGCTCTTGTTATCTTAGTAGATCGCTGGCAAATTAAGGAAAACCCACTCTCACCATTTTTTTTAGCGCTGCGCGCAATTTCGATAGGGTCTTGATGAATCACGCCCTTTTTATTAATGGTTTTCATCACACTAAGAAATTGGTTTTCCTCCTCGCTCCAAAAATGTGCTGCTGTTCTGCGTCTCATCGTGTTTACCTCCACTTCTTGTTAACTTCTGTATACTGCACGCATGTTTTTCTAAACGCGTACAAGAAGTTCCTCTACTCATAAAACCAGGCTTCCTTGCGAATAGAACAGGCGCAGAACACGGATCAGTCGGGGGTTATACCGCGTTTACATGGCCAAATAATCAGGTTAGAAAACGGGTACCCCAGGGGTAATATTTTAAAAACTCGAATATGAGCATATTCGGTGCTTACGTGGTCTTGCGCGACCGGGTTTTTGCGAATATCCCGGTTGCTATGTCACCAACCCAAACTCTGACTCTTCAACAGGGGCTCTTGGGTATTTTTTGAATAAACATCCTCACTGCGAAATGATAGTCTTGAATTGCCTTATGAACATTTCCGGTTTGATGTGTTGCAACAATTGCTTCTTTGTAGTCATTGCTGATGACTTGCCTTCCTGGCGACTATATGCATTGCACCAATCCCTCTGAACGTCAGACTATGCATCACAGCGGTGTTCCAGAGTTTTACCCTAATCCAGTGTCCTGTTTATGCCGCAGGACAGCGAGATGTCTGACATCGAGCCTGCGCCAGGGCCCGAGAGCAGCAGCATGGAGGGGGAAAACGCTCCACTTTACTGCATTTGCCGCAAACCGGACATCAACTGCTTCATGATGTAAGTTGGCAACCAGCGACGTTGTTTTTAATCAGTTGCGAGACAGAGAACACATGTATTCATCCAGGCGGGTCGGGCTCTTGTTTCCTGCTCTCTCAGCGGCTGTGACAACTGCAACGAGTGGTTCCACGGGCACTGCATCAACATCACAGAGAAGATGGCGAAGGCGATCCAGGAGTGGTACTGCATGAGCTGCAGAGGTCGGCATCGTTTTTTTGGTTTTAATCCTCTATCACATTTGTTACCTCCTATTTTTAAGGTAATTTATAAAGAGGCTTTAATTTATTTTTGATCTTTTCTGGGCAGATGAAAACCCACTGTTGGAGGTGAAATACCGATCGAAGAAAAACCGCGATAAGGACCCGGACTCGGACAGAACAGAAAGACAGTACAGCACGCCCAGCACCCCGGACTACAGAAGCGACAGGCGACGCGGATCTAAAGTACGTCGCGCGGGTGCATTCGAGCGTGCTAGAACCCCATCCGCCAGTGCTGTCGGAGCTGAACCGTGTTGTTCCTCTTTGAACTGTGCGTCTCCAGGTAAAGCGGTCAGTGCGCATGTGTGGGGAATGCGAGCCCTGCAGGAGGACGGAAGACTGCGCCCAGTGCGACTTCTGCAAGGACATGAAGAAGTTTGGTGGACCCAACAAAATCAGACAAAAGTGCCGCTTCAGGCAGTGTGAGGTCCGAGCCAGGGTGAGTCCTACTTAACTACTTCCTCCTTCCTGATTGTCAGAAGCTGACCCTCGCACCCCTGTCAAAGAAACTCTGCAACCTGTATCGTTTATTTATTTATTTATTTATTTTTTCTTCACCAGAAAATGCTCCGCGTGAAGGAAGAGGAACTCTCCCTGCGTGAGAGGAGAGAGAACTCCCACCACAGACGGAGACGGTACTCCGAGGACTACGACAGTGAGGCGGAGCTCTTCCAGCAGTACAGGGCAGCAGGACTCGCCGCACACATGGTAAGCCCGGCACCGCTTCGTCTCGGCCGAACCTGCTCGTTCCGGAGCCAGGGAAGTCATTCGATTGGTGCTCTTCACCCACGCAGGCGTGGGGGAGCGACGACGAGGACGACGAGCCGGCTTTCAGTCCCGTCATGAGGAAGAAAGCCATCAAGGTGAAGCACGTCAAGAGACGTGAAAAGAAGATTGAGAAAAAGGTGAGTTTCCTCGTGAAAACGGAAAGCATAGCGAGCCGTCGGAGTGGGACACCCTGTCCACGTGTAAATAAGGCTGCGTATGCTATTTTGAATTTTTCCTCTCCCAACTATTTAGAAAGAGTCGCGCCGACACAAGCAGAAACAGAAGCACAGGGACAAAAGCCGACACAGCGAGCGGGGGGACTTCCGGGACAGCGGGGGGATGCGTCAGTGTCTGGGGCCCAACTGTGTGAAAGCCGCTCGGCCAGCCTCCAAATACTGTTCCGAGGACTGTGGCATGAAGCTGGCTGCCAAGTAAGTAGCCTCCATCTACACACGTCTACATGGAGACGGGCTTTGTAGAAGTATTCACACCCCCTATGATTTAGTTATTTTTCTTATACCACATTAGAACTTTAATCTTGAATATATTTTGTTGGGATTTCATGTGATAGACAAAGCAACACACATCGGAAATTATGAAAAGTGGCCGGCATTTGTATTTGCCTCCCAAACTCGGATGCCCCTAAAAAAAAACAGGTTTTGTTCAGAGTTCGACTAATTAGTGAATAGATTAAAACTGAGTATAATTTAATCCAAGTATAAATACAGCTGTTCTGTGAAGGCTTCAACATAATAATGCTGCCACCTAGAGGTTGCAGTTCAGGTGTGGATTGGGACAAAATTTCAGGCCAAAAATTTGAATCCGTTCCAAGCCATAGCCATCAGATTTACACAAAAAACCTAGAGTGAGTTAAGTTGGGCGCCTAGTGATTTAAATTGGTAAAATAATAAAACAAAGGCTGCCCATGCGCTGAAATTTTATTTTATGCTGAAATAACCTGTTCTCAAATTGCATTGTTCTACGTCATCTACACTTACACTGGTATATATAAAAGCCAGCACATGTATCAAGCTGATTGACATTAAAGGTTGTATATGGAACATTTTCATTAAAAGCAACATTTAAAAAAAATACATCCACTGGGCTTTTAGAGAGGTGCAGAATGAAAGTACAACATTTCCTTAAAAAATTATATTTGAATTAAAATATAATGTACATTTAAATCAGGCACGACAATGACGTTCTGATTACATCTAGCAGCCAGTACCAGCTGGGGTTGACAGCTACGGTCTCGGTGCAGCTCAGTTTAAACTGGGTGGAGTCAGCAAGTAAAACAGCTGCTTCAGAGACACACAGATCTTGTTATCAGTCTCAGAAACTACAGTCGTTTTAGGTGAAGCCTACATTAGATAGACCCACATAAAACATTTCCATGGCATCTAACACACACGGAAACGACGACTTTCCTCCTGGATCGGTAATATAGCTCGCTTATGAAGTTTGCTAACGTTATCTGACAGTTAAACTCCTCTAAAATACATTCCTCACCGGACATGGTCACTAGGCGTATTATCTGCAGCGAACCAGGCAACCCAACAGCTGGATTGATGTTTTTGTTGTTGTAACTACAATCTAGATAAACTAGATGTTGCTATCATGCTCCTGTTGCATATACAATCTTTAATCCTGGGTTACCATTAAAATAGGGACAAAAGATATTTTGGAGTGGGAATGAGAGTTATTCTGAAATATCAGTTAAAACCTTGTCCTGATTCCTGCCTGGTTTCTTCCACCAGTATTTTTGTCTCAGAAAGTTCTAATCTCTCCTTACCTGTGTCATCTTCCCTGCTGCTGGTCTCTAGTCCTAAATCTCCTCCCCTGCTCAGATTTTTCTTCTGTTGTGACAATAAAGATTTGGAGATGTGGAAAGCAACATTTTAAAATAGGATTAGGATGCGTAGCAGTGGAATTACTGTGATAATTACACTCCAAGTCCCTTTTGTACCATTTTTTTTTTTTTCACAGCCACTTCTATTCTCTTTCCACCTGTTCAGACCCTCCCTCACCCTGCCTACTGCTCTGTCTTAAAATAAAATATTACTTTCAAATATGTGGACAGCAATAGTGAGCATAGATTCTGCACATAAATGGAAGAGGTTTGGGATTATTCCTAGCAGTTACTGACTATTAAAGGATTTAAGAAGCAACATCAAGGTTAACTAGTTTAGCATTAAATATTGACACGTATTAACTAGTCATCATTTAGCTACATCAGCTGTATGCAACAAAATAACTCAACTTGCAGCTTAGCTAGCAAGCTAAATATCTAAATATCTATGGTAATCTAAATAATTGATTAGTAAGCTAAGTATTTAGTTAACCATATAAATATATGTTTAGAAAGCTAAATATTTAATTGCTAAGCTAAATAATTGATTAGTGAGCTAAATTTTAATTGGTAAGGTAAATATTTAGTTAGCAAGACAAATATTTTGTTAGCAAGTTAATTTTTTTTTACTAGCCAGCTAGATGTTTATTTGGTAAGCTAAATAATTGATTATTGACCAAATTATTTAGTTAGCAAGCTAAATATTTAATGAGCAAGTTAAATAACTGATTAGCATGCTTAATATTTTCTGTAGCTAAATAATAGATTAATAAGTTAATATTTAGTTAGCTAGCTAAATAATTTATTAGTGAGCTAAAAATTTAGCTAGCAAGCTAAATATTTTGTTTAGCTAAATAACTGATTAGTAAGCTAAATATTTTGTTTGGCTAAATAATTGATTAGTTAGCAAAATATTAGTATTTATTTAATCTAAAATTTTAGCTTATGTTAATCTAAAGTTTGGAGACAAATATTTCATTTGTAAACTAAGCATTTAGCTTCTCCGCATATTTATAATATCCATCAAATGTCTTGTCTACTCTATACTGGACTAATTAGCGTATCTTAATCAGATTATGTCTGAAGGTGGAAAATCATGTTTTCTTTTCATTGCAGTTCAGAAAGTTACTCTTCTATTTGTCGTCATGTCAAATCAAGTTCAAGTAGTGTACTTTTAAGTTTATGGTTGCAATGTGATAAATGTGTTGAAATGTTCGAGACTTAGGTAGTAATGCTTATGGAAGGGTATATATGGATAATAAAGCATCATTTATTTCAATGTATTGAATTTCTAAGGAGAAGATCAGAAATGATCAGTGTCCTTTATGGTCGCTATAATTTAGACTTCTTTCTTTTTCCGGCCCACAGCCGGATCTACGAGATCCTCCCGCAGCGAATCCAGCAGTGGCAGCAGAGTCCCTGCATCGCCGAGGAGCACGGCAAGAAGCAGCTGGAGCGCATCCGCCGGGACCAACAAAACGCCCGGCTGCGCCTCACAGACATGGAGCGGCGCTTTCACGAGCTGGAGGGCATCATCGCCAAGGCCAAGCAGCAGGCGGTTCAGCAGGACGAGGAGGTAACTGGGCTTCACCTCAAAACCAATTTCTCACACGGGGAGTTTTGTAGGTGATTTCAAAGATGGGTTAAGCAATAACAGATGTAATCACAGGTGAACGAAGGTGAGAGCGATGACACGGATCTCCAGATTTTCTGTGTTTCCTGCGGTCATCCCATTAATCCCAAAGTGGCGCTGAGGCATATGGAGAGATGCTACGCCAAGGTGATATTCAATTCTTGCTCCCTGCTTAGAGCTACAAATTAATGTTGTTGTTTACAAGCACACCCAGTCAGTCGACCTCTAAAAAACTGCTTCTGAAATGCTTCTCAACAGTATGAGAGTCAGACATCCTTTGGTTCCATGTATCCCACAAGAATAGAGGGGTAAGAGTAATAGAATGCTGCTGAGTTTTAGGGAAGAATTTCGCCTTTTGGACTGCACCGTTATTTATTTGTATTATTCTCTCCGCAGCGCCACCAGACTCTTCTGCGACGTGTACAACCCCCAGAGCAAGACCTACTGCAAGAGACTGCAGGTTCTCTGTCCAGAACATTCCCGTGATCCAAAGGTGAGTGTGATCCTACTTGGGCTAGGGAAAAACAACTTCCTGTGAGAACCCCAAACTATTTTAATTAAGTACGTCCAGGCAGCAGGGCAGCTACTTTACATATACAGTCTATGGTAACTATACATCAAGTGGGCGTCACGCAGCAAGTCGCCCACGTTGGCGCAGCAGGCATCAGCACGTTTGGAAAACTGAACTTTAGGGCGTCAACCAATCAGCAACTCCTCGTACTGACGTCAGACGAAAATACTGCTGAATCTGAACCTAATCCATACGCAACTCTTGGAGCCAATGGTGAAACTCTCCGAACTCAGAATGCCTATCCACACGTCGTAAATGCGCCCGACGACAACGTCTGGTTTTATTAATTAAATAAAGCCAAACCACGCTCTCGACATGATCCGCCATGTTGTAAACTAGCAGCAGACAAATCTCGGCCCGCGCGCTGACGTGACGCGCCTAGACAGAAAGTATGCAAGCAGCTGGGCTTTAATTTTATAGCATCAACTTTCGTCCGTTTGAGCGATTTGACGCCTGGATGTGCTGACAGGTGTGAAAGCGGCATAGTGTTTATATTAGGGGTGCAACGATACCACTTGTTTTCAAACCGATACAATACCGATACTTTGATCTGAATACTTGCCGATACTCAGTAGCAATGCCGATATTTCTACCTCTCAAAAAAGTTGGAAGACAGATTTTATGTTCTTCTCTACTTTTATACAAGAAATGATGCTGAATTAGATAGAAATAAAATAGGAATAAAGGTGGACCCAAAACTAAAAATAGTGAAAAATAAACATTTTCTGTGAAACGATTGCAGTTTCCACCTTTTAAGCATCGCCTCATGTAGTAGTGGGCAGTATAAAAGGTTGTAGCTGGAAACGATAAAAATGTAGACAAAGCTATACATTTTGGCTTTACCACCTTACCGCGCTTATTCATTTTGATGATGTCATCAAGCAGTGCCTACAAACTTTGTATCAGGTACACAAGGATACTGATGTTCAGTCTTTGTCTTCAGACTTAATATTGAAAGTGTAAATTTTTTGTATTTAACGGAATACAAAGCTGTTGAAGAGCATTTTTAATTCAATTATATGCAGCTTTCGTTTTGTGCAATATTAAATGAATAAATGAAACTAGGGAATCAGACTGTTCTGAGCTTTGTCTTCCTAATATTTAGCTTTTATTTTAAATATCTTCATCATAATTGATGTTATGAGATTTTTTTCCCCACTATTTCTTATATTTTTAAATGTTCTTTAAATGGCATTCTGAACCTTTTTGAAGTTGTTCTGCTGCAATGTGTCAGGAAAGTGAGAATTATCTTAAGCCATTATTTTGACATAAAGAAAAAAAGTATATGGGGCAACACATTATTACGGCACATGCTTTCAATTATATCTCAATATAGATTTGAGGCCAGCCCTAGGTTCATTCTATCGGTTAACTTTAACCAGTACAGTAGTACGTTAGCAAGGTATTGGCCCGATACCAGTATAGTTATCGGTGCATCCCTAGTTTACACGAAGGGTTTTTTTCTCCTTGGCTTCCAGGTGCCGGTGGACGAGGTGTGTGGATGCCCTCTGGTGAAGAACGTGTTTGATCCCACCGGAGATTATTGCAGAGTATCCAAAAGGAAGTGCAACAAACATTATAACTGGGAGAAGCTGAGGAGAGCTGAGGTGGACTTGGAGCGGGTCAGAGTGGTAAGACAATCTGAGGCACTCCGTTGCCATGGAAGCTGCAATACCTAAAAGCGGCAGCGGGTCTCACCGATCTAACGTGTTTTTGGTCCTCACCCAGTGGTACAAGCTGGACGAGCTGTTCGAACAGGAGCGTAACGTCAGGACTGCAATGACCAACAGAGCCGGGCTGCTGGCTCTCATGTTGCACCAGACTATCCAGCACGACCCCCTGGCCACTGATCTCCGTGGCAACAAGGATAGGTAGTCGGCCTGGACCTCTTGTTGGTTTTAGATCGGCAGATTGCTGTACATAGCATAATCGAGATAAAGATGTAAACTTCTAGATTAACTACTGCTTTGATGAAAGAAAATTTTTCTACCATCGTAAAGTGTGTGTATGATAATATATTTTTCTCTAATAGTGGTAGATAAGCCACATTTGAGGGAAAAATGCTGGTTTTGGTATGCGCATTCAGAATAAACATTTAAAACAAGCTCCACATGGTGTGTCAGGACTGATGTGTTTACACCAACACAACTCCCAAATAATGTGTACATGATAAAACTATCAACACCTTTACACACATTATGGTTCCAGATATCATTCATTGATATAAAAAGATCATTTTCTAACAGCGTTCTAAGTTGAATCTTGTAAAAATAAAGAAGAGGAATCAATTTTTGAATATCCAACAAGTATTAAAGAATAAATGAGCAAATTTAATTAGGGAGTCGCTGTGGTAGGCTGAACTACTTAAGGTTTAATTGAATGAAGGCAAAAGTCTTCATACCTCTTTTCACTTTTCCACATTGTTCTGTTACATCATCAAACTTTAATGGAAAGGACTACACGTTGTAGGGGGATGGAAGGAAAACGACGAATAGGATTGAATCTTAGTTGGCTTTAGCTAGTCCTTTAAAAGCATTTTAACAGTGTGATGATGATGATGCCTCCACCATGGTTGCACTGTGGGGATTATGTGCTACTTTTCTAGCTCATAGCTCATTGCATGGGGCTAAATGTTCAGTTCTCTCATCTGTGAAGTGCAATGCCTGCTGTGACCCTCACACAAATACACACACTCAGGACCTGGTACTCTGCATTCTATCCCTGTAAACAGGTTGTCTGCAGAACTTTGTGGTATTCTGAGGAGGTAATGGACAAAGGCCAGATTTGTCACCAGATTCTCCCAACTAATCTGTGGATCTCTGCAGCTCCTCCACAATCACTGACTACTGTTCTCCTTTCCATACCAGTTTAGGTCTAACACTTTCCATTGTAAGACTATTGTTTAAACATTGAACCATTAAATTATTGGTTTAGCTTCCAACTTCCGACCTGGCTGGTGTGTTTCTTTGTCCTAATGATGGTGCTAGTTTCTTAATGTTCTCTAAAAAACCTGGAAAAGAGCGATCAAAGGATCAGGATAGTTTTATGGCTTCATTCAGGTGAGGCTTTCAATCTTTAAAACCTCAAAATAAAATTACCTATCTGCGGTAGTACTTGAAATCCTCTCATTTTTGTCTACTGTGTTATAATTGCCGAATATATATTTGTAAAAAAAAAAATGCATGTTTTAAAACCTTTTCAAAGCAATTTCTGCTGTTGCTGGATGCCAAAACAAGCTGGCTTCTCTGATTCATTTTGGTTTTCATAAAGGTTTTGCAGAAAGAAAGAAACGTTTTGCATTTTTAAACAAATGTAGCAAACTTGCATTCAAATATCCGTCTCCTGTTTCCATCTTGCATACAGCAATCTTGTATTTATTAGATGTAATCTGTATAATCATCGCTATATTTTACTCTTATTTCATGTGTTTATCCTGTTACTGACGTGTTTTTTTTCTAACACTGTATCAAAACTAAATTTATCCGAACCGTGAACGCAGCAAAAACTTATCTCAAAGAACAGGCATCCAGGGGAAGATGACTCCCTTCAAACTGCGGGTCTACTGCTCTGACGGGAGTATTTTGACCGTCTGATTTAGTGGAGTAACTCTAAAATCTTTTGAAATTACAATAACTGTTGATCTTTTAAAGAAAAAATCGGTGCGAATGATTTAACTAAATATTAATTTCATGTAAATGAATCTGTCCCGCTGCTACAGACAAGGCGAGACGCGGGCCTCGAGGATTCATCTTTGTCGTACATTCGCTTTTTCTGTCCTCGAGGGCTTCCGTCGGTGGCGCTGGCTGCATGGTGCCTGGCTAGTTTAGCCCTGGCTCATAAACTGAAAGGAAACCACTTGTTTTTGTAACAGAATAGCATACAATTGGGGGAAATAATACCGAAAAGGTGCGCGGGTTTTTAATCTATCCACTTCGGTAAACATCTTTAAAGGAATGACGACAAAAACAAGCTGTTAACACTTTTAGAGATGGACGAATATCATGCACAGTAGTGCACCAACAAGCGGAGCTAAAGCTAACTGTGGCTAACGTCAATCCCGCTATCGGTAGATGTTTCTACCAGTCTGTGGCGCCACTAGTTCGTTGTGACTACTCGCTATGTTGCGGTCTTTGTCGTAAAAAAGGTGGCTGAGACGGAGTAGCGGAGAGTCGGAGCATTTTGAACCAGATCAGGTGCATGTTTGTTTTTTCTCTCCTTTTTCTTGAGGTTAACGTGCTTAGCGGCTAACAATAGCTACATACCAATGCTAGCGTTAACAATAACTGATGTTAGCTATATGTCGCAAATGATTAATCGCCAAAGCTGGTGTTTACTTTCGGTTTCGTTATACATGGTACAACATTCTTTTTTGACACCACCTCCTCCTTTTTTCGTGTACTATGCAGGTTCATTGATAAATTCCTGAACAGCTGTCTGCATCCCGACTCTTCCCGGGACCCCGTCAGCGTGGGGTCAAGCGGTTAAACAGGGCGATCTGAATGAGATGCCCACACATCTGTAGAGGATCTTCTCTGTCTGCAGGACCACGCATCAGATCCTCTTTAGTCCTTCATTGGTGCATAGATGAGTGAAGAAGCAGCAACTGAGAATCAGCTCCCCGTCAGTGAGCCATTGAAGGAGGACCGAGGGGAAAACCATACCTCCGAGGATCCGCCAGCACCATCAGAAGGCCCTAAAGATGCAACCTCGGTTGGCTCTGACCCTGCTGGAAGCACCCCAGCTGGAAGCACCCCAGCAGAGACTAAAGAGGAGGGTAAGGCGGCTGGGGATCCTCCAATGGACTGGTTTGAGCCGCTCGAGGACGATGATGATGCCAACAGTCCCGGCAGAAATGATCCAGATGAAGAAAGCCTGGTGGGAGAGACCGAGAGCATTGCTGGCAGCGAGAGAACCACCAAAAGACAACATCAGTAGGTTCAGCTCATGTTTCCTTTCTTTAAATTCCACTGTTGGACACCAAGTGTTCTCGAACAAGGCTGCCTTGTTGATTCGCTCCTGTACATTGTTTTTATCCCCTGATTTCTAGAATATACGGGTACAAACGTAAGCGCGCGCATGCTGACGAGGGATGGGTTGAGTGGCCAGCGCTCGGGCCTGGTTGGAAACGCAAAGAGGTTGTCCGACGCTCCGGCTCCAGCATTGGCCAGAAGGATGTGTATTACCTAAGGTAAATATTGGAAACCCACAAATCAATCAGCTGATTATTGTGTGTTTATTAATGAAATAAGTATTCCCACACTGATATGGTTTAAACTTTGAGGTCTGATTTTAACGGTTTTGTTTTTTGTCAAGCTGTGATTAGCTTTTTTGTTGTTCTTTTGCTTCAAATAATCCAGGAAAGCCATTACATAATGTAATGACTCCTAACTTTAAATGCAAATAAATAAATAAAAAAAATCTGGCAAAAATAATCATCAGCACGTTGCTTTTTGGGGTTCTAATTGTGCTCCTCAGTCCACGGGGCGATCGAGTGAGAAGCAGGGTAGAACTGGCTACAGTGCTCCAGGGAACCGACTTGACACACTTTGAATACAAGACTGGCAAGTTCTTCGAGGGAGACCCCCCACCAGTAAGAGGTCGACCCAGAATGAAGGTATTACGAACTTCCCTTTTTCTTTAACCGCTTTAAATAGAAGAAATCGAATAAACCGTTCGCCTCGGTGTGACGCTGTTCGCCTTCTCTTGTTCTAGAAAAGGTTTCGGGATCGGTCCTCCTCAGAGTCCAGTTGGATGGAGAGAGGAGACGGGGCAGAGACTCCAGATTCCTACCACAGGCTCACACCGAACGTCACGCCCAAAAACATCTACAGCAACCACCAGATGGGCATCTCCCTCAACAGCTCGACAGGAGAGTCCAAACAAAGTCCCAACTTCGAGGAAAAACCGTCGGAAGAGAAAATTAGGCTTCCTTTCCCCTCGTCATCTCGACCGCTCTCGCTGCCTTCGATCAAGGGAGAATTCGGATCGGAAGAGAGCACTCTGTAAGTCCCTGACTATACCCACTTACTGTTTTTTCTTCTAACTCGTTTCTTAACCGCCATTCTTTGCCTGACATTCAGATGAGCAACATGATCCAAAAGTGATCTAGCAAGGTTGTAGAGACGATTCACGTTTTGAGATCCTAGGCCTCTACCTCCCTAGCTGAAACTGAAACTAAACGGTCTATCATTACCCACTCCACTACATAAATGGAAATGAACTTAAATCACCTTTTTTCTCCACAGGGTCTGTGCGAAGTGTGGCATTTCATTCACAGGTACATGGTATGACAGGCAAAGAAAGAGGCCGTGCTGTCCCTCCTGCTGGGGTATGTCTGTAGGAGTGTGCACTTACTAATATTTCAGAGTTAAAACCAATATTCATAAAAGCATTCTCATACTTTGCCTTTTTTTTTTTATTATCCTAGCAACGTCAAAGTCGATAGAGCACCCGCTGATCCGCTTCAGAAAGGTAAAGCCTTCCGAGTCGGCAAGCAGCAGCTTCACACTGACGTGTTTGGCTGCTCATTTACAGTCTGGATACTTTTTCATGTTTTTAGATTGAGACTACTGTGATGTAATAATAATAATAATAAAAACCAAACAATCTTTGTGTTCTCTGATGGCCTCGTCAGTGGATTCCTTGTGGCCAGTGTGTGGGATGTCACAACAACATCGACTGTGGCCAGTGTGCTAACTGCAAGCATGCACTGCAAAGCCCCGAAACTAGAAGACGGCTGTGCCGGAAACGCAGATGTATATGTCCAATTCGCAAGGTAAGGTGACAATTGCTCCAGATTACTCTAGTTATTATTATTATTATTATTATTATTATTATTATTATTATCATTACTGGTATTTTAATTTTTTTTACAGCAAAGCCCAGGAAGCGTTAACGTCACCTACAAGAAGCCTTTCGTTGACGCTACGGACACGTATGACGACAGTGTAGGTTTTCATATAGCAACTCCTGAATATTTCTCTTTGCTAAAAGTTTCGTTTTAATTGTTCACTTCATTTTCTGCTCTTTTGTTCTTCTGTTAAAAAAAATCTGCAGAATGATGTCACGGAGTCACAGGTAACACTTTTTTTCTGCCACTGCAAATTCTTTATTCCACACGGAAGTAAATGGAAAATGAAACTTAGGAATCCATGATATTTTCCCACACAGCATCCAAGTCTGAAAAGCAGCGACACAGAGAACTTCTCGGTGAACGTGGACCTCGACGACGACGACCTGTCGACAGATGACGACGACGATGTGAGTGCATCATGTGTTGCTCTTTCGCCGACTGGTTTGGGGGTGGGGGGCAGCTAAGTTGCTTCCGGAAAATTCTTGCTTTTGTCTGTCCTGGATGTTTCTTGTTGGTTTTGGTGTTATTTTGCACGCCTAATTGTAGAAAACTTCTCAAACATTTGCAGTAATAGGAGTGCTTCTGATATAAAATAATTCCCATGGAAGCAGTAAAAGCTTTTCACACACCGTGTTTTATGGTTGTTTTTCTGCAAAAACGATTGAAATTGTTATGAAAAGTATTATTCATCATTTGTACAGATTTTTTCTGGGGTTTTTTGGGTCACAGCTGAGGGTTTCAGACGATCAGTGGGTTATTTTCTTCAGCAATCCGAAGCAGTCTGTCTCTAATTTCTTCAATCATGAATTAACTGTCAATAAACACTTGTATTTTTTATAAATTCTCAATCTGCCATCGCACGCGCTTGATGGCAGTTGTTGCCACCAATGATCACAGTTTAGGTCTAGTTACCTATATTTTTGTTCTTAATAAAGCCATATTAAAGCCACTTCTGTCTTTGTCGGATGTTAATGTTAGTTTTGTGATCTTAAACGCTTAATTGCTGCAAAAAAGGATGAACAGAAGGGCAAATACTTTTCCCCGACACTATCTAATGATTTGGAAGCTTTGAGTGCCGTAAAAACATTTCAGTCTCTGCGACCGTTTCAGACCTGTGCGCTAGTTTTCAAAGCAGACTGTTTTTTCCACCTTCTCAGGAGCAGAAACTCTGCAGTCCCAGGAAAGTTTGGGATTGTTGTAGCGTTGCTTCCACTCCCTCATGTCTCCGTGTTTAGACTACAGCGAATGTAGCTGATAGGCTCGCTCGTTTCCGACCAGACTCTAGTGACTGTTCTTGAACTCTGTTCTATTTGTTCGTCTTTAAGAAGAAAATACTCCCAGCCTTCATGAATGTGAATGACCTCTATTCACAAACAGGAGGCTGTCTTTTAAAGGTTTTCAGAAAATTGAACCGAGAACGTCCTGGAATCATCACCAGCTCCAGTTCCGTTGTTTGGAGGCCTGACTTCTCCTCTTTGTTTTCAGTGGCATAAGAAGCGGAAGCGACGTTCCTGCGGGGAGTGTAAGGCCTGTCTGTGCAGGAAAGACTGCGGCGTGTGTGACTTCTGCATAGACAAACCCAAATTTGGAGGCAGCAACAAGAAAAGACAGAAGTGTCGTCTGCGGCAGTGTCAGAGGCAGGCGATGGTAAAACAGTTGTGTAACAAGAAGATCCTGCTTTTCTTGGGTGAGTCTTTTTGGTAAAATTCCTGTGCGTTTATCTGCCAGAGGCATTTGCTGCCCTTCCAGATGGGAGCAGGTGAGTATGGGCCAGATGGTCCCTCCATGCCTGGCAGGCCTCGACCGCACTACACATACAGCCGGAAGTCGAGCTTGAAGAGAAACCCGGAGCAGCTGGCTGACATGGACTTCACCGACGACGACGATGACGAGGACGACGACAGCAATCTCCAACCGGTGCGGCTGTGCTAGAAAACACCGTCACTGTCAAACCAGATCTCATTATGTAAGATAACTGACTGGTTTCTTGCTGTTTTAGCCAAACTGGGGACAGACCCAACAATCCTTTGACCTCGACATCCGAAACCAACATTCTATGCAGGTTTGTAAATATTAAATATACTCAACTAAATTTAACCTCTAAAGCAAATTAATCATAAACCGATTTTGTGTTCCAGCAGTTGAATCATTCCAATTTTGGGGCACGCAACGGAGTGGCCGACCGGTTCCCTCACATCAGCAATCATAATTACTCCCAACCGGTAAGTTTTCATTCATGTCGTCATTTTTCCAAATATCCTTTTGCAAAAAATGCGGAGGTTTATTGAATATCGTTTACCTTTTAAGTCTCCCCCTTTGGACACTTTTTACCTCCATATCTTCACCTATATTGGTTGGTATATGTAGCAGTAAGTTAAACATTATAGCCCCAAACAGAATGAGAAGACAATCCATTATTACCGACTGAGAACAGATATGAAAATCGTTGAAATATTATGGTATGTGATTTAATCATATGCCAGCAATCAGTGGAAGTTGTCGACAAGTCTGTTAAAAATTTCTGGGTTTTTTTCTTTCTTTTTTTGTTTGTTTTTCATACCGCAATAAATATGGTAGTTAAAAAAATAGCAATGTCAGTTTTCCCCCTCAAAATCTTTGCAGATCTGTTGGTGAAACAATACTTCTTGGACATTATTGCATCAGATGTTTTGCAGCATAACTACACAACAGGATGCACCCATCTAAATTAATAGTCCCATTCCTTGGAACAATGATTAGCAGATGATGATTTCACTTGTCTTTTTTTCCTGTTTTGTTTTGGACAACAGATTTTTTTTTTAAAGTACAAACAAATAGTTACAGCTGTTTAATATTCCGCAACTACAGGCCTTTTAACACATGGGTGCTTGGAGCTGCCAAAACCCAAATAGTTTGGTTTATGAAACGTTGGAAGTAGTGACATAGTCTCCTACTCTCTGATTCAACACTTTCTTCTATACTGCATTCAAACAGTAACGGTAACAATGGTCAATTCAATCATAGATATTATTTATCCCAGAGGAATATTAGATGTTTTCGTAACCTGCGTCAACCAAGCATCTTTAAAGAATTGTCGTGGATGATGAAAGCTGTGGGCAAGAAAGATTTCCCGTAGCAGTCGGCATTGTAACGAATCGAATTAATCTATATTCTTTTGCATAAATTTGTTATTTATACCTTCCCTTTTTATTGATTGATTCTTTTTTTATTTGTTTTTAAATTTCATACTCTTATACATTTTATTTAATGCTTCAGTTACTAAATGCATTTCTTTTGGTAATGATTTGATTTTCATATTTTTGTCATGTATTTGGTTTCATTGCCACCAAATCATGTAAAGCGCCTTGAATTGCCTCGCATTGAAAGTGTGCTATATAAATAAAGAAGGGGGAAAAAACCACCCAAAGAAATGACCATGGAAAACCGTAGCTGAGCTTCCCCAGTATGAGCGGATCTTTTAAACAGCAGCAGGTTTACTCAACAGCCGTTGGAAGCTTTACTTGTGTTGTACATGTTGTTCTGGTAGACATGGTTGAAATGTAACCTGTGATTTTGGCTGGGTTGCTAAATATGTCTGTGAAAATGAACAGAAGTCCTCTTAAGCTGCTATGTACCATTCTGCAGTATACAAGTTTTTGTAAGAGTGCTTCTGCTCTACAGTTGAACTCATTAGACTGTTTTTTCGCTGCAGGACCATCAACGTCAATGGGATGCACAGAGATCCCACACAGGCAGAGATGCTCCAAAGCACATAGAAGAAGAGGAGGAAGAGTTACCCATGGTGAATGTCCTGCAGATTTTTTTTTTTTTTTTTCACCCCTGATTTCCAAACAACCCCATATGGTCCTGTATATTCATTCTTGTATTATCTACAGATTACACAGATCTTCAGCTTGGCTGACAATCCAGCTGAGGGTGGTGTCGACCTGGAAAACCAGCTGATGAAGTTACTCCACTCCCTACGCTCCTCCGTACTGCCAATCCTCTGGTATGCTATAATAGCCGAAGGCCCCCAGCTGCAGCTCATCCAGTGCTCCAAGCAGTCCACCATGGCCGACACCACCGTGCTAATCGACCCTGGCTTCTGCTACCAGGTCACCGTCCAAAAGCAGCCGCTGCTGCCCACCCACCCGCTGTACGAAGTACACCCGACGCGGTTGACCACCGCGACCGACGTGGTAAGTCTGCTGCTGTCTCTGGAGAGGTACGTCGTGTGCCAGGGACTCCCCCCGAAAGAGTCGTCGCTCAACAAAGGGCCGATCGTACTGGAGCGGGCAGCGACGTGCGAGTTCTTGGTCAAGAAGAACGAGCGAATCTGTGAGAGCTGCAAAGCACTACAAGGACCTCAGATTCAGCGCACGGACTGAAAAACATGAACATAAGCAGTTTGTGCCATTTTCCTCCTTTTTTTCCCCCTTTTTTTTTCACAGTGGCGATTATTGTACAGTAAAAGACATTTGACAGACTTACCTCTGGACTGGGATATTATGTTTTACCTATGTGAAAATCACCAAAGGAATTCCAGGAGCTGTATGAGTATAATTCTTTTTCCACGTTTTGATCACACTGATGTTTTTTTTTTTAAAGAAAAAAGCTGTCTAGCTGTGTGTTTTGGCAGCGTGCAAGATTGTATATTTTCCCATGGTGCATCTCTCTTTTACTTAAAATGTCCTCTTTACTATCCTAACACATTAGATTTATAAGTACTCAAAAAAGATAATATGAGCGGTTTTTTCTCCTCACTGGCAACGTTTGCCTCCATGGTTGTCGCCATGCTATAGGAGTGTAAAAAAGTAATGGAGTCAAGCAGCAGGTGGATTATGTTAGCTGATTGGACAGTTTTTGTGATTCTTAGGGATATAAGTTATTGCTATTTCTGTTGCATTTAATTTTATATTTTCTGGTGGCTCCAGGTCAGTACCTACTCATTACCGTTTCTCTTTGACTTATTTCCATTTCGTACTCCCCTATCATGTTTGAATTTTACGTCCGTATATGTATTATTTTGAAGGGAGGGAACATTAAATTTGACCACATTGAGCAGACATTGGTGCGTAAAATTGCTACATTAGATCTCAGAAAAATCACTTTAAACCCTTTGAGACAACAAAGGGTACAAATTGAGACGTTTATGGTACGAAACGGCCAGCACGCTTCCTGACCATGTAGCAGTTTTCCTTTCCAATTCCTCCTTTGCGTTGAGAAACCGCTAGATAGCGGTGGAGCGGTTGTTTGAAACGTCTTCAACACACAGCTGTGTGATGTAGGCAGTGAACTGGGGGAAGTCTATGCGAGCTCGAACGTCGGAAGAAAGAGGAAACCTAAAGGTTCACCAATTAATGATGCGCAGTAACGGTAGCAGATGGGTGGCGAATGAGTGGCTCCCGAAAGAAACAAAACACTACCTCTCCACGGTAATATCTCATCAGGTTTGGCCTCCTGACACGAAAACAGAGTGGGATTTTTAAGGCGCCAATTATTACGTCACAACTCTGTTTTCTTTCTTTTTAAAGAAAAACCCTAGAATGAGATGATCATTTTGAGATGTTTTGCACAAAGGAAAGCATAACATCAGAAGTCGAGCACATTGGTGTGTAATTGTTCTGAGGGCTTATTTTCTTCCCGTGTGTGTGTGTGTGTGGTTGTGTAGTCCAGAATTATGTCCTTAAATGAAGGTGCTGTTGGGAGTCCAACCATCAGGCAGACGATGCCATTCAAAACTTTGATAAAGTAAGCTCTTTTTTTTTTTTTAACCTTCTCCCCTAATTTGTATCAATGACTAATACAATTATTTAAAATTATTTAATAGAATTTAAGGCCAGCGGATCTTTTTTTTTTATGTGTAAGTTTGTCCTGCCCCTGTTGTCTCCTTTGGGATGTTTGTGGAATAACTCTTGACTTTTTGACAATGTGAAACTTTATGCATTTTCAACAAATGTATTTTGGTTATCTTTATTTCTTCTATTATTTCTGTATATTTGATGCTTTAAAGTTCTATTGTAATTAAGTCATTGAATTAAAGCATATTTGAGGAGTTGGATTAAAGACCCTTTTTTTTTTATTGGTACCTACCATTTAGTTTTTTGTTCTTTGTGGATTATGTGGCTTTGCTTGATATGGATTGATTGCTGTATTTGGGGACAGATGATTTACTGTTAATAAAAAAACGTTAACAGAATTGATCATTTGGCTCCATCTTACCTGGAAACTCCCATCCACCTGTGTAACACCAACCCTCTACATATCCTTCATAATCTGCCAGATCCATCCCCCTTTTTTTTGTTTCTTTTTCTCATCAAAACCTTAAGACAAACAATTTCCTCTTGTAGTCAAACAATACAATGTTTTACAAAAGTATTCATACGACTTTGTGACGAACAAAGAAATTAGACATGATTTTCATTTAGTTAGTCTGAAGACTATTTTGGCTCCTGAGTCGATGCTCTGATCAACCACATTTACTGAATTTGTTCTTACATAGATGGACACTCTTGCCCATTCCACGTAGGAAAAAATATATATATACATGGTCAGACTGGATGAAGAGATCTTTTCAAGAGTTTAAACACATTTTCAGCACATCTGCATAACAGATTTTCTTCTAGCATAGCCTAGAATTTTCCTCTATCCCTGTTTTCAATCAGCTGCTTCTATTCTGGTTGGGGAAGGATCCCCACAGAATGATGCTGCCACCACCTTGTTTCACCATGGGAATGATATGTGAATATTTTTTTTTCAGCATAGTTGTCAAAAAGCTAGACTTTGGTCTCATCTGGCCAGAGAACCTTCTACCACACATTGCCCCCTACATAGATCGTGGCAAACTGTAAATGTGATTCTTTATACCCTTTTTTCCCCAATTAATGACTTTCTTTTGGCATGAAAAATAGTTCTGTTAATTGATCTAAACATAATTTTGATAGATATCGGCTACTTTAAGTCGGTCAGTTTTCTAAAATCCTAACCAATTATATTAATTTCGTTGGTTGTAATGACACAGAATGCAGACTCATTTAAGCGGATTTTTTTTGTATTTATTGATTCAACTGAATTTCGTTCTTTGTCTCTGAACACTTTGCTTTCATTATTTAATATCTCTAGCAACAATGTATTTTCTTAATCTAATGGTTGAATTCTTTTAATTTGACCTTTATCCCCCAAACATTTTTTTAATTTACATCAGAAAAATGGCACAAATTGTTTTTTTGACTTATTTCTATTTATTCCCTCTGTAATAACTGGGTGAATCATTGGCGCACATTTGGAGGCATGTAACATCTGGGAGGGGCCTCCGTGTTGTGACAGTGGCGTCTCAGCTGGCTGTAGAAAATAGCGGCTCTTCAGTCGGCGTAAAAAGGAAAAAGGGGGGAGCTTTCTTCTCGCGGAAAAAAAAGAGACTCTGCTGACTGAGATGCGCGCGGCTCCGACGCAGCGCAGGTCGCGAGGCTGCTGGTGAATTGCAATTGGCACGCGAAGCCACCATGAACCAGCGGCTTTTTTTTCTCGCGAGCCAATGAATTTCCGCACCTTTTGCTAATTGTAGCCTTTTATCCCAAGGGGTTTCGTATGTAAAGTGTGGCACAGGAATGTTTTTTTATTCCTCCCCCCCCAGCTGGGTTTTGCTGAAGAGGACCACGAAGACCTTCGAAGGCATCGGTCATGCTCTCTGGTAAGGCTTCAGCTCCAAGATGTCTCTCAACCTCACTGGGCGTATTAGTGTATCTCCATCCGCACTGCTTTTATATTTCCGTATGAAAATATAAACTGATGTCAACAGAAGTCCTTCTGAACCACCCCAGCGGAGGTCCTGGTTTGTAGACTAGCTCAAAGACACACCTGCGAAATGTTATTGCTTGACTGAATTAAACCTGTGTAGCTCATTAAGAACCGGTGTTGGTGTCTCAATGCGGGGTAGCTGCAGCCTGACAAGCCGGGGCTTTAATAAGGGCGCACATGCTGTTTTGCTGAATGAGACGCCTGCGCATTAAATTGCAAAGACTTCATGGAATAAGGCCAAAGCATTTTTTCCCCCCTTCCATTTGGGTGCAGACGAGCCCTCTGTTTGCGTGGCACCCCTATTACAAGCGGGAAATGCGCGGACTGCATCCATATATGAATCTAATCAGGTGGCATTAAAGGGGTGTAAATCTGTGTCAGGCTTTCTGGGAATACAACTTCTCCCTGTTGCTGTATTCTCAGGAAGAATCCTGATACTGTTGTCTCTCACATGTTTCTACCTCTGAGAGCTGCCCGTTCTCATGCAGGCTCGTTAAGCCCTATTATTAACAGATTCCTGAACAAGCAGGCCTGTCAGGATGTGAAACAGCTAATCCAGAAGAAGTTGTGGTTGTTGGTCCAGTCGGTGCCTTCAGGGTCATCTACTTACCCCCACGTTTGTTTATGTCTGGGAAACACCTCTCTGTCTTCAGAACTCTTAAGAGGATTTTTATTGCTGTTTTTTCAGAGCTGCTAAGGATTTTTAAAAAGTGATTGTTGCTCCTGTTTTCTCTGGTGGGATCTTGTTTGGAGGTTATTATTTATTGAGGTAGAATCTGATATGAGGTGTGTTGCTCGGTCTACCTTACTGTAACCAAATAGTCTGCCCATGGTTTTTAGTAAAAAACCAAGTGAATTTTATTTGACTGACGTGCAACTGCCTTTTTTAGTCTGCAAATGTCAGTGTGAATTATTTTACAACACTCTGAAAAAGACTTTTTGATAGCTAATTCACGTCTGATAGAAAAATTTTATTCCTCAAATGTGGGGTCATGACACTTCAGCTGTTTAAAAAAAAAAAATCTAAAATCAATTTAAAATATAAAACCTTATTTGTTTTATTAGAGATCTTATCCTCAGTCTCAAGTTTGGTTTAGCTCTGACTTTATTCTTGTTTAAACCAGTCGGATTTCTCTTTAAGAACTATAACCAAAAATGAAATAATTTTATTGTTCTGGATAAACTGGAGGAAAAAAAACATACTTTTGACTTTACTAAAAAAATTACCGATCATTATTAATGGTTCCATTCAAATTCTAAAAAAATGAAATTGAAATGAAAATCAATACTCTGCCTTTTGAAGATTGATATAATATGGCATAAAATGTTGCGATATAGTAATGTATCGATACTTTCTTACATCTCTAGTAGATATTTAGTTTTTACATCAAGATCCTTTAAAAATAGAGATAATCAACTTCATATTTGAATGTAAAATTCTTATTACTATTCCGTTAGATTGTTCAGTATTTTATAATATTTCCCTAGACTTTCAAACAGTGTAAAAGCGCCAACATTGTTACTCTGCTTCAGTTAAACACCCCCACTATCCTACGCTGTACTATGACTGGCACAAGAACGAACAAGAACCACATGACCAACCTCTCCACCTTCCCCTCCTAAAACAAAAAAACAGCAGCAACATGGAAATTAACATTAACATTGGCCTGGCCTTTATCAGATCGATACCGATATTTTAAAAAGTTACATATTATCGGCTTATGCCGGTGGTGACGCCAAATTTCATGGAACCCTGGTTATAAACCATTTTTCCCCAGGATTTTCTGATAAACTTTGAGTCATCGACGGGAGAAAATGTAATTTCATTTACAGTAGTCCACTGAAGCCTCTATGTTGTGTTAGCATCAAGGAAATATGTGACATGCTTATGTAGAAAATACAGTTCCGTCTCTAAAGCCTGCCAACTAGAAGCGTAAAGCTTGGTTTATGCTTGACACATGCGCGTGGTCCACACGGCTCCACGCGGCCAAATTACATCATTTCAGCAGCCACGCCTCTCCGCGCGGCCACCGCGGAGACCCACATTTCCGCACCTCGCACCTAGGACATTTTGTAAAGCTTGGTTTATGCTTCAAATACATGTGTCAAGCATAAACCAAGCTTAAGGGACGCATTACGTATGTGAAGCAAAATACACAACGTCTCCAATGCGTTGTTGCGCCCCTCTCCTAAATTAACGCGTTTTTTTGTTGTTTTTTTCTACATGCCACGCTTCTAAAACTTGTCAGTCTCAACAATTTAGATGGGGAAGACAGGAAATCAGACACGGTAGAAGTGTTCAAAATAAAGACGTGCAGGTTTCCGATTGCTTAACTACGAAAAACCACAACCAAACGTTGTCACCGGTGAAACCAGAGTTGAAGTGAGTCGGTCTGTGGGACTTTATTGTTGGTTTTCATCATGGAACGATGAGAAGTTAATCCTTGAAGCGGAGAATCACCCAGTTTATATGATACCGGTGATTTTTAAAATATTTTTTTTACAAGGGCTACATGAAAAAAAGAGGGCATGAACGATTTTTAATCCACAGTTTCTGGGATCGGATGGCGAGTTTGATACCCAACATAGAATAATTTTTTTCTGTATACCACCCTTTAAATTATGCTATGTCGTCATGTGATTTCATGATCTCCTGGGACCAGCTGCTCCATGGAACGCTTTCTCAGCCGAGGCACGTCTGAAATGCATCCCGGAAGGGATGAGCTGTGGAGATAAGTCCAGTGGAAAGCAAGGCTTAAAGTTTCTTACTCCTCTGCCTCCTCTGACTTGATGTAAAACAACTCACTGACACTGAATATGGCCAACAAAGTCTTCCTGTCTCTGTAACAATGTCCAAGTGGAAGATTTTTGTCATCAGCTCAGTCTAGAGATACTTGAGATACATTTAGTGATCAAACGAAGATGGGATTTTTTTAGTTTCCGATCAGGGCCTGGTCATGAATAAACCCGGACCATAACCAGTGACCAGCTGATTTGTTGGTGCACCCTTAGTGTGATCATCAAGGTTATTTAAGCTTTTATGGTGTTACATTTTTATTGCTGTTTTTCTGATTCTTTTTATATATTTTTACAACCAAAGTGACTAGTTTAGTAAAAGTCACTCTCTTGGCATGGATCAGACTCCACTTACACATCGGCTCAGATTCAACATGAAAATAGAAAATGTGTTTGGGGAACCAAGTCCCAGACCTTATCAAGCGGTACTCTTGTTAGCAACAGGATAACCCACTTTGCGTTTAAATCACAGAGGCACAAGAAAAAAGGACGAAAATCATTTCCCAATGGCTGCTGTATGTGCATGTTAGTAAAGCCTGTGTCTGCAGGGCCGGGGCAGCCTTCATAAATCCGACTGAAACAAAAGCCTTGAGCTGTTTCCAAAATCAACAAAGAGGATAACGGAGAGTAGAAACACACTCTGGGATACAGGAGTCCCTCCAGGTGTGTGGAGCAGAGGGGAGATGTATGGAAATAATCCCCTCGGACTACAGAGTCACATTCCTTTCTTTATTGCTGCTGCCCCCACCCTATCAGGTGGATCGCAATCAACAGGTCTATGTTGTAGAAGCAAAAGTGAGTGGAGGCCAGTGAAGAGGGGAATCCAGCTACCTGATTGGTCTCTGCTGATCAGTATAATGTGCCTACAGATAGCACAGCTGGAGATTATCTTAGAGTGGGTGGATGGTTGGATCGCCTGACCCCCTGTAAACCTTTAACACGGTTCCCTTTGGTTGGGGTTGCTCAGGTGGGGGTAGGTCACTGTTAAATCATCCATGCTAAACGAGCCCAGACACACAGAGCGAGGTTCAGACGACAAACACGGGGGGGAGCGTAATCTATCATCATATTAATGCCACACGCTCTGTTAAGCTGGGATACTCTCACCGACCTAACCGGAGGTGTGAACTTGTAGCCCTGCCCGGGGTTACCATGTGTATGCTGACAACAGCCGCAGCAGCTGTGTCAACACCAACCGTCAACATGAGGGCGTCGGCCTCACCTGTCTACGGCGAGCTGGACGGAAGCTTCCAGCTGCTCTTTTAAACGTCGGCCGCTCCACGCAGACTGGGGCCAACTGGCTGTTAGAAAAACGTGTGGGGTTCCTGGAGGTCGACTTCTTGAACCCTGACAGTGGATTTCTAATTATGGCGCCACAAGACTGGTTCTGATATCTGGAGATGATCGGAGAACGCTGCGTGTTTGTGTCAAAACCTACAAGCCGTGAGTGTGTTTTGGTTTCTACAGGAGAGTCTAAGCAACACAAGGAAAAAAACTGGATTAAAACCCAAGTAAATGTGTTGACCATTAAGCTTCTCAGCTAAAGAATTTAGCTTATTGTTCTTTTTTTGAAAGGCTAAAGTTCTAGTCAGATTCTGTCCGATTCACAGATGGAGTTTTTTTTTTAAATCTAACCTAGCACTAGCAATAATTATGGCACTAGTAGAAAAAATTACAGTTATGCATCTACACACATTTTTTTTCTAAACTAGATACATATGTAAGGCCACTCAAAGAGAGAAAACAATGGGAGTTCTTAGTTTAGATGTATTCAGTGTATGACTAAACTAGATGGTAACTAATCTTGTATAGTTTCTTAAAGATATTTCAGTTGTCATAGAAACATTTTCTTCCAGTTCTGAACTGAATTGAGCCCTTTGGATGAAAGGTGAGGGATCTTCAACGACTTTGATTCTATTTAAGCATTTAGCGCTGTAACGGATGACAGAAAATAGACGTGACTCTACAACTGCAACTGCTGTGATAAATATAATTTCTATTTTATCTTTATTTTTTAAATGGTTAAAGTAGACTTTAGTATTTGAGAATTGTGCTGTTTTTTTCATAATCCAAGTATTTCTGGTGTTTTGTCAGTGTCGATCACTACTGTGTGCCCTCAGTTATTGACATTTTCTATTCTAGTTGCTCAATCTTTTTTATGTCCCAGTTTTCTTTTGGTATGACTGCTGATTGCTATTGGCATTTGCTTTGTGTTAAATTTAACTTTATGAAACATGCTCTAAAAATAAAATCAGAACAAGATAAAAACAGAAATCAAAATGAACAGAATAAATCGAATCACATTCATGGAGGGATAAAAACTGCACATAAATCTGGAGAGGTCAGAAAGTTAAGCTTTACTGTGAATGTCATAATCTCTTGCGTATTAGTCCTAAAATGAAGATGCAATATTCCGGCCTTCGGATCCGAATATTAAACCCCCCCTATATTTCCATTTGAGTGTTGCAGGCTGCAGCAGGGCAGCTCCGGCTCACAGCGCAGCCCATGTTTAGCTTACGCAGCCTCCCGGGAGCTGTCTACATCATCACCCAGTGCCCTACAAAGTCAACATGTGTTTGATGATGGTCTGATGCTCAGGTCTCATCTATTGAGGCGTAATGTGATCCTTGCTTTGATGCTCCTGTCTGAGACTTTATCTGATCCTCCTGTGTCCCACCAACATGCCCCTGGAATGCGCTTCCTTTTCTACCTGCCCACATGTGCAAACCAGATGTTTGAACAGTTAGCACCTGAGTGCAGCCGCCGATCCTGTCAGGTGACCTTGCATTTTAAACGCTGTGATGATTGAAGGATTAAAACCAGCCGTCTTTTTTGCTCTTTTATCCTCGTAGCTAGCCTCGTTTTAGCTCGCCGCACACGCTGCTGCTTCTCCACAAATCTCATAAAAGCGTTACTTTGTACTCTGAGCTACAACCAGGCTATTATAATTACACAGTGAGGTGTAACAAACACTGGCTGTTTTGTTTAAGGTGAACTTATCTCATCTAATACTTGTGACACACAGCAGACCCATACAGTCTGGGGTAATTTCATTAAAGAAACCAGAAGCTCAGTTGGAATAAAAAGCTTGTTTTCCTGGACAGATAACGGGTCTCGCACTCCACGGTTTAAGATGCTTTAACAGTACAACATGTTGTCCTGGTCAGATGTGCAGTGCCTTCCTAAAGTTGTCAGACCTATTGAACGTTTTAATAATGTGTTACATTACAACCAGCTTCAATGTATGTAATTGAGATTGTATAAAGTAAGAAAAAAGTATCTACTTGTGTACTGACAGGAAAAGAACATATTTTTAAGGTAATTTATATTTAGGGCCTTTACTCTCTTGTCTCTAAATAAAATCCTGTGGGACACAAAAATATACCTTCATCTGTTTTTATCAAGCCAAAGCTACATTTTCAAAGAAAACGGCAAACCTTTCTGTCACTAGATGCATGAAGCTGGTGGAGCCAAAACCTGACAATACAAGAGCCCATAAACATGTCATTTGCCATGATGCACTATTTTGTGTTGGTCTATGAATTAAAATCCCAGCTAATTAAATGAACGTAGTCGTTGTATGTTGCCAAAATGTTGAAAAGGTTTCACGATATTTACTTACTATAATTACTGAAAATCAGCTACTATTAGCCAGCAGATCAGGAAGCTAAGGCTGTAACGTTGCAGCGGGTTAAAGTGCAAATTGTACCTGCTGGATCTACTGAAGAATTTATATTGCTGTATGTTTAAAAGGCGAGCTACAAGAAATATTTGTTTTTGGTCCAAATTCCGGCAACATTTTTACTAAGAAAGGCACCAAATGTTTTTGTGGCACCGCAGAGCATTTTTTAAGAGGCGTGGCAACCTTTTAGCTCCAGCGTTCAGCTGCCCAGATGAAAACCAAATGTGTCTCCCTCTTTTTCTCCCCAAACTTCTCTCTCTTTGGTTCTACCACACCACTGTCCATAGAGCAGAAGCGACAGTGTATTGTTTATTGCAGGTAAGAACCCCTCCCATTTGATTAAATTAGCGGTGAAAATCTGATAATCATAGACTCCGCTTTGTCTAACAGGATTCATGTGACGAGACGTCGTCTGAGTGGCATGAAAGTCTGCCACATGTTGTTTTTTTGTTTTGTTTTTTTTGTTCAAGGCTCCCACTTGTCTGTCAATGGGAGATCAGGCATGCTTTAACGCATGCAGGCCAACAGTAGTTCCTGGTTCAACAGAGTTTGTGTTGGCCTCTGTCCTGGAAGTGAAGCCTTTCAGATATGTCCTCACATAAAGTGAAGAAAGAGAACAGGCGGCTGCTTTAACCAACTGATAGATAAATGTTTCCTTTTCGAAGATGCAGTGCTGCCAGGAGCAGTCATAGGAATGGGAATTGTGATCCAGCCCTTAAGAGCCCTGCGTGTGGATTTATGTGGTAAAAGAATTCACTTTATGATTTACTCGACTGGCAGAGAGACAGAAGGGTGATTATTTATGGCAACGATTTGTGAGCAGTGAAGAATAAGGGGGTTTTGGCAGAAATGGCTATCAGTATTTTTGGGCATAAGGTCTCTGTTGGATATTGGAGATGAAGCGTTGTTCTTTTGGCACATATGCTGTATGGAAACACAAAACAATATTTGCTTCATTTCAGGGAAAATAACAATCTTCAATAGTTATATTTTTTCTATTTTAATTGGAATATTTACATAATTTGCCATCTCTGAAAAATCTGAATCGTTTGGTCCAAAATTCTAAACAGAAGCAGCTAAATTAGCACTCATCATTTATCTCCTGCCCTGTTGGGTTTCAGTTCTCTCGGTTCTATTCCTGATCTTCTCCTTGCTTTCCTTTAGTAGCAGCATCTTCAAGAGCAAATTTTTCCCTCTCCGTTTTAATCCATGCATTAATAATATCACTTATCCTGACTCATTTCTCATCTTTCTGCAAATTAATTAACTGCTAATTGTGGTGGAGTGCTAATTTTAGAGTCATTCTTTCAGAATGTCTTATGCGGATGTTCTAATCATACTTTATTCATATTTCAGAAAATGTAATTTCATATACTTCTTGCAAACCGGCTTTGTGTTCACTTAATCACAAATGTTTCTATGAAGATTTATTATAATAAATCAACACAATACATAAGTATTTATAATATAATTTTATAACAATATATAAGTATTTATAATATAAAGTCTATTGTAACTTTAACAAAACATGGCAGCCTTAATAGATGTGTTAGCCAAATGTTCACATGTTTTCTATGTAGAAAAGATTAAAATTATAACTTTTCTAACACTTTACAGATATACACCACATATTGTTGCTCTACAGCATAAAATTCCAACAACTTCTGGTTTAAATATTTCACATTTTAACTATTGCAAAGGCTCTAAATATATTTGTAAGGCACTGAAGCTGAAGTAGCATCTAAAATGACATTACACAGAGGAATAGTTGCAACAGTAACAATAGGTTTGTACAGTTTTTGGTTTGAAAGATTTACTTTTAAATTGTTTTCTCTTCATACCTAAAGGGGCAGAGGAATGTGCTTCAATTCTTTTTAAACAATATAAATATATGTTTCTTCTTTTTCCTCTTTTAGAATTTGACTTTCGCCATCTGAGCCGAGGTGCTGTGCCTCCCCTTGTGTCTCCTGTGATTAGGACATCATCCATGTTTATCTACTGCTAATTTTGAAAAAAAAAATGCTACCACCTCCACACCTCAATAACACAGAGGGCTGCAAGGTCAGCAAGAAAAGATTGAAAGCTGTAAAAATTTCTGTACATGCCTTTCGGTTACAGATTAACTTTAATCTGTCTTCATTAGGTAAGAGTGTGGCGGGGAGAGTGAGTTGTGTCCCCAAAGTTGCGTTGCATGGAGGTCAAAGGACACCTGATAACATCCATGGGTTTGGGGACTCCTGGTGAGTAGTAATGTCATCACACTGTGTAAAAAAAACAAAGAAAAAAAACATGCTATCATGTCTGGACAAGCTTGAAGTGGCCTGAGAAATCTGGTATCTTGTGTGTGTGTGTGTTTGCGGAAAAGTTTTCTCATTGGACCAGTCAGCTGAAAAAAACGTATGCTTGTGTGAACGGTTTTTGTTCACACGGTGTCGCCACAGCTGCCAGATACTTTTATCAGAAAATTAGAAGTCTGAGAAAAAGTAGTGTAAAAAAAAATTTGATGGGAACAAAACTCATCGTATTGGATTTCTTTTTTTAGCTACTGTACATTGAAAGTTGAGTCCTTTGCTTTAAATGCAAAGCTCCTGCTTTTTGTCATCTAAAGAAGCTTTGCATGTGTTGTGGCCTGCAGATGTTCAAGGCTGCCAGGACAGCAAGCTGCAGGCTGAGAGGATTGCAGCTCTGCAGGAGAGAAAACAGGCCCTGGAGGCGCTCCTCAACACCAGAGTGGGAGAGCTTAAACAAGTGTGTTTGCAGGAAGCAGTGAGTAGCTTTCACTTCAGTTTTCAGCCATACCAAATGTTGGTGAGAATGAAAGAAACTTCTTTCCTAACTCCATGTGAAGAAAGTAAGACAGTCTTTTACAGCTTGCATATGTCTCTAACATACTCGGACATATGGATATTTAATATTAGTTTTGACAGGATGCTGACAAAATAAAAGTAATATACCCAAACAATTAAAACCGCAGAAATTTTATTTAACATCCATCCATTATCTGTACAGCTATGTATGCTACTTTGTCTGATGGTAGGTATATTGGTTAATAGCACAATGGTATGGTTCGGGTGTAGATAATAACATAACACTACACAGTGCAATTATTTGAGGGATAGAAATAAGTCACTGCAACAAGCACGAGACATACTATTGCATAACATTTGCTGTTGCACTAGAATGATTACACATTGGTGTTTTGTGACCGAGCCCACCTGCCTTGTGAGAGTCCACCTGGCGGTGGAAACACTCTCCTGAATACATAGGAACATAAAATGTTGTACCGCTCTATACCAGTCTATTTCACCATGGAGGCACTTTTATATGGAACTGAACAAAACCTCCAGAAGCTTTTAGCACTTCCTCCTACCTAAGTTGTAGAAGTTTCCATTTTTATTAAGAATGGCCCTGGTATCCTAGCCTGAGAAGACCAAACGCACACCTTAATTTGAGAAGATCACATCAAAGAGCCACCCTGAGTATGATACAAACAGAATCCACAGTAGAAAATGATGAGGCGACAGTCGGTGAGGAATGTGTCTGATAAGAAGTACTTTTTGCTTAGAGACTTAATTTTGACATCTTCCCACATGAAATTCCAGTCGTGTACTTTGTAGCTTTTCAGAAAGCTAGCCATTAGAAACAATTACATTTTAGAAATGGAAGCAGATAAAACTTTTTCCAGTGCTAAACCTTCTTCTAATCTCACGCTCTTAAGGGACGGCGCTATAAACTCATCATTCACACAGCTTTTAAACAGGCCATGAAAAACCTTAATTTTCCAGACTTTGTCTTTATGACCTTTGAGTCTGAAAGCTAACATTCGGCCTCTGTCTGACTAACTTTTACTGGTTTATTATCCCCTGAACACCCCCCATTCAGAAATGCAGAATTTCGCATTTCTGAATGCAAAATTCTGTTTGCATTCAGAATTCCAGGTCGAAGGAACTTGGGGAAAGTTTCCGGGGTGGGGGGCAGGGAAAGCTGAGTGCATAAATCTTTCGTTTCACTATCTGTGTGTGCACAATTGTACAGGGGTTCCGCTGTTTAGGCCGTCTTTGCAAGAATGACTTTGTTTGGGGAAATGACATATGTACGCCCACCGCACTATGATGCAATTTTAGTGCATAACAGTTTACAGTGTTTATTTAAGATGTACAGTAAGCCCTTTGCTAATTTAATTATCATATGAAGTATGTCGGATCTCTCAGACAAGTAAAGAGTCATTACTAAATGTCCTCTGCAGGAGCTGACTGGGAAGTTGCCACGTGCTTTCCCTCTGGAGGTCGGAGAGAAACCCCCACTGGTGCAGCGCAGAGCTGGCCTGGCGCCGAGCACCAAGCCAGAAGTAAGCCATCCCCTTGAATATCAATAGTGTTTACGCATTAGCTGGATCGCTGTTGTGCTTGTGTTGTAATATGAACGGTTGTACTTTGGCTTCAGGATGACTCCGGCCAAAGAAAGCAGATGAAGGCAATCTTCACTGGCGCTCTATACAGACACTCTGAAGCAGACAGAAATGGCCTAAATAGCAAGAGGACAGTCCATAGGGGGTGTCATACAGGTGAAAGCCCTTGTTTTTTCCAAAAACATCATTAAGGACCTTGCATATATATGATACGTGTGACGTTTTTACATTCTCTAAAGTTATAACAACAAACTTTCATATTTTATAAGAATTTTATGTTATTGATTAGTAGTGTCTTATTGTGAAGTAAAGGGATGCAAAGTATTCAAAGTTGTTTCGCAAATAAAAATAAAGGAAGTGTAACCTGACTTTACTTTTATTAAGCTCCCCTGAGTTAACTAGAGCAACCCTTAGCAGCAGTTATAATAGCAAGTCTTTTGGGATATTTTTTCTAACTGCCCTCCAAATGTAGAGGCAAGCATTTTTTGTAAAATCGCTCAAGTTGAGTCTGTTTGGATGGAGAGCATCTGTGAAGATCATCTTACAGGTTTTGTCACAGATTTTCCTATGAATTTAAGTGTGGACTTTGAGCCGTTTTGGCGCACTAAAATGTGTTAGATCTGAACTAGAGCTGCATAATATATCGACTGATCATTTCTATATCAGTGTTTGTGCAGTATCGCTATCACAGTAGATGCCTGGATGCATTATTTCAAATCATACATTCACATGCTGCATATCTAGAGCATATTTGGACACTATAGCCCATGAACTGCAGAGACAAATGCCTGCTGCTTTCATTTGGTATGGATGGCAAATCGAACAGAGCACTAAGATTTGGTTTTTCACAACCAAAGGACCCATTTCTTGGTTCCAAACTGGTGCTTAACCTAGCACCAATTCCTTGCTAAGAACAACTCCCCCGCCCACATGGTGACACAACAAAAGTGTTTGGGGCAGGAATACAAAAGCCTAGCGTAGCGAGACGAAACACGCAACCAATATTTTCTTTTATAACAATGGCAGCTAGAAGGAAGGTGATGTTATGACGCAGCACCAAATAGCCCACGTCATTGGAAAAGCAACTGGTTCTTTGAAAGACCCAACTAATTACAGGCTGAGGCACCATTACTGAATTAGCACCGTTTCTAGGCCATCTCTAGGGTTTAGAGAGAATTCTGCGAAAAAGGGAAAATATCCAGTAAGCGGCAGTTCTGTGTACGAAAATACCTCATTGATGCCAAAGGCAAGAGGAGAATGGCCAGACTGGTTCGAACTGAATAAAGGCAACAGTAACGCAAAAAACCTCTCATTACAACCAAGGTATGCAGAAGAGCATCTCTGAACGCACAACATGTGGAACCTTGAGGCAGATGTGCTACAACAGCAGACCACCACTCGGGGTGCCACTCCTGTCAGCTTAGAACAGGAAACTGAGGCTACAATTCGCACAGGCTCATTAAAATTGGATAATATGGAAAAATGTTGCCTGGTCTGATGAGTCTTGATTTCTGCTGCAACATTCTGATGGTAGGGTCAGAATTTAGCGTCAACAACATGAAAGCATGGATCCATCCTGCCTTGTATCAATGGTTCAGGCTGCTGGTGGTATAACGGTGTGGGGACATTTTCTTGGCACACTTTGGGCCCCTTAGTACCCATTGATGATCGTTGCAATGCCACAGTCTACCTGACTGTTGTTGCTGACCATGTCCATCCATTGACCACCCTCTTCTGATGGCTACTTCTAGCAGGATAATGCGCCATGTCATAAAGCTCCAATCATCTGACTGCTTTCTTGAAAATTACAATGATTTCACTGTACTCAAATGGCCTCCCCAGTCCCCAGATCTCAATCCAACAGAGCTTTGGGATGTGTTCGAACGAGAGATTCGCATCATGGATGTGCAGCCGACAAATCTGCAGCAAATGTATGATGTTATCATGTCAATATGGACCAAGATCTCTTAGGTTCAACAAGGTAATGTTTCCAATACCTTGTTGAATCTATGCCACGAAGGATTAAGGCAGTTCTGAAATCAAAGGGTAAAGTGTAAATGACATAATGATATTGTTAAAATCTATTTTAAAAGAAGGATTCATCTTTTCATTTATGTTTAGCAAATATCACCAGATTACGCCAATCTGTCCATTATCTGAATTCCTTCTTGTCTTTTAGAGGACACTGTGATATCAGAAAGTACCAGCTCCATGTCAGATTCAACATCACATGACAATGGTGGGTTGGCTGTGCATAAATGCCAATACTTTAATCTGCCTAACCAGAAGTGGTTGCCATTCATTGATGTCTTTGCCACAATTTATCATCGATTGCTTCCGTCTTTCTCCCTTAAAGATTCTTCACCCAGCGTGGCTGCTGACCAGCGCTCCCTGTCTCAGCCCCGCCTCACTGTGGGAAGCCCGGACCACAGAATCAGCAGGAAGCTCTCTCCAGTTGAGATTTACTATGAAATGAGGACACGTCGCAACTCGGTCACAAGCTCCGTGAGGTGAGTACCTAAGTGTCAAGTTGTATAAATACTGGTGCATGCCTCGCCTGTCTGTCATTCATCTGTGTCACATAAATATATAGACATACAGCATGCAATCACTGTAATCTAGGTTATAAAACACTTTATGTTGACTTTTTCAGCCCAACTCACTCTTTACCTAGAAGTGCTTCTAATGTTGAAGGTAGAAGCGTTCCTGCAACTCCGTTGTTGGCCCGAACTGCTCCGATCAGCGTTCATGTCAGGTATCCAGTGACCCATGCGGCTTTTACCCTAGTTATTTAATCAGACTATCTTTTTATGTGGTTTTGTTAAACACCATTGAATTGTACAACATAAATAAACAATATTAAGAATTTTGTTCAGTTACAAACCAGGCTAAGAGGGTAACATCTTTTATTTACTTTTAACAACATCTACACTCAGCTGCTCTCAGGTCTTCAGGTGAATTGTGCCACCAATCAGTAGCATGTACAAAAACAATAGGTGTGGAAACTCCATAGATAAAGGGATAATGCTGAGACAGCACATTTACCAAGACACACTGTCAGAGGCATTCATAGAAAACAGCTCACCATCATTTTTATAGGTCTGTGTTTATTGTGGTGAAAATGTGTTTGATGTAGATCTAGGGCTGTGAAATTTAGCTGCCATCACTGCAACCCTGCTTTCCAGTTTCTTCTAAAGCTGTTTTCATTCACTTTCTCTTTAATTGCCTTTTGGATTTTTTTTCTTAAGTGTTTGTGTTTAATTGTCCTGTAGGTCAGAGGCATCGGGTGGTAATGGGTTAAAGCAGTGGTCCGGCAGCCTGGATGTGCCATATATAATTCCCCTGGCTCAGGAAGGCTCTGCTTCTGATCGCCGAAGCTGCCCATACAGCTCCAGAGCAAGGCGCAGCAACAGCTCTGAGGCCCTTCTGGATAGATCCAGCCTGCCAGAAGATCCTGGACCCAGAAACGGTATGCCTCAGAGGGGAGGGCCATATAAGAGCTCAGAGACCCTGACTGACGGCAAACTGCGACAGATTCAGCAAGGTAGCCCAGAGAGTCAAGGGGACAGCTCGGTGGAGCAGAGTAAAATGCGTCTGTCAGTGGGTGGCAGAGGGTCCAGCGGAGGCTACAATGAACTACTGATGGACTATATCTGGGGAAAACAGCAGAGGATGCAAGTGCAACACCAATTATACCAGTCCACTGGCAGAATATGGCAGGACATGTCCTCGCCTCGTTCCTCTACTGCAGCAGTGCCTCCACATGCAAATGGATTTTCCCATTCCCAGGTGAACCTTCCCAGCGCTGCAAGTCCTTACAGCCCGATGGTTCTCAGAGGGTCCCAAGCTGAGCTCCGTAGGGTCAAAGTCACCAGAACCAAATCGTGTGGGCCTTTTATTCCTTTGCAGCAGAATTCCCAAGATGGCATTTTGTTCTCAGCGTATGAGTCCCCTCTCCCTACCACTGGAACCACCACATCCTCTATTCCGAATCTTCTCCCATATCAGACTGAGCTGTCTGGGCCCACCTTTGGCCGTAGGCCCCCACAATATTCTCTTCCCACTCCAGAAGATTCAACAAGAAGCCTACACAAAGCTCTTGCACTGGAGGGACTGAGGGACTGGTACTTAAGGAACGCCTTTGGCTACCCCCCTACTGCCTCAAAGGGCCATGAAGCAGGTCTGTCTCGGCTCTCACATCCGCATCCTCTGGTGCACCAGGCCCAGTCTCTTCAAGGGGAACCAGCCAACCTTCAAAGGACTCAAATACCCCAGTCAGCAAGCTTCCATGGTCACCCCCTGCATGGACGGTCAGTACACCTATATTATTTATCAAAGGCTAAACATATACATGTTTTTGTGAAATGAGCAGATCAATACAATTTATGTGTTTTGGCTTCTGTTCAAGCTGCATGTGATTGGCTAACTTCATGATATGTGCTGGACTGAGCGCGAAGGGCACAGAAGAAGGAGGGTAGGGGGGTTCATACAAGGTCCTCAGTTTATTTTTAAAATTGCTGAGGACGATAATTATAAACTTGAATGCGGTTTGATTGCTGGGGACAATTATTAAATATTTATATAGCCTCTAAGTATTAATTCGTTTCATGTTTCATTACAATATGCACTACAGTATATAAACATGGTGAAAATCACATCTTTATTACATAAATGCAAGTTAAAAGCCTTAGGTTTAACTGTTTTCCTTTTTAAACCTCATCAATAGGCTGTTGGTTGGGAAGAATGATTAAAATCCACACCGTAGCACAAAGAACAATGTTGGATATAATATGTACTCGCACCAGAAGAATGTGCAACAATAAAACATGCTCCGTTTGCACCCCCAACACTGTTCTGTGTGGAGAAACTTCAAATTTAACATACAGTTGACAGTCCTGCAATAGGGCAGGTACCTGTGGGTTATCCGCATGAAGTTGAATTTCACGGCTCTGAGGGGAAGTTTATTTAATGCGAGCGCACTGGGAGTGAGACAATATTGTTTTTGTAATGTTTTGTTTAAGAGTCCCAAAGAGGAAAATATTCATATGTTGTTTTGGTGGTGGGAGCAGGAAGTTGCGCTGATGACGCAATACTGTCGCTTTCTATCCATCCAGCGCTTTGAGTGATTCAGGAATGAAAAGTCTAGGTAAAGCCAGACTGTGGACAGTGTTTTGTTTCTGCACAGTGATTTCTTCACAATATAAATTTCAGCAGCAGTATCCAAACTGCACCATAATTTACTTTCACTAATGGATCAAGTTATTTTCCTTTTTTATTTTTTTCCAACTTTTTTGCAGTTATTATGTTTTAAGGCTGTAAAACTCCCTCAGCACACACTTTTTTTTACACTTTTCCCAGACATACATTAACATTTCCTCACATTTCTCAATAGTTTTAATACTCAAACCTTAGTAGATTTAATACATAAAGGTATTGATATGCAAGACGGTTTCTCCGCCCCTGCGACATCAGGTGCATTTTTCTCCACTGAAGGTCTTGGAACAGGTGTCCTAATGAGGAACATAACTACGGGCAGTCGTTTGTGCTGCTTTTTTATGTCTGGATGAGAATATTATTATAACCAGAAATGATACATTTGACAAGCACGGGAGACATGACAGGAGGAGATTCACAACTGCATCCAAACATTCAGGAAGCAGAACACAATATGCGTTAAAGAAGGCATTTAAATTCTGCCATTAAAAACTCCACGAAGCAGCGAAGAGTGGACCGCGTTATAGCAAAGGAAATGTATAACAGTATTTTTTCCATCTTGAAATGGGTACTAGTGACATTGCAAACTCCGCCCGTTAGTTTTAAAACATGACATATCTATTGCAAAGAATGATTTTGTATATGAGCAATAAGAAACATGACTGCATAAGAACGTGGAGTGATTTAAATAATATTCTGTCCAGACACTTATGCTGGGAGCACAAGTGGCTGTTAGATCAGGGCAGATAAAGAATTTCCACATCAGGTTTGGTGAGGACAAACGCATCAATCATAAATATTGCTGAGGACATGTCCCAGCGTCCCCGGTTAAAATGAGGCCTACGGGTAAAGACACAGATGGTGTCACAAATACAGAGAAATGGGAGGGGGGGAGAACAAGCTGGAAACGATGGTTAACGTTGCCATGTAAACGATGAACGTTTAATACGGTTGCAAATTGATTCCCTTTACACATAAGTTTACATTAGTTGTAATAATAAATTCATTTAAGAAACAAAAAATGTGAGGAGCTCTTTGTGAGCCCAAAGAGACGATATTCTTCTTTTTTTGTGACCTGAGCCGTAAGTACTTGCTCTCCTAAAACAGCCAGAATTCCCATCACTCGTCTAAACAGTTTAAATTGTCACTGTAGCTAACTTTAGACGCTGGGCTTTAAAGTATCTAGCTTGCTGTTTGGACAGAAACTAAAACATTGTCTCACTACAATTTTCTGCTAAAAGAAGAGGGGAAAAAACTAAAAAGAAGGAGCCTGATGGCAATTATGGTGACTAGTTTAACAACATTTAGAAGTAAGTTACTAGAACAGTTCGGCACACAAATAGTCAGGTATTTGAAATGTACCGCTGATTCACATTAAGTCTTTGGAGATGAGAAAAGAATTGCCAGGAGTAAATTTACGTCAAACGCTGTAAGTTTGAGAAAAATGTCACAAACTTTTAAGGATATTGAACATTCTCAAATTTGCACGGAAAAATATTTAAAATTTCCCAAATTAAAGGTGTACATTATTAAAACTTACTAAATTAATCGGGGGGGGGGGAAAGAATTTAAAGTCAGATATTTGCAACAAAAAAATTACCAGAAGTTCTCTAAGATTGAGGTGGTAAATGTAGAAACTACACATCTGGATATATTCCAAAGTGTAATGGAAGATCTGTGCTCTTTTCCTTGATCAAAATATCTCCTGGGTCCAAACTCAATACAGCCATTTTACAGCTTCTTCCTCACAATCTCAGACATGTAATCTGGACCTCATTTCAAGTGTTAGTGGCATCTGAACTGATGCAGGAAATGAGACCGGATCTTCCCCTTACACTTTGGAAAAAGTCCAGATGTCTTAAATTTACCACATCAACCTTAGAGCATGCCTATCTCTTTTTCTCGCAAATGCCTGACTTTATAATCTTGGTAAGCTAATAGTGTTTTGTTTATTTTTCTTAACAGTTTCTTTAATTTTGAATTAAGGTTTATTTTATATTTCATTTGTGAAGCTTTTAAATAGAGCAAATGACTAAACCAAATGCATGTACTCTGTGAAACCTTTTGGAGACATGCTTAACATGCAACAGCTCACCCCGAGTTCAACGGTGAGCATTTTGTCGTAAATCTGCTGCACATTGTTGCTGTCTACCATTTGTGACTTTCACTGTGTGAAAGTCACAAATGGTAGCCGACTTGTTGACTCTTCTTTGCTTGTGTAAAAACAGACTTTGTAAAAACAGACTTGGCAAATTCTCGCCTGTTAAAAGGTGACTGCAGGTCGTAACTGTTAAATCCACTAACTTAGGAGCTAGTTATCTATGATTGTTGGCTTCTAATGAGGTGGGGTTGGCAAGTTTTGTTTGTCTGGGAGAAAATTACTCTTTAAACAACTCTGTTTGTATGTATGTGGATCGTTTTTGCTCACCTTTCCGTTGTAATAGGTCATATTTGTATAGATGTCGTCCAGTAGAGGACGGCCCCATTACTCTAACCTTGTCCCCTACAAATGGATCCATCAACCATCTTCTTTTTTACAACTCGCCTGATACTCATTTCATGGAGGCCTTTTTGACTAAGTTTATACTTCCCACTGACGGCCCTATGCCAATATTCAAGCTTTCTTTTTTCAAGTGACCAACGATGAAAAAGAGAATTAAATTCCACACACAGTACTGAGATAAACTATTCCACCCTTACAGATTTCTTTTAGCTATTTTGTCACACGTAAATGGTACAGATCATCAAAACAGTTTTAAGAGCAGACAAAAATGATCTGAGTAAATACAAAATCCAGTGTAAAAATTATCGTTTCATGACGTGGTCCATTGCATTAATAGAATTGTTCTCTTTTTTTAAATCATGAATTTACTCTGATAAAAGAATAAATGTTTGTTTAATTTTACTTTTCACATGTGGGCCCGTTCCCTGACCTGCAAAATCAGGAAATCATTTAACAGAATAATAATAATTTGGCCAAAAAAAGAACACATCTTAGAAGGATAATTCTTTATTGTCCCACAAAGGGCAAATTCAGCTGTTACAGTAGCAAAGTGACATAATAGAAGCATTCACGATCACACAAGAAAGGTAGAAAAAGTATAAAAAGCAAAATAAAGAATAATAAATGTATATTAAGGACACAATTACAATTATCTTGCCCTGATCTTAGGAAAATCCGAGAATAGATGAAAGACTAGGTTCCTGACTTCTGTCAGTCAGGAAGGGTTTGCAAACCAACTTCTAACACTCTGGGACTCCAGTAAATCATTGTGAAAAGCGTAATTTACTAATGGGGAAAACATGGAGCAGCAGTAAACCCTCTCAGGGATGGCTGGCCTACTAAAATGACTCCGAGAGCGTGACTCATACAGGGGGTCGTACAAGACCCTAGAACAAAATCTAAAACAACACAAAACTCACTCTATTAAAATCCAAAAATGATAATATATACAGCTTAGAAAACAGGAAGACTTGACCGCTAACCTTATTTACACACTTCATCTGAAATATTACTCCATAACCCAACTGTTATGATCCCTACTCATAACAGTTGGGTTATGGAGTAGGGACAATGATCAAAGAGCACCCAAAACAAAATGGTTCACAAGCAGCCAGGTCAAAGTCAGAATTTGACTTAATTCGATGAGGTGCATGATCATAAACAGGTCATTCATGATCATAAACTCTCAAATATGGCTGAACTAAACAAATTCTAATTCTGAAGAGTGGGGCAAAATCCCTCCCTAACAATCTAAAAGCAATTTACATTTTATTTGCTGTTTTTTCCCCCTCATTTTAAAGTTCTGACTTTATGGGTTTTATGTATTGACTCTATTCTTGATTCTTTGTTTTTCTCTCCTCCCTGACAGATCAATGGAGTTTTCTCTCTTTCAGGAGACTCCAGATCCACAAAAACAAGAGGCGACCTCAAAGGAAGCGAGTGCAGACCCAGGTACGCTGGTCTGAACCAGCAGAGTCGGAAAACCACACACGATGCAACGGATCAGCAGAAACACTGTAGCCTCATCTAGACTCGACAAAATTAGACGTGGAAACAATGTGACCTCAGTGACAAAGCAAACATGGCAACCTCAGCGGAATGAGACTGAAGTGTAGCTGTATAGTTCGTAAAAAGAAAAAGACTGAAGAATTTCATGTGTTCTGTCTGATTCCAACAGTATAAACCTCCAACCAGTGTTTCTGTATGAATGTGCACTGGTGTTGACTTGTTGAACATCTAAAAGCAGTAAACACCACGTCTGGTCCTAATAACCCAGAATAAACTCCCAAGATATACTTTTTTACAGATTATAGACATCTCTAAATAACTATTTTGTATATTCTGATTTAAAAACAGCTATATTAAAGAGGGTAATTTATTGCTTCTCAAATATGTGATAAACAGTATTGGTCATTCCACCTTACTACAATAGTTACATGAACTTGCTTTTCTAAACTATAAAAGAAATGAAAACATGCTTCACTGTTCATTTACCATCAATTCCACTGCATTTCCCTTTTGAATCGGGGTATGAAATGTAACGATATGTTCAGGCAGAAGTGCCGAGATGTTTACAAACGCTGCCTCGCAAAAGTATTTACAGCGGATTAACTTTTCCACTTTTTTTGTCACGTTACAACCGCTAACAAAGTAATGAGGTTCTGCAATAAAAGTTGAAGAGGTATCGGGACTTTTACATGGCAATGTAAAAGGAGCTGGGCTGTTTAAAAATGTAGCGTTAATGTTGATCAGGCCTGAGTGCCAAAATGTTTTAGCTGACACTGGTCAGTCCCTCCAGGAATTCGTGATGTTGCGAACCCAACTATTAACGCAAATTGAGCCAATCCCTGCGAATTTTGCAATTTTATCCATTAATGCAACTTTACTGCACCTTTTACCAATTATGACTCTCCTTTTCTTTATCTTACATCCGACAGCGTTGCATATCATGTACACTTCCTGTTTCTTATGTGAGAGGGGATGGAGAATAAAGCATATTACATTTTAATTTTGCCAAGGAATGTGCTATGGGGTATAGTTTCCTCATTCCAGTCATGAAAATCCATCACCTTTTGGAGAAACTCGCCATTTTGAATCCAAAATGGGTCACCTACGTGATTCGCGAATGTCGGATGAGAAAATGATCAGCGGTTAATAGTGATGCACGGCAAGGTTTCTGGAGAGCAGTTTTTATGTGAATGACAGGAGCTGTAATTACTTTTTTTTTTTACATCCGCTGGGTTATGTAGGATTAAAAACAGTTTCGGTCAACCTCAAGTTTAGTTTCCTTTTATTTCAGCTGCATGAGCCAGAGGGCGCAGCTGGTCGTGCTTTTGGTCCGGCAAAAACCAAGTTACGACATCCAAATCAACAGATTCAATGCTGCACTGTGACCAAAGAAAAAAACTGTTCTCACTCTCGAGACACAGAGACTTCTGTGATTAAAAAAAAAAAAAAAAAAAAAAGCTAGACTATTCGATAGACTATTCCTAAATGTTGAATGCTGCTGAGCAGGGGCGTATCCAGGGAGTTTAATAAACAGGGGCTAACAGGGGGGCCAGGGTGGGTCTTGGACTGTAGCACTAAAATAAAAGCAGAGATGTTCTTCTAGTGGGGACCCAACCTGAGCTGGTCTCATTTTACAGTTTTCATCAAACAATTTTTAACTGATTGGTAAAAAATAACAGAAAATCACACATAAAAACATTGTAAATTTTGTTGCAACTTTTGACAAAAGCTGCCGCGACATCAGGCATTTTATGCCGCAAAAATCACAAAAAAGTGCTGCCAAATCCTGGAAGGACTGACTGGTAGAAAACCTCTGTGCTAACAAAGTTCTGTAAAAAAAAGTTTTGTATAATCAAGGTGAAACCGATTTATGATGTCACTCGATTTAGAGAATATAGACTGATGTTGTGATTGTCTTTTTCTTCTAGAATCAGATAACTGCTGTATGATAAATGAAGCCTTCTCTGTTAAGACCCCAAGAGAGGAGTTAATACAGTTGTAAGCAAACCCTTAGGCCTGGGGTGAGACCTGTTGAATGGTTGTAGCATGACTGTAGGGCAACAAATAAACTACATTCAGCTGGATTTGAGTGTCATACAGAGCACTTTAGAAACATCTGAAGCCTTAATTCCCAATTAAATAGTCACGACAGCCAGTAGTAAGGTTTCACCAGGGTTCTCTGAAAATAAAAAGGCTTTTCAACATCTGCTGTAGTTTGTAGATAGTGAGGACGGTACTGAGGAGCTCCACACTGGCATTTTATTCCCCACTACTCAGATAACACTATATCATAAAAGAATAACCTCAGCACGCCTTCCGCCAGCTAGTGAGCATTATTGGTAGTTTGAGTGAGCAGGGCTGCTGCAGTGTTCAGTGAAGGTGTGAGCAGGTCTCACATTAAATATAAAAAATAATAATACTGGTCTGCATTAGTGGGGAGTTCAATTCATGTGCTTGGGTATTTTTTTTAATTTTTTTTTGTTATTCAGAAAAAAAGTGCTTTCATTGAACATTTTTCTACCATGAGTTGCATCATTATTCATTTTATAATCAGACGTGTTAGCATTTAGAAAAGCCATGAGGCATCTAAAACACTATAATACTGTTTGGTGCAACATTTTTTTAAATCTACATCTTTTGTCTGTTTATATACTTGAAACATTTCCATTGTGGAACTAATTTGAATGTGATTATGTGTCTGGCTATAGGTTTTTTTGTTTTACTCTGAGCAAAGTGTAGCACGCCGTGGAATGTCATGTTTTCTGCCGTCTGACCCATTTCAGTTTCCAGTTTCGCAGATCTCCTCCCAGCCCATTAAAACCTGAAATTAAAGACCAAACTGCTGTGCACTGGGGGTCAGAAAGGTATTTTTCATATTATGTACGCTGTAAATACAAAATAAATACTATGGATTTAGCTCTAAATCAAATGTATTCAAACTATATTATATTTATGAACCTATAACATTTTGTAGCCATCTACTGTAGCTCTTGGTGCAGGAATTACCAGTGTGTGTTTGAACCATTATATCCAGCAGTGTGATATGATTTGATTTTTTTTCCTCCAAATTATATTAAAGAAAATGTTTTATTTCCTCATGTCCCTGTAATCAGGCCTGTGACATTTAACTCAACAGACCTGCTCTCTGCTGTATGTATGAGATTTTGCATTTGTTCTACTAAATAAAGTGTCATGTTGAAATTACCTCTACCTTCATCGGAAGTATTTTCTCCAATAATTTTTAATAAAGAATACTTTTTATTTTATGAAATATCGCTACTCTTACTTGAATAAAATTGTTGGATGTACTAAATTTGCTTAATGAAGAACAGACACTTATTAAAGGAGACCACCTGTTTCTACACAATCTTTAAATTAAATTTTCTGTTGAGCTTGTTGCATACGTATGTAGGTCAATTAAATATACACTAAACACAGTAAATTGTAAATTGAAAGTTTGTTTTACCTTTTCCTAAGATACATGTTCGTTACCTACAGTAAATATTGTATTGGGGAAAAAATCCCTTGGAAAAGGTCTTGTTCTGTTGAAAAATTATTTTTATTAATGCAAGTTATTTGTATTAAATTTGTTAGTTTTCCTTTAAAATACCATAATTTCCCATTAACTTTATATATTTTTGATTCTCTGACACAATAAAAATGTTAAATCAGATGTTATTGAGTTGGCTACTCATGTAGCCTTTTACCATTTAAACCCCCCCCCCCCCAAAAAAAAACTCTTACTCGAGTAGTTTGTAGATTGCCACGTTTTTACTTTTACTATGGTAAAAATACATTGAAGTAGAGCTACTCTCACTTGAGTAGCCTATCATCTACCCACCTCTGATTTTACAATTACCAATTATTTATTACATTTTTATAAATTCACCTGAGTGGTGATTCGGCATTAATTTGCTAACTTAAACACATCCACTGATTCGTATGTAAAATATTTGTGTCTTCTGAAGGAATCATTGTGGCAGTATGTGATTTGCTTGTAACGGACCCATTAAATGTCTTCACAGAACTTTAATTATCGACCGGTTGTAAGATTTAAAAAGAGGAATTTGTCTGAAAACAAAGTAAATTCACTTTAATGGATTACGGCGACGGCGTGTTTTCGGCCACAATAAAAAGAACCAGTAACCTGCTGAAGTGGAAGGTGACGCATCGGGTTATTTTAGTGCAACTTTGCCCTCTAGCGGTGACCCTTTTATGTGTGAAAGAAAAATCATTTTAATCCAGCACCTTGCTACAGCAATCGTATCCTTTAAGGTTTTGTTTTTTTTCCATCTTTAACAAGTGATGGTTGATCGAGGCTTTATTTAAGGCTACAACATTCCTCAAACAACGATTCGTTACTCAAGCTTTCTAAAACGCAGAGCTCGAGTAGGACATCTAGTGGTCAATAACATGAAGTGCAAGCCTCATTGAGATGTTCATCCTCAATGGTTGAATTGTTCTCATCAGATTCTACCTCCACATACATTCCAGTTTTATTTGTGTTATGATGAACGATTTAAAATGTGCCACATACACGAGACGTCTTCTAAAAACACAAAACTATTTTACAGGAGGAATACCATATTAGGATTTGATCATATTCATCATGGGTGTCTGGGTAAAGAACAAATGAAGGCCACTAAATTGGGATATCCCACCCTGTGACGCACTTTTTCAAGTTTAATGGTTCACCTAATCTACCCATGTGGCATCCAAATCAGTTTAGTGTTTCGAATGCCTCAAAGAGTTTGGAAGGGGTCATTACAGCTACCACGTATGTGGAGCTTCAGGCGTCATAGGACCATTCAGTTGCAGCAGCAAACTTTTTTTTGTGTTCAACTGGATTTATATGACAAATCAACATAAATAATCAAATAGTTGGAATTAAAAAAAAAAACATGACACAATTGAACATAGACACAAGTTGTCGGTGACTAATTTACTAAAACCAAAATCTGTCAGTGGTTCATTTTGGGTTTAGTTTGAAGCAATAGTGCTACTAACTGCGCTAAGATGCTGCATTATTATGGGCTTTTGCTTGAATACTTAACCCTGCTTAAAACTTCTTCGCATCTTTATCCCTGACCGCCGGTCTAATGCCTTCGTGATGCTGTTTGCTCTCCAGACTTCTCTAACAAACCTCTGATGCTGCAGAAGAACAATACACACACGTGGTTTGTTTCACTAAATGTGTGACTTCCGAATGCAATTTGTTGTAATAAATCTTATTTGGGGGAATGTAAGAAAAGCTGGCGCTGAATAAAAACGTAGCCTGTGGGCAGTAGCCCACTTTATATACATAGACTATATGTTTAATTTATCAAAACTTCACAATTTGTGAAACTTGACCTACAGAGCTGTGGTAGAACTCCAGATGAACTGAAACATGTAAACATGTCGCCGGACAGCAGCGCTCTGCTATTCCTAGACCCTCCTCTCCTCTCTGACGGAGAAACCGAGCAGAGCAGCCCGAGATTGAAGCACTCCACTCCGCCGCGCTCTGCTCCGGGGTGTCGGCCTAGCTTGGACCTCCGTTTTTAAAAAAAATAAATTCATTTTCTTCTTCGGAGCCGGTTCGTTGTAACTTCAAGGAGCCGACAGCACCACGAAACCTCTGTTCGACCTCCCAAAAAGAAGGATTCAGTGGGTAATATACACATTTTTCAAGTAATCTTTTGAAGGATAACAAAGCAGAATTGTTTTACATTAAAAATTATAAGTAGTCTACTGGTTTACCTCGCAAATTATCTGCATAAGGAAAAAAGTATGCAAACTATATAAAAAAAAGAAAATTAAGAGGTGAGGAAAACAACTAAATAACTAAAAAGGTGTTTTCAATAGCCTGGTATTTATCACTAATTTAAAAATAATGTTTTAGAGTTTACTTCGGTTGTTAGTATGTGATGTCATTGATGTTCTTCAATATTTCATCCTGCGTAACAGTAGCGTGCATACATTTATTCTGTGTAACAATAACACATAAAAGCGATAGTGACCCTAAACTCACTTAACAATATTTTTCAACATGTACATTTTTTTGGTGAACCTAGCTGTCATAGGCTTATATAGATAGCAGCCAGCAGTTCCCGATTAAGTTCGAAAATCATACAGCATTTAACATTTAAGGGCCCCTTGAGTCAGACATGTTTAGCCAGTGAAGCTATAATGAGCAAACTATGCAATCACATGAAACCCTGGATTTCAAGCTTTGTCTGTTGTACAACTTATAGAAATGTAAATTAAAGTTATTAACATGTTATAAAAAAATTTTTTTTGTCAATAACTACTCTTACTAATTGGAATGTGTCAATATGTTCCCTGTGGGCATCAGTAACTGTTTATTCTTGAGTTACCCCTCGTCAGTCCACACAGAAATAACAAAAAAATGGACATGAACTTTTTTCATGGAGTTCATTTCAGGAGTTTATGTTAACAACAGTGGCTCCCACAGCAGCAGTTATGCAAGCTCAAATAGAGTCTGGTTGCAGCTGGGCTGGTGTCAGAGGCTATTTACGTTGACATGCCATTCATTCAACTAAAAATAAAGACGCATCCTCATTGGCCCTCTTAAAATGTCATTCCCCTTCAACCTATTTCAGCCGTTAGGCGCATGCTCAGACTAACTAGAGGAGACTTGCTTTCAGTTTCTAAATATAATCTAATGCTAGGGATGCAACGATACCAATTTTTTCTCAAAACCGATACCATACCGATTCTTGGATCAGGGTACTTACCGATACTGAGTACCAATGCGGATACTTCTGTTACACACAAAAAAGTGCAATGAATTGGAAGACAGGTTTCATTGTCTTCTCTGCTTGTTACAACAAATGATGGTGAATTAGATTAAAAAATAAAATATTGCTAAAAATGACCACTAAACTAAAATGTAAAAGTTAAAAATTAACGTTTTCTGTGACATTATTCCAGAGTTTGCACATTTTAAGTATCGGTTCATGGTGTTTGTGAACTTTAGCGCTGCATCCCTATCTGATGCCTTTTATGTTTAAGCCCTTCCCGAGTGCTGCCGTCATACCGACTCTTCTAAAGCTCCACTCAAGCTGATCGAGCGCCAGTCAACATGTCGTCATCCTACGCAGCGGCCATATCGGCGCTTATTACATCCAACCAACCGATCTATCAGCCTTACCCAGAAACGAAACGTAAGGGTAACGGTGGTAGGAGTCCTCCGCCCAGCAAGACCCCCCACCGCCCTCCATCTTTACAGAACCATTCTGCTTCAACGGAGCCTCCAGGATCTTATGAAGAGCAACAAGAGAATCCTTCCGATTATCGGATCGGTAAGAAAGAGCCCAACGAAAAAAAGAAAACGACATGCTCTGTGACCACTTCTCTTCTCATTTCTGTTGAATGTGTTTCTAGGTGGTTATTACCGTGTAGAGATCGGAGAAATTTTCGTTGACCGCTACCAAGTCCTTAAAAAGTTGGGATGGGGTCACTTCTCCACCGTATGGCTCTGCTGGGACATGGTGTGAGTAGAAGTATAACTTTGTAAAGTTGCATCAAGTCTAACTTTACTTAGCCGTGCTAAAATTATTCACGGCATTTGTGTCACATTACGACAACCCGTTAGGCTTTTACTGAGGCATAAACGTATTTGGATATAAACCATTTCACTTTAGCTCTGGCTGCATGCTTAGGGTCATCGTGCTGCTATAAGGTGAACCTCTAAGTCAGTATCACGTATTTATTAAAAACAAAATCATGGATTTGTTACACTACAGTACTGAGACAGAAAACATTTTTTTTGTTCAACGGCATTAAAGTCCCAATAAAAAAAAAACCCTCAGAATGATGTGATTGCAATATGACAAATTGGGGAAAAGTCCAGGGATGTGACCAGTTTAACAAAGGACGGTGAATATCTGAGAAAGTCATTGTTATTTTTATTTTTTGCCTGCAGAACAAGGCACTTTGTGGCTCTGAAGGTGGTGAAGAGTGCCGACGTATTCACAGAGACGGCTCTGGATGAGATCAAACTTCTTAAATGTGTCAGTCAGAGTACATTTCAACTCAACTGTCTGTTTTTCATGCATCACTGAAACTTTAAACAAGTTTGAAACTGATTACTTTTTGTTTGAACTCTTTCAGTATGCCTCATTTTCAGTTTTTATTTATTTAGTTAAAACAGAAAAGTTATTTTACTAAATGTACTTTTTTGTTTGGGTTATACGTTCTCAGGTGAGGGACAGTGATCTCAAGGATCCTAAACGGGAGAGAATTGTGCAGCTCATAGACGACTTTAGAATCTCTGCCACGACCGGAGAGCGTATCTTTTACAGATAACAGACCTGTCCACTTCTCTCAGCAATATTGCTCCCTAAAAGATTCTGTTCTGAGGCGTGGCTGCTTTCACGCCGCGGACGTTGCAGCGTAAGAGCAGCCGCGTCCTCGCTCCTTTGTGAAAAACCTTCCTCAGCTGCCCTGTCAGATGTGTGCATGGTTCTGGAGGTTCTCGGCCACGAGCTGCTCAGGTGGATCGTCAAATCCAACTACACAGGTCTCCCGCTGCCTTGTGTTAAAAGCATCCTCAAACAGGTGTGTTGCAACCCGTTTTTTTGGTTTTGTCTGTTGCTTTTGAATCATACACCCCCGTGTTTCCTCTCTGACTGAGGTCTCATTTGCAGGTTTTGCAGGGTTTAGATTACTTGCACACTAAATGCAAAGTCATCCATACTGACATTAAGCCAGAGAACATCCTCCTGAGAGTGGATGAGGTTTATATTAGAAAGCTTGCAGCCAACACAAAGCTGTGGCATTTCCCCGTTTCTCCTCCTCCCGGCGGCTCAGGTTAGTGGATACTACTGCTTTGTTTAACTGCTTTGGTGTGGGCCTTTTGAGATCCTCCTTCTCCCTTTTCTCTTTTTGCCAGTGAACAGAGGCTCAGGAGAAAAACAGGTCTGCAGTTTAAAATAAACTTTTCTGGCATAATTTCAGCCTTTTTGTATCTAGATGTGTGTTAAATCCTGTTGTGACCTTTGTCTTTCCTGCTATTGTTTCCTAAGAGTGTGTTCAACCTATTTGGCAAGCTGACGGGAGTTTTGCACACCCTTGGCGAATGGGTAAGCCAGAACGCAATGCATTGCTTTAAAGGTTGATACAGGTGCCTTCTGACATCCTCTGTAAAAAAAAGAAAAAATACGAAAAAAAACAAACAACACAGAGATGCATGTGGTACGTTCTTATCAGAATTATGTCTGATTATCATGTGTGATTAAAAAAAAAACTGTTTTCACCCCTGATTAAGATACGTAAAATTCCTTAAAATCCTATTTCTGTGGCAAAACCATCAAGATTCAGGAAATGTAACCCTATTCAATCGAGATACTTTGCCACTCAGTAAATAGGATTGTGAGGGAGGTAAAAAAAAAAAAATCCACAAATCTCATGAAGACTGACATCTTTGGTTCACCAAGTTTCAAAACCAACTATTAGACCCAATCAACATGTCAGCTGGTTATTTGGTCTTAAAATCACCACGTCTGCATCCCGAGACTGTTAACCCATGGGCTAATGCGTTATTGTTCTCATGTCCTGTGGTGGAGACATAAACTTTTCTCTGCACGTATACAAATATGACATTGGAAAGCTAAGATTCTCGAGCTTCCAAAGATGTATGCCAATCATATTATGCAATCATATCTGTTGACACAATAAACGTTTCTGTCAAACCACTTGGAAATGCAGAAAAACATTGAGCTCGGCGTTTAAAGCCTTTTACCATTGACAGAACAGAGCAATCTCGAGTACAAACTTTTTACATCCATAAGGGACAGAGTCTTGTGTTCACAATCCGACATGATCTGCTGCTGAAAACCTTCAAAATGTCCTTCAGATGATTCTCACAAAGTTTCCATCGGATCTTCTGTTAGCAGTCTCTCTTTTTTTGAATGTTTTTGGGTAAGGCTGGGCGATATGGACAAAAAGTCATATCCCGATATAATTGGGCTAAATATCGATATACGATATACAGTACAGGCCAAAAGTTTGGACACACATTCTCATTCAGTGCGTTTTCTTTATTTTCATGACTATTTATATTGTAGATTCTCACTGAAAGCATCAAAACTATGAATAAACACATATGGAATTATGTAGTTCTTTTAAAAAAAAGTGTGAAATAGCCTGGCCTCCAAAGTCACTGGACCTGAACCCAATCGAGATGATTTGGGGTGAGCTGAACCGCAGAATGAAGGCAAAATGGCCAACAAGTACTAAGCATCTTTGGGAACTCCTTCAAGATTGTTGGAAAACCATTTCAGGTTGGCAAGGGAAGGAGCGGGGGCGTGGGAAGCAAGGATCACAGCACAGTTTGAACTCGGTATATTAATATATATCCGATATGGTCGAATTTCATATCTCGTTTTAAAATATATCTATTTTTTTTTAATATCAATACATCGCCCAGTCCTGGTTTTGGGTAAAAATTGCAATAACTTTTAGGGGCTAACTGGAATATGTCAGTTTAGACAAAGACTCCAGATGGATTTGGTGTGAAACAATAAATTATGTTCAATTCCACCTTGAGACATAGTACAAAAATGGCTCTGATGAAAGTTACCAAGGAATTCCTCGTGTCAGCTGACTCCTGTCTACTCGCTTTTGTCATTCTCTTCTGTGCAGCGCAGCCTTTACTAAGATTTCTCACTACACCCTTGTTAATAGGTTATCCTCCGTTGGCATCACCAATCCAACTCTTTTCTGGTTTCCATCTTGTCTCTCTGGCTGCTCTCAGTTCACCCAACTTAAGTCTTTCTGATCTGACTACCTCCCCGTTACGTCAGGGGTAGCCAGCGCTGTGTCCTCAGGCCCTCTTCCTCATACCTCTTCCTCATAATATTTTCTGCAAATTTAATGTGAATTTTCAGTTTCATGGAAGACATTCGGCTCTAGCTTTCTAGTACCAAATTCCTCTCAGCCCACCATCCTACCTTACCACCCGTATATCTGAATGGAAATCTTGGTGAAACTCGAACTTTCCAAAACTATTTCAGCCTGATCTTACTCACTACCTACAGGAATGATGGCACATTGTTAAATCATTGTTTTTTTTATATATATAAATGTAAAAGTCACATAAGCTGTTTCCCTCTAACTCTAAATATACTGGTACATTTCTTGCTACATGACAGATAAGTTGTGGAAATCCAATAAGAAACTGTACAGTTTGCACGGTGCACTGTTTTAAAAGTTATTTTTCGTTGTCTAGAGTAGAAGCAGTTCCTTAGATGGCCATGTCTGCTTATTGTCAGCGGAGACAAGGACATGTTTTTAGGTTCCTCCTGCAGTTGCTGTAGTTACTCTCCAATTTGTTGTTAGCAACGCTCTGTTAAACAGAATACAGGGTAATGTGAAATTAAAAAATCTTCCAACAGGATTTCTGATTAAGAATATGATTTTTCCCATACTGTCCATAATAGGGTTGTCACCCTGCGAAAATTTAACCTCATGGTTTTTGTGACCGAAATGATCACACTTTTCGGTATTATCACTGTATTTTTTTTAAAGAGTGTTGAATATGTTTAGAAAGCATTGATGGTCCTACACGAACTGAAATAGTTATGGGAAAGTGTATAGCGATTATTTCAAATAATACAAAAAAAGCGTTATCAAAAGTGCAACTTTTCACATCGAAGTAAAGGAACAAAGGTTGAGCGTGCACATCAACAAGTTTGCCTATATCTGTTTTAGTTGCTAAATCAAAAGAAACAATTGACTAGAAATTCATTATCTTACAGGGCGTATTATAAGAAGTTCAATGTGTATTTGTTATTGATTCCAATATTTCATGATAACTATGTTTCGACAATAATAATTATTGTCAACATTTTTACCTGGGCTTACTGCTACACCGCTAACCGTGACATCCCTAGTCCATTAAAAGAGTCATGGAATCAAACACAGCCCATAGTAATTGCTTGAATCTGCATGGTATGTTGCACTTCCAAAACAGACAAAAAGCTGATAGTTTATTGAACTTATTTTCTTTATTATGGTATTCAGCTGATTCTAATATCTGAAAATTTCCGATTATGACTGTACCTCCAAGTCCAACAAGGTTTCCAGAAGTCCTTTGATGAGGCAGTCGGCAAAAGACAAAAGCTGTCGAGGACAGAAGAGTCAAGCTGACCGGAAATCAGACATGGCTAATGGGACTTTTTCTGAAGCTGCTGCTGCTGCTTCAAGCACACATCGCTCCACTGGTAATCCAAGCTTCAGAGGTCACAACCTTAAGATAAGGAGACAGACGCTGCTCTCTGAAGATGGACTGGACAGTGATCCATGCAGCCACAGAGAAGCAAGGGGCTCATGCCCAAACTTTAGCATGGATGCTCTTGTCTCTGGCTCCAGATCCGTGTTATCCCACCAGAACGCACACACCGTTGCACCTCCAGCTTCCTCAGCTAGAGGTCAGTCTCCTGACTTACACTTTGAGTTGAGTAACGATGCAGTTAAAACAAATCTCAGACCCGTTAATGTGTTTCATTGAGCTATTTTATTACTAAAGCTTTGTCCAGGTTCCTTTAAACGTTTTTCTGTGTTTTAGGAATCAGTGACCCAGATGTACCTTTGGACTTACTGAAGCCTCAGAATGCTGACAAAATTGTCGTCAAGATTGCAGACCTGGGCAATGCCTGCTGGGTGGTGAGTGATTCATTCATGGTCATCTTACATTGTCATCATAATTCTGTTTAGCATTACTCTGGATTGGGATATATGATTTTATTTGTTATGTGTAGTTTGCTGCTAAAATTGACAGGTGTAAACTTGGTTATAATAGAACTATTGATCTGCTTGCCACTTTGGCAACCTTAAAAAAAGGTTTACTTTCGTCTGGCTCACTTTATATTCCTGAGGGTGTGAAATTATGTTTGAAAAAGAGAAAGATAATGATCAAATTATTCAAGTTATCCTCACTATTTTCTCGTTCTTAAAACAGTTCAAAAGATGGACATACTGTGAATTTCTATTAGGCCTGCAGCATATATCACCACTGCAGTATCAGTATGCACAGTATTCATTTAGCAAAGGAGTCCAATAAATGTAATAATTGTTGGCTAATGTATTTTTAAGTGTTATGAACTTGCGGAGTCTCATGGCTGAAAATACTCTCACTGGACATTAATGACATTGTCCAAAATGTTTGAAGGTCACAGAACAATGAAAGCACAGATGAGAATCAGAGGAAGAAAGAAAATCTGAACATATCCCACCTAATATCGTCATATTTAAAAATATTATTGCCATCCCAAGATTACATAAAAGCAGTAAAAAAAATGTTTGCTCCTAAATGATTTAGATTCTGTTTTAGTTTTTTTGCATAAACTTTTATTATCCTATTTATTGTACTTTTGAACAGAAAAGCTCAAATATCGACTAGGTAAGGAAAATAACTACTAGCTAGGCAACAGTCTCTTTTTATCATTGACTCTGTGCTTTCCCTAACCCAATTAAACCAAATTAATAATTTTAATACGTTATGTTATGGCCCACGCAAACATGGGACAGATTGTAGAGTCAGGGGGAGCCACAAACGCTCATCGCTTAAGAAGCTGGCAGCCTATTAGTAGAAAGTTCAGTGGAAGAAAAATGTCTTGCAGATAAAGATACACAAGTAACAGGGATACAGCAGCCTTGGTATTAATAGGCAAAGGGAAATTGTCATTTAGGGGAGAGTCACAAAATGTACACATGCAAAGAACTTATGGACAGAGACTTCTTTCCCGGTCTATGGGTAAGGACATGACTGTTGTTCAGCGGTCCAAAGTCCTGTTTGCAGACGAACGTAGCTTTATATTTTGAAATTAAAACTCCAGAGAAAAAGTGTAAGGAAAGATTCCAAGCTACATGTAATCCATTTGCTGGTTTTGGTCTGCTGGGTCTTATCAAGTCCAAAGTCAGCCCAGCAGAACCTCCTAAACATATCAACAGTATTCTGTCGGAAATTCTAACATGGAAATAATTTTTGTTGCTCGTTATGCAAAATTCTGATTGTCCAGGAAAGTGATATTTTTGGTTTTAAGATTAAGACAGCATGGAATATGAATTGAGCAACTCAAAAAAAAAAAAAAAAAAATTCTGTGATATTCTTATTTACTGTGATGGACCTTTAGATGTGATTCAGGATACTGACGAAGGTGAATTATTTTCTATTCATAAACTAAAAGAGGGTGATCATTTCTTAAGAAGTGACTGGCCGACCTACTTACTTACCTGAGGTTTAAATCCTGATAATGGTTGAAAAGCAGACATTAGAATGTCAGAAAAATCAGTCATGAGTTCTAGAAGCAGAAAAAAAAACTATGGACGCAACCAAACCACTTTTTTCAAACCAATACCAAACCGTTACTTGGATTTGAACACTTGCCGATACCAAGTACCAATACCGATACTTCTACAAAACACAAAAATGCGGTGAATTGGAAGACAGGTTTTATTTTCTTATCTGATTGTTATAACAAATGATGATGAACTGGATAAAAATATAAAATATTAAAAACAAAAATAAACCTTTTCTGTGGCATTATTGCAGGGTTTCCACATTTTAGGTATCGGTTCATGGTATCTGTTGACTGTAACCGATACTGATACAATACATACAGAACAAGAACAGTATCGGCCCTGATACCAGTATCGCTATCGGTGCATCCCTAAAAAGAAAACAAAAACCTTGTTCTGAGTTGTAGTTATGTTGAATCACTTAAATGTGCTGTAGAGATTATGATATTTACAGTTCTTTTTTTTTTTATCAGCACAAACACTTCACTGAAGATATTCAAACTTGCCAGTACCGCTCCATAGAGGTACTGATCGGTGCCAAGTATGACACTCCAGCTGACATCTGGAGTACTGCCTGCATGGTGAGCTGCTTTTTTTCCTCTTTACAAAAAAAGTCTTTACATAACTTATATGTTATTAATGTTTAAAGTTCTTCCAAAATTGCCATAACCTCATTATTATTATCTTCATTATTATTATTGTCTCCTTGTGTGCTCTGAAGGCTTTTGAACTGGCCACAGGTGACTACTTGTTTGACCCCCAGTCAGGAGCCACATTCTCCCGGGAGGAAGGTGCGCATTCAGGTAGATTTTCACTGCTGAACAGGTTTGAAAATAAATAATAACGCTATGTTTCCATGTCCTTAGATCATATTGCCCATATCATTGAGCTGCTTGGACCTCTACCATCACAGTTTGCCCTTTCTGGGAGAAAATCCAAACAATACTTCAACAGAAAAGGTAAAGTTATTTAGGTAAAAGTATGTAAAAAATATGGAAATTTCATTGTACAGATGTACCAATCAAAACGTTGTGGCAAATTTCTGATCTGATTTCTGGAAAGCTTTAACCTGCTGATGCAGATTTTGGCCAATTCAGATTTATTACGATGAAAATCAGACATAATTAATACAGTACAATACATGAAGAGCATTCCATAAATTTTACTCTAACCTTCCAGCGATGAGCCATTAAACATTTATATCTAGGCTGACCAGATCCCTTTACATCTAATGTTGAACAATATGAAATTCAGATGCATCAAGAAAAAGTCTAAAATACGTTCTGTTCCACCATTTTGCTAGGTTGATATTGGAACATTTTCATAAAAAGCTACATTTAAAAGAAAATAATGTCTTTATGAGGCTTTTAGAGAGTTGCAGAAAGGAAAAAAATGTAATTAAAAAAATTACATTTGAATTAAATTATATTAAGCTTTCTCCAGCGGTGAAGCTCTGCCAGCTTGCAGCTTGGAAACGGTTTATTTTCCTTGCTTCTTCTGATAACGTCTTCTTTGGATTCTTTGGTGGACCTGCCATGGCTCAAGTCTCAAAACTGCAGCTGTTTTTATCATTAGGTAGCGCGTAGCGTACTCCCTTAAAGCGAAACTTAGTCAGTACATCCGGAGAAGCGGTCCGCAGGTGAAAATTTCTATATAGAGCGGTAAACAGCTGGAGGACCCTCCCATTTAGTGACAACCCTGAAAACGAACATTAAAAATGGTGTTGTGTCACATAAATGTTCCAAAAACACATGTTTATATGGTGTAAACGTTACAGAGTGGGTCTTTAAACTCCTCTATGATACATTCCTCACTTGACACGGTCAGGCTGGCCACTGAACGCATCGACAGTGAACCAGGCAACCCAACGGCTGGAATGATTTAATTTTTTTCAACTACAACCTAGACAAACTAGATGTCGCTATCATGCTCAAGTTCCGTATCTAATAATGTAAAGGTATTATTGATATCTTTTGGTCAAATTGGAGTACTGCAGTCCATGATAAAACCCCAAAGTAGTCCGCTCTCAGTCACAAACCCCCTTCCCTCCGTCTATTTCATTGTGATTTGCCAGTGTCTTATTGGCCAAAACGAACATGATACATAGATACTTAGTGTTTTACTGCTAGCATTTTTAGAACGTTAGCCTTTAGAACGGTCTGTGTCAGACTACAGTCACCGGCGCGCTGTTTAGTGTTGAAGACTTGGCCACCTTTGGGGTTCACGTGTGATTTGAGACAGATGTTGTAAACATTTACCATGTCCAGCAGCAGCATTTCTAAAATGACAAAAACATATAACACCTCAGCCGGTTGAGATTGAAATCTGTTTGAATATAACATTTCTTCCAAAACTGTTGGGAAATTAGACTGTTGTGCTATTAATTCACTGTAAAATTCGTACATATTGAAAATATCTATATCTACATCGCTCTCTCTCTGTACATACATACATACATACATACATACATATGTAGGCTCAGCTTCTGGAAACATGACCAATGGGAAACATGACCAATGGGAAGCCTCCTTTTGAGCAACACGTTTTTTTCCTGACTCTTGGATTTTCGGAATCTTTTCACATCATATTCCCCACCATGTGACACAGAAAAACTATAAACATCCCAAAAGACTGAGTAAATGCTTTCTTTGTCTTTGTTGTAACCACATTTTCTGTTTTACTGCAGTCATCTCCCTGCCCTCCATGCTTACTTTGTTGTTTCTTTTTTATGCAGCTGGTGGGTGCCTCTTAGTTTGATTGACAGATCTCACTGCCTTCACCGCACATAATAATAATCTGTCTATAAATGCTAGATTTCAACACAAAACGGTAGTATGTTAACAGTGTCTCAATTTGCGGATGCAGGATTGTCCGCACAAACCTGAACATCTGGCCAACCTATTTATAGCATGACCAAAGGTAATATTGTTGATTATCTTCAGGGTTAAAGACTGGACAACTTTAAGAAAACAAAGGCAAAATGATTATTTACTTGTTATGGCACCATTAACATATTTTATTAGCAGTTATCATTATTTTTGCATTGTTAGAAAATGCCAAAGTATTCACTAAAACATACAGTTGGCCAACCTAAATCATTTTATGAATATAGTTTTAGCAGTAATTTTCAATTCCCCACAGAATCCCCTCTGTTTTTCTGCTTGTTTATATCTCCTTTCATGACTTAATTAATGATTGAGTAATTTGTGCAATTGCTAATAGCTTAAGTATAGCTTTTTTGTGGTTGGATCCATTAAATTGATCAGTCTAAGTGAGATGACCGCTTATGCTGAGTCTGGTTCTGCTGGAGGTTTCTTCCTGTTAAAAGGGAGGTTTTCCTCTCCACTGTCGCTTCATGATTGCTCAGTGTGAGGGATTGCTGAGAATCCACGACGCAATCTTCTGTGGTTCTCTAATTCTTAAATTAAACATTGTTTTGTAATAACTCTTCTTGTAAAGTGCCTTGAGATGACTTCTGTTGTGAAACGGTGCTATATAAATAATCTGAATTGAATTAATTGAAGTGATAATATAGTAGACAGATTTTTGAAGATTGGAGATTAACAAAAATATTATTTTATTACATTTAAAGAGACTGATATGAGCTTAAATACATACATTTACTTCAGTAATCATTTAATTGATATAATTTATAATCCATTGTTTCTATGGGTTATAACTTTACTAAATACTGGTGGTTCTCCCTGCATTGTGTGGAAGCTTTAGTGAGACATTATCCTTATCCTTTCACTGCAAATTGCTGATGCTTACCGTAACTCTGGGATTTCTGAAAGCTGCTACCATTTTTTAATCCAACATTGCCCATTACAGAGTCTGGTGAAAAGGCCAAAAGTATAAAACAGAAACTCTGCTTTATGCTCTTCAGCCTTTTGTGTTATCTGTTTAAATAATCACTCTCCCTCAAAGTCTGAATGGATTTCTCCAGATGTAAAAACTAATAAAGCTCTATTTTTAAATGGTCTTGTACATCTTGGTGCTCTGACTTTAGTTTGAAACATCTCACCGATACTGAAAGCAGCTATCTGTGACTCGTTTTCAGCCACAGTTAGGGTTGTTATCAAAGTTACTGATACAAATGAACTGTGCTGAATTGACTAAATGGAAACAACCTTTGAGTTTCTGATTGGTCATCGGTCATAGTTTAAAATTGACTTCTTCCTCTCCCCAGCCAATTTCACTGTGTATCTCTGATCCTTTGTAATGCTACTTTTTGTTAGATTTTTAGTAGATTCCAATTCACAGACATTTTCGAAATACATAAAATGTATTTAATCTGATTTATATATAATGGTTATCTACAACATCCCTTACACTTATAGCAATCACTTTGGGAACCAGGGCTTTATGATGAAATAACATATAGGCAAGCTGGTCTAAACAGCCGGATATCTCTGTTTCTTCTCCTCAGGACAACTGCGGCACATCACAAAACTGAAACCATGGAGTTTGTTGGAGATCCTGCTGGATAAATACGAGTGGCCACGGGAGGAAGCTCTCCAGTTCAGTTCGTTTCTCCTCACCATGTTGGAACTGGAGCCACAGGAAAGGGCCACAGCTGCTCAGTGTTTGAAACACCCCTGGATTACCTCCTAAAAACAGACAGCAGCTTCATGTCGTTAGAGCACAGGAGACAATTATGTTAAATGGGACTGGTTGGCCTGTTGTAGTTGTTTGTTTGGTGCTGGCATCAGTAAAAACGTTAGCAATGACTTTTTTTGTTACATTGGTTGTTCGGCCATTTAACATTTAAAGAGCAATTCACCCCACTACCACAGTCTTACTTCACCCACGTTTCCTGGTTGAAAAATGGTCAGCGGAGAGGGGTGGGCATGACTGAAATTGTGCGCCTGTTTGCAATTCCAACGCCAAGACGGAGGTGTGGCTGAGACTCAGCTTCCTTCCATCCTTCCTTCCTTCCTTCCTTCCTTCCTTCCTTCCTTCCTTCCTTCCTTCCTTCCTTCCTTCCTTCCTTCCTTCCTTCCTTCCTTCCTTCCTTCCTTCCTTCCTTCCTTCCATTTAACATGGTACTTAACATTTTAAAAGCACGATGAAGGACAGAGATTTCTGAAAAGTATTTTTCTAAAATATTTTCAAAAATACCCCAGTAGTTTATAAGCCAATAAATTTCTTAGCTCCAAAATATGTTGAAGACCTTGGGCGTTTTCACCCATATTCGGGTGTCGTATTTCCTCCAAATCCACTTATTTCGTACCATATGAACACAGCCTGGACCGTCCCAGGATACGGCCAGACAGACCTGCCTTGGAGGTAGTATTGGAGTTCAGGTACGAGTGGATACGGATCATGCGAACACAAGCCGTACTCTGGCCGTATCTAATGCTGCATTCGAGTTAACCTTTCCGAGTCGGAAATCTCGCAGTTGTCTCGCAACATTTCACAGAGACTCGCCCCCATTAGGTCGGAAGTTTTGAGCTCCAACTCGGATCTCTGATAGTGGACCGAGTAGAGCTGCTCCCGTAGTTGAGATGTATTTTCTTTTTATTTGTAATATGTTGGTAATTTCAATGTCGTTTTTAAATTCTCTTACACACTTTATTAAATTTCTGCTTTAATCCTTTCACCAATTTTTACATTGCACGGCGTTGTTGTGCGTGAAATATATTGTACAGCTTGGTTTTTCATGCTGGTCTACTGAAGATCCTATGTCGTTGACAACAGTGACATTGACTGCCTGCCCCTCGACAGCTGCTGCCCTCAAAGCGTCCATGTTCTTTCCAACTCGGAGTTTAGTGAGACGAACTGGAATGCTTTAAGTGGGCAATTACGGCACATTCTCGTGTATAGCAAGTAGGAGGCCCGAGTATCCGAGACAAATGGAATGCAGTGGGTTTACTACAACTCTCACCCAGTAGATGGCTTCAGGTAGCAGTGGACCAGTAGACCGATTTGTTTACATTCTAGGCTGTCGCTCGTTTTATAACGTCAGTACTTCTCACTCCTTTGTTTGTTGGATAGCTACAGAATTATTTGTATGCCGCCACCTGCTGTTTAGGTGGAGTCCGTCATGTAAAACACTGGACTCCAGCACGGGCCGAGATCCGCCCCATGTGAACAGAAAAAATTTACTTTTTTCTCTGGCCGGCCACACATGTGAAAACGCCCCTATTCTCGCTGTTCCAACCATCCAGACCAATCAGGTCCTCCAACCATAGTCTACTAATCATCCCTAGACTTGGATCAAAACATGGAGAAACAGATTTCAGTTTCTATGCTCCCCTTATCTGAAACCAACTTTATGACGACTGCAAAGCTGCTGAAATGCTAAACTGCTTTAAATCAAAACTTAAAACTCATCTGTTTAGAGCTGCCTTAGAGTTAACAATTATGCGTCACTGTGAATCATATTTTGTGTGTTTTGTGCTAAGTTGCTGGTTTTTGTGTTTTTATTTTCTCTGTTGTATTTCCATGCTTTTAATGCTTTATTCTTAATCTCTATTTGTACTTTCAATGCTTATATAATATTTTGTTATAATTATGTAGAGCACCTTGAATTACATTGTTGTTGAAAGTATGCTATACGAAATGCCTTGTTTTGCCTAAAACTTTTTTACAATAAAGATGTGTGAGAAATCGGGTCTGGTTATCATTTAACCCTAACCCTAACCCTTGTAATTCTACTTTCTTCTATAAAAAATCATGAACTGAATTGGCTCAGCTGATAACTTAGTGTTAAACTGTTCTGAGAAAAATGATTGAGATTCTGAGAAATGATTTACTGAAACTGTTCAAAAAGCCTTTGATTAATGGTTTCATACATTTTTCCACAGAGAAACCCGTGTGCTGGAACTTAATCAAAGGACAGTCGAGGACGGCAGCTTCCTTCTGGAGAATAGAGTCAAAACATGTAAGTGGAAACAGGTTTTCTATATTCAAAAGATTTGATCGTTAGTCTGAAAATAAGGAACACAGCTGCGGACAGTTGAGCAAAAAAAACAACAACCACTCACTTCTTGTTTTCTACACTGACTGTCGAACACTGGGATTTCAGTAGGCTGCACATTCCATGCATGCTCACATTCAGTGCAGCTCTGAGTAGGGGGATGGAAGCGAGAAAAGGGAGGAGTTAGCTTCATGTAAACGCAGGCATATGTCCGGCTTTTAAAACAGTCACATTTTCCTCGAGCAGCAACGAGAGGTGAGAAGAGCACGGGGAACACCACCTGACTCCACGTGTAAGTCTCCTGTGTTAGATTTGAAGGAGGGACCCTTTAGGTAGACATGAGAGGATTCATAATTACTCAGAAGACTTTGTTCCTGATTTGTGTGATTAGGTTAATGGTTAATAATCCATGGTTCAACATGGGTTCAAGTCTTCTGCATTTAGAAATGTGGCAGCAAAATTTGCAGCAAATTTCGACAATCTTTTTGCACAACCGATGTGGTCGAACTCTCTTGCCGTCTCTGTTTAACTGCTTTATTGTAGATCAGTTAATATTTAAACATTGCATTAATGTCCAAAAATGTGATTTTTTTTAAACTGCACAAAATAAAACAAAAAATGAATCAGTTCTGTTCAACATTTCGGTTTAGTCTGTTCAGAGGAAGCCTGAGTAAAGGTTAAAGCCTCGGTTCTCTGGCTTTGGTGACACAGCTCTTAACCCCCAGCCAGTTGCCATGCAACTCAAACTCTAAATCAAAAGGGATTACCTCAACTACCACCGAGCTTTCACAGCTGCATTATTACTTCTTCTGCTGCTCTCCTCACTGCTTTCCCAGAGACTGAGTTCTATTTAAGATTCAAGCTGTGCTTTTCTCCTCTTTCTGTGCTTCTTTTCCTCTGCTATATTATCTTTGAACAGGCTCTCCGTGCAGACCAGCGGCTTCTGACGGGGGGCTTCTGGCTTATGGGGAACTGTGTTGTCACCGTTTATTGCAACTTATTTTAGATCCCTTCTTCACAGAGATAGCATCATACTGCGTCTGTGTGTGTGTTTTCGTGTGTGTAACAGCAGGAGCTGGAAGACAGGAGCAGCTTCTGTATTGTACACTGCATAGTAAACACCCATCTCATTATCTAAATACAAAGGGACAGGTAGGATGATGGGAGACATGAGAGCACTTTGATCTTCCTCTTGCGGACGCTTGCGCCCTGTCCGCTCTTCGTTTGCCACCGTCTCCTTCAATAATGCAGGCCTGCACACTGTAATAACGCCTCGCTGATTTTCATCATCTCTCTCTTGGTTGCAGGATGTGGCTGACTCTCCTTTACGGTTGCACAGGCGGGGCTGCTCTGCTGTATTCTCTGTACAGATGGGTGATCCCCGCTGTTGTGCAGCATCATGCAGGACTCGCGCTTATTTGGCACGATAGGATTGTGGAGGGACTGCTGAATACACTGACCCAGACCACACGTCCTCAGGTGGGCCTTTATGAAACACTTCCCTTTCACAGGCTCGGCTAAGACAATAAACGCAGACATACATACAGTAAAGAGATGGGACTGTAAAGAATACTAATAAAAGTAGTTTGTGTCCACATCTGCTCATTACTATATCAAACACCCTTGGTTTATGTATTCATCGCATCACCTACTCATGTGATAGTGGTAGAATACTGTGCTTTGCAAAAAAAATTCATGCCCCATAACATTTAGGTGGAGGAAAAAACAATACATATGTGAACAATTTTCAAGTCTTCTTAATTGGTTCTGAACTGGAAGATGAACTGCCCCAGTTTGAAGCGTTTTGGGGCCTCAGATAGGTTCCCTTCCAGGATTACTTTGCATTTAACCCCACCCGTCTTCCCGTCAACTGTGATCAGTGATGCTCGTGGAGAAGAAAAGCAGCCCCACGGTGTGATTCTGCCACCATCATGTTTCACCACTGACGTGGTGTGCTTAGGGTGATGTCCCATGTTAGTTTCCACCACATATAAAGTAAAAAAGTTCGGTTTTGGTCTCGTCTAACCGGAGCATCTTCTTCAAAATGTCTGCAGACTTTTTTTGAAAGAGTGGCAAGGTTTAAATGGGAATTATTTTGGCCAAGTTTGCGTAAAGGCCAGATTTGTGGAGCGGGAAAATAATATTTGTGTACGGATCTTTGCATCAAACACAGTTAAAAATCCTCTGGGCTATTTAAGTAGACGGCCATGTCATGGTACTTTTGCAGCTGGGCCACACAAATATCCAGCTTTATATAGTGGATAGTATGGAGGACTGATACTGCCAAAATTGAAAATAACTGAATACATGTGGAAATGCATAATGTAATAATGCATATATAATAATTATATTTTCCTTTATTCCCACATGTGTATTAATTTTTAGTGGTATTCACCCATTTATTTATTTATTCATTTATTTATTTCCTTATGGATTTTCCGTTCATTTATTTATTTAGGCAGGACCACTAATTAGATGTACAATGCTCCTTACTAATATATATTATTAGGCAATGACAAACATTTGTTTTTGCTACTTTACACTGCTGCTTAAGAACAACTGGATTCATACTGAGATTAAATTGACTCTAATCCTTTTTCAGAGGACTTCTAAAGGCAATTGGTTGGACTGAATTTGTTCTTGGTGGCATCGAGGGAATATTGGTTGAATCTAAATGCACGTCACGTTAAAATGCTCCTACTACCTGTCACTTTGCTGCTGTTACAGATGAATTTTCCATTTGCGGAACAATAGAGGATTATTCTATCCTATTTTCTTCTTAGGATGACTCATTTTCCACTTAACTCACAATTACTCAGTGCTTCCTGTAAGTAAAGTACATGAATTTATGTTGTTAACAAATATGAAAAAGTAGGAGAAGTTTGAATATGTTTGCGAGGCACTCTACAGACCCTCCATGTACTTATTTAGCACTAACAATACTGATCTTCTAAATAGTACAAACATCTCTCTCTCTACTAAAATCACCTTGTAACTTAGAGGAAACCTTGATGATAAACTATGAGGGAAACAAAAAAAGGAAAACCATTTTCAAGTTATGGAGATTAAACTCGTCATGTCAGGTACATCATTTTCATTAAGTTGGCTGAGCTACGGCGGGAGAAGCCCATGCTGGGATCCCCTCCTGTCGGCTAAGAAAAACAACTCTTGGGCTCAGCAGGCTCAGCAAAACTGCAGAGATCTGCTGAACCTGCTGTTTTGTCCTCTGAGCCTTCTGAAGGCTCACAACTTAGCATTACCAGCGTGAAACCTTACTCCCAACATGATGAGTATCAACAATCCAGGCTTGGCTGATATTTGTGTAATGCTGAGAGATGTATTATCCTAACTTCACATGGAAACACAATACACCTTGAAGAAACAGGAAAACGTTCCAAAAAATGTCTGGAAACTCAACTTTAGTACTTCTTTCCTTAAACATAGATATAGATGCCAAACATATGAACACATAACCCAAAGCAAAAGTCAACCCTTGAGCTTACTCATTTGGCATGTTTACACCATGCATTGCACCCATTTATTGTCAATACTGCTACTTTAACATGTTAGCAAGTCATCATAAATAGAACCAAACCGCTACTCTGGCTTGTGAGATATTATACCGTTTTAGCTTGTAAACTAATTACAGTTTTAGTTTGTAGTTTGCAGACACGATTGCACAGCAGCTACATGGGGTTGGCAGACAGTACCAGGAGAGGATGCTTTAAGTGCATGTGATTATGCATGGGAGATGTTGACAGATGTTTGAGATCTCTGCCTCTGTTGATTAGACTTTGGCACGCAGTACATATCACTTTGGTCCTGTCGGCAAAAGACGGAGTAACTTAAAGTTGCCACATAACTCCCACGAGTGCTTACAATTCAACACAACTACACCAGACTTGTTTTGACCCTTTTAACCGAACGTTAACGTTACTCTGTCAACAGCTTATTGTCTAAAATACCGAGCTAAGAGAGCTACGTAAACGCAATGATTTCCATACTAATGCAGCGTAACGGAATAATCTCCCGATCAAAGTCCGCTTCCCGAAAGTTATAAAACTCCCTCTGGACCCCAGTTAAGGTGCAGAAATCTATTCAACAAAAATAAAAATTAACTGAAGATCATGGTGATGCTTAACTGTACATGAATCTTCTGTAATCTCTCTACTCGCAGTTATCTAAAGTATTGTCTCAATAAAAGTCTTGATTTCCACCTCTTGAATGTTTATGGAACTCAAACAAGATCAAAGTCCTTCAAAACACAAAGTTTACTTTAATAATTGACACATTAGTATATTTGTCATAAACTATATATTGGTAAATGATGAACAGATTCCGGCATTATGTGTTTATATTAATTTTGCACAAAATTTGTGAAAAGAAAGTTGCACATGTCACAACCAGGAACAACAAAGAGCAGTGCTTTGAGCAGTCAGAATTTCTCTGTCAAATTCGTTAAAGATCCAGGCAAAAATAGTCAGGACCCATTCTGTTACAGCGTTTAAAATGAAGAATCCAACAATCCTCCAGGGACTACAATTCTCTGCACTGTGTATCTATTTCAGTGGTAATCCTTCAAATAGGTATTGATGTCCAGTAGTGTTTTACAAACACTATTGTTCAGGTGGCCACAATTGGTTTATGGATCTGTGCAAGAAAAGAACCAAGAAGTGTCAAAACCTTTTCGTTCCTTAGAAGTGGTTGCAGAGGAAGACACATGGGAGCTTCTAATCACGTTTTTTATGTTATGGTCTTTTACTCTTCGTGTTTAACTGCACTCAATAAAAAGGTTCAGTACTAGATGATTGCTGGTGAAATAGATTTAGAATGTTTTATTGTCTTAATTAGAGAAAGATAATTAGCCTAGGCATATAAAAAAAACCTGCTGTTGTTAGAATACAGCATCAGGAGAAATATTGATTATTAGCTAATGTTATTAGGAAAAATATTGATTGTCAACAAAAAAGAGAGAGCTACAGAACGGAAAGCTCAAAGGTCAAAAAAATATACTGATGACGTGGCACTTAAACTGATAAAAACAGAAAATTCACTGGTCTATCATCAAATCTCAAACTCAATAAAACCCCAACTTGTTTCATACTAGTGACTGTCTGGTTTAATACTCACTAAATACCATGGATACAGTCGCATCTAGGGTAATAAGTGTATATAGATGATTATTTTTTGATCAAATTATGTGCACCATGTACATAAAAGAGCTTAAACTTTAAATGTGTGATTTGTCATTTTGACTTGTCACTTTGTGGATGGTTTTTCACGAGCATCTTGTAGATATGTAACATTTCAGGTCAGAACAATACTCTTAGCCTTTAACGTGGTCTTTGTGTTTGAGGGTTTTGTATTGACATAGCTCACAAGTAAGATATGTAGATTTATATGGTGTTGTTTTGAATCCCTTACGTATTGTTGAAGCAGTTTTTTTCAGTAGCTATATCAAATATTCAAACCCCTTAAATTTTTCGCTGTTTCATTGCAGCCATTTGCTAAAAACAAAGATGTTAATTTTATTTTTTCACTACAGTCATCACCATATCTTGACAGAAAAAAACGGTAGAAATAAAAATGTAGAAATGAAAAAAAAAAAGTAGAAATGTTTGTAAATTTATATAAAAAAAGAAAAACTGAAATATCACATGGTCATAAGTATTCAGACTCATTGAAGTGACACTAATATTTAACTCACATGTTCTGTATTTCCTCCGATGCTCGTTGAGATGGTCCTGCTCCTTCATTGGAGACCAGCTGTATTTAATTAAACTGATTGGACTTAATTAGGAAAGGCTGACACCTGCCTATATAAGACCTTAAGCTCACAGTGCATATCAGAGCAAATGATAATCATGAGGTCGAAGGAACTGCCCATGGAGCTCAGAAACTCATTTTGGTAGAGATTGCACTGATACCGATACTGGTATCGGGTATTGGCCCCGATACCGTCTAATGTACCTGTATCGTATTAGTTAAACGTAAAGAGTCATCATCCCGCCCCAGGCAACATTTGAAAACTTATACCAAAGTGGGCTGGACGAGGAGACAAGATCAAGGGGGATGGCCAAGTGTGGAGGATGAGCGGGGTTGTGGTCTGGAAGACAGTCATGGCTGAACTATGGCATGCGGCCGCCGAGCTCCGCAAAGCCTCTATTTACCTACAGTAAAGGGAGAAATGAGGTCTCTTATCTGCCATCCACCATAGGTAAAGAGAAGTGTTGGCTGAGGGCGCTGAGTCAGAGCTGCCTGAAGCCGGTAGCACGTATAGTAGCATGCAAGTACAGAGAGCCTAGCGCTAGCATAGATGCTAAGTAGCTTCGGAAGGAACTACCTCAGCTTTTGTTTTCTTATTCGCGTTGTGTTTATAACATATAGGTTATAACTTAAGCCTTGTTTACGCTTCTCCGTTTTGACAGAGACGGATTGACGCAACCCCATTATCCGTCAACGCAAGGGCTGTCTGCCTCCTACGCAAGGAGTAGAAGCCCAATTTTTAACTATCCGTCTCCGTCAATGGAGAGCAGCAAAAGCCAGAGATCGCATCACCAGAACGGGGCTCTATTGTTGAAATAATCATTAGTTAAAGCAACGTTTGGCCAGTACATGTTTTATGTTGAAAGGATAATTGATCTAATCTCTTCTTTTGGTGATTTTGAACACAAAGAGGTGTAGGAAAACAACAAAAAAGGCTGCTGTGTTTCCAAGCGTTTCTAGAGTATTCTATGAGCTGGACCTCTAGTAAAAAGCTTTACAGCTTAATTAAAAGTACTTTCTGTCGTTCATTGCTCCTTGAGGAACAAATGCATTCACAAGCCTAGAAAAAAACTGAAACGACGCTGTGATAGTAGGCAGAGACAGCATGAAAAGTTAGCACCCCCTGCTGGTCGAGCAATGCTGAAAAAATAATAAAAAAGGGGAGAGGAAAACACGGACTACTATAAACAAAAAACGTCTCTGTCAATATGTCTGCGTCTGAGTGCAAATCCGCGGTCGGAGATCAATTTTTCACTTAAAATTTTACTTTTGTGGTACTTTTATAGCTGTTATTTTGTCTTAGTTGTGTTTAGTTAGTAAAGTATGATTTCTTTAGCCTCTTCAAGAAAGTTATAAGTTGGTAGTTATACAGTTTATTAATTCAACAATAGTATCGGATTGTATCGGGTATCGACAGATACACAAAATCCAGGCATCTGTATAGGAACTGAAAAAATCAGATCGGTGCACCCCTAAACTTCGGCAAGGTTACAAAAGAATTACTACAGCACCCAAGGTACCTAAAAGCACAGTGACCTCCATAATCGTCAAATGAAAGAAGTTTGATATGACCAGAACTCTTCCTAGACCTGGTCGTCCAGCCATACTGAGCAATCGTGTGAGAAGGTAAAGAAGAACCCATAGATCACTGAGGCTGAGCTTCAGAGATCCAGTAGGGACATGGGAGAAAGTTCCACTTAGTCACCTATCACTGCAGAACTCTACCAGTCGAAGCAGAGATGCCCAACAGAAGCCTCTCCTCGGTGCAAGACAAATGAAAGCCCTGGCTCTGCAGCACATGTCAATTATCCTGATGTTCAATATGCTTAAGATGTGTTTATAGACGTTTCTGAAAAATAGGTCACTGTATATTAATGGTGTAAAGGGCTTTAAAAAACAGAAGAATACAGAGGGCATAGACACAGGAAAAGTGGATGACGTCACACCCATGCCTTTTTGCCACCGTATTTGCTCCAGCGTTTTCATTATATACACAGCAGAAAATAAACAAGGACCTCGGTGTTCTTCACGGTAACATAGATACGGCCTTGGCTGCAGGGACAGAGCAACTGGTTGCAATTGAAGGAAAGATGAATGCAGCTAAATACAGAGATATCCTGGAAGAAAACCTCGTCCAGAGTGCTCAGGACCTCAGAGTGGGCCTAAGGTTCACCTTTCAACAGGACAATAACCCTAAACACAAAGCTGAAATAATAAAGGAGTGGCATTAGAACAAATCTGTGACCGTTCTTGACTGGCCCAGTCAGAGCCCTGACCTAAACCCAATTGAGCATTTCTGGAAAACCTGAAAATGGCTGTCCATCATTGTTCACCATCCAACCTGACAGAATTGGAGAGGATCTGAAAGGAAGAATGACAGAGGATCTCAAAATCCAGGTTTGAAAAACTTGGAGCATCATTCCTAAGAAGACTCATGGCTGCATTAGCACAGGCCAGCTGATTGGACAGTGTGCAGCAGAAGCGGTGGCTATATAAAAAAAAAACAACATATAGAAGCCAAGTAACTTGTTTTATCACAATGATCAGCAAATATTTAGGTTATATGCTCCATAATCAGCTGACATTATTAGCCTTTTCTTGTGGAGACAACAATAAAACAAAGGAGAAAACTAAATATGATGAAACACAAAAAGAAAATCTGTGCTAATCCAGATTTTTGTTTTAATTATTATTATTATTATTTGATCACCGGGATGTTTTTGAACGTTCAGAAGGCAAACTGATCCTGTGGTTTTTTTGTGCTTCCATTGCTCCCTGCAGCGGATGCTGGCTGCAGTACAGAAGAACGCCACAAGAGGAGACCCTCGCAGCGTGGTCAAAGCCATCGATCAGTTCTGCAGACAGAAGGAGTGGGCTATGAATGTGGGGGATGAGAAAGGTGGTAGTGGCTTTTTAGTTAATAACTTCTTACTTTCATGTAAAAAAATAAAAAACATTTGCCGTAACCTGCCTTTTGACACTTTCTCTTTCTTCTTTTGACCACAGGCTGCATTCTTGACTCTGTGGTGACTGAAGTTAACCCAACGACCGTGCTGGAGCTGGGAACCTACTGTGGCTACTCCACTGTGCGCATCGCCAGCCTGCTGCCTCCTCACGCCAAGTTAATCACTCTTGAATTCAACCCTGACTTTGCTGCAATAGCTCGCCAGGTGATTGCTTGGGCAGGACTGGAAGATAAGGTAAAGCCTGACGTCTAAAACAAACTATGAGAATGAATCGCTTTGTGTTTGGGTCACGTAGCCGCGTGTTTCTTCACTTTAGGTCCAGTTAGTTGAAGGAGCATCCGGTGACTTGATCCCAAAAATGAAAGAGAAGTTTGGGATAGAAACATTTGATTTGGTTTTCTTGGATCACTGGAAAGATTGCTACCTTCCTGACACAAAGCTGATGGAGGTAAATTTGTTGTGACACTTTAGATTGAACTAATAACTTCAATTCTGCCATGATACAGTGTTTATGTATTTATAATAGGAGTGTGGCCTCCTGAGGAAAGGCAGCATCCTGTTGGCAGATAACGTCATCTGCCCTGGAACTCCCGACTACCTAGAGTACATTCGTAACAGCCCCCGGTATGAAAGTCAGTACTTCAAATCTCACCTGGAGTACACCAAAGTGGAAGACGGCTTGGAGAAATCGGTTTTCTTAGGGTAGATTTAATAAAACAATAAAGCGCTTTATGTTTCAAACATGTACACTTTATACCTTTACTTTGGGATCATTCATCAGACATAACATCCAGAATTCATTCTCTTTTTCTAATGTAATGAAAAGGTTAGCTTGAAAATAAAAGGAACTTGAAGTAAATCTATATTGTGCTGTGTTTTTTTTAAGGACCCAAAGCTGCAGGATGTACAGCAGCTTGCCGAATTGTTCATACCTCCTAAACATTTTTACATTTTTGTCACGTTTTAATTTGCAATTTTCATCAAATCTGAAAAGTGTGGTGTGCATTTGTATTCAGCCCAGTTCATTCTGAAACTCCTAAAATAAAATAAAAAATTGTGAATATGGTGCAGCTTTGTGTAATTTACTCTGAGCAAACAGCCATCCTGTTAAGGCCCTTTTCTTGTAAAGTCCCTCGAGATCACATCTGTTGTGAGTTGGTGCTATATAAATAAACAGAATTGAATTGTTAAGGCTATGGAGGTCTGTGAGAGAAAATCAGAGAACAAAAATGCATCGTGAAGACCAAAAAAAAAAAAAAAGGAACATCCATTAGAGAAGCAGCCGAGAGGCCCTTGGTAGCTGTGGAGAAGCTGCAGAGATCCAAGCTTCGGTAGCAAAAGCGGTTTACATGACTGCCATAAGTCGTGTACCATACGTATCTAGCCTTTAAGGAAGAGGGAAGGCATGTTGAAAGGCATTTATAAGAAGACATATTAAAAATTCCCCAAGAATCAAGTGGAGAACTAAGAAAACGTTGCCTAAGAAAGGAAACTGCACACCAGCCTGAACACTCTATGCACACAGTGAAGCATGGAAGGGGCAGCATCATGCTGAGGGGATGGTCAAAGCTAACTCGGGGCAGCTTTTATAAACGGATGCCAGACTTCAAATTAGTATTCATCAATAACTTTGAAAACAAAGTCTATTTTTTTTTTTTACTCGCTTGCTATATGTTGTTGTGTTGGTGTAGCATATAAACTCCCAATACAATACATAGATGTTTGTAAGAATAATAAATAAATAAAAAGTAGGACACTTTAAGTGTGCACACTTGCTCCTGTAAATTGTGTGTGTATTAGTACAGTACAGGGCAGTAGTAATCCTTTATTCAAGCAACTAATTGACAGATGAGCTGCTAACTGATCTGGGAGCTGCTTTAGCTGATGTTTTTTAGCGCGTCAACTCAAATCAATTGGAAACCTAAATCCAGCTACATTCTGTGGTGCGCAAACCTGTTCTGTGCTCAGATATTCTCTATTATTGTATCTTTGCTGACAGGCTTGTGACAGTGAGTGGATGTGGTTTGTTGGTGCGTCTGCGTGTGTGAGAGCAAATCGCTGCTCATCTAATCTCTCAAAGTGATGGAGCGGGAGGAGTTTTATTTATTTATTTTTTATTTTTTTGCTGTAGCTGCGTGAGGAGTAAAATAAAGCGCTGTCCACCTAGTGCTTTCTTCACAGACGGCTGCATGATAATCCCAATCTGAGGCCATTAGTGCGCTGAGAGAGCGAGCGAGGCGAGGGTTCACCAGAGGGAGGGAGGGAGGAGTGACTGCGCTGGACAGAGACGCACACGGCTGGAGAAAAAAAAGAACGGCAGAAAGGGAGAGCTTTTAAGGGATTTGGCACTGATTTGGAGATTCTCATGCTGTAATGTTGCACTTCCCTCTGCTTCTGCCAGGATACCACACTGCAAAGCCTCAAGAGTCTCTTCTTCATTTAGTCTTTTAAAATTGCATCTCTTTTTCTAACTTGTTTTCAGTTGCTTTTCAATCGTGCAAAACAGACAATCTGAGATGACCGAGCCTTGAGTCTAAGTGCAGTCCATCATATCTGGACCATGTTTGGGGGCCTGCCTGGAGAATTTCATGTGATGGATAGAATGACGTCTGATCCACGAAGAATGGGCAGGTAAGACAAGGATTTACAAGTTGTCTGTGGGCAAAGAGGAAAGTGTGTGTAAAGGTTGTGTTGCTGCAGCTCTTTGAAATTGATTTCAATGTATTAAATTAAATAATAAAAATAGGGCAAGTATTAGGAAATATATCAATATTAAACAAGACATAGGCTGTATTTAAATATGTGAAATTGATTTATGCCAAAAATTGGGATATTGATTAGTTTTAAAATCCTTGGAATGAAGAGTAATGAGAAAAAGCTTCCAGGCTCCACTGATAACTGTGGATTTTGTCTGGTCTTCTCATGCAGACATAAATAACCTGGGTGGAGTTCTGAGGCATGAAATGCTCTGACATTTTATGTCATGTTTTCTGGTTTTTGCAAAATTTATCATGTTTTCCATCATCGGCTCTCGGCTCTTCGCGATAAAAGCTTGCAGCACTCGCCCTGTGTCATCCTGCATGTTGTCTAAAAACAGCTTTTAGAAACGTTTCACTTATTTGGCCATTTAAAATGTTTTCTCAGTCCTGCTGTGAAGCACAAAAACAATTGTAAGACCGTGAAGCAACATGACCACATTATTGAACTAAAGTATAAATTGTTTTATGGGACTTGATCATTTTTAAATGATTTTCAAACTAAAGGATTATTGTGTTTTACTAATCAATAAAGCTTGAAATTCACCCGGCTTTGGACTACTTTTTTAAAACTTTTTTTATGTTTGTGTTTTATTGAAACACTGACATTTGATTCTGAACATAATAGAGAATATTTGTATTAACTCTGCATATTTTCTGAACGCATCTTTCTCTGTGTGCTGACTAATCTGTGAGTCCTTGCCCCAGAAAAACAGAATGATGCCGTTTTCACTGTATTTGGCTGCAGGGATGGTAGAAATGAGGGGATATTCAGGGGTCTGTTTAGACTTTCTCTTGACCAAACTGTTCAATTTACATTTAATTTAATGTAATAATTTTTCTGCTCATCATCGGATGGTTATCTGTGCTTACTGTAACGGGGTGCTGTGTCTCTGAACACTCCAACACAAAGGCCCATTCATCAAATAATACACTGCTAGTTATCTATCACTAAGACCAAGGGATTTTATCACTAAACAGGCAGCTTTATAAATAAGCCACAAAGTGCCTCGCAAAACTTTTCAAACCATTTTAATCTTCCTGCCATTTTTCTTGTTACAACTTCAAATTTCAATGAATTTTATTAGGATTTTATCGGATTTTATCCAACTTCTTATAGTGCTGAATTGTGAGTTGGAAGGACAATTTTCATTAAAAAATCTATAAAGTTTGATGTATGTTTGTATTTAACTTCCTTTACTTTAATATTCCAAAATAAAGTCTAGTTGATTGCTTTCAGACGTAGCCAAATTAGTCCATACCATCACCCTACTCAGACCTCCATTTAATCCAAGATGGAAAGATTGTTCTTGTCAAACTTATCTGATAGCCAGGACAAGGAGAACATTAGTCTGAGTAGCTGTCTGGAGGCCCAGGGTTTATTAGGAGGAGTCCCAGAGATCTACTTCTATGTGTGGGAATCTACTATTTATGAGTTGGAATAGCCTAGTCAAAGTCCAGAGCTAAATCTAAGACAGAATCGGAGTTCACAGAGACTGTTCATACAGTCTGACTACAGGCTGAGCTAATTTGCACAAAAAGAATGGGCAAAAATGTTTTGTTTCTACATGTTTAAAACAGGGCTGCACGGTGGCGCAGTGGTTAGCACTGTTGCCTTGCAGCAAGAAGGTCATGGGTTCGTATCCCGGCCCAGGGTCTTTCTGCATGGAGTTTGCATGTTCTCCCCGTGTATGCGTGGGTTCCCTCCGGGTACTCCGGCTTCCTCCCACTGTCCAAAAACATGCATGATAGGTGAATTGATCATTCTAAATTGTCCCTAGGAATGAGTGTGAGTGTGAATGGTTGTCCGTCTCTCTTTGTGTTGGCCCTGCGACAGACTGGCGTCCTGTCCAGGGTGTACCCTGCCTTACGCCTGTTAACTGCTGGGATAGGCTCCAGCTGCCCCCGCGACCCTGAATTGGATAAGCGGCTAAGATAATGGATGGATGGATGGATGTTTAAAACAACTAGAGGCATACCACAGAACACCTGCAGCGGTAAATGCACACCACAATTCTTTGTTTCTTACTTTCTTACTTACTTACAGTTTACATTAATGGACACTCAGAATAGTTACTTGGAGTAAATGTGCCAGATTTAGCCATTGCCATCTATAGCCCTCAGACATTTAAGCCAACAATAGGAAGTACAGGCATGGATATAGAACATACATTATTTACAGCCAACTCTGCAACTTTGATCAAATTCCCAAACTTATTTTCAAACCATAAAAAAACAACATAATTGTGCACTGCTGTTTTTTTTTTTTTACAATCAAAGCTACTATTTTCCGAACCTTGATGTCATTTTTCGCAACTCTTGACACAAAACTCCCAACTAATAATCGCAATCCAAAGTTTTTAAAACTCTAACCCTTTTCTAAATTGCTTGGATACAATACACATAAAACTTTGATCATTCGTTCATTCAACAAAAATTGTTGTTTTGTTTTTTCCAATTATTGTGCAAGTGCAAGACTTCTTAAAAAATGCGAATGCACAATGCATTGTTTTGAAGATTAGACAGTCTGTGTACAAGGCATAACAGTTTTGAGATTTGTGTCTTGAATTCTGAAAAAATACATAAAGGTTCTGAAAACAGTAGGAAAGTGATTGAAAAAAGACAGTGGTATATAACATAAAATCCAAATAAAATAGATAGAAGTGGCTTTTAATGTAAAACAAAATCAAATAAAAATCAGGAGTATGCATTCTTTCCTTATATTACCAAATAGATCGGTTGGTTTTGAACACTTTTTACTCTTGTACAGTGAATGCAGTAAATTGATCAAAGAAATAATTTGCGATCATCCTAACTGCTCCTAACAGGTGCCAAAGGTAGAAGGAGTGGCCTGGTGCTATCGGTACCTCTGCTGGTCATCATCATGATATCAGTGGGCTGGTCATACCATCTCTTCTGCAGTCCCAGTTTAGTGTTTAAATACCATCCATGGCTTTGTGTGCTTTGGGTTCTGCTGGCGGGCTTCAGTCCTGTCTCAGCAGACACCCAGCCTCAATCCAGCCTCAAAATTGAAGGAGACATCACCCTAGGCGGGCTCTTTCCGGTGCACTCCCGAGGGCCTGCTGGCATCCCCTGTGGTGAGATCAAGAGGGAAAAGGGAATCCATCGACTGGAAGCCATGCTGTACGCCTTGGATCAGATCAACAGCGACCCCGACCTGCTGCCCAACATCACTCTTGGAGCCCGGATCCTGGACACTTGCTCCAGAGACACCTACGCCCTGGAGCAGTCGCTCACCTTCGTCCAGGCCCTCATCCAGAAGGACAACTCGGGTGTACGGTGCTCGAACGGAGAGCCCCCCATCATCCCCAAACCAGAGAGGGTGGTCGGAGTGATCGGAGCGTCGGGCAGCTCAGTGTCCATCATGGTTGCCAACGTGCTCAGACTGTTTGCGGTGAGACTTTTCTCCTTTAACAACCTCTATTTGCCAAAGGGAAACTGCTGAGTATTTGCAACTAGGGCTGTAACAATACCATTTTTTTCAAAACGATACCATACCGATACTTGGATCAGAGTACTCACCGATACCGGGTACCAATACCTAAACTTCTACCACCCAGAAAAGTGCAATGAATTGGAAGATGAATTGAAAGGTTTTATTTTCTTCACCAAAAAAACGATGGTGAATTAGATAAAAAATAAAATACAAATAAGAATAACCAAAAATAAAGTTAAAAATCAACATTTTCTGTGAAGTTATATTACTACTGAGGTTCTGCATGTTAAGTATCGGTTCAAGGTATCGGTTAACTTTAGGTGGTACCGTTAGGAGTATCGGGCTGATACCCGATACCAGTATCGGTATATCCCTAGTTGCAGCTATTCCTCTTCTGAGAATGAAGGCTGACTAAGATGGAAGTCATAAAGTGTATGTGACAGAGGTTCAAGACAGAAACTGAAATGCATGTGAGTCAGGGGTGGACCCCAGATACTTCAGCTGGGTCTCAAGATTGTTATAGACATGAAATGGAATCATTTCGGGGTACTGTTAAAGTTTAACAGAGCAAATATGCTAATTAAAAACTTTTCTCACTTTAAGCCTTTTTTAAATCCGTAGTGCAACAAAATGGGAGAGTTGTTCTCCATGTTTTCAGTTTATGTTAATTACGGATGTCCCGATCTGATTACTTTATCGGAAATCGGCCCCAATCACGTTGTTTCAGAATCAATAAAAAAAGGAACATCCTGGATCTGTTCCTTCACTCTTCTTTATCATTTTTTATATGTATTTCCTATAGAAGTATTGGATTGGGACTAGGTATCGGCTGATACTCAAAATCAAATGACTCTCAGGGACGTCCATAATCTTAATCTTAAGGGCTGACTAATACCTGCTCTAAAATGACCACAATTATCTGCTGACATTACACATTTTCTACTGTGTTTTGGTACCTTTACTGCTCACCAGTTTAGTACCATAGGTAGAAGTTTACCCACTGTAACTAAGAACATCTGCGCATGTTCCAAAAGGTCTACAGATAAAGTAAAAAACCTGACTTGTTTGATATTCCTTTAAAAAATAATAACATATGTAGATTGAATTCTGCTTTTTTTAAATAAGTCATTTTAACTTTTTTGTCTTGCTTTCTGGAATATTTAATTTTATTAATAAAATATTTTCCCCACATATTTTAGTTATCCTGTGCTATAGCACCTAGATACCTTAGTTTTATATGATCTAAACCCAGCTCTGTTTTAGGCTATAAAGCAGGAATTAATGGATTCTGCTGACAAAACTGTGCTGTATGTGCACACTTTTTTAATATTCAGTGATGCTGTGAATATATACCAGACTGCAGTACTTTGCAAAACTATTGAAACCCAAATACATTTTCACACTCCGACCACAAACTTCGTATATATTTTTGGGATTTTGAATGAGAGACCAACGCAAAATAGCACAATAACTATAAAGAAAAAATTAAAATAATACATGATTTTTACACATTTAATCTCAGTATGAATCCAGGTGTTATGTGAAAGACTCAGAGGCTTATTAGAGAACATTATAGTGCCATTAGTGAAAAAAAACAGCATCTTGAAGACCAAGGAATACAGTAATAGGGAGGAAAAGTAGGTTCAGATTATACGGCAATAGACGACGCTCTGAACGTCTCATGTTGCACTGTTGAGTCCAACATCTGAACATGTGAAGAGAACAACTCCAAACCTACCAAGGCATGACAATCCAGGGAGACTGACATGTTTGCAGGCAAGAAGAGCATTCATCAATAAAACAGCAGTGAGGTAAATGGTAACTCTAAGGGAGCTGTAGTGATCTTCAACTCAGGTGGGAAAATGTGTTGGAAAACGCAAATATTTGCCATGCATTTCTCATATCTGGCCACAAATGCCCGCCATATTTCTTTTTAGAATTGAATAAAAGAAAAGGCTGTAAACCTTTTGATCTTATCTTTCAAACCTTACTGTCATGAAATACAATATAGTTTGTGGTTGTAACATGACAAAATGTGACCAGGTTTAACAGGCGATCCATTGTACCTGTAGAGCAATGACAGCTAGCTCAGTCTGTGATGTTCAACATTTAGCTATCTGCAAACTAAACCCGGCTTGCTGGGCTTAAAAATATTGCACATATCACATGATGTAGTGTGCGTCATAGCGAGCCTGTTGAGATAACAGCCAAAGCGACGCAACCTACATGCTTGGCAGATGTTGACTACAGAATTGTAGATCCCAACTTTCACTTAAACCACCCTCAGTAGCTCAAAAGCCATGGATAGAAAAGATTTAAAAAAACATTATCAGAGCAGCAGCGTGACAATGATTCAGGATAAAATGAATTTATGACTTTGGTGGAGCATATTTAGCTATATGATGTATTTACTGCTGATACCCATACAGCCGCAGATTATGCAATTTGTCCCACTAAAAAAACAATGAGAGAAGTCTGTAATTATCATAGTACACTTTGACTGTGAGAGAAAGAATGTAAAGAACTCCTGCAGATTATTTGTATAATGGTGCAGAAAATGAGTATTTAGCACCTACAAACAAGCAACAATTCTAGCCCTCACAGACCTCTCATTAATGTTGAAAAAGTGCAGCGTGTATATGGAATGCCATATTAATCGTATCTGGTTGAACTCATTATAAAAGGCACGTGTCCACAACCTCCAAAATCTACAATCTACAGTAGACAAGCAGTTTGAGAAGATATTAACTTTTGGAGCAATTATTCGAAAATGGCATAAATACAAGATTACTGACTCTGTCAACATGGGGCTACATGAAGGATCTCACCTAAAGGGGTACACATAATCTTGAGAACTGTGAAGAAACTAAATGGGGGGGACTGGTCAATGACCTGAAGAGAGCTGGGACCACAATTACAAATGTTACTATTGGGAACAAACATAGTTATGGATTAAAATCCTGCAGTGCTCGAAAGGTTTCCCTGCTTAAGACAGCATATGTACAGAGCCGTCTAAAGTTTGCCAGAAACCATATGGATGAACCCGAGGAGGATTGGGAGAATGTCATGTGGTCAGAAGAGACCAAAATCAAACTCTTTCATATAAATGCCACTCGATGTGTTTGGAAGGGGAAGAATGCTGAGTTCCATTCCAAGAACACCGTATCCGAAGCAAATGGGGGTGAAAACGTTATGTTTTGTGGGGCCTGAGTGGCCCTCGTAGAGGTTTGGGCTCTCTGAATGCCTTTCTAGTTAATTAAAATTTAATAATTCAATATATAAATTCAGAGAAAAAGTTAGGACCCTTTGCCCTTTAATAGCTAGTTTTACCCATTTTATCTGAAGTGACTTAAGGCTTCTTTAGGCATCTCCGTGAGATCAGTATCTCACTCAGCCTAGGATGTTCCATGTCATAACTCTTATCTATTACCTGATGCCTCATTGCTATTGTGACAAGGTACACAATGAGAGTAGATTTAACATTCATTTAAAATGTCTTCAAATTCCTTACCAGACTTACAAGCTGCTACAATGTTCATTTTGGAGACCTCAAACCATGTCGTTCACGCTCACTTCGACAGTCAGGAGCGCATCTCTTTGAAATTTTTTTCTTCTGTGTTTACTTGTTTGGGTGTATTACTTGATAGGATTGGTAAGGCACGGTAGGCAAGTTTATTTGTATAGCACATATCAGTAAATGGCCATTCAAGGTGCTTTACATGATGCAGTTCTGAACGATTAGTACGGATTAGAAGAGTATAAAAAGTCTGCGATGGACTGGCGACCTGTCCAGGGTGTACTCTGTCTCTTGCCAGTTAACAGCTGGAGATAGGCACAAGCTTTAGCCATTCGGTGATTTGTAAATTAACAAAATTATTTTCAAGTCTATTCTATGAACTACATGATGCCAGTGTAAGGACTTGAGAACTGGTGTGATGTGCTCTACTTTCCTGATTCTAGCGAGGACGCGAGCAGCAGCGTTCTGGATAAGATGCAGCAGACCTGTGAAGACACTGTTACCGACTAAAAATAAACTCATGGATGAGTTTCTCTAGATCTTGTTGGGACATCTGTCTATAAATTATATTATATTGTATTATATAAAAAAGTATTTTTATAATATTGAATTTTATAATAATGTTAATATACTTTAGACAAAATCCTTATCAGCAGTCCTTGTTTCACACGAGTATACACTATATATCGAGTTAGTTATTGTGAACAGTTAAATGCTTAACACCCATTTATCCAAAAATTTACATGTGAAATTCCTTGATTAGGTTTTATTTAAAAAAACTAATAGCACAAAACCAGTCTTACTGAAAAATAATGTTGGAAACAAAATGTTTGGATTTGGAATATCACTCACATTGCCTTGAAAGAGTACATAGAAATCCAGGAACCTCTCCAGTTTTTGTCACACAGCCACAAACTTGTAAGCATATCATTGGTGGAGCTAGAAGTAAAAAATAACACATTTTTTCTTTTATTTTGGGGGATTTTGCAATGAAAAAAACTAATATGTCGAGTGTGCAAGTGTATTTATCCCCTTTTACTCTGAAACACCTAAATAAATTCTAATGTAGTCGACTCGTTTACTCTCGGCACAACTTTCTGAAGGCCCCAGAGGTCTGTTGGAAAACATGCTTGATTCTAAAACAAAGTCCCAAGTTTAAGCTATGTAGTATGGTACAGCCTTCTTATGAAAATGAAATAAATACATAATCGTTGGAAAGTTAGTGAGACATGGCTGTTGACCTAAACTGAATATTGGGGCATGGTGAGCATTAATCAGAGAAGCAGCCAATGCGGGGCACGCTGGCTCTGGATTAGCTAGATCAACAGAACAGAACAATAATTAGTCTCTGCACTTCACAAATCTAACCTGTATGGAAGATTGACAAGAAGAAAACCATTGTTGAGAGAAGTTCTGATTTCAGACCGCAACAACTACTGTAGGGGACATAGCAAATATATGGAAAAAGGTTCTCCCAGTAGATAATCCCAAACACTGAAATATATTTTGTGTTGCGTTAAAACGGCAATGGTAGCAGCATGCTGTGGGGATGATTTTCTTCTGCAGAAAAATGCTGATCTGGTCAGAGCTACTGGGAATGAAACCTGCATGAGATGGCTATTGACCATTCAGCAGGACATTGACCCGGATGCACAGCTAGACAACAAAATATTGATTCTGATCAAAACATATTTATTGGAATTTGGTACAAAGATAAGGCTTATATAAAGACTAAAAATAAAAATTGTGAAAGGATGAGAAGAAATTGTAGTTCATTTCAAAATATTTAGGTCTCCTAATTTTTTCAATCGCATTTCACTGGCTCTGTATATAAGAATGAAAAATTCCAATAGAATCTAATTAAAAAGAAGATAATCTGTTATTTTATCTTTTGCACATCCTCGGGAATGGAGATTTTCTCTTGTGACTCATGAATTCGTGTAGCGAAAACACACACCGGTCACAGTTCCTCTTCTGAAAAACATCTTTAGTGTTAAGGGATGAGTCTGTAAAAGGATTGTTGTGTCACTGATGAGGCTCATTGATTGCACCCCCGGAATTAGCAGATGCATCTGTCGGATTAATTTGCGGGGGATTAGGCATTGTCTCGCTCATTACGAATTTGTAAGCAAACATTTGGATCTGTTCTGTGATCCTGATATAGACTCCTCCGGGCGTTGATGTGGCCGCAAACACTCACACCAGAGGTTAGAGTTTGATAAACAAAAAAACCAACAAAAAAAACCCTACCACCCCCACTGCAAAAATCGTCCACCTAACCAAGTCAAAAAAATCTTTTTTCCAGCTAAAAGGAATTTTTGATCTTCTTTTGATACTAAAATGGAGGAGAAGGTGTTAGATTATTAACTTTATTTTGAGTATATATGTTATGTTTTATTTTAAGAATTCTTACCAAACTTGACTATAATCCAGTGTTTTAAGGGAAAGGGTTGCCTAAAGCTTCTTAAATTACGTGAAATATTCTGCCTATGTAGTAAAACAATTTTACTTGGTTATAATCTAGCACCTTCTGCTCTTGCTTAGTATATAAAACTGAGAATAAGATCGAAAATACTTTTTTTCCTGGAAACAAGATTTTTTTGACTTGGTTAGATGAACAGTTTTTGCAGTGCAGAGCTTGGCAGGGTTAAAACAGCTGCTATGCTGAGCTGCATGTGGCCAGCAGAATAACATTTAATGTATAGTTTACAGCTGAGAGATGCTAACCTTTTTCTGGTCTCTTGATCGCTGTCGCTCCCTCTGTGCTTAACATAATTTACTTAAAACCCCCATAATCCTTCCAGATAATCTGTGAAATGGTTCTCGCCCCTCTCTCCTTCTCCTTTCCCCAGCCCTTGTGTCTGTCTACCTTTTCTCCCCCCCACCTCGGTCCCTCTGGAGGGGCTTGCCGTTAAGCCACGCTGAAGCACTGACATTAGCAGGTTCAGGGTTAGCGCTGCCAACATGCCCTGCGTCATTAAAAGAAGTAGCACACTAGTAAATTAATCTCTATATTCATTTTTTAATGCTTTTAGTTTGTTCCATCTGAATTCTGTTAGCCCTCTGCTGCTCAAGAGTTAAAAACTAGACCAAACGTTGCTTTTTTTGTTTGTTTGTTTGATTTTATGCTCAGCATCCAGCTGGGATAAATGTGGAAAGCCCTCGTTTAGACTTTATCTGTGAGTAAGTGGTGCATCATCCTCTGACATGGTTCAGTGCTCCTTCTTGTCATTCCTTTGTTTGCCCTTTTATTCGTGTGTTGGACGTAATAATCAGTGCTGCTCCCGTTTTCCGCTTGACCTGACCCATCCGTGTGTCTCAGATCCCCCAGATCAGCTACGCCTCCACCGCTCCAGAGCTGAGCGACAACAGCCGCTACGAGTTCTTCTCCCGTGTGGTTCCCCCAGACTCCTACCAGGCCCAGGCCATGCTGGACATCGTCAAGGCCATGGGATGGAACTACGTCTCCACGCTGGCCTCCGAAGGCAACTACGGCGAGAGCGGCGTGGACGCCTTCCTACAGATATCCAGAGAAGCAGGTTGAGTTTGCAGCCTGTCTGATTGTAGATTTGCTTCTTTGACAATGAGGGGATTACTCATCAAGCTGTGCAGCTCTCGCTTATTAAAAGACTAAAATGGGAAAGAGCAATCCTTTAATGCTCAGCGGTGAACAACTGTAACTCATCGTATAGGTCTGAAAGCACAAATGCAATAATTATTGTTTTGATTCCATACCAGTAAAAGTCATACATCAGTGACCACAAAGCGCAGCTGTCACACCACCACTTTGATGTTAACAGCAATTTTTAATAACCAAATGTCTTGTGAAGATGTGTACAAGGTCCACAAATCGAATCATTTTTTTCTACTACAGTAACATAATCGTAAAAAAAACAAAACTGAATTGAATACGTTCACTCAATTGTAAAAAAAAAAGAAAGTATTTTCATATTTGTTAGTATCACTGAAAATCCTTTAAAATAAGAGTAGCAAATGCAGATTTTAAACTGATTTTAAATTTAGATTTTAAATTTCATTGTACAGTACAGACCAAAAGTTTGGACACACCTTCTCATTCAGTGCGTTTTCTTTATTTTCATGACTTTTTACATTGTAGATTCTCACTGAAGGCATCCAAACTATGAATGAACACAGATGGAATTATGCAGTACTTTTCCAAAAAAGTGTGAAATAACCTGGCCTCCAAAGTCACCGGACCTGAACCCAATCGAGATGATTCGGGCTGAGCTGGACCGCAAAGTGAAGACAAAAGGGCCAACAAGTAGTAAGCATCTCTGGGAACTCCTTCAAGACTGTTGGAAAACCATTTTGGGTGACTACCTCTTGAAGCTCAAGAGAATGCAAATCAGTAATCAGATGAAAGGGTGGCTAGTTTGAGGAGTCTAAAATATAACACATGTATTCAGTTATTTCACCCTTTTTGTTTAAGTACATACAGTAATTCCATACATTATGTGTTCATTCATCATTTTGATGCCCTTAATTGAGAATCTACAATGTACTCATGAAAAGAAAGGAAACTCATTGAATGAGAAGGTGTGTCCAAACTTTTGGTCTGTACTGTAGCTAAATACCAGTGTCTTTCTACTTACCAGGGGAATAGATAACCCTCACTTCTATAGAACTGTAGCAAAGAATGACATGATGTCCAGCGAGAGGATGGATCCAGATAGCAGCACGGAGGCGACTTGAAATAATGTAGTTTAATGGTTTAACAGTAAAACGGCACATGTGGGCTCAGGGAAGGGATAGGCACAGGGGACAATAGAAATATACACACAAGGGTAATCATGACTCAGTATCATGAAAAAGATTGGCAGTTTGGGATCAAATGTCAAGAGCAGCTTTTTTCTCTTCCAAAGTGCCTATGAACCTCTATGTATTTAGAGGTTTATGCAATTTCAAGAGATTTCTGTTTTAAATCTAGTGATCGGAAAACGGGTTGTCATTCAAAGAGAGGACACAGGATTCTGGCTGATCAATTCAATTCAATTCACTTTTGTTCATATAGCGCCAGTTCAAAACAAATGTCATCTCAAGGCACATTACATCAAAAGTCGTTTCAATACAATTATACAAACATTCCAATCAGTTAAAAGTTTTCTTTGTAAGGAATCCCAGCAGATTGCGATGAGTCATCAATGTGAGGTTGTGCCCAGATCATGCAGACTCCAACCACAGCCATTTCTCAGCAATCCCTCATACTGAGCAAGCATGTAGCGACAGCGGAGAGGAAAAACTCCCCTTTAACAGGGAGAAACCACCGGCAGAACCTGGCTCAGTACAAGCAGTCATCTGCCACGACCATCTGGGAGTCTGAGAAGACAGAGAAGAGACCGCATGGAGGATGCTTGGTCACTTTGAGCATCATCTGGACTGTTGTGCCCCATCTAGCAGGGGGCATTACAGTTGAGCAGGATACCAGACCATGTGGAGTTTCTATGGGGAGAAAAATACTGAGAGAAAACTGGGTTAACAATCACAATAAAAGCAGAAAAAATATATCTGGAGAGTGGTAGAAGAAAAAAGTAGAAGAGAGAAGAAAAGTGGTCAGTCTGTCCTCCAACAGTCTAAGCCTTTAGCATCATAACTACAAAAATAGCTCAGGATAACCTAAGCCATTCTAACTATAAGCTTTATCAAAAAGGAAGGTTTAAGCCTAGTCTTGAAAGCAGACAGAGTGTCTGCATCACAGGCTAAAACTGGGAGCTGGTTCCACAGGAGAGGAGCCTGATAACTAAAATATCTGCCTCCTATTCTACTTTTAGAAATCCTAGGAACTACCAGTAGACCTGCATTCTGAGAAGGAAGTGCTCTGTTGGGAACATATGGAACAATCAAATCTCTGATGTACAATGGAGCTTTATTATTAAGGGCTTTATACGTAAGGAGAAGGATCTTAAACTATATTCTGGATTTAACAGGGAGCCAGTGGAGAGAAGCCAAAACAGGAGAAATGTGATCTCTCTTTTTAATATTCATCAGAACTCTTGCTGCAGCATTTTGGATCAACTGAAGGCTTTTTTAATTGCATTTTGTGTACTTCCTGATAATAAGGAATTACAGTAGTCCAGCCTTAAAGCAACAAATGCATGGACTACTTCCTCAGCATCACTCCTTGACAGGATGTTTCTAATTTTAATAATGTTCCGGAGGCGAAAGAAAGAAATCTTAGAAACATGTTTAATATGGGATTTAAATGTCATGTATTGGTCAAAAATTACACCAAGGTTCTTTACATTATTACCAGAGGCCAAATTAATGCCTTGCAGATGATCAGGAGTGATTGTGCAAATTCTTATTAGTGTATCTTGTAAAATAAGCTTCTTCCACTAAAGGTTTTATTGTACATCTGAGAAACGGCCATACTAAAACTAAAAGTCAACGCAAGAAAAAAATCTCTCTTTCCGAATGAGAGGTACAGCTTTGAGAGGGTTTTCAAGATAATTTTTCCTACTAGGAAGTTATAATTTCTGATTAAAAATTGAACATACTACGTAAACTCCATCTTTGGAGGATTAAACAAAGTGTTGTCCTGTTCGCAAAAGAAGATTGAAGACAATATTGACAGATATTGTATTGATAATTGTGGCACTGCTGATTTAAATAAGAGTTATTTCCCAGGAGTTTGTTTTTTCTACATTTGTCAATGTCAGATCGTGTCACTGCAAAAAAAAAAAAAGAAAGAGGAATTGATTTTATGGTCGTTTACACATGTTTACCATAAGGTTGGAAAACATTCACATAGGAACATGTTTTTAATGGTTTGCAGGGAAATTCGTAGCAGACAGTCATGATTTCCTGTCAGGGAATTGTAACGAGTCAGATGTTAACACCAAAGTTAAGATCAATGCTTTTGCACTGAACAATTAAAAGGAGTTCTGTAATTCCCTGCAGCCTTACTTGATGGTGCTTAGTGCTTCTACACTACAGCTAGCGTGATAAGTTAAGATCTTGAACACTGTACTTGCTAAGCAGTGGCAAGATAGCAGAAGTCTCAGAGCCCCTTGCATGACCCTGCACCCTTGAATCTTTCATAACTCCACTATGCAGTGTGAGAACTTATGACTTATTTGTGGACTTATCCAGGGCAGCAACTAAACCACATACTGTACACCTACTATCACTATTTCGACACGTATGCACAGCCTTCCAAAATTGTTTGTATGTATTGAACTTTTCCTAATTTTTTCACATTACAAAAAAAACCTTTGAAGTATTGTATGATTACCTGGTATGTATTTACCAGGATTTGTTTGTTTGCTTGTCTGTCCATTTGTTAGCAGCATAAGTCAAAAGGTTTTTGACGGATTTTGATGAAATGTCCGCAGTGAGACCATGAAAAAGGGATTAGATCCAGATCACTGTCTGGGAAAGGAGGGCGCTGACTTGGTGGAGGTCTGCTCTCTAGGAGTACGTTTCTAGTGTTTCAATGTGTAAGAACAATAAAAAGTAGTGGATAACTGTGAAGTAAAAGGAATTATCTATAGCTTTAACGTTTTTTGGCATGCGTGTACAGTACCGTGTCACAGTTTTAGACATGTGTGAAGAAAAACTGTAAAAAAGTTGTTTTCCAAAATGTTAATAATGATTGTTTTTATCCAATTAGAAAGATACAACAGAAATAACTAGATCAAATCAATGTTTGATTTTACTACCTTTTCCCCTCCAACCCACATCAATTCTTATAGGCACACTTGCACAAAGTCAGGGATTTTGTAGGATTATCAACCAATAATACCAAACAGGTGCTAATGATCATCTATGTCACACATACAGGCTGAAACACAATTATCAACTTACACAAAAATAGCTGTGTTGTAGGCTTAAAACTAGGTGAGAAGCAGCCAAACTCTGCTACTAAGGTGAGGTTGTAGAACACAAGTTTCATGTCATGGTAAGATTGAGCACAGTAACAAGTCACAAGGTAGTTATACTGCATCAGCATGGTCTCTCCCGGATGAAGATTTCAAAGTAGACTGGGGTTTTCAAAATGTGTTTTTTCCTGCTCTTTTCGATTCATTGAAATTAATTTTATTTATAAAGCGCCAATTCACAACAGATGTAATCTCAAGGCACCTTAGAAGAAAATTTGTTTCAATACAATTGTACGAACATTCCGATCAGTTCAAAGTTTTCTATTTAAGGAATTACAGCAGATTGCATCGACTCGTTGACTTTACATTGAGCCCTGAACATGCAGACTCCAACCACAGCAATCCTTTTAGTAATCCTGCATACTGAGCAAGCATGTAGAGACGGTAGAAAGGAAAAACTCCCCTTTAACAGGAAGAAACCTCCATTAGAACCTGGCTCAGCACAAGCGGCCATCTGCCACAACCTTCTCGGGGTTTGAGAAGACAGAGGAAAGACACAAAAAGAACAAAAGTGCTGATGTAAGTGCTTTGTATATTAAAGAAAGTAACAAGGTGATAGCTTTTGAAGTAGCACAAAGAGACATACAACGCTGATGATCGTAGACGCAGTAGTTGGCCAAGGAAATTTGGTGCAGCAGATGAAAGACATATCAAGCTTATTATGCTTTGAAATCGAGCAGTGCCATCAGCTCAGAACTGACAGAAACCAGTGGGACCCAGGCACACCCATCTACTTCCGGAGAGGTATGGCCAGAAGTGGTCTTCATGAAAGAGTTGCAGCCACAAAGCCACACCTCCAACATGGAAACTAGGCAAAGTGACTCAAGTATGGATAAAAAACATATGAAATGGAGTGCAGTAAAACAGCAGCAGGTGCTCTGGACTGATGAATCAAAATTTGGCTGTAGTGGAAAGCAGTTTGTTTGTCAAAGGGCTGGAGAGAGGTACAACGATTAGTGTCTGCAGGCAACAGTGAAGCATGGTGGAGGTTCCATGAGCGTTTGAGTCTGCATTTCTGCAAATGGGGCCTGATATTTGGTCAGGATTAATGGGGTTTGCAATTCTGAGAAATACAGGCAGATACACATCCACCATTCGATAACACGAGTAGTGTTATCGAATGGTGGATTCGTCTACGTGTAACTCGAAGAATTGATGCTGTTTAAAAGGCAAAATATTGATTTGATTTAGATTTTTCTTCTGTTCATTCACTGCATTCTATTGATTGATGAAAATAAGTGACCAACAATTTAATTTTTGAAAGCATTCTTTGTTTACAGCATTTTTTCCCTCCTGCCTAAAGCTTTTGCACAGTACTGTATATTCAGTTCCCTTCGCTCTGACATTACTTATTGAAATCCAGTGCAACCAGTCTTCTGAAAAGTGTTCACTTGTGTGTAATTTCACCTCAGTATAATTAAAGCTGCTCTGTGAAGGACTTAGGGGTTTGTTAAGGAACATCGGTGAACAAAGAGCACCATGAAGGTGGGAGAATCTGTTGACGGGACAATTATTAGTGTTACACTCCACAAACCCTGCATTTTAAAGAAGAGTGGCAAGTAAAAAAAAACACCTTTAGAAAAGTCCTGTTTGCAGTTTGCATGGTAGGGGAATTTTCTTTGTTTTTTACATGCAAAACAGTATGTGTGAGATAAAATTACCACTGCAACTCACCAATTGTAGTGGAAAAATAAGTGTTTATGGTACAGACGTGGACAAAATTGTTGGTACCCTTCATTAAATAAAAGAAAAACTCATAATGGTCATGAGATATAACTTTAATCTGACAAAAGTAATAATAAATAAAAATTATATAAATGTTGACCAATGAAAGTCAGACATTGCTTTTCATCCATGCTTCAACGGAATTATTTAAAAAAATAAATGCATGAAACAGGCCTGGACAAAAATGATGGTACCCCTAGAAAAGAATGAAAATAATGTGACCAAAGGGACATGTTAATCCAAGGTATGTCCACTAATCAGCATCCTAGGTGTCTACAATCCTGTAATCACTCAGTGGGCCTATATATAGGACTCCAGGTAGTCACTGTGTTGTTTGGTGACGTGGTGTGTACCACACTTAATATAAACCAGAGGAAGCAAAGGAAAGAGTTGTCTCAGGAGATGAGAAAGAAAATCATAGACAAGCATGTTAACTGTAAAGGCTATAAGACCATCTCCAAGCAGCTAGATGTTTCTGTGACTACAGCTGCACATGTCATTCAGTAATGTACGATCCATGGGACTGTAGCCAACCTCCCTGGACGTGGCTGCAGGAGGAAAATTGATGACAGATCAAAGAGACGGATAATCCAAATGGTAACAAAAGAGCCTAGAAAGACTTCAAAATAGATCCAAGCTGAACTTTATGCTCAAGGAACATCAGTGTCAGATCGGAACATCCTTCGCTGTTTGAGCCAAAGAGGGCTACATGGGAGACGAACAAGGAGAGGACAAATCATTAAAAAAAACAGACTGGAGTATGCCAAACTACATGCTGACGAGCCACAAAGCTTCTGGGAGAATGTCCTGTGGACAGATGAGACAAAAAAATTAACTTGTGAAACATGGGGGAGGCTCGGTTATGTTCTGGGGCTGATTTGCTGCATCTGACACACTACTGCTTATCTGTGTGAAAACATGGATACGCATTAATGAAGACAACACAGGCCCAGATTTTATCTAAAGAATAGGGCCAGTTATGGCGCTACGGACAGGGGGACATATAAGGATACTGGCTTAGGTGAGGTCAAGCTTGGGTGCGGGTGTAATAAATTAGTCTTGGACTTGTTTCACTGCACAAGAGTTTGATGAGTGGAAAGTAATGGGATCTAATGTGAAATGTGGTGTTTGACTAACTGTATAACACTTGGTTATAACTTGTAAGTCTGATTAGTGCCAGACACAGACCAGGATGTATTATGCTGATCAGTCTTGGATGAAAGAATAAATCGAAGAACTGTCTCAACTAGGGATGGAGCCAAACTAGAATACGATATTCAGGAAGGCACAAATAATGTGTTTTTTACAAATACTTATTTCAAACAAATATCTTATTACATGGGAGCTCCGCGTGGTGGCTGCATGCCCTTCAGTGACCTGGATCAGACAGGTTGTACTGTAAACTGATATTCCCTCTCGTGGGACTATAAAGTATTATTCAATTCAATTCAATAACTCTTTGTATTCAGGAACAAGAAAACTTGATATCAGAAAGCTGCATTTTCTCGTGATTCCACAATTATTATAATGGATTTATTAAATATAATATAAATTAGAAGTTTAAAACAGACAAAATATATTTTTATGCCTATTTTGAATTTTACTTGAATACAGATGAAAAGTTTCCCCATAAACTTTAACTGACAGATGCAAGCTGAATCATATAGTATTTTAAAATCTGTTTCCGTGGCCCAGTTTTCCTCAAGAGGTTTCTTTATTTCTATTGCCTGAGTGACTTAACATCACAGTTCGATTTGATTGCAGAGTCTCCAAGCTGAGAGTTTGAATTAAAAGCAATATTCTAATAACCCGCTGTGTTTAACCCTTGAATGAGTTTTAATTTAGTGCGTTCTATTCAAAATATTTTTAATGGTATTATTTCTTGAATTTTAATGTTCATAAACAATTAACAACACTTAATTAGAACTGCTGAGCAGTGGTGTATGTGGGAAGTTTATAAGAAAGATAAATGGGGGCAAGCGATGGGCTATCACACCAAAATAACAAACCGCGGTGGAAGCAGTGAAATACAAACGGAGCGGTGTCTAATGTGAGTGACAGAAATCAATGAGTTATGATAGCATATGTAAGTACAAGCATAAATACAGAAAACACCAGAATAATTTTGACTAAGAACATATTTTTCTTCAAGCCATTAAGCATTAAAAAAAATATATCTTCGTAACTCCTGCTTTCCACCAGAGGCGTAAGTGGCGTGTGATTTCAGTGAACTGTATTATACAGCTGATAGCCGCTATTGAACTCAATGGGACCGTTTGCATTGCGAATCGGATGCAGAAGCGTCGCGACCTTCTCCTAAATTTGCAGGCAGTTCTATTTTTTACATACTACGGTTCTAAAATGCATCGAGCTCAGCAGTTTAGTTCAGACCAGACAGGAAATCAATGGGTTGCAGCGAAGTAAAATACCTGCAAGTTTCAAAATAAAATACAGGTGCAGATTTCCAATTTCTTGACTACATCCAAAATGCTCCTGGTGGGAAGGGATGCGCTGCTGATTTTGCAAGTAAAATGCGTCTTTTACATTATGCAGCGCTTACACGTCATGCGGAAAGCAGGGGTAAGAATCTCATCAGGAGGGTTTAGTGGGTGTGATATAATCTGAGGTGGTCTATATTTTACATTTTAATTTACATTTGAAGAGTAATTTTCATTTGCAAGTATTTGTGATTATGTGAGCAACTTAATATATTCAGAACAGAAAGTGCTTCTGCAGAAAACGGGGTTGGCTAATCAGTGACGCATCCAACATTTCGACTGATTTATTGACTACTAAATAATTAGCTACAGCTCTAGGATGTAATAAAGAGAATTATTTGGAAAAGCTATTGGCAATAATAGTACTACCATAAGTTTGGTTGACGAGGCCTAAAAGTTTTAGTGTTGGGGAGGGCACCACAGCACATTAGTGTTTAGGGCACCAAAATGGCTAGCACCGGCGCTAGATTGAAGCATAATAATATGTGAGAATTACATGGTTGAAATCCAGAATCAGGTTCAGGTTTATTTTCCAAGTGCGTAACCCACATATTGAACTTGTCTCAGGCTGTTGTAGTCGGAAGTTTGCGATTAAAAAAGACAAGATTAAAAAATCCAATTTGCAAAGAAAAATCCCTCTTCCAAAACAATGAAAAACATCTTTGAATGTACAATGGTGGAAGAGACAAGCATCAAGACGCGGTTCTAAGACGTTAAGACTCTTCTGGCTTGAATGTAAATGTAAGGCAAAATAATTTCAGGTTTTCATTGGTAAGAAGTACTGAAAGCCATCAATTATCTTCTTTCAACGTTACAATTATACAAGTACTTTGTGCTAGAAAAAAACCCATAAAATAACATTTTTGTTGTCGTACTGTGATAACTTGTAGAAAAGTTCAAGGTGTTTTGCTCTATTGCAAGTCACCATAAAAACATCTCATCATGTTAATATAATGACACTGTTGGGTTTTGTCATATTCCTTTATGATTCGGCCAAACAGCACTTTGTGACAAGGTCTTTGCTCCTTACAAATGTAAGTTTTTCTCGTTTGTTACTACAAAGTGAAGTTTTCAAATGATGATTTCATATATATATATATATTTATAGCTAAAATAATTACATAAAATGGCTGTGGAGTTGCCACGTCAATTGAAATGATGTGGCATGATCTTGGACAGGTAATTGATTCTCAAAAACCAATTTCAATGAAATAAAATGATTCTGCAAATAAGACTGGACCAAAATTTCCACCTCAACGATGTAAAAAACTAATTAACAGTTATATAAACTTTAATTGGCAAGTGTTGCTGATAAAGATGGCAAGGGTCTCTCCTCCTCCTGTTTACCCCTTTCCCTCATACGCTGGCCGCCACCAATTGCTAGTGTTACTGAAGTGGAATCTGTGGAATCTCCGCCATAGCCACCACCAAACAATTATGTTATTATTACACATTTGGCAGCATCTGCATAAAGGGCTTGTTTCCTTTTGGCCCTAATTTTTCTGCACCTCCTTTTCGTTTTTTTTGTCTCCATTTTCTTCTGTTTTTCTGCGATATGGTTGCTTTCAGGAGAGCAGCAAGGGGCAAGGTGCAGCCGACCTCCTTGACTATAATTGGTCCAGCCTGGAGTCAACATGACCAGTTGGCCAGTCCACCACCTTTCATAGCTTATACAGTTAAAAAGAGAAAGAAAGAGAAAATAAACACTGGCCCACAAATCAGCATCAACCCGACAGGGAAGTGCCCGCTATGCCCTATGACTAGTCCACCTATGGACATTAGTCTGAATGAAGATCTGAAACATTTTAATGTGACAAAAAAAATTTCAAGAAATGTACGGGTGCAAATAATTTTTACAGCACATCATGTTCATAATTTCTCTTTTGCAGGGGGGATCTGCATTGCTCAGTCCATAAAGATCCCCAGAGAGCCCAGAAGAGGCGAGTTTGACAAAATCATCAAGAGGCTAATGGAGACTTCGAACGCTCGTGGTGTCATCATCTTTGCTAATGAAGATGATATAAAGTGAGTTAAGCTCTGTAGCTAGCTATTGTTTTGGTATGAGAGATTATGAAACATCCCAAGGAACGTGCTTTGTGTTTCAGACGGGTGTTGCAGGCTGCAAAAAAGGGCAACCTGACAGGACACTTCCTTTTTGTGGGCTCTGACAGTTGGGGGGCCAAAAGCTCCCCCATCGAAGATCAGGAAGAGGTGGCAGAAGGCGCGGTCACTATCCTGCCGAAAAGAGCCTCTATTGATGGTATGAGAGTGTTTTGAATCAGATTAATACTGCTGGGTGCCATAGAAACACATTCAAAGGAATATTACATGTGACATTGATAGATGAGTAAAATAATAATGTAATAAAAAGGTTTATAAGTCTGATCTGATAAGTCCGAGCTATTGAAATGGTGGACACCAGAATCGAGCACAAACTTGCTTCCATAAAAATATTTTCTGGTCTTCACCTCAGCTGTCTGTTACACCAATGATTAAACATTCTCAGACATTGACGTGGTATATATTCCCATAACTTCAAGTTGATACTGTTTACTGATGCAGGGTTTGATCAGTACTTCATTTCGAGGTCTCTGGAGAACAACAGAAGAAACATCTGGTTTGCAGAATTCTGGGAGGATGACTTCAAGTGCAAACTAACTCGACCTGGCATAAAATACGACCCTGACAGAAGAAAGTGCACAGGTAAGGAGGTCCCGGAGGGATCTGCAGGGAGAACCCATTTAACGATTTCTGCTTAAACTGATCTCACGTTTGTCTGTAACATGTCTCTGCTAGGCGAAGAAAGAATCAGTCGAGACTCTCAGTATGAACAGGAGGGCAAGGTGCAGTTTGTCATCGACGCTGTGTACGCCATGGCCCACGCTTTACACAGCATGCACATGGACCTCTGTCCAGGCTCCATGGGCGTCTGCGAGAAGATGGACCCCGTGGAGGGACGGATGCTCCTCCAGTACATTCGCTCTGTAAACTTTAATGGTGAGTTTTTATCTGTCAGTTTCATATTTTTTTTCTGTCTCACATTTAGAAAAAAAAAAAAAAACTTCAGACAAACTGGGAGAAAATTTTCAGGATCTTTAAAAAGCAAAGGTCGCTCTTAAAAAAAAAAAGCTAATTAAAAGGAGAGAATGGCAGAAGGGAGGTCAGCTTTAATATGAAAGCTTTGAGATGCTTCTGCTTATGTTCCGAACTGCAGAACACAACACATTGCTTCAAAGAGTGTCCCCTCCCCTGAGCTAACTCCTCGGCCTTTTGTGTGCGCAACACTCCCCGCTTTTCATCCCTCGTCTTTTATAAGAAAAAGAGTCACAGTTCGGAAAAAGGAAAAAAAAAATAGTTCTATGAAGGCATCCTCTTTGCTGCTTTCCACATCCCGGGCGACCTTGGCTTGTATAGAAGATTTTCTGATTGAGCGCCTGGAGGGAACTGAGAGGAGCATTCAATCATGTTAGGGCAAGAGAGCAGAGTGTGCTGAAAGACTGTACGTTTGCAGGAGAGCCTTTACTAAAGAGCATCCTGCACTTAGCTTTCAAATGACTGCACAGGACTGAAGTAAGCAATACTGTATTCAACAATGTGTGGGTGTTTACTCCTGGTCTCTTCAATTTCTCTGTCGCACTTTTTTTTGTGTGAGGGTTTCATCTCTTTGAAATGTTGCCACTGAAAAACAGGCAGCGCAGGTACTGCAGTGATGTTCAATGAGAACGGAGACGCTCCAGGTCGGTACGATATTTTCCAGTACCAAATGTCCAACGTCAGCAACCCCGGCTACAGGGTCATCGGCCAATGGACAAACCACCTGCGACTTAATGTAAATATCTGCACAACTCAAACTTATACACTTATTTTTAAACACATCAGACTGTAAATGTCTTTCTTTAGGAAATTATAATAAAAAGGACATTTTATAACTGGATTTGACAAACAGATTCTGTCAGTATTAAAGAGTATTTTCCACTCCAAAATCCAAAAAATAATTTTTGGGATTTTTATTTTTTGGGATATCTGATATTTTTGGATATTTAATTTCTTAAAGTTTGTCTAGTACTGCTTCAAAGGAATGTGCATAATGACGTAAAACTGCAACTATTACAGATACTATTTTTTTTGCTAATTTTCTTAATATCCTGGTAAATTTGCCTCATGTTAGAGCCATCTTGTGACTAGGATATGAAACTTCCAGTTTCCAGGTTGGAAAAATCTATTAGATACAATCCATAAGGGAACATTTAAAATATTTGGATTATATGACTTAAATTTGTATAACAAATTCCAGTGGAAAATATAAATTAGACAAAAAAGGAAGAGGTCAATAAAGGAAATTAAGAGGTTTCTCATAAATGCAAAACGCAATCTGACTTCTGTCTACATAAAACCTAGCAAAACCGTTTTTACTGACTTTTAATGAAATACGGTTTTGAAAACAAAACAATAAATTATTGAATCCCTAAGGTCCAAGTTAGAAAGTCAGAGTTTTGTAGCCAAAACCCAGATTCAAAAACCAATATAGCAAGTTGTTTATTTAAACATAGAAATATCTGTAGTAATAAACTATTTAATTGTATCTCTGACACTTTGCATTATGTAAATCATAGATATGGTTTTTATGGTAACTTAGGTAATTTTCTTTTAATATTTTTAAAGTACAACAGGAGAAAAAACATTTAATGTACAACAGAATTGCATGAATTGTTCCTAGTGTTACTAAAATAATATTACCCGGTGAAGGTTTTAATGTTAAACGTTTATTTTGTTTGGTATGTTATTTTATGGTCCGCCGTATTCAGGAGAGTGTTTCCAACGGCAGATGGATTCTCAATGGGTAGGCGGGGTTAAACCCGAACATCTAACGCATTAGTACATCTTGTGTTTGTTGAAAGCACTGATGTTTGTCTGTCTCCCAAAGGAATGTGTTCTGTGACGTCAGTAGCTTTGCCCTAACTGTACCGTACCATTGTCCCATTGACCTACAACAAAATGGGGGGCCACAAATGCTGCATTACGGACCAGTTGTGTAGGCCACTTTTACAGTGGAAACTGACAAAGTAACATACCGACCAGTGCAATACTGCCAAATGGAAACAAGAGGACATTGAAATATGAGGACATGCAAAATATTGAACACAAACGTGGTAAATTTTGTAATAAATACATAAACTAGCATAGTTACAGTTCACATAATTCCAGGAGTACACGTGCCAAGGTATCTTTCTCATTAACCAAGGCCAAAACAGCAAAATATATTCCGTATTTGTGTTTTTTTTGTTTTTTTATGACAGAAATCAATATCGTGGTTACACATGAGTGTGTGTTTGTACATCTGCTGTAGCTGGAAGAGATGCAGTGGTCAGGAGGTGACCGAAAGATCCCAGAGTCCGTGTGCAGTTTCCCCTGTGAGCCTGGTGAGAGGAAGAAGATGGTAAAGGGCGTTCCCTGCTGCTGGCACTGTGAGCTCTGTGACGGCTACCAGTTCCTGCTGGACGAGTTCACCTGTGACATGTGTCCTTTCGACATGAGGCCCATGAAAAACCGCACGGGCTGTCGGCCCACACCCATCATCAAGCTGGAGTGGAGCTCCCCCTGGGCCATCATTCCCGTCTTCCTGGCCATACTGGGAATCCTAGCCACAACCGGAGTGATTGCCACCTTCGTCCGATTCAACGACACGCCAATTGTTCGGGCATCTGGCAGAGAGCTGAGCTACGTCTTGCTGACGGGCATCTTTCTCATCTACCTCATCACCTTCTTCATGATTGCAGAGCCCAGCGTGGGTGTGTGTGCCGTACGCAGGATGCTGCTGGGTCTCGGGATGTGCATCAGCTATTCCGCCATGCTCACCAAGACCAATCGGATCTACCGAATCTTTGAACAGGGGAAGAAATCAGTCACACCTCCTAAGTTTATCAGCCCAACGTCTCAGCTGATTATCACCTTCATCCTCATCTGTGTGCAGGTAAACGCTTAAAGTGTTTCCGTCACATTCATGAGTCTACTTCCAGCAGGGTAACACTTCTCTCTCCCTCTCTGTAGGTAATGGGGGTGTTCCTTTGGTTTGGCGTGGTGCCCCCTCACACCACCATTGACTACGATGAGTTAAAGCCTCCCAATCCAGAGTTCGCACGTGGGATCCTGAAGTGTGACATGTCCGATCTTTCCCTCATACTCTGTCTGAGCTACAGCATTGTGCTCATGATCACCTGCACAGTGTACGCTATAAAGAGCAGAGGAGTCCCCGAGACCTTCAACGAGGCTAAGCCCATTGGCTTCACCATGTACACCACCTGCATCATCTGGCTGGCCTTTGTTCCTATCTTTTTTGGAACGGCACAGTCCACAGAGAAGGTAGGAAGCCTGACAGTGTTGCAAACGATCACTACTAGCTGTTGTCTAACATTTAGAGGCAGAAGGGATTGTTTGCGTGATGGATTTTTTTTTTTTTTTAAATAATGAGCACTTAGGAATCCTTGTTTCTTCATTTGAATTCTTAAGAAGTTACTCTCAATAATATTAACATCCTTATATATTCTGGTTTCTTTACTATGTAACTGAACATTTCAATTTAAAGAGTTTAAAGTAGGACAAATAATAAATTATTGCTAATGCTAAAAAAACAGATTTTACATTATGAAGTGCTTTGAGTGGTCAGTTAGACAAGAAAACCTCATCTCTAGTCTTATTGAGCATTTTAGAGTGTAAAATCTATTTTCACTATTATACATTCACCTTTGAACAGCTTTACATATTGTACCCACAACACATGTCCTTACCATTCACAAATCTAAGCATCAATGAGCACAACAGGGGCGATGTAGGGTTCAGTTTCTCACATCTTGCCTCAGGAGAAAGTGGCAATATACCATTGTACTTTTTAACAGCAGAAATGAACAAAAAATCCAAAGGGCCTGAGCTGAGACCTATTAAGTAAGTTGTAACTTCAGGCTACTGTCGTAACAGTTAAAAATACCTCTTTAAACTTTTTATTTTATTTTATGTTTTATTTCTTGTTTTTTACTTTTTGTATCTTATCACCTCAAACCTTATATGTGACAGAGCAACAGACAGTAGCACACAACTTCAAGGGATGGAGGAAACAGAATCACGGCTTAAATATTTTTCCCTTCAATAAAAAACAAAGTTCACGCTGACGCCCGTAAATAAAATGCTGTAATTTTAAACCGATTTAAAATTCACCACGTCATTAAGATGGTGGGCCTCATGGTATTTGAAAAGCATGCTCTATGCAATATTACTGGTGAATTGTGTAATGATTCATGACAAACAAAAGCCTCAGATAGTCTATCAAGGTACTGAAGAGAGATCCGTTAATTCCATCTTAGCTGCATTCTTAAATGGAAATGACTTGTAGTTTCTTAATGACTTTACCATAACATCCTAATGCCCTCTGACATCTCAAATAGCTCTAGTTCAAGCAGTTCTTTGATTAATAGTTAGCTCTAAACAGATGGGTTTTCATCTTTGATTTAAAAGAGCCTAACGATTCGGCAGCTTTGCAGTCATCTGGAAGTTTGTTAAAGATTTGTGGAGCATAAAAACTGAAAGCTGCTTCTCTGTGTTTGGTTCTAATTCTTGATATTTGTGCTCTGCTGGGCTGGTATGGTGACAACAGGTCTTCAACATATTTTGGTACAGAACCATTTAGTGATATATAAACTAGTTGGAGTATTTTCAAGTCTATTCTCTGAGCTACATGGAGCCAGTGTAAGGACTTAAGAACTGGGGTGATGTGTTCTGCCTTCCTGATGCTAATGAGCACGAGAGCAGCAGCGTTCTGGATCAGCTGCAGCTGTCGCATTGACTTTTTAGGTAGACCTGTGAGGATGCTGTTGGAGTAATCAATCTGACTAAAGATGAATATATGGATGATTTTTTTCAAGTTTTTTTTGTTTGTGCTTTTATCCTTGAAATATTCCTTAGGTAATAGAAGGCTGACCTTGTTATGGCCTTTATTTGACCGTGCAGGTTCAGGTCTGAGTCCATTATTACACCTCGATTAACCGAAGCTGTGTGCTGACTCTTGACATTTCCTCTTTAGGTCCAAAGATAATCACTTCATTTTGTTTTTATATTCAGCTGGAGAAAGTTATGACAGATCCATCTATTAATTTACTTGATGCTTTTACTTAGTGCTTGGATGGGTACATAGTCACCTGGTGACACTGTATTGTACAACTAAGTGCCATCTGCATAGTTATGGTAGCTAAACTTATTGGAAGGTGTCACTCTGGTCAGATGAGAGCATAACTGGCACTTTTTGTGTTGGAAATCTAACACGCAACTCTGAACACACCATCTCCACAGTTTCATGAGAAAATGTGTTAAAAGTCCAGGGTTCTGAACACTTTTAGAAAGCACTGCAGATCTAAAAAAAAACCTACAAAAAAACCCCATCATGCTTGGATGACTCCCCTTTAAGACAAATAATTGCTTTCTTCTTTTTAGTCTACATGAATGCATTAAATGGTGCAGTGACTGAAAATGTTGCAACACACACAAGGAAACACACTCATAGTTGGAAAATGAAAGAAAGGAAATCCTCAGATGCTTAAAGTGAAATCTTAGTTTGCTGCCTGTCAAATCGTATTTGCTTCGCGCTGCCCTAGCAGAACATCCTGCCACCACTGTACTTAGGGTTTAAATTAGCTTTTGGGCTATTTTCTCCCCCACCACAAAGTATAGGACTGCTTTAGGAATATCTGGAAAAAATAAATAATATAAATACGGATCATCTTTGACTTATAGAGAGCCGCATTTTGACTCAGTCAGACGGAAACAATTAAGGCCTAGGGGGTGCTTTTAAAGTCTTTTCACCTCTTCCAACTGGAAATGAAGTGAATGAATGAAGAAAAGACAAGAAGGAAGAAGAAAGGAGGACAGATGAGATGAGGGGGTTGATCTGGACCGCTTGGGGACCAATTTAACCCTCCTGTTCAACGAATCATCACTTTGGAAAATGGCTTTATGTAGGCTGCACAGTGAAAGTGACCGCTATTATCAACCCATCGTGTGCAGCCTGGGCTGATCTATCTGTTTGTCCTAAGCATGGCGGCAAAGTTAGCCGTTTCTGAGCACTGATCTCTGCACACACACACACGCACACACACACACACTCTTCACTGTACTCACTGAAAGCTTCCCAAAGAAAAAAAAAAGACGCCTCAGAGAAGAAATATATATAAAAAAAGAATCATGTGACAGACGGTGGACAGTGGTATAACCTAAACTCAAAAGTGGCAGAATAATCGATTGTGACTTATTTATGCCTTATATATATGTTTTATTCATGGAACACGGACTTCATGTATTTATTATCTGGACAGGGCTTTTTGAATAATTTCACATGTTCTTATAGAAGGATTTGCAAACATATCTAATTGGATTATTCTTGTTGTGAAACACAAGTAAACAGTGAAGAGATGATGTCGTGAAAACCTAGAAATAGAACATCATCTCCTGACTATATATAGAGAGGCATAAATCATTCGTCAGAGTAAAGGTTAAAAAAAAAAAAAAACCACACACACACACACACCAGGCACTGAGCTTTAAAATGAAGTGGAAGAAAAACACATCACAGCCTGTTTTCTTACACTTTATAGGAATCAGCTGCCAACTTTTTTTCCCTCACCTTCGGTGTGTCTGGTTCTAGATGTTCATCCAGACCACCACTCTGACCGTCTCCATGAGCCTGAGCGCCACCGTGTCCCTGGGCATGCTCTACATCCCGAAGGTCTACGTCATCATCTTCCACCCGGAACAGAACGTCCAGAAGAGGAAGCGCAGCTTCAGAGCCGTGGTGCAGGCGGCCACCGTGTCCACTCGCCTGTCCCAGAAGATCAGCGACAAACAGAACGGGGAGTCTAAGATGGAACCGGACAGGTCTCAGTGAGAGGACGTGGACAATTGAGTAGGGGGGAGAAAAGGAAAAAAAAAAAATAAAATCAGCATTTATGGTTGTTTCTATCTTCAATTTAGACCAAAAATACCAGCAGATCTGGAAGGTGCAGATGCTTATTTATAAAACTTTATTCAACCGGGAGTGAAGCACGGGAGCAAGAGTTACACACACAGACACACACTTACACATAGAGGAACTGTAATAACGCTGAGCCATCATTTAAAAGAATGTAAAAACTATTTTTCTATGCTCCTTTGTACCATTCACATACAGATCCAGTTTAAAGTTTACATACGTATAGTATAGTATAGTATAGTCATGGATTTATTAATAATCTGGGGCTTTTATTCCTGTATATTATTTCCCTAGTTGAAATTAGTATGAAAGGGAGAAATAAAATAAAATACTTGGTGCATTTTTAATCCACAGATTACTTTCTATGGTCCAAATAGGGACAAAATTAGACACACAGGTTCTGTGCGCACACACGCACACACACAACCACCAATATTTAAATATCCTGCAGAAAACAGCAAGAACAGACACACACTTTGTTTTTAAGCGATCAACAAGGTTCTGGCAGAATTCTGTCAGGGTATTTCACCACATTTCATAACAGAAATGGTTGACCTCTTTAAAATTAAATTTTTATGCTGTTTGGGAATCAGCGTCTTGTTGGAACCTCCATAGTGAACGAGATTCAACCGTCTAGCTGTGAGGTTCAAGAATCTTCAGCGAGTCGTCACGCTTCATTGGTCAGATATCTAACGAAGATTGTGGTTTGTCATTGGATATAAAAAACAAAAAAAAAACAGTGTGCGTTCTCTGCATCTTGCAAAAAAAAAAAAAAGAAGGTTTATAAACATATGAGCCTATATGTATAATTTTGACCCTTTCTGGAATATGGGAAATCCACAAGCACACCCAAATCCTGTTTTTTAAAATAATAAAAAAAAAGCTCATATTGCACCAAATTAAAGAAGAGTTCAAATACATTTTTAACAATGTATCAGATCCATGCCTCTAATGCGCTCTGTTCTTTTAACTCAGCTGAATGGAAGGGTGTTGATAGTTAAAAAACTCCCTGGGAAATACTTCTTAGGAATAAGTAAAACATTTTCCTTCTTCCCACAGGAAGGTACACACGTTAGTGGAAGCCCTCTGGTCTCATACACTGCCATATGGCTCCAGCAGCACTGCATCCTTTATGTGTTCTCTGTGTACATGAATGTTTTCCTTCTCTTCCCATTGCACTGGAGGGGGGTAGATTTAAAACAGATCTCTATAACTGTATTGCTGGTCACAGCAAAACCTGACAGTCGTTTATATCACACAGTATTTAAATTGAATTTTTACTAATGTAATAATGATGAGCCTTTTTCATTTAGTGGCACAAAAAGGACATGGGACTAGCAGGATGTTTATCTTCTACCTGGTACTTTTACTTCTCCATTCTGGAAAACAATGTTTGGTATTTCCCCATATTGTCTTTGAAAATATGAAGCATTCTGTCAAAGGGTCAGACTGCATGGCAGCCCGCCAATACTGTTCCCGCCTATCGGACAAGCTATCGGAGCGTATAGCTGACTGACTGATGAAGACCTTCATCATGAGGAAAAAACATTTAGGGAGGAATGAAAAAGAATTAGTAAGAGCTCTCATTCTGTGGGTACACAATTTTTAGTTCATGTTGTAACTAGGGATGCACCGATACTGGTATCGGGACCGATACCGTACTAATGTCCTCGTATCGGTACCACATATACTAAATGTGGAAACTGAAATTACTTCACAGAAAATGTTTAGTTTTTACTTGAAATGTTTGTTCTTTGTTCGTTTACTACCAAAGAACAAACATTTCAAGTGAAAACTAAACATTTTCTGTTCATATATATATAAATCTAACTATAAAACTCATAATTTTTTTTTCTTCCAATTCATTCAATTTATTTTTGTGTGGTAGAAAAATCGGCATTGGTACTCGGTATCGACAATGGTCAGATCCGAGCATTGGTATCATATCAGTTTTTTTAAAAAGTGGTATCGTTTCATCCGTAGTTGCAACTTCATCTCAGGTTTTAGTTTTTACGCTTAGATCAAAGGTTCTCGAAGTTTTTATATCAGACACAACAAATATTCACAGAACAGGACTTGAACTTTTACAGTTCCTCGTTTTGTCATAAAAACAAACTAAAGAAAACATTTTTAAACATTAATGTTTCATTGGTTAAAGTATTGGGTGTAAGTTTCACTTTTACTTAAAAATTTTCATTTTTAACTTCCTATATATATCTGCATATATTTGAGCTACCATATCAATTGGCATATCCCACTGGTTTGTCAGCTTTGAACTAGAACAGGCTTTTTATTGGGGTTTAATGGAATTCTCAGCTCCAAGTTCTAACCACACGACTGAAGCATAGCACAACCATACAACCGCTTGCATTCTTTAAAATGGAATATCTTCATGATGTTTTTCACCAATTCATTTCTGTTCATTTTATTATCTTGGCTTACAGTTAAAATTCTAATTTCAGTTCCTTAAGAAAATATGAATTACTTTAAGCCAATAGAAATGTATTTAAATATCTGCCTACTAAAATAAATATTTAAATGCTGTACACGACATACATCACGTTTTTTATTGTTACTGAGGTGTGAATTACTGCATCTGTTCAGAGTGACATGGAGGCGATCAGCCTGTGGTTCTGCTGAGGTGTTCTGTTGGGTCAGGTGTTCCTTAACCTGACAATCCCCCATAGATTCTTTATGGATTAGCTGTGAATAATAAAGATTGTCGGAAATTTCCAAGCTAATTAGGCACAGGGAAACCATGGACCGTAGTACCCTGGCTGTTCAGCCAGGTGTGGAAAAGTATTTATTTTTTGGTCATAAAGTGTCTCAGGGAAGCACGAAATGCTCCTCTCTTCCCTGGCAGGTGACTGTGCCGAGTCCAGGCTTGATAAAACCCAGAGGACCAGCAGACATTGAACATGAAAAACTTAATTGGAAAAAAAAAAAAGATGCTGGAACGCTGATTATCAGTCCAGTACTTTTCCTCATTTGCCAAGGTAAGATACCTCTGGGATCTATGGTTCAGAAGTGACTCAACAAAAGGAAAGCAACAGTTGCAGCCAATGTTGCAGATACGTGTGTGTTTGTGCCGGCTGTTCAACCTGTCTCCAGCCTCAGATAATTTCCCCTAAACTACCAAATGGGCTTCTATTCATAATCCTTGCAGCTTAAAAATTTTTTTTCTACTGCACTTTTTCCTTACACAAAATCTTCTATCAATGTGCTTGGATTCAGCACTCTGATCAACCAGCTTCTATAGCCATTAGCTAAATTAATAACACCATTGGCGTAATGTAATATTCTGATTCTTACATTAACTGAATGTTGGACCTATATTAGCCGCAAACAATAATCAAAACTAAAATTAAAATTGCTTGAAATATATCACCAAAATTTCTTCAGCGTAATAGAATATTCTATTTCATTCTGTGCTTTCAGATGATAAATGAGTTCAACATTTATCATGTAAATGCATGTTTGGTCATTAAACATGTCTACCACATTCTAGTCAATAGAAAATATTGTACTGCCCTCTGCAGGAGAGCACAATTCACTGCAAACATTAGAAAAAAAAAAAAATTTAAACCCCAGAAGAACTTTAATAAAAATAGTTTAATTATTGAGCCGGTTGACTTTTAGCAAGAGAGACCAGCAAAAGATCATACTTAAAATAAATCTAAATCAGGATCTTTCTATGACATAATGCTGTGGAAATCAGCCAAAAATGTGAGAAGAAAAACCTTAAAACACATACACACACAAAAAAGCTTCTAATGAGAAGCTCATCAGGACAAACTGTTTACAAACAAATTCATATGAACACAAAAAAGTATGTCCATCAGGTTTGCTGATTTAAAAAAAAAAAAGACTGTCATTGGCTTGTTAGGGGTGTTTCTGTTCTCAAGTAGAAGAGCGTTCACAAAGTTCTGAGTGGCGGGATCGCTGCCTGGCTCATCCTCTAGGTCACAGCAGCATTACGCCCCCCTCCACACATGCTTAACTTTACTCCAGGAAGCTGTCCAGAGTCAGGCATGTAGACACCTTAGAGGGAGGTCGGGTCACCTTTTTCCTTTTGGTCTTCATCAGAGGACGGATCTCGGATAAAGGAGACTGGATGAAAGTGCTCTGTTAAGGAAGGCCGGCATCTGGTTACTGCATGGGATCAAAAATACACTTACTAAATTTACTGACTTATTTTGGGTCCGAAAAAATGAAGGAAAAGTGTTAAATTGTATTTAATACACGGATTGATATTTTTAAACCGATGTAACTAACGGTTGACTAAACGTGAACTGAAAATCCAGCAAATCCACAACACCATGAAACCCTTTTCTATGATGGTTCACCTCAGCTCTGTTGTCTTTACATCACATGTAACACAACAGGGACTAGCTTACTTATTGGTTCTAACATAGGTAGAAATATCAGGTCCATTTTGGATATATTTAAACTGTTCTTCCAGGGTGAAGAGAAAATACAACAAAGTGATTTAATCATTAGAATTGCACAAAATCTTATCCAGGGGTGTCCCCGACAAAGGATTTACACATTCGAATTGGAACTGATGAATCTTTCTATAGTCGACCGATGGTCGACTGATCTATGTGTATAGGCTGCAAGGGGGAAGGTTGTACGTCGCAAAGACTTATGGGTAATGTGTTTGTATTAATTGTAGAATTTCCCAATTTTAATTATATAATTAATGTTCCGATTGTAGTCATGTTTTCTGGTTATCCTTTGAGTTACGTTCTTGTCAGTGATTGGCTGTTAGTCCGTACACCATCTTAGAGATGGTAGTTTAGTGGAGTTACATGTCTGCCTCGTTGATCTCTGCCCGCTTAAGCTGAAGTTAGATATAATACTGTCCCCTAGTGGTTGTGCGGTGTGAAGGATGAGAAAAGTAAAACTCAATCACTCTCTTGTCAAACTCTTCATTCTTTTATATTTAGATTTGCAGATTGATATTTAGAGACTGTTTAAACTTCATGTCACTGCACATGACCGGCATCCTGTAAATGCCTCAACCAAATGATACACGTTTCATATGCGAAGATTCGACCCCGAGAAGGGTGGTTGAATCAGGCTCCGCCTATCGATCCATCAAATCTTCGACTACTCGGGATCACCCCTAAAAATGTCATTAAACGTTATATAAAAAAGGCGCAAATATTAGAGGGGCAACAGTACTTGCTGAGCTGCAATCACCTGAATCAGGTGTCTTTAAGCAAGAAACATCTAAAGCGGGCAAGGGAGTGTGAAACAAAATAGTAAAAAAGAACTCTCCAGCACGGTAGTGGTAGTGTTGTGCTAGGGTGGATTGTGCTAATATTGCCATGACAATGGGAAATTGGTAACAGCTGAGTCACAACTAGAACTATAGTCCCAAACATATCAACACTGGATTGAGAAGTAGACATGCAGGCCCACGTAGGGACACCGTCCACAACTCTATTTTAGAATTATGAATTATGCTCAATTAGGCCAGGTAAAAAATAAAAAAAAAATCAACCAATTTCAGTCAGCTTCACTAATTCTGAAAAATAAATAAATAAATAAAATAAAAAATAAAAACTCCTTAAAAAGCTTGTTAATGACTTCAAATGGTCTGGTTTCTCTGTAACTCGCTAAAGGATTTTTTTATCTAAATGTTTGTTTACTGTGCAGTTTAAAAGAAAGAAAAACTATTTTCCAATCTAAAATAACTCAATTTCAAATAAATCATTCAGAGTCCCACCATAATAACATTCATGGAGATGTGATCATGTTAACTAGGGCAGTGTAAAAAAAAAAAAAAAAGATTCTGAATCGTTTCTTTTAAAAATTCAAAGAATCGATTCATAAGTCCAAAACTCAGTTAAATTGTTTAACATAGTTTGCCCTTTTTTACAGTTAAAAAAGGAATCAAAAATTAAAAAAATAAGTTTTTTTATCCTGGTAAACTGTTACCAAGTCATTTAAGTACAGGCATATAGTTAAGATAACAGCAAATAAAACCCATTTATGATAGCCATGACCCCTATCTATATCAAACTGGATAAGACTTAATTGGATCGTGGTAATCGATTCTAACCCTTGAGAATCGGAATCAAACCGATTCTTCAAATTGGAATCGATTCCCAGCTCTAATGGGAACTTTTCTCTGGCACATAAGTCTAAATGATAGAAGAAGAAAAAAGGATACAGGTTGGATGAATTTAGTTCTTCCTCCTAATCCATCATAGCCAGTTTGGACCTAAAGAAAAAGAAGCAAACAACATTGGAATAAAAGACATGTTACTCGATAACCGCAGATTTTAAAGTTGACGGTGTTGTACATACGACTCCAGCCTTCCTCTGAGGGTCCAACATGCTTCCAAAAGTCTTCTTTCTGAAGAGGAAGGAGTTTCTCAAAAAAGGATCCAGGGCTGATTCTTCATCCTGAGCCTACAGCACAAAATCATTTTGTGAGGTTCACCAGGTAATAATGACAATAAGCCTTTAAAAAGGTCCTTCAGGGAGATTGCTGCAGGCTTTACCTTGCTCAGAGAGGAAGATTTCTCTTTCCGTCTGGACAACGATGTTCTAGAAAAGAAACAAAAATCTAAAAGCGGGGTTCTTTTCACCGAAGCGTCCGGTCATCGACCGACTCATCGTGCAAACAGGTAAACGCACGGACGAGAAGGGCTTACCCCGGTGGCTCGAGGCGCATCTTCTTCACGGGAACTTGGCTCGGCCTCTTGGGCGCGTCGTCGGGAGTGGTGATGTCATAGGTCATGTTGAGATCGATGTCGTCTCCTTGCGTCGGCTGGTGGAGGCGGGGGGGCTTCAGTTCCAGCGGCGCCGGGCTGCCGAGAAAAGCCCAGAGTAATGCAACTGCGTGTTTTTAAGGGAAGCAAAGCCGGAGGAGGAAGCGCACCTTTCAAAGACGAGCCTACTGAGAGCTTCATTGGTGCGTGTCGGCGTGCTCAGAGTCTTCTGGAGAAACTCCACTTTTTTCTTGAGGCTCTGAGGATGGAATATGAGCAGAAATCAGCACAAACCCTCAGAAAACACAAGCGTACCTGCGTCTGTTTGCTCGGCTCTTACAGAGATCTCTTTGTCTGCGCTGGCCAGATCTTTCTGCAGAGATTTCATCTCCTCTTTGGTCTGGTTCACCTCCAGGGAAGCTTTCTGCAGCTGAAACGAAAAGCGGCTTCCTGAACGTCCGCCGTTTCTCTGAGAGTCTGACTTATAGATCGAGGCGGGAAGCTACCTTGTTGTTCGAGGACAGCAATTCTCTCTTCAACTTCTCACACATGTCGTTTGAAGACTTGAGGGTTCCTTTGAGATTATCGTACTCTCTGTAAATACAGGGAAGTCGGTGAAAACGGGACGAGGAGACAAGAACCGTTCTGCTGGGTTTTATCCTGTGCAAGTCAAATTTAGCACAACTTGTTGAGCTTCCAGTATCTTATAACAAGAACCTGAACTTAACTGATCAGGAGTTGTTGATCTACAGAAACCCAACCAATGAACAATAAGTGCTTCAAATCAACCCTCAGAAAAGGAGCCGTGTATTTATAACAGCTTTGCCATAAATCCACAGGAAAATCTGTTAAAATCTCCTTAGCTGTTGGTCATGATTTCTTAGAATCATGGTTCTACTTCAACATGTAGACTCCAAATTCATACAGTAACAATTATTCTAACTACAACATATCATATGTTGTATATTAAAGAAAAAATATATAATATTCAAGGTCCAACAAGGACAACCTCACAAAGTCGATGGAACGTTTTTTTTTTTTACAATGAGCCTCTCTATTTAAGAAAAAAAAATCCTTAGTGAAATGCAAACCACAACCAGAAGAGCACTTATAGAGCACAGACCTCAACCAAAGGAGCTCAACTTTATATTATAAAGCATTTCCAGTGATAATATTCATTGTGATATATTATTTTCATATGTCAACATGACTGTTGACATATGAAAAAAAAATGAAAATTCTCGCTTTCTAGATACTTGGTAGCAGAACAGTTTAAAAAAAGTTAGAATGCCATTTAAAGAACATTTATTTTGCAAAATGGATGAAGAAAAAATATTCAAACCTTTTTCCATAAAATGCAACAAAGATTCTCACAACATAAAATATATAAATTAAATAAAAGTTAAGTGATATGAAAACACAAAGTTCAAAATTGTCTGCTTTCTAGGGGTTTCCTCAACTAAGGATTTACACATTTGAATCAGCTCCGTCAAATCTTTCTATAGTCGACCAATGGTCGAATGAGTGCACAGGCCGCGTGGGGGACGGCTGAAAACCGCAAAGACCTATGGGTAAGGTGCTTCTATTAAATGTGAAAGTTCTTAGTTTAGAGGTTGTGTTCAAAATGTAGTCGTGTTCTTTAGTTATCCTTTGAGTTGCGTTTTTGTCAGTGTTTGTCCGTGCACCATCTTAGAGACGGCGGTGCACAGATGACATAAGAGTGAGTCACTCTTGTATTTTTGGGTAACTCTGCCTTCCCCTATAAGAGTTGCAAAGAATGCTGCCCCCTAGTAATCGTGCGGTGCAAAGGATCAGAGTAGTGGGACTTAAAAGTGCAACTCACCCCAAAATCAACTTTTTGTTATGGATAAACTGTATAAATGAGTCTATAATAGCACTATCTGCATATCTGGTCATTATTTTATGTATTTTAAAACATTTTTTGTGAAAATATAAATTCTGTTCCCAAAACCGTTAGTTTAGTGCCCCCAGCTGGTTAAACAATACAATTGGAGCTCGCAATGGAATTCGCTACTATTGGAGTCCTGCATTGCTACCAGCTCAGCTCGGGTTTCTGACAGGCTATGATTAGTGACGACAGCAGTCCAGCCATATATGGGGTATAAAATACGAGCGATCTCGGCCAAACCTCCATATAACTATATTTAATGTTAGATTTGGCCAACAACAATGTACCACTCAGAGACGCCGCTCATTCTATGCCGCGATGTGCGGGCGGGGTTATACTCGGATAGGGGGGTAAGTTACTCTTTAAATTCTCTATTTAGTGACTTTTTTACTTGGGTTGACTATGTTTATTGATATCATGTTTAGCAACAGGTTTATTGTATTTACAGACTGTACATATCTTCACATAACCGTATAAAACCAGTAATTCTGTGTGTAAGTAGACGTTGAGCATCCCCATAACGCCAAAACGGAATGACGCTCGTTTAACCTGCGAAGATTCGACCTTGAGATCGGTGGTCAAATCAGGCTCCCCACATCGATGCATCGAGTCTTCGACTAGTCGGGGTCACCCCTACTGCTTTCCTGAGGGCTGTTCAGCCCCGATGAGCTAATCTCAAAAAGCCATCTTACTTTCACAATCCAGCCTTAATTTCCCCAAATTTGCTTCCATGAATGGGACTAATCTGAAGCCCTGTTCATTCACCATGGTAACATGTTCTTGGATGAACCTTCTCTGTGGCAGGCTTATTTCAGCTTGATCAAATGATTGGTCGACCCAGCTGATGTCACACTGTGGGGCTGGTATTCTACTGCTGTTCTCTCCCTCACCACGCCCACCCTCCAATATAAAGTTATTATAGCGGTTGCAGCAGCTGCAGTTACCTGTTTGGTGGCGAAATTATGTCATGCAATGTAGGGTTGTATCTTTTCAAATGCATTTCTAATGAGATTTAATTTTCACCATTTTGAAGAACATTCCTGTATTTAATCTGTCCTTGATGCAAGAATTTTGCTCCACCCATGTTGCTCCTGATGCAAAGAATCATTAATAATTACAAATAAACCCCTTTTTGTATAAGCCAGAGGTTGCACTAGGCATTTTTTGTCCGGGTTAAAAAAAAGAAATCCAGTCACAATCCATTTTCATTTGTCAAATTTTAATATGGATGGGTGGGGGGGGGGGGGGGGGGGGGTGTTGCCTATATCCAGCAATAGTCTGATGAGTTAATACCTATTCAATAGTATCAGTTGAGTATAATTCAATCAAAATAATCTGACCAGAGAACTACACATAAAAGTGAAATTAAACGCTTGCGTTATTATTAGAATACCTGATGCGGTTCCTGCATGGCATGAAATGAAAACGCTCACTTTTCTTTTTCGTCATCTAATAGTCGGATTGTTGTTATTTACATGAGGATTTGGATTTTTTTTCCGCAGACAGAATAGATTACACCCATGGGTAACCATAGCTGTAGATCTTCAGGCAGAACCCACGCTTCGCTCCACTGGAGACTGCAATTACGTTATTCACTTCAGACAAAGTATTAACACGACGAAACATTACTCCCACAGTAGCGACCATAAGTCGAAGACTGTCAGAACGAGCCGTTTCCTGACCCATAAACTATCGGAGGAAAGCCTGCAAGCAGCAGCAGGCACCAGACCCCTGTCTATGGCGCACATCGGGCTCAATGGAGCGCGTCTAACCAGGCACACTGGGACGGATGGACTGGGGACCTGTTGGTGCACCACGCCTCACCGTGATAACCGCTGGAGAAATGCACCAGACCCGTCGCGACCCTTGAAAGAGAGGCGGGATAAATATGGATGGAATTTATTTATCTGGACTCCGTGCATAGAGTTGAAAAAAATGTTGTTTATTTTAAATCTGCGCATCATGTATAGTGGTCAGAGGGAGGTGTGAAAACTAAAACTGGCTCTTTCCTCTCCTTCAATACTCACTTATCTAGCAAAGGGCTGGCTGCTTTAATGTAGCGTTAACACACATGAAGCCTCACTTGTAAAGCCTTGCTTGAATCAGTGTGGATTGAATCCGCCTGAGCTTCGTCGGTGGAACCGAATAAGCCTGGAGTGAACTGTTACGCTACTTCAAGCGAGGATATTTCAAACGAGCCTCAATGTTTTGAGCTCACCTCATGGAAGACCCCTCTGGTTACATATTTGTAAATTTTATATAGCACAAAAATAAATCTGCACATATCTGAATTCAGAAAAAAAAGCTCAACAGGTTTCTTTTCTGTCAAATGGAAATCAACCATTTTTTTACTTGTAATATCTAGTGTAAAGACGAACACTGCATACCTTGTACAAAGTACCTAGGCACAGCTTGATGACATCATCAAAATGTGCAATCATGGTAGGCTGGTATAGTCAAAATCGCTACCTTTGGCTAATTTTATATACGGCCTATATCGCCCACAACTTAACATTAATTTTGACAAAACTAATTTCCTGTGCTGCATCAAAAGAAACATTAATATAACCAGGAAAAATAAGCCATATCATAAGTGTATTTTAATTCGTAATTCCACGAGTGAAATTGCTTCAAAATCTTTCTCAATCTTTTTTTTTTAAGGAAGAAATTTTGTTTAGGAAATTTGAGTAAAAAGAAGAGAAAAGTGGATTCTTACTTCTTCAGAGAGATGCAGTAAATAGAGAGCTGCTCCACTGCTGCCTGGCTGACCCCCATGTCTGTGATCATGGACTCCACTTCGCCTCGCTGACCCTGTAACAACACGTCCAGGCTGGAACCACAACAGCAGGCATGTCAGTACTGAAATTCTTCATTCTTTCCCAAAAACACATCAAAAAGACTTATTTCATACTGTAAATAAAAATTATTTTCTGACAAATAATAAAAAAAAAAGGACACTTCACTTAAGCGACCATTTAAAAGCCAAAGAATACCCTTCAAAAGTTTTCATTTTGCTCCTCAGTCTGCGGACCTCCTCCTTCGCGGCCTGAATTTCGTTCTGTTGAGTCTCCAAATAAACCATCTGTTTCTGTGACACATCAAAACGTTACCATAGTTTCTAGTTACAGTCCACGGAGATGATTGGTTTGAAACAGTTGAAAAAACAAAAGCTGTACTCTGAGAGCGACACAGATCATCTCCTTTTCCATCGTCTCCTTCCGCATGCTGTCCAGGTCTCTCCTCTGCTTTTTCACCGTGTCCTTCAAGTCGTCCATCGCCTTCTGTTTTTCCCGCCAGTCTCGCTCTAGGAATCGATCAGACAGACTGTCAGCTGGGCGACCTTGAAATGAAAGGGGGAAGCTGCGGAGCGAGAACATGTTTTTCCTCTCACCTTTGGAGCTCAGCAGTGCCTTCATTCGATCAAGCTCATTCTATGAACAAATGAAAACATGGAAGGATTTTAGAAGAAAGAAGACATAAATGTAATACAGTGAGGCAGAACATTTTTTTTGCTCATACACCAATTGTGCAGGTTCTCACACTTAAAAAGATGTGAGAGGCCTGTAATTTTCATCATAGGTGAACCTGAACTAAGAGAGACTAAATGAAAATATCCAGAAAATGTGGTGACGGGCTGTTTAAGATGAAGCTTCGGCGCATGTGTCAAAATATATCAAAAGAACAAAAAAGTGCTTCAGAAGCAGTGTTGATGCTTGATTAGTCTGAGCCGTGTCAAGTGATCAATGACGTCCAAAGACCCGCCTGGCCACTGCTTGGTACCCAGTTAAATGGTTAAAAAAGACCTGAATCATTGGTCGAATCTGTGTTGCGGTAGAGCCGCACACATGCAGTGTCTATAGTCTTTGTCTTGGGTTCGATTCCCGGTCGCTCCCTTTATTGTTTTATAATATTTATCAACCAAAACGAAAAATTCCCAAAAACAAATATATAGTTGTTGTTTTTTCAACAGCAGTATTACAAAAATTAAGAAATCGACAGTAAAGTGTGACCAAACAAAGCAGGGTTTTAAAGTGACAGTGTGTAGTTTTTGTAGTACATCTTTGAAAATAGCCATTAAAATATTATGTAGTAATAATTACGTAAAGCACATTAATTACAAAATATTGGCGATAATGTAAAATAAGACTTTAAAATCAGTTTTAAAATACATAGGCGCGGGTCCTCTTTTCAGGGGAACTACAAGAGCCCGGAATGAAAAAAGCGCACGGAACACGCCCGCTATTAAATCATTGATTTCGCCTCAAAATGCAAAAAAGTTTCGCCATAAATACATTTTTACCTCTTCGCTAGTTCCAAGCGATGAATGTCATGTTGCTGCAAATAGATAATTCTCAGGGAATTGAGCGTTTGAAAACAACACTAGTTGGACCTCTGTTGTTGAGTTTCTTACTCGAAGACACAGATACCGCATGCTTGTGATAATTTAGGTATGCACTGCCCCCTACTGGCCGAAAATCACACACTGTGCCTTTAAGGACAGGTTATTCCTTAATTGGCAAGCCGTTTCATTCAAGTTGCTGTTCACACTAAAGGCCACTAGATGTCATCCAAGAAGAATGTGTTAGAAAGTTTCGAGTAAGATCCGTTGTTTTGATACAAGCTTCATGTGCTTCAAAAAGCTTCATTTTGGTATCACTACATTGAATCATATGGTTTGATTTTGAAAGAATTTATTTGCAAATTATTTTGGAAAATAAGTAAAAGGTCAGTAACAAAAGCTAATCTCAATACTTTGTTATATATCCTTTGCCGACAATGAGGGAAGCCAAACGTTTCCTGTAGGTCTTCACCAGGTTTCACAGCTTTACGTGCATGTCTAAATCAAGCTTTTTAGAATAATCGCATTAAGGGCACCCCCCCTGTTGAGAGCAGAGTCCCAGTTTACACGTTACTCAGTAAATCGAATTATTAAATGGGGTACGTTCCACTCCCTGACGATAGATGGCGATACGCACCCCTACGCGTTAGCCTTTTAGCAGTTAGCTTAGAGCTGCACTCAGACAGTAAACAGAGGCTGGTGGGAGTGAAGCAGACAGAGTTAAAGCAGGATATGCAGAATGACAATCCACCGTCTGTTTATCAGTCCAAACATGCACTGATTGGCCGCTTACATTTGTGAAAGACGCCATATTCCTCGTATAAAACTGCTGTTGTTGATGCTGAGTGGCATTTCAGCCTCTACTAACTTCCTGACGGGGTGCGCGAGTACAGCGGGGGTTAGATGGTTTGTTGCAGAGAACTCTGATTCCTAATTTCCTGGGTAGCTTAGTCGAGCTTCTGAAACTCCAGTTCGGTTCAATTCAAGCCGGACTAAGGTGTATAAGTGCATTTCAAAAGTCTGATTTCAATCGGACTAAGGTAATAATTTGACGTTCTCTTTCCGCTTGTAAATGTACTGACTGACTATGTTTACATTTAGCCAATAACCCGTTCAAAACTAAAATATTAAGCAAGGCAATTTTATTTATATAGCACACTTTAAACACAAGGCAATTCAAGGCGCTTTACCCGAATCAGTGGTGAAGAAACCAAATACAGTATAAAAATATGAAAATTAAAACAGATCATCAATAAAAAATGCATTTAGTAAATGAAGCATAGAATAAAATTTATGTGAGAGTATGACATTTAAAAACAAATAGAAACACGAGAATCCATTAATAAAAAGAGCAATAATCTGGAGCAATTTAGGAAAGGTATAAAAAACAGATGTGTAACACAATCAGTAAAAAAAAAGCATTAGCAATAACCCAGTTACACACTGCCATGTATACACCGGCAAAAACATAAATATGCTCATTTTTGGGTTTTTAAAAACCCTAATTAATCCCTTTTTCCAAAAGTAATAATTGGTCATGTAAACGTGTATTTGCATGTCCCCATCAAAAGGAACATCGACTTGTGTTCTGCGTGTTCTATTTGCAAGGAATGTTGGTCTTTTGGGTAGAGGAACTTCTTGTATGTACCCTCTGGTATGCAAATTCAAAGTTTTAGGACTATAGCAGTACAGGGGTAACTCTCTGCGCTCTCTCTCTCTCTCTAGTAAGCAGTTTAAAGCAGCCGCATGCCATTTGGCATACACAACAGTGGAAATCAAGGATATAACGTTTTTAACCAAAAGGGCTTGCCATATTGGACCGCATCAGCCACCAGCTCTTTTGTTTTCTTTGAAAAGTGGAATAGCAAGGGTGGCGTGGAAACGACTATGATTACAAAATGGAAAGCTCAAAAAGCTCACCTATTGTACATGTGCAAAAATGGGCACTAAAACAATCTTTTGGTTTGATAGCTAACGAGGACAATTAAAAGGGATAAGACAACAACTTGTCTGAGGCCCGAATCTCCAGAGCCAAAAATGAACCCCACTCTGACTGGATATGATTCTTGCGTGTTATGATCAATGGTTTGTACTTCCTCCTTGTCCCTCAACTCTTTGGTCCTGCTCTGCATCCATGAAACCTCCTTTGCAACTCCTCTTAGTTTTGGAGTTCATAATTCAGGTATTATTAGGGTAGCTTTTGAGATGACAATCAGCTACATTAGTTGTAAAAACACCACTGTGTTGCCCCGATAATACACCATTAACAACAAACAGCATGCACTTTGCTGCACTGCTCTAAGTTTCAGTAAACTATGCCTGGGACTGGATGTTTGTTACCTGTAGGCACTCTGGGTCTGCAGACCCCTCCTCCACCTCTCCTCCAATGTCAAAAAACAGCTTGCTGATGATGTGCTTGGTGCTGACCTACCGACAGAGAAAAAGGCTTTTAAGTTATTCATTAATATGGCTTAGTACTTTGTTCAGATTAAGCTCTGTTTACTGTGTTATTGTACCTGTTTCCTACACTGTGGACAGGTTTTTGTAGGAGCCGTTTGAAACCACTGCAGAAGACTAAAAGAAAGCAAATACTTTAGATTCACATAAAAAACAGCATACTATTGAAATTGGATGGTTTATGTCGTGTTACCATTCATAGTGAAAAGTGTGCCCGCAGTGGATGGCAGCCACATCTCTAGCGTGATCAAAGAAATCCGAGCAGATTGTACAATATGCTCGAATAGGCATTTTATCGTGCCGAAAAACCCTCGATCTGTTCGTGTCACAAAAACAGAAACGGCAAACAAGAATGATTCACCTTCTCATAAACTATTCGTCTGTTTAAAGGGACATGTTTTTTTTTTTTAAACTGAATGTTATTGTTCCATGTTATGTGAGACGCTATGATGGCTAAAGCTAGCAGCTACGCTCTTCAGCTATTAGCTACAATAACAAGGTTCATACTTACCAAACAGACACGGCAAGTTACAAAGAAGTCCTTCGTAATAACATCAAGCATCCCTAAACATATCTGTGACGCTTTTTACACCTAGTTAGCATTAAACTGTAAGTCAAAGCACAATTAGCTGACAGAAACGCAACACTTCCTCCATCTGTATCAGTTTCCCCGCGATACGTTCAAACGTAAGCCCCGCCCCCACGTGGTGCGTTCATGGTGCTCCTATTACCACAGACCACAGTACTATGGACATGTCTATGGTCATATAATAATATATATATATATATATAATATATATATATATATATATAATATATATATATATATATATATATATATATTTATTTTTTTTTTTTTTTTTGCATTATCTATTATGTTCATATCTTTTACTAGATTTATTAATTACTTTAAATAGGCCTACTACATCTCATCACTTAAGCAATTTGGGATCAAACCGCTCAGCTAAAATGTATAACAATATTTCAGTCTTTCTGTTATTTTAATATAGCCTATGACCCCTATGATATGTGCTCCTGTGCTATATTTTGTGTGCTGTGTAATTATTTTAGTAATATTATATTTTAAACCACCTTCTATCTTTTTTTTACTCTTTCTTTCTTAATATTTGTTAAAGGTTGCTGTTTTATATGATCTAATATCATTATGTCATTGTTATTTCTTGTTTTTTGATCTGAACTTAATCCACCCCGGATTGAGTATTTTGTCCAAATTGCAAATCGAGATTTATATATATATATTGGAGCCGAAACTGTTCTAATGTACTCACCATAAACGATACTTAAAATGTGGAAACTCTGAAGTAATTTCACAGAAAATGCTTATTTTTGGGCGTCTTGTTCATGAATGAGGGAAAAATGGAGCGGGATATCGATAGACGGATTGGTAAGGTGTCTGCAGTTATGCGGGCGCTGTACCGGTTTGTCGTGATGAAGAGAGAGCTGAGCCGAAAGGCAAAGCTCTCGATTTACCGGTCGATCTACGTTCCTACCCTCATCTAAGTTCACAAACTCTGGGCGGTGACCGAAAGAATGAGATCACGGATACAGTCGGCTGAAATGAGTTTCCCACGCAGGGTGGGTGGGTTCTCCCTTAGAGATAGGGTGAGAAGCTCGGTCATCCGGAGGGGGCTCAGAGTAGAGCCGCTGCTCCTGCACATCGAGAGGGGCCAGTTGACGTGGCTCGGGCATCTGGTCACGATGCCTCCTGGACGCCTCCCTGGTGAGGTGTTCTGGGCACATCCTAACAGGAGGAGGCCCAGAGGAAGACCCAGGACTCGCTGGAGGGACTATGTCTCCCTGCTTGCCTGGGAACGCCTCGGGATTCCTCCCAAGTGGCTGGGGAGAGGGAAGTCTGGGTCTCTTTGCTTAAGCTACTGCCCCCGCAACCCGACCCCAGATAAGCGGAAGAAGATGGAAGGATGCTTATTTTTCACTTGAAAAAAAATAAAATCATGCTTTTTCTTGATATTTTTTTTTATATCTAATTCACCTCCATTTGTTTTAACAAGCAGAGAAGAAAACAAAACCTGTCTTCAAAATCGTTGCATTTTTATTGTGCGGTAGAAGAACTGGTACTCTGTACTGGCAAGCACTCAGATCCAAGTATCGGTATATTGTCGGTTAGAAAAAAGGGATATTGTTGCATTCCAAATAATCAGACAGATAAACAAACGTGTAGCAGGAGACAGGGGCGGGGATGGAACAGCCGTTGGGTGGAGCAGAGGCAGCAGCAGCAGCAGAGATGGAAAAGCAGTTGCTTCAAATAATTTCAAAGAAATAAAAACAATTCACAGAGATTTTGAATAGTGTAAAAGGAAAGGTCTCCTTGCAGCAGTTTCTCTGAGGGACAAGTATCTCATCCAGCCATGGCAGGAACCTAATAAAACCAAGCATAAACATTAGTCAAAACACAGAGACAGCTTGGCATGTAAAAGTAACTTTAGTAAAAGCCTGTTTTAGTAGAAAGCCCTCTCACCATCGGCAAGGTACAGGCTACAGAGAGGGGAAATCAGTTTTTTTGCATTTGAAGAACATAGCATTGAAGTTAGGCTACCCGACATTTTATGACCTTATTCTAACTGCTCCTCTTGAACATGGTGAAATTACTGGGTAGCGCCACATCACTGAATAACTGACAGCAAATATCTTAAATACAACACGATAAAAAAAAAAAAAAGTTTGGGGATCATGATGCTCAGAACAGTGTACACATTTTAACAACAACAAACTACTCCAAAACTTAAGAACATTTTTTTAAATCAACAATTGGGGTTATAATAATAAAATGAAAGGCATTTTCTGTTTTCCATTGTAATTAAATAAAATTCCCTTCAATTTGTATTTCTTTTGGAAATTATAGCCATATTTGTGTTGACATGAAAAATCTTGAAACCTATGTAAATGAGGTTTGTAGTAAGGCAAACGGTTTGTAAATCCGTTAATATTTGATCGACTTATGAGTGTTTTTATGCAGGCTGATCACTAACCTTCCAACTGCTAGCATAGAGAGCGGCTTGTCAGTTGACTGAAGTAAGATGGCCGCCGCTATAGCTACACTGTCGAATCCCGCTTGCATGGAGGAAACCGCAGAACACTCTGGGCGCACAACCAACTAAAGGCCTGGCATATGGATTACATCGTTTTCAACAAGATCAGCTTGCTCGCCCTGTCGTGTAAACGAGGTGTCATTTTCACCATATTCAAGCACAAACGACAACGTTGTTGTGTGAACTGCCCATCAATGCTATGTCTTCCTTGCAAGGCTAACCACAACGCTCCTCATAATCACTCAGATCAGAGTAGATGAAAAGCCTCTTGTCTCTAATAATCATAATCATATTAATGCCACATTCCCCAGAGGCCTTTACTAATAATTATTTAATAAGTCCATTGAAATAACCTTACAATGTTTCTCCCGTGACATGCTCGAATAGATTTCAACCACATCCGATACGATCCTAAGGCAACAGAATGTAACACGTAAATTCAATTCAGTTCCCAATTCAGTCTTTGCTAGTGCTGCCTCTTGTATTCTCAAGGTTTCAAACGTCACCCAACACAAGCACTTAACAAAATTCCTCCATTTTGAACAGTGTTTCCCCTTCATATGAATCTTTTTTTTTTTCTTTTTTTATGAGGACATTTTCAATACTCAAATTCAACCTGCGCTGCAGAAGCCACTCATTGCAGGTAAACACAGCGCATATCATTTGTACTGTTTCTTATGTGAGAGTTACAACATTAAAATATGTTGCATTTGCATTTTGCCAAGGAAGGTGGCATGGGGGGCAGTTTTTTTTCATTCCAGTCATGAAAATCCTTCACCTTTACAGCGAAATTTTCTGTTTGGAATCCAAAATAGGTCACCAACGTGATCCATGTGTGTCTGATGAGGAAAATAATCAGCTAACGTGATGCGGAACCTGCAAGGACACAGCAAAAAGCGGCAGGTTTTTAGGAGAACTGTCTGTATGTGAATGACAGAAGGTGTAGTTGCAACTGCTTTTTAAATCCAAAGATTTATTTAGGAATAAAAAATGTTCCGACCAACCTCAAGTCTAGGTCATTTTTATTTCGGCTCCGCGATGGTAACTTTGGCAGTGGCTCTCTGAGCCCGAGAGCAACGCTGGTTGTGCTTCTGTGACCATCATATTCTTTGACTCTAGGTCACCAACTGTGTTAGTAGATGCTCCTATATATTATGTGACCGCTCCATTACCCATACCTTTGAGAGGGTAGCCTACAAAATTTTTTCAGGTGACATTGTGTGCATAGATACATTGTACAATTCAGTTTTTGAGTGTAACGGTGGCCGAAAGACAGTAGCTCATACGTTACCAATTCCAACAGTTTATATGTCATATCATATCACTTGTCCCCTCCATACACTCTGCAAAACAATTTTCACCCCATATCAGTTTTTTATTATGGCAATAATGATTTTTACAAAGAGGCACTACGTTTGTTAATGAGTAACCATTGAAACAGCGCCCCCTAGAGTCACAGAATCGTAGAAAATGGTGTAACACCGGCAAAAACCAGAGTTACTGCATCAAATCAACAGACTCAATGCTACGCTGCAAAGTGAGGAAAAAATACTGTCTCACTCTCTCCTGCTACAGACTCCTATGAGTTTTTAGAATGATTAATGAAGGACTATTCTTAAATGTTTAGTGCTGCTGAGCAGGGGCGTATCCAGGAGGTTGATAAAGAGGGGCTGAAAGGGGCCAGGTCAGCTCTTGGACTGTAGCACCAAAATAAAAGAAGAGATGTTTTTCTAGTTTTTATTTGACAATGTAGCCTCTTAACTCTGTTAATAATGTTAGAAAGCAATAATATCATGTATATATATTCTAACAAAAGCTTGATTTTCAAAGAAAATCACAAAGAAAGCATTACAACTTTTGTTGGAAATACTTATGTCATGCAATAAAATTGAAATTATTTATAAACCATCCACTGTGGTTTTCTGCATTTTTGTTTTAGATTCTGTCTCTCAAAATTGAAGAGTACCTTTTGATACAAATTACAGACCTCTACATGCTTTGTAAATGGGAAAACTTAAAAAAACCAGCAGTGTATCAAATACTTGTTCTCCCCACTATATATCCTCCAGCTATTACTGTATGTCGCAGCTTCATCATAAATTTTAATGTTTTTTTATACAATCCTTTTTTAAGTGTTTGGTCGAATTATGATCAGATTTCTGAAAATACATGTGTTGCTATGGTCGCTAGGCAATTAAACTGGAGAGGTACACTTTTGCTAAATTAGTCTTTTCCACTTTTCTGAACTTTCATGAGCAACTTCTACTGATTCCTTCATATTTCACGCTTTCTACACATATTATATATATAAACATAGTTCTAAATATTTGGATTAAGTAAATGTGGTGATAACTGATGTGACGGTTACAGATTTTTGGCAATTCGACCCGAAGCAATACGGCATCACCCAGGAGTGAATAGAAAAATGCATTAGGACTCAACACAAGTTCCAAGCAGGACAGTTGGATTTTGACCTGATTCGTGAAGTCCTTTCTCATAAATGATGCAATGTAGAAAAATAAGCCTTGTCCCAATATAGCTTTTTAAATATTTGTTACCATTTCTCCATACGTTTTGTTTGAGTGTTAAAAAAATCTGCCCTATGCTGAAACAGCTCAGATGAAAAAATATGGCAAATCATGCTCCTTTTTACAAAAAAACTGCTCCAAGGGATCAAGTAGAGACAGTCTTTTTTAAGCAAAAAAAAAAGTTTATTCCAGCTCTACTTTTGCAGGAAATTTCGATTAGCTTGCTCAAAATTATGTTGTAACCATGAAATAAGTGACAGAACCAACCGTTTGACCAGTCAGGACTTTTTTTCCCCCCTTTCGTGTCCTGTCTGACAGTTAGCTACTCAGAATTGGTGTCTGAGTGCCAAGTACAAGCCCAGTCGATTTCCTGTCTCAAGCAGCGCATTACAGCTTTGCCATAGTAATCCACTTGATATATTTGAATGAGAAATCTTTATTAATAATTACTGTTGGTTTAATTTCTTGAAGTTATCGACATGAAAACAAGAAAACAAAAAAGAGAGAAGATGAAGAAAAGAAACAGGACAGGTAGGAGTGTGAAATGACGATACAAGATAGGGGGGTAAACAAAGAACACAAGAAAACATCCAAGTCCTCTGCCTCTGTTTGACGGCAGAGAAGTGGTAAAAAAAATAATAAAAATAAAAATAAAAGAACCAGTAGAACAAAACAACATTAACAAAACAGATCCAGTAGTATGAACTAAGGACTACACATTCACAACACACCAAAAATGGATTATTAAATGCAACACTAATGTCGCTGGTAAGCTTCAGGCACCAACTATCTGTTGATTATAACCTCCGCCCAAGAATATATTCGTACACACCAATGTCCCCACACCTCACATCTAGGCCAGAAGACCTGTCAGGTCTAAATCTGTATGCTTGAAATCAGAACCAAAGTCTTTATGCTCCTTTGACCTGGAAAAAGCTTCTGGAAAACTATAAAGAATACTGAAACCCTGAGTCCGTTTTAAGCAGGAGTAAAAAAAAACGAAAACGTTTATTTAGAGTTACGTTTGCATATTAATAACTGGAATATAAATGGCTTTATCTGTATTTCAATTTTGGATTCGTTTCCTCTATTATACCGATAAATGTAATATTTATTTGATGGTTTTATTTTCATCGTGTAAATACTTTGAATTGTTTGAACTTTTTGATCAAACGTGCTTTTGTAATAAAGTTGCTTTGCCTTAGGCCAAAGAATGCCAAATAATTAACATTTCTATCCATCTATGTCTTTTTTAAATGAGATTTGAACCCACCTGATTCCATTGTGGTTTTATTGCTCACCAGTCTGGTCTGAAACGGATAAACTTTGAAATCTTTTACAATTGTATTACCTTTTTGCTTAGTTTTTCTAATGTTCTTCACAAGAATAGAAATATTGAACTTCCTTTTCTATTTGTTCTTCATAATTATTTTTGCTGCTTTTTTAATTTGGTATTTTTATATGAGTTCATTGCAATTCTTTTTCACTGTCTTTATTTGCTGCTTTTGCTATTGCAGCTTCTTCAATTTAATGAGCATCACTGGGTTATTTTTGTCGGCTTGTTTTCTTTTTGTACTTTTTAGGGGTGTATTTCAGCTATTGGGGAAAGAAGCAGGTTAGTGTAACTTGAGACAGAGGCATAGAAAAACAACCATACATATAAAATGATGGGCAATTTAGAGAGACCAATTAACCTAACAGTTATGCTTTTAGACTGTGGGAGGAAGCCGGAGCACCCGGAGAGAACCCATGTATAAAATATTTGTAAAATTTTTTGTTTATTTATTGTTTTGTGTTCATGTTTGTGTTTTTATGTTTTTTGTGTGTTTTTAGCTTTTCTACTTTTTTGGTGTGTTTTTTATTTTTGTGTGTGTGTTTTTATGTGTTTTTTCTGTGTGTTTGGTTTTGCATGCATTTTTCTTTATTTTTTTTTTTGGGTTTGTTTTTGTTGTTCTTTGTGTTATGTTGTTTTTTGGGTTTTTTTTGTCAAACACTTTTAAGACTGTGGGAGGAAGCTAGAGCACCTGGAGAGAACCCACGTATAAAACATTTTTCAGTTTTTTATATTTTTTTTATTTTTATTTTTTGTGTTTTTGTTTTTTGTGTGTGTGTATTTTTTCAATGTTTTTTGTGTGTTTTTAGCTTTTCTATTTTTTTTGTGTGTTTTTTAGTTTTTTTAGTGTTTTTATGTGTTTTTTTGTGTTTGGTTTTGCATCCGTTTCTGTTGGTTTTTTGTGTTTCTTTTTGCCAAACACTTTGAACAGTGAGAAAGTCTACCTTTGTCTCTACGGGCCGCTGGGATGTTGGGGTCTTCTGTTTGGATAGAAACCTGCATTTTGTTGGTGGCCTCCATTTGTGTATAGGCCTGGGTTTTGATAATGGCCTGGGTTTTGATAATGGCCTTGGTTTTGATAATGGCCTGTGTTTTGATAATGGCCTGGGTTTTGATAATGGCCTTGGTTTTGATAATGGCCTGTGTTTTGATAATGGCCTGGGTTTGGATTATGGCCTTGGCTTGGATAATGGCCTGGGTTTTGATAATGGCCTGGGTTTGGATTATGGCCTGGGTTTTGGTAATGGCCTGGGTTTGGATAATGGCCTTGGCTTGGATTATGGCCTGGGTTTTGATAATGGCCTGGGTTTTGGTAATAGCCTGGGTTTTGGTAATAGCCTGGATTTGGATTATGGCCTGGGTTTGGATTACGGCCTGGGTTTTGATAATGGCCTGCGTTTTGATAATGGCCTGGGTTTGGATTACGGCCTGGGTTTTGGTAATGGCCTGGGTTTTGATAATGGCCTGGGTTTGGATTATGGCCTGGGTTTGGATTATGGCCTGGGTTTTGGTAATAGCCTGGGTTTTGATGATGGCCTGGGTTTGGATTACGGCCTGGGTTTTGGTAATGGCCTGGGTTTTGATAATGGCCTGGGTTTGGATTATGGCCTGGGTTTGGATTACGGCCTGTGTTTTGATAATGGCCTGGATTTTGATAATGGCCTGGGTTCTGATAATGGCCAGGGTTTGGATTACGGCCTGTGTTTTGGTAATGGCCTGGGTTTGGATTATGGCCTGGGATTGGATAATGGCCTGGGTTTTGATAATGGCCTGGGATTGGATTGTGTCCTGGGTTTGTGTGGAGACCTGAATTTACCTGTGGGCCTCTGTAAGGAGGAACTCTACTTATATTTGGGTCGTGGTCTTTTAGTGACTCAATGCCTGGATTTGCATTGGAGCCTCTATTTTCGTTTTCTTTTTTGTGTTGGCTGGAGCCACAAACTGTATGAAGAGGTCTGTTTGCATGGTGGCCTGCTGGTGTGGACACATGTAATTGTGTGGAGCCTTGTGATGACGTAGAAATTTCAGATGGCACTGGTGGTGACGTGACCTTTGATGGTGTGGGGATCTGTGATGGTTTGGGGATCTGTGATGGTGTGGAAACCTCTGTTTTATTAAAGGAGGCTATTTTTGAGGAGACTTTGTGGTCATCATCTTTCAAAGCAAGGTCCAATTCCAAAGTCAGACTTACAATGTGGCTCTGCAGAGATTGTATTTTTTTCTCCTGTTCTGTAAATTTGGTTTGAAGTTCAAGATAAGTCTTGAGTTTGTCTTCACATTTCAGTCTCAGTTGGCGCTCTTCTACCAAAGCTTCTGTCAGTTTGTCATTGTTGAAGTCACGATTTTCAGCTTGCTTCTTCAAGAAATTTAGCTCAGTTATAACATTCTCATCTACTGTTACTTTGGGAAATGATCCCTCCTGTGACTCCTCTTTCTGTTCACATTTGACTTTCATCTGACGTTCATTTTCTAAAGTTTCTTCTAGTTCTCTGATCTTTTGCAGGTAGGCTGTACATTCCATCTGAGCTGTTATTCTTTGTTCTCTTTCCTTATCAAGATCAGACGTTTGGTTTTGGAGCTGCTTTTTAAGATCCCTCACCTGCTTCATGAGATTGTTGACATGTTTGGTAGCCTGCTCTGTGAATTTGTAGTTAAAAGCTGAGGGAGGGCGAGGGCCCCAATTCCTCCTGGGGAATCCGTTTCGGGGGGCTTCATATTTAGTTGAGGCATGTGTCCAGTCCCTGTTTTGGTATTCGTACTGGAAATGGTTTGAGGGCTGCTTTAAGTGGTATGACCCTGGTGCCAGAATAAATGGTTGCTGGATTTGGACTGAGTTGACGGGCCATGGGTTAGCAAAGAAATGTGAATTCTTTTGGGCTTCAACTACAGGGATTATCTCAAATTCAGCAGAAGATTTTGACTGCTGGGTGTTCAATAAGGGGGTCATCTCAAATTTAGAAGATGTTTCCAGCTGAGTGTCCACAGAGGGGGTCAATGTAGATTTAGATGATGTCTCCATCTGAGTGTCCACTGAGGGGGTCATCGTAGATTTAGAAGATGTCTCCATCTGAGTAACCACTGAGGGGGTCATCGTAGATTTAGAAGATGTCTCCATCTGAGTGTCCACTGAGGGGGTCATCTCAAATTTAGCTGATGTTTCCGGCTGAGTGTCCACTGAGGGGGTCATCGTATATTTAGAAGATGTTTCCGGCTGAGTGTCCACTGAGGGGGTCATCGTATCTTTAGAAGATGTTTCCGGCTGAGTGTCCACTGAGGGGGTCATCGTATATTTAGAAGATGTTTGTGGCTGAGTGTCAACTGAGGGGGACATCGTATATTTAGAAGATGTCTCCAGCTGAGTGTCTACTGAGGGGTTCATCGTATATTTGGAAGATGTTTCCGGCTGAGTGTCCACTGAGGGGGTCATCCGATGTTTAGAAGGTGTTTCCAGCTGAGTGTCCACTGAGGGGGTCATCGTAGATTTAGAAGATGTTTCTATCTGAGTGTCCACTGACGGGGTCATCGTAGATTTAGAAGTCTCCAGCTGAGTGTCCACTGAGGGGGTCACTGCAAATTTACCAGATGTTTCCTGCTGCTTCTCCACTAACTGGGGATTTTCAAACTCAGCAAAAGATCTTACCTGCTGGCCTTCATCCATGGGAAAGATAACTGTATTATAGTCCACGTGGATGTCAACTTCGGCGATTTCGGCCCATGATAGCGTAGGCTCAAAAGCATCTTGTTCAGTCATAATCTTTGTGTTCTCCATCTTTCTTTTCAGATTTGCTGTTCTCACTTCTCTAAAAGGCGTCTGATAGCTGAGCTCAATGGCTCTGTGATTTATGTTGAAATTCTATAAGCTCTCTCAAAAAGGGTCTATATCTGTAGAAAGCAGGAACAGTTGTGACAAAAGTTCTGAACAGTTCCTACAAAATATGTCTGTGTGATGTCACAGGTCAAAGATTCCTTTGATCCAAAGGAACGTCATCATAGTGATGTCATCATCTTTGATATTTTTCCTTTTGATGCTGAACATTCTATTTTACCTCTGCAAAAGGAATATCACAAAAAAATGTCAAAGCCTAGATTTTTGTCGTTGTATTCGTTTGGACAGAGTTTCACTTTAGAAGTTGGTATCAAGTTCAACTAGAATCTGTCCTCTGTTTAGAATTTACACAGAAACTGTAATCATTAGGAGGAATTTGAAACATGGAAATAGAAAAGTGTAACTTCTGATGTATCATAGATAAAAGTATGTTTTTAATATTTTTTTTCCAAATTTATCATCATCATCATCATCATCATCATTAATATTAATATTATTGAATGTTGTAATAAAAAATAAAAATATTAATTAAACCAATGATTTGTTAGCTGATTGTGGACAGTCGCAGGTATATTAGGCATATAGCATTTTGTTTTTTGCCATTAATTTAGGTTTTGCTCTAACAATTTTTTTATTTTTATTTGCATAATTAGCTAATTATTTAGACAAAAAATATAATAAAACATAAGAACTGCTTGACAGAAACCGGGTTATTATCTTCTTTTTTTCAGTGGCGTGTGACTGGATCAAGATGTTAGGAAAGGATGGAGATGAGGATGATAAAACACATTTTGATGAATGGATTCCAGCATCTAACAGAAATGATAAGGGAGTGACAGGGAACATGTTACAAAAAAATCAAAATAGAAGGGAAGTCAGGTGGACAAACTGATAGGAAACAAACTAATTTTCTTACAATAAAATGATTTTGTTGTGGTCATGGGAAACCGTAGGTGTCTGGTGGTTTACTGTAGGAAAAGCAGAAGGCAATGATATATATTATTTACGAGGACGTAGTTTGGTTTTGTGGAGTTTTTTTCTAAGAAGTAAAGTAGGTCAGCTCAGTGTTAATGCACACCCAATACCATTTGGTGGCGCTAATGCGCACAAAAGTTGATGGACAACCGTCATAAAACATCAAAAGAAGAAGAAGACTCACCATAACAACAGACTTCAGCAACTCTCAGCATTTTAGACTAGGGACTTCATATCCCACAATTCCCACTGCTGCTACCTAGCATGTTTGGCAGGCAGGGCAGAAGTACTTTAGTTACGTGCAGCTAACTGCCATAGCGGTTACATGAGTGACGGGGACGTGGATTAAAACCTGAAAGCCGTCAAAATGAGAGGTACAAATATGTAGTTTGATTTTTTACGAGAAGTATTCGTATTTAATTTAGGGAGTTGCAGCGGACCTAGTGAGCCTCAGATACAGCTGAGTATCTAGTTAGCAGTTAGGAGTAGCCTCTGAAGTTCTCTTTATTAGGTTGACGTTTCCACTGAAATTAAGCATGTGGGGGAAGATTACAACCCATAACACTACTGTTTTGGTTCCTTAGTTCAGTTTCACTTCAGTATTACTGCCGAGGTACTAGTTTTTTTGTGTGTTTTTAGCTCTGCAGTCACTTTTAGGACTAAAGAAGAGTATAACGAACTCAGTCACGAACCTGTCCGACCTTTGGACCCATCTTAGGTGTGTGTCCCCAGTGGAAGTAGCAGCAGGGATGGACGAAGCAGCTGGCAAGGCGACCGCTTCCTGGGAGAACGGGATGCTGGCTCCTGTGGATCGGCTGCGCTCGGACAGGGCGGACAGTCCCACACCGGGTCTGGTGGAGGGGACGGAACCAGGTGAGCTGAGCTCTTTCTACTCAGTCATTAATGCTGACTCAGCATTCCGGGTACCTTTTTGCCCCTTCTTTCACTTTATAACCACAAAACGTCACTTTGTTTCGTTGGGATTCAGTGCAACAGACAGCATATTTGAATCTACAGTATATCCAGAAAGTTTGGTTATGATTTGCATACAGCCCCCATTGACCCAATGCATTAAGTAGTTCCATTTGCAGCACAGCGATGTGTTTTTGGGGTTTTTCAACACCCGCTTTGCCAATCTGATCAGAAAGTAGAATAGATTTGAATGCAAAAAAGGATCACAGGACAAGTTCCACATTTGTATGATGCAAACTCTGGCCACTCGCTGCTTATTGTTGACGGATTTCACAGATGAAAACAATAATGTAAAAATCCACATCCCTATTCAACTATAGTTTCAGTGGCATCTTTCACAGAATTTCTGACATAGACGAAAGATGAATAAAGAAAACGCATATTTCCATGAGATTTGGAGGTGGCCACATGAAAAACCAGTAAGTGTTGGCAGATAAACTTGGGTTTTCTTGTTGTGTTTTTAGGATATCTGTCAATGATAAATATTTAGGAATCACTTAGAAGTGCGGTGGCCGGTCGCACAAAAGTAGGATTAAGAAATCCAGGATAAGTGACTGAGCTGAGCTCAATGAATCAATAACGAAGAGCATCCAGGCTTAATTGGTTGCACAAAAAAAAAACAAGCCAGGATGAGCTAAAAGGGATTCATCAGGCCAGGTGTAATCTATCCTGGATGAGTGTGTGCTCGCATCTCCCTCAAATAGACCCCACCACTGATCACAGATTCACCAGGGCAGGAAGAGTGACTTACTTTTCCCCGTCAGAGAGAGAACTGCTCATGCAGGAATACAAGAAGGTAAAAGATATAATAATAATAATAAAGAAAGGCAACACTGCCATGGGGATTAAAGTAAGAGTAAACCTGTGGCAAAATATTACTGAGTGCCTGAAGGCATAAGTAGTGCACAATTACCGCTCTGCAGAAACATCATTATTAGGGCTGCAGCTATTGATTCTTTTTGGAATCGATTAATCTGGCACTTTATCGATTTGATTAATCAGATGATTTTTTTATCGTTTCTAAACAGCCAAAACAAATCATGCATAACGAAAATTTTATTATGATCAAGCATTTGCCTATTGTCTCTCAAAAAAAAAACTCCGACTCCAAAAATTTGTTCCAAGACCCAGCCCATTTACAGTATTTTTTTATTTTTTTATTTGACAAAATAAAATTCAACAGCAATAATGTAAATTAACAAACTAAACAGTCCATCCACTTTTTTTGTGAAAAAGCTTTTGTGAAAATTTGCCATGTTTTGGTGATTTTCTTATCTTTTTTTGAAAAAAAGAAAGCAAGCAGAGTTTGAGATTACATTGTCACATAAACCTTACCAAAACAAAATTACTTTAAATGTCTTTTTAACAGTTGAAAGCCCTAAAATGTGACCAGCTCAGGTTGGGTCCCGACTAGAAGAACATCTCAGCTTTTATTTTGGTGCTACAGTCTCAGACCCAGCCTTGGCCCCTTGTAGCCCTTCTTGATTCACCTCCTGGATACGCCCCTGCTCAGCAGCCCTGAACATTTAGGAATATCGTTACTTATTAATCGTTCTAAAAACTCATTGGAGTCTCTGTCAGGAGAGAGTGAGAAAGTATTTGTTTCGTACTTTGGTCGCAGCGCAGCATTGTCTGTTGATTCTGATGCTGTAACTGGGATGTTTTTTTGTTGGTGCAGATAGTGACGTTGTTGCACTTAAAACACTGTTTTCATCCGCCGGCACGCAGATCTCCACCTCGGCCAGAGTGTTTATTAAAGATTCGTTTTGGTGCCGAAAATCCGCCTTCACGTGTGGATGACAGGCCAAGCCGTATTAAAATATCTCCGTTTTGTGCGGCCATGTGTGGACAAGGCTTTCTTGCAATTGAACCTGAAAAAGTTTACTACTTAAAACACTTTAAAGCTAAACATCGTATCTAATCAAGCAGGATCATGACATCGCTACAAAAACAGTATTAAAATGAGCGAACATCAGTGTGTACAGACTTTAGGTTAAGTTACCTTGTTTCAGCAAGGCTTGGTGAAAAAGCATGTGGATGTTTTTTGATCTCAGTGAGCTCGTACTGCAGTGGTACGCTAGGTCTACTTTGCAGTAAATACACAGTACTTTTTCTCTCTTTTTTTTTAGAATGTAACAATCCCAAACTGTACACATCTTCCGCCGTTTCTGGCCATCTTTACTGTCCGCCATCGCGCCAACTAAATTCGAAATGTATCAAGCGCTGGTGTTGTACTTCGCATCGGTTCGTCCAAAACAGCGGTCGGTGTGGAACAATCAGATCCCTGCGCCTATAGAGATGATAGGAATTTAACGAGGCTTGGAGGTAGAGTTTTTTCCTCGAGCAATTTTTTGAGTCGAGTAACCCGACGAATCGTTTCAGCGCTAATCACAATTACGATCCAAATACTTTGTTCCCATCTCCAAAAAATGCAGTTGTACTCTGATTATAAATCAGTTGAATTTTGGTTTGAAACGTACCGCAAGTATGAGTAAAATTGTTTAAATATTAGGGCTGAGCAATTTTGGAAAATAATCTAATTGCGATTTTTTTTTTCTTCAATATTGCGGTTTCGATTTAATATGCAATTATTTTTGTGGGGCTTTTGTCGTGCATTTTTTTAATTAATGCAAGCAAATATATCTGCTCCCGCATCTTTAGCTCTGATGGTAAACTTGGGTAACTAAGCTAAAGGCTAATAGCGCTAATAGCCCCATGCCTGACTGCTGCTGTATCTGCGCTCCTCCGACGGTTCTCCTATTTCTCAAACCTCAAAAGGTAAGAACTAGTAACATGAAATAATTATTAAAATGTAGTGTTACTATAATTAAAGTCCAATGAAACGGCCTGTCAATCAAAGTCCGTCCCCTCATTAATTATGCAAGATTTCAAAAAATTATCTCACGAAAACCAGCCTGGTGCCTATGTTTTTGACGAGCCCAGCGTTATCTTAGGAGGAATATGTAGCCATAGAAAATTTTTAAACAATGGGCACCAGGCATTAAAGTTGTTTTTAACGTGTGTCTAAAGTCCAATGCTTTTCAATGGGGGCCTAACGGCCAAATGGAGGGACTACAGCAATGGAGGAGCAATGGCGGCCTCCAGGGTATGCGGTCGCAAAGCAGAGCAGCCAGCGGCCATTGGTAATACCTGGCGTTGCGCAGCATCAACGTTTTCATAGCAGATATAATTTCTCACAACTGATGTACTGTTAATCTTTGGTACCAAATATTATGTAGTGTTGGATTCTGTTAAGCTTTAGGTCATTTTATAACGGGTTAAAGTGCGGCGTTTCCTTCTCTCCCTGCATTGTTTGCAAGTCACTTGACTTTACCAGATATGTTTACATCAAGTAAAATCGCAGCCTTTGCTATTAGGAAATCGTATTTTACCAAATTGCGATTTAATTGCATAGGCAATTAATCGTTCAGCCCTATTTAATATACCTCTCTTTTTGCAGCCCCCACTGCAAGTTAGCATCCCACAGCATGATGCTACCACGAGGAATGGTGCATTAAGGCTGATGTGATGGGTTATGTTCTTTTTTCCCCCCCAAGTAAAGCATTTTCAAAGTAGGCCACCAGGTTTAATATCAGTAAAACCTCGTTGGAGCCTTCTTTTAACAACTTTCTTCTCGCAAGTATAAATATATTCGATAAAGGCTTGATGTGTGGAAGTCGCAACTTATAGCCATCCTGCTGACATATTCAGGACCTGCTCCGGTTTTTAGCCGTTTCTCTCATTGAGGCTCCCTTTGCCCACCCTGTCGGTTAGGTTTGCAGCCATACCTTGGTAGATTTGCACTTATTCCATACTCTGCCCATTTTCAGATGAATGATTGACGAAAGCTTGGAATCTGGTTGGATCTGGATGGAGCTCAGCTCTAAACGTATCCACAAAATGGCAAACAAAACAACGTGCCTATAATATGCAAGTACTGCCTTGAGAAACCAGATGACCAGGAAGTAGTAGGTTACTACTCTTTTTACCCATTTAAACCGCTGGCTACAACTTCCCAGTATCTACAAAAATAGGCAATAAGTCAAACACACGGAGAACTTGCCAGAGCTTACAGAAAAATAATTCAGCATAATTATATAATGCAATTTTATTTGTATAGCACACTTTCAACACAAGGCAATTCAAGGTGCTTTACATGATTCAGTGATATGAAACCACATGATTGCAAACAAAACATATAAGTTTAACAGTAATCAATCAGTAGGAAAAGATAATGTAAGGAACAAATGTATGTAATTAATACACAATCACTTAAAAAAGAAATAAAAAAGTAAGAATAGAAATTAAACCACAACAATAAATAATAATTTAAGGAACAAATTTATGCAATTAAAACAGATAAAACACAATCGGGTAAACAAAACAAAAAAAGGTTTTAGTGAGCTCTGTTTTGACTTAACTAGAACCTAACGGTATCTGCTGATACGATCGTACTGAATGGGAGTGGCATGATTGTACACGTGATTGTTTAGCTGTTTCACACATCGAAGACAGAAACACACGCAGAGATGTGTTTTATTTAGATCGTTATAGTTGGTGATCATGTCTTTACATGTAGCAGACGGTAAGGACGTTTTTTTGGGTTGGGTCAGTCGGTGTCTTTGCATATGTATGCAATTGAAAGCAACACTCAGACCAAAAAAAAAAAAAACACAAACCAAAAAATTAAAACCAACTGTGAAGAGGAAGAAGAAGCTAACTGTCACCAGTACATGGAACTGCTAATGCCAGGCGGATGCAACCGGCCTCTTCCAGAGTCGAGACTTGGTAGCTAGCTGGGGGAATGCTGCAAGCTCACAATGGATGTACTAGACCTCATGAAAAAAAACAACAAAAAAAAATCCACTCATCGAGGGCCCTTGACCTGCATCCTTTAGACGTTTTTCTATGTAAACATAAATGAATCAAATAGTAGGTGGTTAGTAGGACTCTGTTGGACCTAGGAAACAGCAAAAAGTTGCAGGACATCGGCAAGGTTTTGCCAATCGAGACTTTTGTGTTTTCCATGAAGCTCATCCCAAACAGAACAAATATGTACAGAAAACACTAGTAATACAGATCCAATTATTTAATTATTATTAGAAAATGTATTTGTGGTGTGCCAATACACAATTTTATCGATGAATCGTGTCAAATCGAAAGCAACTCATACATTTTCAGATTAGATCATATTTTATAACGGTGAAATGACAGAAACGTTAAAGTCTGGAAGACTGGCGGAGACATGATGCTTTAGCCATAAAGCATGAAATTTACTCATCAGGGTTTGAAGGCAAATGTTGAAACGCATTAAGGCAAGCTTTTAAAGCACGCTTCCGTCGGTCCATCCCCTAAACTATTTCTTTTACTCATCTGGTGCTAACAAACGAATTAAATATCTACATCCTAAAATATAACCCAAAATAACAGTTTACTCATCTATGTTCATTTAAAATGAAAAAAAAAGCTACTATATCCCCTCTTTCACTTCCCGTTTGGTGTTTTTTTTGTTTTGCATTGTCATGCTTTTGGCCTTCATTAAAATGCTGTTCATTTGTCTGTGAAACTGTTCCTAGATGTGCAGGGAGGGGGCAGCATAGATGTGATGAAAAATTAAAGTGCAAGACCGTTTCTAATCCCTTTGAATGTTTTCACTTGGATTAATATAGTTATCCATCAATGCAGGTGCAGGTCAGAAGAGCGCTATTTTCTATCATGCGCAGTCCTACGAAGATCTGTCTGCTGAGGCTGAGAAAGAAGCCCGGAGGGTGCCAAAGCCAGATAGTTCAGAGGGACACGGTGAAGAGGAGTTCAAAGCGCTGGTGGCAGAGAAACCCGCCGAGGAGCGGCTCAACAGCGATACCTCATCTGAGAGCAGGACTAAAGAGGAGGACGTGTCGGGCGAGGCATGGAGGAGTCACAAAAAACATGTGTTTGTGTTGAGCGAAGCCGGGAAGCCGATCTACACCCGCTACGGCACGGAGGAGGCACTGTCCAGCACCATGGGGGTGATGATGGCACTGGTGTCTTTTGTGGAGGCGGAGAAGAACATCATCCGCTCCATTCAAGCAGGTGAGAGAGCGCTTTAATATTACCTCGGCTCTATAGACACCGTAATCAGTAGTTAATGCAGAGTTTGGCCACTATATGCTTTATATTGAAAGGATAATCCATCTAATCTGCTCCTTTGGCGATTTTGAACACAAAATCCTGGTCGAGTAACGCTGAAAAAACAATAGAGTTGTGTGGAAAAGTGGAATACTATAAACAAAAAACGTCTCCGTCAATATTTCTGCGTCTGAGTGCAAATTCGCAGTCGGAGAAGCATAAAGTGGGTTTAATCGCAGATGAAGTCCCAGTCAGAAACTTCAGTTAGAAAAGTCAACACGTTTTATTACAAATCGAGTTTGTGCCGGTCTGTTACAACAAAGATTCTTGCTTTTCCCCACAAGCTGCTGTGCTTCTTTTTTAGGGGGTAAAGTAGATATTCAGGTTTAAATGAAACTCAATGCAACTTCCAGGCTGTTGAAACTAACAAAAGCTTATAATATGCCTGCAGATGAGTTTTTATTGGCTTTTGGTGCTTAAATATATTAGTCATATTCTGATACTGATGATCTTATTTTCCTGATTAAAAGTACCATTTGATATTAAACATACTTTATCATTATGCTGAAATTTCAGTATCAAAAATGTTTCAATTGTTATGAGAAATTTTTTAACTTAAATAATCTTAGAAAGAAAATCATCATAAATAACAGTCAGTCTGTGTGTTAATAATCTATATAAAGTGTTTCTCTTAGTTAAGTTAGTGAAATAAATAAGATTTCAATGCTTCAGCCAATTAGTAGTTTATCAAATATTCTCAAATAATGTTTTAGTAAAAAAAAGTTGTGCAATTTATAAATTGGAACAAATAAAGGGGAAAAGGCTAAGAGGATAGTTCATTACTGTTCTAGATCAAGCATCTCCTAAATGTGACATCTAGTTTAAATAAAATAAATTAAATGCCAATAATCTTCTATCCAGTTATTTCACTTTGTCATACAGTTCCAAGAACTTCAATGTCACAAAGCTCATTTTTTTCCTAATTAGATATATATATATATATATATATATATATATATATATTGCAGTAAACGGCCCAGAAGTTGAAGACTAACATGCAATCATTCCATCTTCCCCAAAAAGAGGACATAGATGATGAACAAGGCCCCAGTTTTCTGGTGTGTTCAATCTCTATAGGCTGCTTCAGTACACCCTTAACTTTGTTAAAAAGATTTCCCACCTCTAATTGAAATTTATTCTGTTGCCATCTTCCTCAGAGTTGTATAGGTGAGTAAAAGCGTTTTGTAACCAGCCCAGTCATTCTCCTAAACTAGCAGCGGCTCGTTTGCTTTAACTTAGCATAAACAATGAAGGTGAATGGAAACAGCTAGCATTTTCATGTGCAGAAGTCATGGAATTTACTCAATAACCCTAATTATTCCTGGCGACTGCAATAATCATACTGATTGCAAATGAAAATAATAAGTAACCTGGAACTACATTATGATGAAGCACTGCTTTAGACTGCTGCTTTTAGGACATGAAAGCCATACAAAACAGATTTACTCAACAAAACACGCCGTTTACAGTTATTAGGCTGAAATGTGGTAAATGTTATACAGTGAACCTGATGTCACAATAGTAGTTGATAACAGCTCAGCAACAGCTAAGGAATTAGAATAAATAGAACTTTATTTACAGCCATTGATGAATGGTTGGGACTACCATAAACGCCAGATGTTTTACCATATTCCTGGTGGATAATTGCATTTTTTCTTCATTGTCATCTGGTGTGAAATGCTCCTTGCAAACCAGATATTGATTCAATATTCCCCACGGGTGGAGTTCCCAGGGCAGGAAGCTATTTTCTTTGATCCACATCAGATGGAATTCTGTGAAACTTCGTGTTGTCTTCAACTTGTTTTCCCAACCCTTCGCTATTCTAACAGGAACCATTTTCTTGCAATAGACTTATAAGGTACTCAAACTCAAACTCAGTGCAGCCAATGCATTTGTGTTTAGGGAAGTAAGTGTGCTTTATGGGCATTGCGTCATGTCTTTGCATTTTGCAGCAACGGTTTACAGCGGTGCTTTGTCGTAATGTAGTTCCACTTCTAAATCGCCTCCTGTAATTCCTTCTTGTGACTTATTATTTTCATTTGCAGAAAGATGATTACTGAAGACACCAGGAATAATTAGGGTCAATAATAAAGTAATTTCTATGACTGTTACACACAAATTGCTAGCTGTTACCATTCACTTACATTGTTTATGCAAAGCTAAAGCAAACAGAGTAGGACAAGTGCTGACTGGTTACAAAATTGCTTTTCTCATTTGTGGAAACGGGCTAAATCTTATGTGTGGAATATCCCTTTAAAGAGTAACTTATCCCCATGAAAAAGCATTAAGCTGCCCCTAGGCAACATGAAAATGTATATCGAAGTGGGAGGGGCCAGGAGGCACGGAGGGGCATGGCCAATTCTGGAGGACGAGCAGAGGGGGGAACGCTGGGGTTTGTTCAGGAGGACAGTGAGGCCAAGCTTAATCTGAGGAGGATGATTTCTCTCCTCTGTCACCGGAGGTAGTGGGAGGCTTTATAGAGCCCATCAACCCCGAGCCGTATCAATGTGAGCTGCTGGCTCAGGGCGCTGAGGCAGAGGGACACAGGATGGGTCCAGTCTCTCAGCGGTTATGCTTAGATAGACTAAGGTTCAAAACAGTATCAGACTTCCTAAAAATGTTCATTATCTCTAGTAAAGTATAAGATCTAAAGTATACACCATGTAAAACAAATCTGTTTTAACAGATGCATATGTATTATTATTTATTGGTTATTCAAAATAAATTAAAAGAAAAAAATGTGGGAGATTTATAGCAGTGGTTGTCAAATCCTTTCACCAGATACCATGTCAGAAAATATCTTGGCTTTCCATGACCAAACTGGGTCTACATCATATGCTGGGACTGGGCCAAACCACAGAGAAGACTTAATTAGAAGTTATTTTTCCATATCACTGTCTAAGCATACACAACTGTAAAACAAAGTTAAATACATGTACTGTATATGTTACTTATGATAAACACCCCAATGTTTACAAAAACACAACATATTTACCATGTAAAAAGGGTAAAAAATAATCCCTACTAGGGATGGGTACCAATGCCCGGTGCCATCGTGGCACCAGTTCTGAAATAAACGGTAGTAGCCAGACCGAAAAGCAGCGCACATTTCGGTGCCTTATTTCAGTTCTTGTTTTCCCCTGGAAATGTCAAACACTATGGACTCTGGGCGTGCCATCAGCCAAGAGCGATTCCCTATATAATCAGAAAAGGTATCTTTGTGCAAAAAACTGCTAAAAGTTAGGGCTGTCAAAATTAACAATTTTATTATTTTTTTTCACGCAATAAGAAACGCATTCCCGGAACAGCGCCCTATTTATATTCCAGCCCACAACACATCAGCTCCCCTTCCTAACCAGTGAAACTGCGGATTGTGACACTGCAGCATGTTTTTGTGATCCCAAATGAAATGTGAGTGTATAATTATTGGCATATTGGCTTTGTGTTGATATAAGTTCATAAGCTATATGTGAGAATTCTCCGTCCTCTTCGGATAGCAGCTCCGGTGTGTGCGGCGAAGAGTTTAAAGGCTCCATATTTAAGTTGATTTACGCCTGTTGGCTCACTGCATAGTGTAGAATTTAATTTTATCAAAAATAATTCAGTGCATGTTCAAAACAGAGACGAATGGAGCCAATTTCCAGTTCTCACTTTTATTTTAAACAGATTAACAGATATGCGGTTTTACAGAGAAACATGCCCATTTTCTCTGGGCCAGACAAAAATTTCTGACGAAGAATGGTTTTCGTGTCATAACTTTTAGAAACGTCCAAAACCTCCCAGGATTAATCTGCTCCAATCAGAACGTTTTAAACAGTGTCTTAACAATGATTGGATGTCAAGAAATCATGCAGTCATAAGGGACGTGTCTTTTCTCCTGGATCCAAGTCAAAAGTTCATTCTGAATTTATGGTTCTAAGCAAAACTCCCAGTTTTATGGCCTTGGTTCTGGCATCCTAAATCTACAGACATCCTGTTTTTACAGCCTGCAATAAAACTCTTTGTCTCAGAGGTCCTCAAAGGTCACACATACTCCCACCATCTCCAAGGCCTCTGCTGCTGGTAAACAGTGTCTTTTTACCTCTGAATAATAGATGTTTAAAACATATGTAGAAATAATACAACAATAGCTTCAATACATGTCATAGTGACATAGAGCTGCGTTAAAAATACAAAATTGTTAAGTTAAAGTGATTTTTCGGACTCAAATTACTGCTAACTATTAGCGGAAGTAACTGTGTACATCTTCATAATATTTCTTGTTGTGATTAACTGGAGAATCTGCTGAGTGTTTACTTTTGGAAAATGGTCAATATTGACATTAAATTAGTTTATATTACATTTGATGTATCTGATATTTAATACAGACTGCTGAAAATGTTAAGTTTATTCATATATTTTGGTTAGTTCTACCTCAATTTGCTATAATTTTTCCTATGAGACCACACACATTGTGAATATGATTGTCGGTTTCAAAACAAAAACTTAATTGATTTCTCCTATATTAATTTTTTTTTAAAAGAGCAAGTGCATCTAAATTTGTCTTTTTATTTACACTAAAAACTGTAGTTTTTTTGGGTCATATTTATGAACGGTGATTAATTTACAATTACCCTGTGATTAATTAGATCACAAAGTTTTATTGTTTGACAGCCCCTACTAAAAATAACTAAATAAGAGGGTTTTTGGACGAAGTTTGTATGTTTTCCATTCTTGAAGCACTGTTTCAATCACCGTTTTAAGCACCTGCACGGTTTCAAAAGTATCGGATAAAACCTAAACGATACTCTATTATCTGAACTGTTTATACCCCTCTGTATTGTAAATGGTCTTTATTTATCACATTTCAAACTAGTGCCACTACAAATGACTTACTTTAAAACGTATCTAAATAATATTTATCAATTCAAAGAGATTATAAAAATGTCACCTCTATTTTAGTAAGCCTGACCTCCCTTTTAAATCACATGGAACTACTGTAATTGACAAAAATATACTCCTTATGTTATATCTAACAGTTATTTCACATAATTTATAACAAGCAGAATACATATAGTTATCTGTGTGATGTTCTACAGTTATACAAGAGAGCCCAGAGACCCTGAAAGTAAAGTTTTTTGCTTGATATATATGTTAGAGAAATCTTTAATAATGATTACAATGGGTTTAATTTTTTTGAAGTTATGGACATGAAAACAAGAAAACATTGTAAAATTTAATGATGAGTGTTCCGGCTACTCTCTGTGCAAACCGAGAGCTGTTTGTGGACATCTGTAAACGGCTTAACACAGTGGTGTATCTAAAGTGTTGCTAACTGTTACATTAGATGACCAAATGTCTACAGTATCACCTTTTAACATGGTTTTGTAATCCATGCACACAAAAAGAAGGTGTGATTGGTGAGAATTAGCTTTGAAAAACGCCGCCACATGGCTGACTGAGGATGTAGAGAATAGACCAACAACAGTGGAAGTTGACTATCGTCATGGATACTTAACCTCTTAAGCCCAAGGCTGTTTTGTTTTTTTCAAATTTGGCATACCTACACTCTGGAAGGCTTTTTACAACTTATAAAAGGCCTAAAATGTTCAAATTGCTCTTGTATGATAGGAAGGTCCATGGGGATACTGTGAATGTGAAAATTCTAAAGAAAATCATAGTGGACATGATTACTCGAGGTTGAAAGACAGAAAATATGAAATATGAACATGAATTCCACCTAATAAAATACACATTAGCAGCTTGTTTTCATTGTAAAGAAGCAAATAAACATCATAAATATTAACTACTCAATCTTATTGACTTCAGACAATCTCTAATAACAAATAATTGAAAGTTGAAAGTAAAATGTTACTTTAGGAGGCGTGGCCCCCAAAATGGGGCTAGCAGGCTTAAGGGGTTAATTGCACCGCAAATGAATGATTTTCAATCAAGTAAAAATCCCGTTTATGGACATTTTTCTTATTTTTTCAATATACTCGTATTTCAAGACGTCTTTTCTAGAAAAATGAATTGGCAGATTTCTGTAGGTCATTACAAGCAAAAAATATCTTATAGGTTTTTTGTTTGTTTCCAGAGTAGCCTTTTTCCAGTGTGATGATTGGGGCATCCCTAATAGGAACACATTCGGCCATTTTTAATGAAGCCGCTAAACGACCTGACCTTTCTGTTGCACCTCTAGATGGCTGTAAGGTGGTTTTCCTCACCAAAAGTCCTCTGGTCCTGGTGGGCGTGTCTAAGACCGGTCAGTCAGACAAGGAGCTGCTTCGGGAGCTTCAGTACATCTACTACCAGATTGTCAGCCTGCTCACGCTAACCCAGCTCAACCACATCTTCCAGCACAAGCAGAACTACGACCTGCGGCGTCTGCTCGCCGGCTCCGAGTACCTCACGGATAACCTGCTGCGGCGTCTGGAGCGAGACCCCGGCCTGCTGCTCAGCGCCGTCACCTGCCTTCCACTGGCCAGCTCCGCCAGAGACATGGTCTCGTCCAGCCTGCAGGCGGCCAAAGCCAAGAACCTGGTGTTCTCCATCCTGCTGGCCGGCGACCGCCTGGTCACTCTGGTCCGGAAGAAGGACCAGTTCCTGCACCACATTGACCTGCACCTGGTCTTCAACCTCGTCGGCTCCTCTTCGTCCTTCCGGGAGGGCGAAGGCTGGACGCCGATCTGCCTGCCAAAGTTCAACACGGCGGGGTTTTTCCACGCCCACATTTCCTACCTGGAGCCCGGCTCGGAGCTCTGCCTCATCCTGGTCTCCACCGACAGAGAGGACTTTTTCAACATGTCTGACTGCAAGCAGCGTTTCCTGGAGAGGCTGAGTAAGCGCAGCGCCTACCAGGCCATGAAGGAGGCGCTCAAATGCCAAAGCTACTCAGTGGTCCAGGTTGGAATCCCAGAGCTTCGGCATTTCCTGTACAAATCAAAGAGCTCAGGCTTGTACACCAGGTGAGAGGTCACGTCTGCTGAAAATACTCTGGCCACATTCACACTGCAGGCAAAAGCATCATAACAGACTTTTTAATCCACGTTTTAGCCCCGTCTGATTTGATTATTTATTTTAAGGACCTTCTGAACAGCCCAAACAAGATATTTCTGTCTAATCCAACCCAGATCATTTACATATGAGCTACGAAATCGGATACATGATAGATTCCTGAATGGTCATGTCACATTAAATCCGTCTTGAACTTCACTAATCTGCGCCAGACGAAAGGGTGTTTCTCTCTATTCTCTCCATGTTCCCCTTTTTTGTAATTGTCAAGATTTCGTCGGTACCAACTGTGCAGGAATTGCCTAACCACTGCACAGACGCTAACCTCTGTAGCCGCCATTTTTACTTCCATAACCAGAGAGCATTATGTGTAGTGCTGTTGAAAATAAATAAATAAATACAATTCTTTCTGAATTGATTCTTATACATTTATACAATTCTGAGAATTGAACTGATCCACAAGTCCAAAAGTTGCTTTAAAGGTTGAATAAATAGAACAATTTTATAAAAAGCTATGTTTAAATAAAAATAAAAACCTCCAAGGGACGTTTAGAGGCATGCAGAATTAACATTATGTCTATATCTATTAGCCAGTAGCGGTTGCGGGTTGACAGATGGGGTCTTTATGATCCAACTATATGATCGGCTCAGCTCGCACTGGGAAAAATGGTAAGTCAAGCAGCTGCTTTAGAGCCCTGGAGTTTTTGTTATCCGTCTCAGGAGAGGAATCTCTGGAGAAGAACAGAAACCAGAGTAAATTTAGGTGAAGCCACTAGATGGACCCACATAAAACAGTTCTACAGCATGAAACACAGGTGGAAACGGCGACTTTCCTCCTGGATCGGTAAGCTAACTTAGCTTAATGTTAGCTTACAGTTAAACTCCTCTATAATACATTTGTCACTGGACACAGTTCAGGTTGGTCACTGGGTGCATCCGCAGCGAATCGGGCAACCCAACAGCAGGAATGATGTTTCTGTTGTTGCAGCTAAAACCTACATACTCTAGGTGTCGCTATCGTGATCATGTTCTATATCCAACCTTTAACTGTTTAACAATTTTTGCCCTTTTTTTACAGCTAAAATAGGAAGGAAAGGTCAAAATGGCCATTCTAAGGTTTAGATCTGAAAAGGTTAATACGGTTTTCCCCGTGAACTGTTACTCACCCAGCGCTGCATCATTGCATTACAGCCATATAAATAAGGTAACAATCTTTAAAAATAAAATTAACAGCACTGACCCATATCAATATCAAATTGGATGTGATCAGGATAATCGATTCTAATTCTTTAGAATCGAAATCGATTCTTTGAATTTGAACAGATACCCAGCTCTAGTTGTGTGTGACATTTTCTCTTCTGCACTTGCAGGCTGCTTTAGGGCTGTAAACCGTTCAAGCATTTTTGCAATTTTAGTTAGTGTGAACAAACACACACACACAAAATAAAAATCTGAATTGAACCTTAAGACGCGCAGTGCCGTTTCTCGTTTCATTTTTCTAACTTAAGCTGAGGTTCATTTTTAAACCAAATATTTTTTCCATCCTATAATCATGTGTGTGCATTGCTCCCCCCCAACTTTTTTTTTTTTTTGCAGTCCAGAGTTTCCTGAGCTGTACCAGTCTGATGAAGAGCAGGTGAGACTAATGGGACTCTACCAGGACCTTCACAGCTGCTTGCACCATCCCACCAGACCGCTACGCTCCTTCTACCGCTGCAGTGAAACTGAAAACCTGCTGGCTTGGGTGGGTGAACGTTGGAGTTCCTTTCTCTTTCAAAATGTAAAACAAAAAACAAAACAGGTTTCCTGCACTGTTCGAAAATCTGCAGAGATTGTAGATTTAATTCGTGAACATGACATTTCTAGGCGTTTTTATTCTCTGTGATTCAAAATGATCCGGTTCTATTCATTGCAATTCAAGCCACAGGTGCTTGTAGCATTTAGAGAACTAGAGATAAAATGATATTTAAACAAGAAGGCAGTGAGGGCATCAGGTCTGTGTTTAGGTTGTTTTGCAAGGCAAGTCTCAGGTCTTTTCACTCAAGTTGAGTGCGAAGTCAAGATGCAGAAGTCCCGACTTCAGTCCCAGACTTTAAATGACCAGTCTGAAACCAGTAAGCTGACCAAAAGTATGATGCAACAACAGTGCAGTTCTAGTATCTAAAAACAACTATCTTCTGTTTCATATGCCAAAACTAGCAGCAGAGTGTAACCTTGAAACAAGTCAGTGCTGATGTCGCATTTCACAGTTAATATTAACCATTTATGAAAAACAAGAGGAGTGTCATGTTTCACACCTGTTTAACCTTCCCACCTAAGGTTCAAAGCTGTAACAAAAAAAATGTACTGAAGATGAGAGAATTTAAAAAAGCGTGATCACGTCTTTCAGTGAATCCTTATGCACATTCTGTATGATCAGACAAAATGAACGAATAAGGAAACGCAATACAAATCTGCTGTGGTACTCGCGGGTTGGCAACCAGCTCAGACACACTTGAACCGCAGGAAAGAGACAAATGGCATTTTCTTTACTACTATAGCTACAACACGACAACATTTTGTATTCCATCATCGCATTGAGCTTTCTGAGCTTGGTTTCTGTGAACTACAGTTGTAGGGATGTGCTTTGGCAAGAATACGATATTTATCACAACACGGAGGAATGATGTATTGCAATGAGTAAAAGTATATGTTGTATTGTGATTTTTGAAACTTAATTCAACTTTAGAAAAACTGTCTAAACACGCCAACCTGTTTCATACATAACAAATCAAGTTTTATTACTAGATCTGCTTGATCCACTGAAACAACGAAGGTGAAAACCGCCAGCAACTACCAGTCTTACTTTTAATTTTACTCCAAAAATCACTGACATCATTAAAGGCTTCATTAAAATTCTATAAAAAAAAGAAATAAAAAAACGATATATTGCTTTTCAATATCGCTAAAATATTGTGACATAAAATATGGTAATATGTAGGCGTATTGATGTTTTCTTTCAGTTTTGAGCAGTGATGGTCAATTTAAAGGGGGCCAAATATCAGATATAATACTGGGAAGCAGATTAAAAATGCATTACGTCGGAAATGTTTGTAGTCTACCAAATGTGGCTTCCTAACTGAACTTTGCAATTGTAACATTGCACATATTCATGTTGTGATGACAGTTGTGATGTAATGTGTTGCACACCTCCATATACAATTGCTGCTACTTTAAAGTGTCAGTGTATAGTTTTTGAAGTACAAATACATAGGTGTGGGCCCTCTTTTCAGGGGAAAGCCATATTAGATGACGTCTTTACGTCTACAAGAGCCCGGACGGACAAAGCGCACGGAATACGCCCGCTATTAAAACATTGATTTCCCCTCAAAAAGAAAAAAAGGTTTCGCCATAAACACATTTTTACCTCTTCGCTAGCTCCAAGCGATGAAAGAGAGACTGATGTGCTCGTCATGTTGCTGCAAATAGATAATTCTCAGGGAATTGAGCGTTTGAAAACAGCACTAGTTGGACCTCCGTTGTTGAGTTTCTGACTCGAAGACACAGATACCGCATGCTTGTTATAATTTAGGTATGCACTGCCCCCTACTGGCCGAAAATTACACACTGTGCCTTTAAAGGAACAGTGTAGCTGTATATTTTGTCCAGGTAAATGAAATGTTACTGTAAAAAAAGAGATGAACTGTAGAATATAGTTCTAGAGTTACTCCCCTACTTTTTAGATGAATTTAAGATCAGCTTCATCAGTTGGTAGATTAGTGTTTGTTTGTTTTTTGTTGTTGAAAGATGAAGATAACATTTTAGTTTAAAGCCAACATTAAAAGCAATTCCAAAACCAGCCAATAACAGCACATAAAAATTAATATTTCAAATCCAAATTAAATCGCTTCTGGCATGAAATGTTTTAAATTGCTTCACTTTCTTTTATAGGGGCGTGAATTCTGAGAATATCCGGTTGCTGCCACCTACTGGTGTAAATGTTTATCTTTCAAACTTTTGCTCCCAGTCAGGTGGTTTTGGGTGGTTTGAAAGGTCCTGCAGTCTGTGATCTCTCAGCAGGCGCAGCTATAAAGTGTCAGATCCTCAGATTTTCAGTTGTGTTGTAAGAACCTACTGAACAAGTCTCTTAGTGTGAAATCAAAGTTTTCCTCTTTTGTTTTTTTATTCTGTGTAGACAGTGCAGGTCTTGTAGTGCACCCTTAGATTTTGTCATGCAGTTACTTAGCTTTTGTATGATGTCTTTTACTTGGATTTGGGGATAGATAGATTTTTTTTGGCCTTACATTTACCATATTTTTTTATTTTTACCTCTTTCAATATACCCCAAATCTGTACCAAAAAATCCTATACATATATGTAGTAGGGGAGCCTAAGTGAATTTTACATTGTATTACCCCCCCCCCCCTCAAACCCCCCCCCCCCCCCCCCCCCGCAGGTGACGAGTGGCTTCGAGCTCTACCTCTGCTTCAGTCCGTTGGCCACTAAGGCCTTGGCGTTCTCCGCCATCAACAAACTTCTGAAGTGGATCAGGAAGGAGGAGGATCGTCTTTTCATCCTGAGTCCTCTCACATACTGAGTCCTCGCTGCTGACTGAACCTCCTAAACAAACAACTTTGGCACCACCTTCTGGTGTGGTGCCAGCATCCTCATGGGACAATAAAACTCCAATCACCTCACCTTAAGACAATTGATTGTGAGAGCTATGCATTTTTGAATCTGGGATTCCTTGATTTAATTCCCTTACTCTTTTTTTTTTTCTTTTCTTTTTTTGCAGGCTCTGCAGTAGTGGGTGAATTAAATGAGTATTTTAACTGGATAGATTTTAAATATTTTCTTTTTGAATTGCAATAAGTTGATGCAACCTTTTTGCTTTGCTTAAGATGAAAACATAAAGTTTGTGTACGTTGTGGGAGTTCTTAATAAATACCTAATTGCTACAGAGCTCTAAGACTTCTAATAACACAACTGTTTTTTAAAGCTTCTGATAGAAATACAGCTATCTTTGGATCTTTGAAGATCTGGTGGTAGATCCTGTTGAACCTCGTCGATTCCAAGAAACACTTTACCCTCTGTGCATTTCTTTTATTTAAACTAGACACTCCATTAAAGAGACTGGGAGCGGTTCACTGTGTTTTTAAATTTCTATTGCTTATCTTAATATAGCCTATTCATATCCCAGTGTTGAAATGCATGTGTTTATCTTGCTAACGTGCCAATTTTATTTCTCTCACTGGAAGCATTACCTTTATACGCATGTGTCGGGCCATGAGGTCGCTCTGTGTTTCACTGGATTTTGTTTTGCAACATCTGCCTCTAATCATGCCTTAAGTAATTGCTACTGTGCAAAAGCTGATCATTTATGGCAGCTGCATTTTCAGAATGATTTTATGTTAATAAAGAAGATACCAATCTAAGGCTTTGTCATTCTTGAATCCTACCTTGATGAATCTAGCATGCTAATAGTTGGGGAATATGGTAACAGAATGTTTTATTTATTTAGGGGTGGAATATCCATTTAAGAGGGAGAAGGCGGAGCTGAGAGACATTGACATTTATTAAGAAAACATGACCAGAGTCGAACCCCAGAAAATGTTAATGTATTGCATGGTTCCCACTGCTAGCATGCTTTGTGAATTTCATTTTACTCCAGAGTTTTGCACCTGGCCATACCGTCAAAAGATATTAAATCCTCAAAGACCATGACGTCCATTGCTAAACAAGAGAAAAATTAGACCCCATACCCAAGAATGAGCTGACAAAGAGCTAAAGGCTCCTCATAAGCTTTTCCTTAACAACTCTGTAGAGCCCCAAGCTTTTTACAGCCAATGTGCACTGACGCCATAACTCGTGCAAAAACAACAATTGGGAATTGAGACGGCATCCACTCTACGATACATTGATATATTTTTAATGAGGTCATTTTTGTGTAATAAAATGATTTAAATTGGTCTTATGTAGAAGCCAATGACTTTATGTGAAATAAAATGTGGCATTTTCATTTGCAATAAACCACACGATCAATAAATATATAGGTTAACCCTGAGTGATAATTTAACATGGTAGCCATTGACCCCTTCCACCCCCAGCCAACCCTTAGTGGCGCCCCTGGATCTTGCGTGCAGACCGTGGAAGGAGGATAAATCCAGGTTTGAATTCGCTGTCGGTGTTAGTCGGCGGCGGTGAAGTGGGGAGGAGCGAGCCGGGGCACGGATGAGAAGCTGAGAAACGGAAACTTTCCATCGAAAACATAAGCTTTTGCAGGTTTTTAAGTTTGACCTGAAAAACAACCCGCGTGTAGTGTTTTTTCCCCCCTCCCTATCCGATGAGAAAAACTGCGCGCTGTCAGCCAGGGATATTTCTTGTTTGGGGATACTGACCAACCTGCACAGGTAAGCTTGTAGCTCCACAGTCTACTGTTAACAATAAGGAAAGATATTTTATGATTTTTAACATATTCCAGCTGTGCAGCAAATAAAAACAAGAACCTAAAACTCTTTATTCTGCCATTAAAATACTTACAGCTGCTGAGATGAAAAGTTCAATAAAAACGGGATGGCTTGTTCTTTATATATTCTTAAGTCTACTTTCATTTATCTACATCAGTTCAATATTGAAACAAAAACTTATGTTCATCATGGGTTAAGGGGCTGCATATCACACACATCACTGATTCACAATCAATTCCCAGAATAAGGTGTTGCCCTGGCTTCAAGTGTACTTAAGGTAATCTGTTAGATTAAGACACAGGGTTGCGAAAATTATGTGAATAATAAAAATATTTATTTTAGAGTCTTATTTAATTTGTAACAGGGGGCCAGTATGAGATCCTAAGGGTTTGGAAACCTTGAGGACATTTTTTTTTACCGTATTGCGTAGAGGTATGAAAAAAAAAAGAAAAAAGATTATTCCTCCTAAAATAATATAGATGTAAACGATTGCAACTTAACTATTGTTTAAAATAATATTTTAGTAAGGTTATTTTGATTTTGATACATAGATTTGAGTAAAACATATGGAGTTAACAGATATTTCCCCCTCATTCTGTTTTTTTAAATAAGTTATGAGTGACTGGAGTTAATTAGAACAGAATAGAAAATAGATTTCCCTTATTATCTCAAACTGGGGTAATTCAGGGATAAGAGCCAAAAAGTGACAGATTAACATAAAGATAAAAATATAAAATGTATTTAAAATGATTTAAGAATACTATACTGTGTAAGGGCATTATTTCAGCACAGTGTGCAGTTACTAAAAATAACATACTGTAATTTAGAGGAATGTGCAAGTGGGCACAGTAATACAAAAATGTACACATGTGTATTTGTGTATTGAAAAACCCCCAGACTATTTAGAAGATGTGAAAAAATATCTGCAAGCGAAAATGTGCCAATAAATGCAGAGTTATAAACATTCATTAAGTGTGTTGGGAGCAATGATGCTGATAAAGTCTTAAAGCTGCTGGGAAGAACGATCTGTGCTTCGTTCACTTGGGATTCAACAGTTCTCTTCGTGTGTTTCAATTTAAGTCTCTCCCTTCTCTAAACCTCCGATCACTGTAGTTGAACCTCAGAAATTCAGGCTTTCTAATCTAAAAAGGTCCAACTTTCCACTCGGAAAGTCACAGATTTCTTTCTTGCGGCGACTTCCAGTTTCAATATGGCTGCCCCTATTATCAACAACGGGGAGCCTAAATAAAAAAAATGAATGGAAGTCAACGGAGCGAAAAAAGTTGTTTTCTGGTCCGATTTGCCTTATGCCCTTAACTTATGCTCATATGTAAATCAAGCATATGCTGTACCTGATTTAAATGATAATTACTGATGTGCGTTTCAAGTGATTTGTTTGCTTTTAAAAATTCGTAATTAAAACTATTACAAATCAGAAGTAGCTAGCGCTTGAAATATTCACTGGAACTTTGTAGAGTTTTTCCCTTAGGCTGACTCTCACTCGACCGACTATTTCTCCCCCAGCATAGCTGCTGCTTTCCACATGGGCAGATTTATAGTGGGCTTATAACGCTCCTTCTCTTAGTCCCGGAGGAAGGACGCGAAGCTGGCTAATCGCACGGCCATTTTTCTTCTTCTTCTTCATCAGCTGTAGTCCACTACATTTTCACACAAAACCTAAAGTAACTTTTGTTGCCCATCAAAAATTAGCACTTTCTCTGCATACAAATGTGTCTTTAAAATTCACTGACATTATACACTGCCTGGCCCCCCAAAAAATCACCACCAGAGAAAAAAAGGTCACACACTCTAATATTTAGTTGGATCACCTTCGGCTTTGATTACAGCACACATTCTCTGTGGCATAGTTCCAGTTAGCTCCTGCAGTGGCAAAAGATTTATTTCAATCCAGTGTTGCATTAATTTTTCACCAAGATCTTGGATTGATGATGGTAGACTCCGACCACTGCGCAAAGCTTTCGCCATACTTCACGTATCCCAAACATTCTCAAGGGTGTTAAGGTCTGGACTTTGTGGTGGCCAATCCATGTGTGAAAATGTCTCATGCTCCCAGAACCAATCTTTCACAATTTGAGCTCGATGAATCCTGGCATCGTCATCTCATCTACAAACTGTTTTTCAGAAAAATGCGACTAGCAACTAACAAAGTGACTTTTTATGATGTTATTGGACACTTAGACTCTTAACGTAGTGGACGTTTGTTTGTTACTGCAGCAATGGAGCTGTGGAGCGCTTCTATCTCAACAGCTCTGCCTGCCCAGGTCCTGATCAGGCAGAGCAGATATTAACCCCACCGAGTTATTGCTTGAAGCCGCCGCCTGTTCCCACCCGTGGTCCGATGCAAAATATTTTCTGTCAAAAAAACTAAAATAAACGACTGCTCACTATAGTCACCTATTTCACTCAGCCCCCGTCACTTTCTCACCTCATCTGTTCTGTGTGATCACTTCTGAGTTTAAAAATGGACTCTAAGAAATAGAGAAAGGATTGGGAATCAAACACTGAATTAAAAGGCTGGTTGAAGCCGGTCAATAGCAGGAACCCTGCATATTTCTTTATTGTTTTTTATTTTTAAGAACATTTTCAAAATTTGGCCACTACGGGGCATTGACTACAGAACAGGACGGGGGAGGGGGGTGATTGTTATCGTCCACTCATCGTTATCGAGGTTAAATGCTCAATATACTGTGATATTAATTTTAGCTCATATTGCCCAGCCCTACCCTTTAGCATATTGAAACCTTTTTTCTGTTTTGTCTCACTGATTAGTGGTTTTCTCTCAGTCAAGTCTCACTCTTTTGAGTTTCCTTCGCACTGTGCGAGTTGAAATGCTCTTACTTTCACTATTAAACATAGCCCTGAGTTCTACTGTTGGTTTTCTTCGATTTGATTTCAAAGTCTAATTGATCGGCGATCATGATCATTCATGATTTTATTCCGGGCACATTTCTTCCTCGAAGACGATGGGTAACTACTATCCTTCAACTTTTTAATAATGCATTGGAGAGTTCTTAACCCAATTTAAGTTTCTACAATCTCAGTAGATGTTTTTTCTCCTTGATGGATGCCAATGATTTGACCCTTCTCAAACACTAACATCTTTTCCATGACCGCAAGATGTGTCTTTCGACATGGTTGTCTTTGAAATGAAAACCAACTCATTACACCAAGTGGTGTTAAATAACTTGTTGCTAGCTGAAATATAATCGCCTCCGCAGTAAGTAACCAATAGGAGGCTTTTACCTATTTGCTTAGTAAAATTCAAGTGAATACAAGTTTATTTTACAAGGCACACTGGTAAGAGTGCGTCTAAAATCAATGATACATGTAGAGCCTGCAACTCGAAAGCTAACGAAAACAAAAGTAGTGTATAGTTTAAAATGAGGTTTTTGAGAAGTACTACCAACAATGGCAACCTGGGCTTCGCCATATGAAATCCCAACTTCTTTGACCACATTAAGTGGGATGCTGTTCACTCGGGTGTGATGTCAAACCCAGCTCCGAGTTGCAAATTCCCAGGTAAATGGAACGCACATTTGTCCCAACTCCCGAATTGATGAAGCACAGAAGCAGAAGAATTTTTTTGGTTTGTAATCTTTGTTTTAATACTGTCACATTGCGAGACAATGGTGTTTTAGCAAAGGTTTTGCCATACCATAAGAATCTACATGCTAAATAAAAAAATTTAAAAGTTGCTAAATGCTATTCCATTCTCTCGATTTATATAATAAGTTGAATTTGTAAAAAAAAAAAAAAACCAACAACAATCCTGTAATAATCAGGAACTCCATTCCTACTTCTGAATAAATGTTTCCCTTGGGTATGATATGTGACAGGGTTGCTGTTCAATCACAGCATATCAGTGGAAACGTCTGCATCGATTCACGGCAGAGGCATCCTTCCTCTCGCTAAGTATCTGACGAAGCTGTGGAGTATTGTGGTCGATAGTATGTGCTCTTGCTCTACAGGTCAGGGCTGTAAGAGGGAATCAGTTGAGCTTGGGGATATAATGGACTAAAAATCTTTACAGCCGCGCTGCAAATAGCAAAATGAGCGGAAACGGGTTTTCAACCATTCCCTTTTTATTCACTATGAGTCAGAAAAAAAGTCATTCAATGCCATTACTATGTGTACCCATGTCCTCACACCTTAACCTCAGTCTCACATGGAGATGAAAATGTTAAAATGTAACATGACATTTGTGGAATCCTATGAATTATTGATGCAAGGATGTTCTTGTTCTTCAGAATGTTCCGTCCGACTGCCTCCAGCAAAGAGCAAGTGCCTTTTTTCCGGGATAAAATCTACTGTTTGGTCTAAATAAAGTTTGTCTACCAATATACAAAACAACCTAAGGTGATTACCTTCAGTGACATGAGTGGAAAAGCACTTTCTTCATCACCTGGGAGTTTTCAGACGGTACATTCTGTCTCCTAGCCATGAGTTTATGCACATCTTTCCCCTCCTTGAGGCACGTAGAGGTTGTGACAGGAATGCAAAGTAGAGAGGCCAGCGTTCTTGAATGCAACTTTACTGTAATGTGTCTGGTTAATGATCCACCCGCCAATGTCTGTTCAGAATGAAGAGGGTTTGTAGTTGTTTGTTGTGCAGAGTTGGATCAGAATGACCAACGGAAACATTAGGATTTGCTAAATATGGTACCACTTACCAATTAAACGTTGAACAAAGGTGATTATCCTCTTCTTGGTTGTTTCTTTCATAAAACAACTAAATTGGGGAATTTCCATTTTTGGACTAACAAAATTGAACATGGGAGGAGACTTACGAGGACTTGTTTAACCAACACAAAGTACTGCATAATTTTAAAGTGAGAAATAAATATCGGAAAAGTGTGCCGTGCTTGAATATCTGCCCCCCCCGGCCAATATTTTGAAGAACAATCTTTTACTGCAATTATAGCGACAGATTTTTTTGAAATCATGTCTCCAGCAGTTTTGCACATAAAAAATATGGAATTCTTCTATTCACAACACCTCAAGATCAGTCAACCTGAATAGAAAGCATATGTCAACATCAATTTTTAAAGTCTTGCCACATATTGGCAATTGGATTTTGGTCTGGGCTTTGATTGGGGTATTTTAACACATAAATATATTCACAGGACGGTGCTGCCAGCCCAGTTTGTTACTGGTTTCCTTCACACACAGTGTTTTGCTTGGTGGTTAAATGTTGTTTGCTGTGTCCCCTATAAACCTTTAACAAGACTTCTGGTTGCTTCCTTTTAACTTCTTTCTTCTTGAAGGCCAAATTTGTAGCCTATCCAAACTAAGAGCCATCTTTTAAGCAGGTTCTCCCAGCTGGGCTGGAGATCTCGGTAGCAACTTCGGAGTTACCCTCAGCCGCTCGTGTTTGTGTTTCTATGATTTCCCAGCTTTTTGGTTCTGGTGGATTGCCACTTAAAATCACAACAACATGCACTGATGCCTGTTGTGCGTAATCTGCCAAAATGTAAAACTGCTTATGGGGTATCAATACTTTTGCAGAGCACTAAAAGGTTTTTATGATGTCACAATAGAAAGATAATTAGTCATGTTTATTATTGAGTACTGGGAAACGCTCTGAGTTTAATTACATTATTATTTCTAGTGTTTGTGGTGACTAAAAGGAAATTCTTCCCTTTATGACTACAGATGCTTTTATCATCAATCTTCAAAAGAATATTGATGGGCCAATTTCTAATGGAAATTTCAAGTATAATATTAGGATTATAGATAATATACTTGATCTTCACATACTAGAATACTAATTTAGCTTCTGTTTATTCATATAGAATATTTACCAATTTTAGTTTAGAATAAACTGCAGATAAACAGAGAAACAAACAATTCTAGACTCTTTGGAATCGCAAAACCACCCCCCCAAAAACCCCAGTAATGTATGCCTCTAAACTTAAAATGTTTGTCTGATATTAATTTCCCACACTTTAAAGACAAAACCTTATCATCTTTTTCTCCGCCGCACAACGCCTGTGTTCTGGTGATAATGGTGTTTGGAGAGAGCAATTTGTATCAGTCTGCCTCAGTGCACTAGGTCTAACTATATATATGTGCGTGTGTATATATATATGATTGTCTTTCAAACTGTCTCTGCAGCGATACCACCAATCGGAGCAATTAACAAAGTGACACAGGGCAGCCCACCATACACTGTCAAAGAAGAAGAACAACGGCACAGTGAAATGGTCGTTTTCCGCTAGGGTCTGCGGGGACCAAAGCATTTTTTTTAAATTTTCTGTTTTATTAAAGGTTCATTTATTTTAATACCTTATGTTTTATTACGTGCGTTAATTTCAGTTTAAAGGAAAGTTAGGTAAGAGAGGCTTTGCTTAAAATGAAGGCTGCAGGCCTAAAGTGATGTCTACATTTATCTGTGCAGTGGCAGCCAGTGATTGGCTTGGCGGTGTGCGTGTGAAGTGATGTGACACAATAGCGCCCGACTGACCCCAAATAAAGCCGGCACGTCATTATTTTTTACTGCGTAGCTTTATCTCTCGAGATGTCTGCCAAGAAGAATCAGACATCATGGAATTTTCGCGGCACTTTGTTCGATTTCTAGGCGACAGTTTCACTAAAATAAGAAAAATCAATACAACAAATTAATATTCTTCATAATGACCTCGCAAAAACCTCAATTTATAATTTTCAAACTTTAACGTTTGTTTCTCTTTCTGTAGGTGTCATTAGCTGGTGCTAAGGATGTTTATGCTGCATCATCAGGCCTGGAGGTAATCCTACACTATCTGTACTGTTGTTCATCCCTGAACCTGGGAGTGGCGATGGTCCACTGGAACACAGCGTGGGGGACATGCTTCTGGCTACAGACTCTGCTGGCCTTTGCCTTGGCCAACTGTCCCTCGCAGACCCCCAGCTCCGTAAATTTCTCCGTAGTTTACACCATGCCTTTCTTTCAGGCACAGGGACCCATTCAGAACATAGTCAACAACTCATTTTACCAGGAAGTATATGTAGCCTCACAGAATGTCATCGAAGCTGTCAACAGGAGTTTGGAAAAGGCTTGGGAGCTCCGCACGGGGCCAGTTGGAAGCCCAGAGTGTCAGATATGCAATCTATGCGATATCGATAAGGATTACAACTTTCTGGAGGACACAGACAATCAAGTGTTGATTTTGGATACTCTTTTTATGTATTTATATTCCTGTGGAAGTTCTCAGTATGGTGTTTGCTATTTTCACGAGCTGAACTCAAACGGAGAACCGCCTTCCCGTTCGAAATGTTTATTCAGAAAGCGTGCAAACTCTGCTGCTTATTGTCCAGACTGCGTGGCGAGCCCTCTTGGTACCAAAGTTTCAATGGTAGAGGAGGGTCAGACTGTCTACTTTTTTGTAGCTGCCTCCGTCAATGACAGTGTTACCCAGCGTTATGGAAGGAAGTCAATATCAGTACGCAGACCACTGGCCACAGAGGATGGCTTTTATAGTGATGTGCGAGGCCTTACTGTCCTGCCCAGCCTTCGGAGGACATACCACATTGACTATGTCTACACCTTCTTCACTCAGGAGTTTGTCTACTTCCTGTCAGTCCAAAGAGAAAGCCCAGATCAAGACTCATCGCCATTTCAAACCCGTCTAGGACGTCTCCCACGGAGCGAGTGGGAGGTGAAAAGGTATCGTGAACTGATCCTGGAGTGTCGCTTTGAACCTAAACGTAGGAGGAGGAATATTCGCGAACCCTACAAGGATATTGTGTACAACGTGGTTCAGGCGGCCTATTTTGGCAAGGCCGGCAGAGAGCTGGCAGAGGAATTAGGGGCGGAAGAGGAGGACGACATCCTCTATGGAGTGTTTGCTGTTACCAATGACAACGGAGTCACAGAGAACGACTCTGCTCTGTGCGCCTTTCCTATGGACAATGTGAACAAAGCGATTGTTGACGGGGTTGATGATTGCTGTCAGTCAGGACCAGAGCAGCTCTCTAGAGGGCTTTGCCACTTCCAGCCATGTGAAAGCTGTCCACATGAGGTGAGTCTGTCGTTTTAGAACAGCAAAACAAATCCACCTGATTAATATGATACTTTATTTAATGGAATCGTCCACAGTTCCATTTAGGTAAAGCAGAAATGACTTTGGCTCGATGTCAGGGTCTCATGTCTCATAAACACCATTTAACTCACACAATCAGGGGAGAAAGTAAAATTCTTCATATGTCACAGGCAGCAGCTTTTGCAGGTGTTGTTCACATTTTTAGTGAGAGGGTGTGTTTGATATATATTAGCTTGAAAAATCTATGTGCTGTGGATTTTTACTGGTTCAGAACAATACAGTACGTCCATTTTAGTTGTAGTAATATGTATGACCACACAGATGTTTCTGTAGCTACGTCTGTAATAAAGTCTTTCACAATCAAATAGACTGAGCTTACACTCAGGCAACTAATTATTCTGTTGTTCAAATGGTATCATTACAAACAGACACTTTTAAAAAGAAAAGTACTTTTTGAAGAAGTTTAATTTTCCTAATCACTGATTGTATTGTACTTCAGTCTATAATTAGCAAAGTGCCTTGAAACATTTTTATAACTCAGACTTTACAACATAATATAAAGGCAGATTTAGACTATTTTTTCGTAACCTGCCAAATCCACAGACTCAGATTATTTAGAAATAAACACTTCAAACAAAGTTTTAAGGAATTTAAAGTGAAGGACTGGAACATTTTAAAATTTGGACCAAGAGGTGTTCCTGAAATTATTACAAAGACACATACAGTTCTTAAAATAAGTGTACTTCCTGTTTGATTTATTCAAATATTCATCTTTAACTGCTGTTAATACATCCATAAACCCTTTTTTAATCATAAATGCAAATATTTCTAATAGGGAAAATCCATCTGCCATTTTCTTTACATGCTTATTCTTGCATGGTTCTTCACATGGCAATAGAGAGAATAAGACATACAACTATGGATTCTGATTTTTCTAACTAATTTACAGCTCTTTGTAAAAGTTTCTGAGAAAGATAACTGTTAAACGTTTATGGATAAAATTAGGCCAGATAATTGAAAAGATTTAAACACAATTTACATTCGGAACTTTCAGCATCATAGGCACACTATTTTGCATACATGTTTACTGTGAAACATGTCTGTCTCAATCAGAGACTTTAGACTCGGTTTGGAGTATATAATTATTTTATTACATAAAGACAGATTGGGAGGCAAAGGAAAAAGTGTTTGAAAAGCAGATTTGAAGAGCAATGCAGGGAAAGAACATGATAAAATGAGAATGAGATCATATCATTACTAAAATTGTATTTACAGGAATACATTTTTCCTTCATTACTGCTTAGGTACAGTAGTTTGATAAGATATCACTTTTTGTGAAACTATGATTTATAATTATCATGTTTCTTTAGCACTTGTAGACTGGTTGAAATGAGTGCCACATTTACTGTAGGTACACGGTCAGTTATTTTAGCCTAAAAAGTTTCTCCGAACGGAAGTTTCTGTTTTATTTTTTATTTAAAAAAAATCTAACTGTATAAAACATTATTGTTTGCATGCTAAGGCGGGAGAAGCGTGACTCTAAAAAATTATTAATATTCCTCATGAAAGGAAACAAAGCAATGAGTCATTTAGCTTCAGGTCTTGAATGTCTAACATTAAAATTCCTATCCTGCATAGATTAAGATGAAGACAAAGAGGAAATGTGCTTTATTAGAACAGCCTTTAAATAAAAAAAAACCCATCTGTTGTTACAAATGCCATGTTGGGGGGAAAATATAAAAACAACTTAAGTGTCATGGCAAAGTAGGATATTTTATCCTGAGGTTAAATATATATTAGCTTATTCGATGTCCAGCACCATTAAGTATGACATTCTTTTTTGAAATAGTGTAGAAACCACACTATGTTGCACTATTATGTCACTACAGTAGCCCATGTGGTACTCCTACGAACTAAATCCTAGTAAGCTAACAACAAAGCAATACAGATTGATTTTTATTTGGAAATAAATAAATGGAAAAAAAACATTACTTCTTGCCCGATGTTAATCTGGAGGAACTGACGAACACTTTGGCTCATGCAATGTAGGAGCTCGGTACATGTACTTCCTTCATGAAACTCTTTGGTGAAATTCTCAGTATGTACATAACATGCATCTTTTTTTGGGATATTATAATGACATATGTGGTGTGTCGATTCTCGGGGGGAAAAGTTACCAAAAAGGCTGTTTATTTTTCCTGATCCCATGCATATTTCCCATATAATACATTTTTCATCTTAGGTATTCAGTGCTATGACTAAGGATGAGGATTGGATAAGTGGGGATTGTGGTGAGACTGCCTGTTTCCATTAAATCCCTTGTAAACAGTTGTCTGGGAGAATTCATAGAAAATCTTAGGCATGAGACTTTAGTTGCTGAAAAAGTTATTAGTTTGGTTGTTACTTCAATATAGTTAGTAATAATAATAAAAAATCCAAAATACCTTCACAACTAAGTTACACTTAATCATTTATTAATATCAATCTGTTTTTAATGTCATCCAGTCATATTGTATTACTACAAAATAGTTTTAATAAAGTTTTGTTGTTTACACAGTTTCTGATGTTCTGTCTTCTGCTGAAATTAGTCTTAATACTTCTTAAATGATCTAAATCTATCTTAATCATCATCCATAATCATTTGTTGTTTATGATTCTAAACCATCTTTGCTATTAAAGAAATGCAGGAACTATTGCCCAAGACTGAAATCAGAAAAATTTACTTTTCTTTTCATAATTTGTTTGTAGATTTTCCCATTCTACCTGCTGAAATCTTTTCCTTCTTTCCAGCCAAACAGATTTAGGATTGTACAGTTTTTTAGCAAGTATTTCTACCCCATATTTTACTTTAATTTTTATACCAAAAGAAAAATATTCTATAATTGTGATGTGGAAGAACATTGATAGTGTCAAAAAATTAAGAAAAATGTGAAAATTGTGTCTTTGTATTCGCATCGTTTTTCATTCTTCTTACAACAGATTCAGCTCATTTAGATTGCATGTAGATGATCATTTTTAAGTCTTTCTTCTGATTCTCAGATGGATTTATCTCTGAACTTTGACTAGGCCTTTCTAACACATAAATAGGCGTAATTGGTCCCAAGGAAAAAACAGTATGGATTCAAATTGGGTTTTTATTGTAATAACTATAACAGTAACTATAAAAAGATATTAAAAAACTTCTTAGCAGTCTTACAAATAGTGCAAGCAGAAATGTTGCCCTTCAGTTTTTGGGGCTTTCAGACATTAATTTGAGTTAATGATTTTTACAATAAATTGACATTTTTAGCACGGTGAGAACGTTTTTCACTGTAGCTTTACATGATACATTAAACGCGCCTCCCTAATCAGCACTTTGTTTCATTGTGAGGAGTGTGTTCAGGTTATACCCGGAGTTATAGTCCCCAAAAAAAGCAATTACGTACATCTTTGGTTTGGTCCACTCATTATGGAGGAATCTTTAGTTTGTTTGTTAACTCACTTAACTCAGACCTATTAAACAGTCAGGCTGAAGAAACAAACAAAAAACGAATAAACTGAAGCAATGAGCATCTGTTGCACATTCACTCTTAAGAAACATGTTAGTGAAGGACCTGTTCTCACATTGCTTCTAACAGTCCCAGCAGAATTAAAACCTGCATAAAATATTTTAAAATGAATCCCACAAAGCTCTTATATGGAAACTAGACTTATAATCGCTGATCAGTTAAAGAACGAGACCCTGCCTTTTAATCTCTTCTAGGCTGCCTTTTTTTTTTTTTAGCTCTGGCACTTCGTCTTTGATCATGTAGTCATCCACTCTTCATGCTGTTTAAGATCACAGTGTAATCTGTGTTGTCATAGACCGGCACAAGGACTGGACAGAGGCACAATCTGTAAAAAAATAAAATAAAATAAAGTGTTCTCCTGAAATGAGAACACCCATTTCTGAATTGTCTTTGAGTTGTTTTTTCTTGCATACCAGTGTTCCCATAGGAATCAAGGTACATAGTGTGTGCAACCAGAAGCGGAAACAAACAAACCATTTCCCAAAAGAAGCCCCCTCATCCCCACCCCCATATTTCCAATGATAAATTACAATGAAATTATCAGACTATAGGAAAATAATTTTCTACTGAGACTACTAAAGCCAATTCATAAAATTAAACTCAAGTTTGATCTGTTTTCCTTTTTTTACAATAAAGACATGTTTCCATTTGTTTCATGTGTTGCCTTTGGTCAAGCAGGGATCTAACTTCAGCTGTGTTGCTATCATGCAACACAATCTCTCTGTCGGAAATGCTTCATCTGACCATCTATCATTGCTTATTAAAGTATTAGATAATTATATTATCACCTTGTGCATCTGGTGTGCCAGGTCTTTTTTTTTTATGGTCACCGGGGTGACGAGCTCACCTTACCCCAAGTCTCCATCCCAAAATAGCTGAGCCTGAATACATCCTACAGTTTCTAAAGATTCAATCTTAGACAATACACAACACTGACTTTAAGCTGACATAAACTGTTGTTTAGCAGCATTTTTTTTTTAATCAAGGTAACATGCAAATCATTGTTGATCTGTTGTTATATTGCCTGTAACCAGCTGCATGTAAGTATAACACAGTCTTCAGGGGCAGATGAGTTTGTTCGTTTAGCTGTTAAATGACGAAGTGTTTTATGTTCGGTAACATTTGACTATAAAAACACAAAAAACGACTGCAGTAAAACTGACTTGTTCTCTCAGGGGAATAGTAAGTATTTTAGGGGCAATACGTTGACAGTTTGCAGACATTGTCAGTATTTCTAGTTTAAATAATGAGGCCTGTCTTGCTTTTTCCCTTCACGGGTTCCTTTCTGTTTCCTCCTCTGATGGTGGCCCTAGAGCATGGAGAACAACGCCACGTGCAACGACCATCCGACCATGGTGTCAAAGCCCTACTACCGAGTGGACCTCTTCAACAGGCAGATGACAAACGTCCTGCTCACCTCTCTCCTGGTGACAACCATAGAGAACAAAACTGTTGCTCACATTGGCACCTCCACTGGACGTCTACTTCAGGTATGTTGCACTGTAATGAAACCCAAAACGAAATGACGAGGCTTTCCAAATTCAGTGTGTCTTGGGTTTACAAAAACAAGAACCAACGGATGTGAGATCTCATCTGTATATTTAGGAAAACTAAGCCACATTTTTTTCTACAAATAAAGGTTTCGCAAGTCATAAACTGCCTTTAAAAGAGTCTGTAATCAGTGTAGAGTAATCCAGTCCATGTTTGACCAGCGTTATGTTTTTTTTTTATCTTTGTCTAATACCAAAAAAAAAGGAAATTCTTTTTTTGTGTGTTTTCACGGATAGAAAAGTTTAATTATTCTCAAACTGTGTTTCAAATACTCCATGTCTAGTGCTGCATTTCAGTTAGAGATCCTCAAAAGCTAGTTTTATAGTTTGGTGACGACAGGAGGCGCTGAGCATGCTGCTAATGTCTTGTTAGTAACACAGTGGTAGAGAGAAACGGTATTCTCACAGCGCTTTCAAATCATTTACATCTTGTAAGGTTTTTTTTGTTTTTTTACCTAATGTAACTGCAGAGGGAACGTTTTAGCGTTGTGCGATCTCGTGGCATGTAGGTCTACGCTGCACACGAACAGCTTAGAGTTAGGATTTTCTTGTAGTTGTACAGAATTTTTGTAGTATCAGTATTGTATTTGTTTCTATTTCTCTTTCTCTCGGATTAATTAACAAAAGCAATACTTTATTTGAATGATTTCTGTCTGTAGTTCTTTCTTCTTTGAGGTGGACATTTTAGCTCTGATTCTAAAGAAGTCTTAATCCTTAATAAGGTAACCACAAATCCCCTCCCTTCCTTTATTCCATTCAAAAGTTCATCCTTTAGATTGATGTTTGATCAGTTGGTTGACTAATTGATTTTTCAATCCTATTAGGTTTTATCATAGCCTAATATTTCTGCCATAATATCTAATTTCACCCATGAAAATTGCCCATAACCTATATATTATTTTATTTTCTTACCTGACTGTGATACGCTACTTTGTCCTGTCTCTGTTTGCAGCTTGTATTGACGAGATCCAGCCCAGTAATTTTCGCCAATTACTCCTTGGTGGAGAATCAGAGAGTGTCTTCTATTGCTGCTGTGTACTCCGTGGATTATCTACTTTTTGTAGTTGGAGACAAGGTACTGCAACACGACCTGTTTCTATGGTCAAATTTGATCAACAAGTAATTCATTGACATGACTGTTGCTTTTTGTGTTGAGCTCTCAGATAAAAGGAGACAACTTTAGTTCAAGTGGCTTAAAGACATTCCTGTCAGATTTTATTATAAGCTGCGTAATTTCAGATCATCCTAAATGTTTTTACTATGAAGAGTCTGTGTAGATGGATATTTGAAGTTGGTAACGGATCCGTTACTACATTCATCAGGCACAGTTCTGTAGACGAGACTAAAGCTTTATTACAATATTCAAATAACCCATATAGAATTAGTGTTTTTCAAGACTTTAGTTATTTTCTGTCAAAACCATACAGAGGAGCACTGGTTATTAACTTTTAACAGCTTTGTTTTGGATAAATATTAGCTGACATTTTATATATTCTTCTAATTCTTCTCTATAACCAAGTTAGACTTTCTTAGTATTCAGCTGGGTCAGACTGGCTTTACTTAAGCTAAAGCATGCAGTCATAGTAAGCAGAAAGTCTCCACACCTTCAATTCTTTGGGGTTATTGTTCTAAGATGATTTAGATCTAATTGCAAGTGTTCAAAAGCATCCAACAGCTTCCTCACTTAGTATTTTTTATAAACAAAAATGAAGCTGAAACAGAAAAGCTGTGTGTGAAGTTTAAAATAAAAAAAAAATGGCGAAATGAAGCCGTCTTTAAATTAGCCAAATTATTTCATTTTTAGATGATTCAGGTGCCCCAGAGAGGGCCAGGTTGTCAGCACTTCATGACCTGCGCAACGTGCCTGGTGGCCCCAAAGTTCATGGGCTGTGGTTGGTGCTCTGGAGTGTGTTTGTGGGAGAGTGAGTGTCACAGCGGCTGGAGAAAGGAATCCTGTCCTCCCGGGATCAGTGGGGTGAGGATGGAACTGTGATCCAAGATATAAAATACATCTTTTTACACCTTAAATTATTAGCTGTGTATAGTGAGCTGTGTATTTTCTCTTTAATATAGTTTTTTCCAAGGACTGCGCCTGCTGAGGGACAAACAGAGCTTACAGTGTGTGGATGGGAGTTCCAGTCGCCGCTTAGACCTGCTATCACCTCCAGAACACACCAGGTCCGACTGGGACAGACGGCCTGCACTGTGATTTCACTCAAAAGCAACAGCACTCAGTGAGTGAACTTGGAGGGCTAACTCTGTAGCTGAGTGTAGTTTCTTACTCTCTTATACTGTATTCATTATTTGGTAAATGCAAAATTTGAACATTACAAAACAGACTTTTCTTTAGACAGACAAAAAGATATGTGTAACGCTGCTAACTTATCATGCCTTTGGCAAGACTATAAATTTAGTCCTCTTCATCTCTCTCGCACTCTGCCCAGACAAATCTCAAACCATATATGGAAAGTGGTGGTATGACACAGGAGCAGTATTTACCATTATTTTTGTTATCATTCTGAATACCTTTCCATTTGGATGATCAGGTCTCCTCACCAATAGGAAATATTTTAACTGTTTGTGGATGAGAAATAAATAGACATATTTGGATATCCGACTGTGAAAGACACTCAAAAGACTTATGAAATTTGTTCCCACATGGCCAGGTAGCAATTTCCCCCTGGATTAAGTTTTCGTCTGTTTTGATCAAAACTTTGTGAATAAATTATCGGCGACTGGTTAATAATATAATTTGATATTGGTTATAGCAAGTCTGATAAAAACATACCTTGAGGCTTTAGAAGCTCGCTTTGATCAGCTCATAGGAATCAGATTTCTATGCGCACAGAACGGTGCGCCACGTTGAAACTAGTGCTTTGTATGAAAACCTTTCATCTGCCTACAACCTAAATTGAAGAATTTATTAATGATGTTTCCCTTACATGAAAACTGATGGAAGGGTTGTAGAAACCTCTTCATTTATTTTATGTACTTTTTATTCATAAAAATAACAGGTTTGTTTATGCTAGCTGCAGGGCATCTCACACATACATTTACCCTTTTAAAACTAACAACAAATTGGAAAAAAAAAATTACAGCACCTTGTCCGCCCTTTGAGACCCACAACTCCCCTGATAACTGTCACATTCAGTAAAATATTTTTTTATTAAAAAAGTTATAATGGACCAGAAGAGGCTATATATACAAAGAAAAAATAAATATATACTGTATCTTCTCTTCTTTTGTTGGAAAATTGCTGTGAAATTCAGCTGCATTTGGTCATAAATTAAATATATTTGCTTGACCACATGCCGATGTTTGTTTGTCTTTTGTTTCCCTCAGTTTAGTTTGCAAGATTCGCTCTGGGGCCACAGAGCTGTTCAAGCCAGTCAAGATTACAGTGGAAGTGCATGAGGGCAAGGTGGAGGGTCGCTACTCTATTGACGGGAAGGCTGAAATGCCAGGGTTTACATTTGTGGTAAATATACTAATTCTTATGTTAGGCATAGGTTATGTTTATAGCAATTTCATAATATATATAAAAGTTACTTTAAATAATTTTTTTTAACAAAAATGAGAGTTGCTTTCCCTCCAGGTTCCTAACATAACAGAAATCCAGCCCAACTATGGACCACGTGTTGGAGGAACACTCATCACAATAACTGGGTTCCACTTAGATGCTGGAAAGAACAGAAGAGTCACATTGAATGATGTACCCTGCCCTATTAAACGGTGAAAATTTATTTGATTTTTTTTTTCTTTATGTAAAAACAAAACAAAAACCTTATTATTTGTATGTAGAGGCTGAAGGTTATGGCTGTTCCCATTGGGACAGAAGCCAAACAGACTTCTACCATCTTAAAGCAGAACTGTCAAAAACAGAAAACTGATTTGTGTAAATGGTTTTTTAAATGACCTACAAACCATTTTTGTGTTGCATTCAATGGGTTATTACAAATATTTGTAATAATTAATCACCAATAACTATTTTTGTGTCTTCATTTACTGCAAATCCAGATTATTTGGTCCCAAATGCTGAGGCTAACAGCTAGTCTGAGAAGACCCAAACCACATCAGGCTTCATACATCTTAGAATGACTCCAATCTTGTCATAGAAAATGTTTTATGACATTTTTAACCATTATCGCTTTTGCATTGGGGCTGTTATTTACACAGAAGCCCCTGGAAATTTAGAAGTAGATCCACCATTGACCTTCCTGTGTGAAACACGTACCTAGAACAAAAGAAGTCTTTGTATTAAGTGGCTACTCTGACTCGAAATGCTTTCCATGTTTACTTCTCGGGATTTATTTCACTCAGGAAGATCATTGGTAATGCACAGCCTCCCCACTCTATACTTTCATGTAATTGAAAAAAGGATTTCTCTTTAACCCATCGCATGCATAAATGGCAATTGTTTAAAAGTAAATCTAGTAGATTTTGTATAAATCCTTATTGTGTTTTTAAATTTTAGTCGTGTATTAAGACAATAACAGCATGCTTTGGTCTTGACCCCCTCTGGTCAAGATTTATACAAAATTAAGACAAGTCACCTATCTACTACAGGTAAGATATCTGCTTATAATCTTCTAACATAGCCTCCTTTAAAAAATCCTGAATCGTTTCTTTGAAGTTTTGAGTTGCAGCCCTACTTGCTGGAGGATTAAAAGATGTGATGTTTGCTCACACAGTTTAATTGCCATGACCTAACAGGCAAACTAGTTCAAACCTGCTTTAATCACCATTTGGGAATCTGCTGGCTGAGGTGGAGGAATGTCTCCGCTCCCTCTACTGTACTCTCCGCCTAATGTGCAAACTAGGCATAAAGGGTGGAAAGCCTTTTGATCAATTCCAGTATATTACTTACAATATGTAATTCCAACATCTCTTTTTGTTTCTTCAGATCAAAATCAAAAGCAAACGTCTCGTCCATCATCTGCTTGTCACAGCCCATCTCAGAGGTGAGGGACGTCCCACTGAGTGTTTTCATTGACAAATCTTCGGTCCTCAACACGAAGGTGTTTTACTACAAAGAGAATCCTAAGATCACAGGCGTCCTGCCCGACTGCAGCTTTCACAGGTTGGCCACACAGAGACCTCAGCCCTAACAGCTGCTGCATGTGTGTAATTTTATCTGAAAAAAAAAAAGGCATTAAACAGTGGGAACATAGAATTTCATGTGACTTGATGTTTCAGAAAGAAAAAGGAAACACCATTGTTCTTCTCTGTGAATGCAGTGGTTCAAAGATCGTGATTGAAGGGGAGAACCTTGACTCGGTTTACCGGACTGTAATTCGCTTTAAACCCAATGAGAGCCACCTAAAAGCAGTCACAAAGGTACATTTCAACATATGTTTAAGGGGCATGTTGGCCTAAGAAATCCTTTTAAATGTTATTTTTACTATGCTCACAGAGTATTTCTATGCTGTTTTGCTCTAGGAGTGCATAGGTAAGTCCCTGCCGACACAGATGGAATGCATCACCCCTGTGTTCCAAAGAGATGAGAGTGAAGAGGGACTGCTGTCTTTTGACATGGATGGAGCATTGGGTCTCTGGAACAAAGAGTTCTCCTATCACCCCTATGGAGAACCCATTCCTTTTGAAACAGAGGGACATGTGCTTAGTTTGTATCCTGGATTTGATGAAGTGTCCCTTCATGTAAGTGATAAGGATATCTTTTATAACAATGGAAATATTCGAGTGTCATTATGTGCTCAGGGGCCACTTTATTGGATACACATCACACAACTAGTACTGTTTGGACCACTGTGATGTTTGTGCTGGAAGTAGCCATCAGAACATGGGTACATTATGGTCAAATATCTGCAACAACAGGCTGTGGTGTGAACCATGTTCAGCAGGTACTGACCGGTTTGCCAACACAACATCTGCCACACCGACACATCACCAGCCTAAACATCTGATAAAAGGCTGGATGGATCCATGAATTCATGTAGTTTATGCCAATTTATCACCCTGTCCTGTAATTATCAGAGCTGAAATGGAGACTCCTTGGACCAGGCAACAATTTTCTAATATTTTATTGTCCGATTAAGGCTACCAGGAAAAATTATAACCTCAGTTTTGTTATAGCCCTGAGTTCTTTACCAGAGTGCCGTCTGCTGTGGTCTAATGCTGTTGTAGCCCATCAAGGTTTGACATGCTCTGTGTTCAGGGGTGGTATTTTGGATACCGTGATAATTAGTTGGTATTTGAGCTACTCTTGGCTCTTCTTTAATCATCCAAAACCAGTCTGGCCATTCTCGTCCCACCTCTGACATCACCAAGTGCTTTTTTTTTTCAAACACATAACACTTAATGAATATTTTCTACCTAACATTCTCTTTGAACCCAAAAGATTGCTAAATTTCTGAAATATTAAACATGTCGGACTTAGATCAACATCAATGTGCCATGGAAAGTCACTCAAATCTACTTTCGTAATAATTCTAATCAGTTTGATCTTCAGCCAGTATTCATTTACTGCCGTGTGATTTGCCAGCTGTCTACTTGTGTTGTCAAGCAGTTGAACATGTGTACCCAATAAAGTGGCCAGTGAGTTTAATATATCTTTTATAACATTTTAATTAGACTTGTTGTTCTCAGCATAAAAAACTGAACCTAGTGAGTTCCTGCATGACCATCATCATGACTGTGGCAGATGTTGATTGTGATGCCAAAGTCCTGGATAATGAGATAACCTGCAGGATCCCAAAAAACATCACTATTCCCAGGGAGGGACTGCCAGTAAAGGTTGGTCAGGCTGTGTTTTTAAATATTGTTGGCATCATATTGTGAAGTTGGCCTGTCAAGGCACTTATTTCTAAAGATTCCTGAACTCTTTATATGTTAGTAAACCTTTGCTTGTGGTTTAAAAAGAAGCTAATACAATATTTAAAAGGATTTTTGGGGGTGGAGTTCTGTTAAGAGGGTATGACCAGTCAATCTCTTACTTGAATCTTCAGTTTTTAAGCTGATAACTACTCAGACCGGAGCCGACCAAAAGCTGGTAAAACCGCAGGATGTTGTGAAGACGAATGGTGCATTCCATTTGCAGTTGGAACTCGGAAATGACAACTTCTGAGTCAGAAAATAATAAATGTAAAGCCACCTAGAAGTCAGACTTTCCATTTGAAAAGTTTTCATGCGCAGACTTCCACTTTCAATATGGCCGCCCCTTGAATAAATATTAAGAGGTTGTAAAAGTATGTTTATTTTACAGAAAGCACTTGTAATGGTGTGTTCAGACCACAGGATTTGTCAGTGTCAGCAACACAAGATTACATCTTAAGTCTACGGTTGAGGCCGTTGGAGGAGCGTCACGGTCTCTGCGGCGCTTAGTGAGCGTTTGGCTCCGTCAATTTTTCAAGCTTTTCCTGCGTTTCAAGCTTAAAAGCTCATTATGCTAGCAACGCAGAAGTTCAGCTAGTTGGTCTTAATGATCTTGATGCAGCACGGAAACCAATCAAAGCGACTCACTGTAGTGACGTTGCCCGACGCCGACGCTGTCTAGCCAACCACGATCCGCGAGTGTTTAAAACATCCAGCAGTAAACGGCCCGTCTATGAGCTTTGCAAGCTTCAGCTTAAAAATGTATCTTTTGTGTATATGTGTCGGACTAGTCGCTTTATGAGCGTTGCTTGACACTGACAAAGCTTGCTGTCTGAACGCACCATTAGAGTGTGTCTACAATTAATGTTACATGCAGATTCTGCAACTCTAAACTTTAACAAAATAAAAGTGATGTTTGCATATAGAAACTGCAGCTTAGAGAGACGTTTACAATGCAAGGCATGGAAATTTTATTTCTATAGCACACTTTCAACGAGGTAGTTCAAAGTGATTCAGTGGTAAAAAAAAACAAACATGATAAAAGCATGGAAAGTAAAAGCATCAACTAAGAATAAAACCTGAAAAGCATAAAAGATACAACGTTGGAGAAAGTATAAAACCGTAATTAAGTGTCATAATCAGTTACTCAAAGGCAGCTCTAAACAGATGTTTTAAGTTTTGATTAAAGCAGCTCAGTGTTTGAGCAGCTTTGCAGACATCGTTCTAAGGGATTCTACCAACAATGGGAATCTGTTTGTCGCAAAATTGTAATCCCAACGTCTCTGAGTACCTTAACTGGAACGCTGTTTATTTGGGTGTGAAGTTAAACCCAGCTCCAAGTTCCGACTTCCAACGTAAATGAAACGCTCCATAAGTCACTCAGTGAATTAACCGAGTGCCTTACTGTTTTTGCATGTTAAACTACAGTTTCAGAGCATTCTACTGAACCCCCGACTCCCTAAAGATGTACAGTACTTATGTCACTGTACACAAAGTTTGAAACACCTCTGCCTCACCTTTTCTACAATATACTTCTGGATTCATACACAATACCAGTGATTCCAATTCATTTGTGTGGTGTGTTACATTAAAGGAAAGTATTTAGATTTTTCACATGAAATACAACTGCTCCACATCCTCGCTATTTAGAAGCATGTCCAACTATTCTTCCTTCGCGGTTCAAACGTAGTTTAATTCTGCATGGAGGATAATTACAATTTGACTTACCCACATTTTAGATTTTAATTGGATGTGTCATCGGGAGAATATTTCCATTCCCTCAATTCTGAGTTGATTGAGATGTATGAAGGAAATGTGATGATTCATTGCATAATCACAGTTTCATACATATGTATGTTTGTGGACAGTTTTCTTGATTTAGATGTACATTATGGTTCAGTACAAAATTGCCCCTAGTCTTTTACAAAATCATCCAGATAATTTGTGCTTCTTTTGACCATGACTTCCTCATTGTTAACATTTCTACAGACAATGATTTTAAGTCGCAGAAAACAAAAAAATTATATATTTTTTTCCAGGTCAAAAAATAGGCTGAAGGAAATACAGCCTTGCATTAAACAGTTGGAGGACTGAAATGTATTATCCAAGAAAAAGAGAGATGTATGCAAACATAATTAATAATTTTCACTGTGTGCTTCTCTGTGCTCCAGATCTCTATCAATGGGCAGGTTCACAATGTTGGCACGGTGGTGAGAATCAACAACCACTACATGGTGGGAATAGTTATGGGAATCCTGGCAGCTCTGGTGGCTGGGGCGGTGCTAGCCTTTGTTGTGATGAAACATTTAAGGAAGAAAAAGAAAGGTAGGTACCTCTCTCTTGTGTGTGGACCTTGATCAGACGTGTTTACAAAACTGTTGACAGGTATGGATGGAAATCTTGAATGGCTAACAAAAGTCTTTCAACTAGAACATCTTACGTTTTTTACCGGATGTGAGGGGGTTGATGATTTAAATAAAGACAAAAACGAAGACTTTTGTGAAATGTCTTTCAGCCTCAATGATAGAAGCCCGTTTGTCCCACACTGCTACATACTCAGCGACTACCACTGTGGACATGACTCCCGTAGGAGACTACAGAAGAGGTCACAATCTTTATAGTAGTCACACCCCTTCAGCTTTTACACATTTTTTTCACACTATAATTTTTAATAGCTCATGGCAAAGTAGTGCAAGTGGAAAGAAAATGCCACATGGTTTCAATAATTCCAAAATAAAAATCAGAAAAGTGTCAAGTGCATTTTTATTTGGCCTACCTGTGTCAAAATGTTTTTTGGATATTTGGCTTTAATCCTGGTAGCTTCTCCCAGCTTTGTACATTTAGAGATATTAAAAGAGTGCTTCTCCTTCTTTTTATATAGAATAGCTCAGTCGTACTGGACACAGAGCATGTGTGAACATCTATGTGCTTGAATATGAACACAATTCTGTCTCTGGAGACTCATTATCCTGTTGAAAGCTAAACTCCTGACTTAGTCGCAACCCTTTTCAGTCTCTATCAAGAGTTTTTTCAAGTCTGTCCTGTGGAGTATGGGCTGGAAACCCCTAGGTCAAAGTGGGAAACACCTCCAAAGGTGGTGGAGAATGACCGAGCGAAGATCCTGTGGGACTTCCAAATACAGACAGACAGGATGGTAATGGCAAACCAACTGGACATTGTGGTTGATAAAGAGCAACAGAAACCCGTTGTGGCTTGGAAAGTGAAGGTGACAGTAGTACCTGTACAGGAAATCCCTGCATCCAGATCCTTAGTATTTACTACATGCTATGTAGTAACTGCTACTCAACCAATGATGTAGTAAATAGTGCGCAGCAAATGAGCGGGTTGTAGGCATGAAATCAGACGTATTGCTCCACCATTATGGCTGTTCTTTGACCCGGATGTTTACATTACGTTAGGTTGCATGTGCTCCCATTAAACAATAACTTATCAACTTAAATGTTTAATCAGTTGTCAAAAAACAATTAAAGTAATCAGTAACATCGCTACACTTTCACATATATACGCCGAATAGTGGCGGTGTCAAAGGTTGAAAGTTTCTCGGGAGCTCTTCTTCTATGATTTTGGGGCTTCTGCTGCATTGTGGGATAGTGTAGCGTCCACCAGGTCCATACTGTGTCGGTAGTACAAATCTGGGAACTTTATGCCTACTACTCCAATCCATAACGGAGATTCGGATCTACTACATTGCTAGCATGCTCCTCGCAGTCCTCCACGTAGCAAGCGTAGTAGAGGAATTTGGATGCAGCCACTGAGAGAGAATAACTTCTTAGAAGAAGAGCCCGATGTGTGCCAAACACTGGTACATGCTGCTGGCTTTCCTCCAATACTTTAAAGGTCAAGAAACTGTTCCTTCATAGAGTCTTTTCAACGTCTGATCGCTTCACTTGCAGAAATGTTTCTTCAGTTGAAACCTTTGGCTGAAGTGCCCCTTATTTACAGTCTCGGGTGCATAGAAACAGCAGAACAGCTGTATGTAGGATTTTATTTAGTAGTCTCAGGTGGATGAATTCAGGGGAGATTTGTGAAAATGTATAAATCCATGTACCATTTTCCTTCCAACTCACAAGTATATTCTAGTTTGTAATGTATTGACTTATAATCCGAACTAACAGCTTTGAAGTTTGCAACTGTAGATGTGAAAAAAATGTGTAACAGTTTGACAGGTTTTCATATGTTTGCAATCCTCTTCTAGTTCGGGGAATAATAATCTGCACATTCAAACTGCCGTGAGATAAAGAGCTGCATACACCTCTCTAATAATCCTTTGTACCTGTATTATCACCAGTCGTATCCCTGAGTCCCCCCACCCCCTTGGTTGGGCCTGTGGTTTTTCGGGGCCTGGCCTACTCTGCATGTGGCAGAGATCCAACCCTCACCCCGCTCATGCAAACAGAAAAGATCTCCATCACCAGCTTTAGACCAGAGCTGCTGGAAGAGGTGAAAGATGTTCTTATTCCTGCTGAGATGCTTATAGTGCAGCACCATCGGATAATTGGGAAGGGTAAGAATTTCGTCAAAGTCAGGAAATCTGGCTGTCAAAGGAATAATAGTTGTCTTTTCTCATTGTGTTTGTCATCTTCCCTGCAGGCCATTTTGGGACTGTCTATCATGGCTACTTAACGGACTCCAGCAACAGAGAAATTCACTGCGCTGTCAAGTCTTTGAATAGTAATGTCTGCCTCCTAACTGATGATTTTGATACCTAAGGAGAGCGCTAGGAAATCAATCCAGTGGAGCAAATTTTCTAAGCATCTAGTTTTGCAAAAACAATTATCATCTTTCTATTTACTCAACAGGAATAACAGACGTTGAAGAGGTGGAGCAGTTTCTGAAGGAGGGCATCATAATGAAGGGTTTCCACCACACCAATGTGCTGTCTCTCCTGGGCATCTTCCTGCCTCAGGAAGGGCTCCCTCTTGTGGTGCTTCCATATATGAAACATGGAGACCTACGGCACTTCATACGCTGCGAGAAGAGGGTGTGATAGCTGCATTAGTTGATGGAATTTACCAAACTACTTTCATACAGCTATTTGTCACCTAAATAATAAATAATTTATGTCTTTTGTTGCATCCTTTTTTAGAACCCGACCGTAAAAGATCTCATCGGCTTTGGGCTGCAGGTTGCCACAGGGATGGAGTACTTAGCTATAAAGAAGTTTGTGCACAGAGATCTTGCTGCACGCAACTGCATGTAAGAAATTAACATCCATTAATTCTGTTAGATTTAGGCTGCTGTTTAATACGGTTAATCGAGAGATATTATGAGGTCAATTTGACATAACCTCACATCTCCGTCTTTAGGTTGGACGAGTCATATACAGTGAAGGTGGCGGATTTTGGCATGGCTAGAGATGTTTTCGATAAGGAGTACTACAGTGTTCAGGATCACAGGAAAGCTAAACTACCTGTCAAATGGATGGCCATTGAGAGTTTGCAGACACAAAAATTCACCACCAAATCAGACGTGGTATGTTGGATTAAGGTTGATATCACTCTTTGTGGTGGATCTGCAGTATCGTACAAAAGTTTTCACACCCAATTACCTTTTTTACATTTTGTGTTTATTATTCGGCTTATTTGTGATGAACTACCACAAAGCTTATTTATGAGAGTGGATTAAACGTGATACATGTTTTTTTATTATTTCCAAAACTATAGTAGACATTTATTGTATGTTCATCCCCCCATTCCTAGCATTTGCAGACATAACTTTCACTTCAGTTACTCAATAGAACATGCAAACTGTTGTGGATTTAAGGTAAAATGCAGCTATTGTGCTATTAATAGTTAAGGGACTGCTTATGGCAGTCAATGAGATAAATAATTTATGAAAAATTATTAATATTCGGGGCACCACCTGTTTCCAGGGACTATTTTTTACCGTCTATTGATTATGAAACACTGCCATATGTGTGTGTGTTGAATAAGAGGGACAACACTGACTTTCCAAAATACAAGAGTTTATTTACAAAAGGAGAAAAAGTTCACCAATTGTGATTAGTTTGACTAATTAGCACCATTGATTTTATGTGTAAACTAATAAAATGGAAAATTAACATTATTTGGATTAAGAAATGTTTGTTTAAAAATTATTTGGATAAGAAGTAATTGATCTTTGGGAAATTACTTCTATTCATGGATTGGTCACCGAAGGAAACAACCTAATTCCAGTATTTTGATACAAACAGGGGTATCAAACACGGCTAATAAGATTAGTTTCTGTTAGTCTATTCATTGAGTGTCGGCCTGGGCCAACACGAGGGCTAATCTTAGCTTAGCTGTCTGTAACACATGTGGGTGTTTGGAGCAAATACATTTATTAAACATTTAACAAAAAGGGGAAAATTCCTGTCTGATTGACCAACTCAAATTACAGGATTTAAAACGACTCTTTGTCGGGAAAAGTCTTTTACAAACACTGATTTAAGTTTTAGGCCGAGGGGCCAGTATTACCCAAACAGCAGATGAAAACTTATACAAGTTAACAACAGTAAATCACACACTTTAAAAATTAGTGATCCTAAACTAATTTGCCTCAGCCCAAACAGACCTTATGAACATTTAAAGTTCTCCAAGTTGTCTCTGTGTCGATCATGAAGGAGGAATGAGGCGACGTTAGCCCAGCAGCTAAAAATGGCTGCATTAGCTGGTTAAAATGACCCTCGATGCCGTTAGTATGCCTTCCGATGTGGCTAAGCAGCGATCAACACCAGCTTCTTTCACTGACAGTACATTTTTGCAGTTTCCAGCGCAGCAATTCTTATCGGCTCTGTGGCGTCGATTGAATGTGGCCTTGGCTGGATCAGACTCTCACCGGGCATGTGACTCTCAGCTCCTGTTTCTCAGCGTCCAAAACTCTGAAACTCAGAGGGGGTTTTGTCGGCTTTTGAGGATCACATTGTTTTTTGTTTAGCAATATTTAGGATTCACCTGGTAGTCTTTGGGTCTCTTGAAGCTCTTGAGTCTCTCCCAGAAACTCGGGCCTTCCCGTCGCCAGCGAGAGAGGAGAGGGTCTTGCCCTCGCCACCCCCAGTCGGAAGGCTTCTTGGCGAAGGGAGAGCGGCTGCTTGCTGGGTGATATATATATAGACTCTGCCCCCCCACTTCCTGTGGAGCAAGAGTGCAGATTAGCGCCACCCGATGGCTGTGTGTGTGACTCAACAAAACTGTCAAAAGTCTTGCAACAGAATCTTACTTGGATTTAAGGTTGGACTTAAATTAGGCCATTTTCTCCTGAAAATGCTTTGATCCAAACAAAACATCAGTTTTGCTTCATCTGACCAGAGCACATTCTTCCTTATTTTTGCTGTGTCCCCTATAGCTTGTAACAAAGAGGACTTTCCCTGGCAGCTCTAATGCAAAGGCGAGAATTGCTGAATGCAGGACAAACAATTTTCCTGTCATTACGTTCTCCCACCCAACCTGTGTATCTCTGAGGATCACCCACAGCCCAGCCTTTGGGCTGGTTCTCTGATTAAAGGGACTATATCATGTTGTTTTACAGCTTTCAACTTCTGGGATAGAAATGTATATGATAAAATGTTACAGATGGTGTTATACAGTATTAATTTGTCCCTAAATGTAACTTGTGTCCTGTAGTTAATGTTAGACCACGAAGTAAAATGGCTCGTTTTACTGCACCCCCCCCCCCCCCCCCCCCCCCCTCTACGCTCCGCTCCGCTGTGCTGCAGAACCAGGAGCAGATAAAACTGAAACAAACAGAGCTAAGCATCATCACAAACAGTATTCTAAAAAATCATTTGAAAAGCACAGAGTACCACAATGAAACTCTGTTATATTAAGGGCTCAGACGTTTGGTTTATTTTATTTTTGTGTGTGTAAAAAACAGTCAATAAAGCCTATTTCATTTGCTAAATCTCCAGGCTTTAGACAGATCCTAAACCAACTAGCTGATTCCAGCAAGCAAATCTTTCCAGCCCAGTATATAAAAAAGCCATGTCGATTGACATTTTAAAGCCGATAAACTTTTTAAACTACAGACGAGGCTCCTCTTTGTTGGAATTACTTAATCAGAATTGTGTGCTTCGCTCCTGCCAGCAGCTGTACTTAGTTAGAAACGTTATTTTCTACATTGTGTTGAAGAGCGTGTAGCAGTGAAATCGGTCCTGGCCGAAACACTTCCCCTCATTAAACGTTCCGGGAGTTGTCGGATGAATTCAACGGTATAGGGGTATATTAAAAATTCATATCATAACGAAAATAAACACCGGTTTTCGGTATGAACCGGTATACCGCCCAGGCCTAAGATCACATAAGCAGCTTGATAAATGGCTAACCAGCATTAGCATGTAGCCACTTACTTCTCTGTCCATCAGGCGTCTTTGTTCTTTGATCCAGCTGCTGTTCTTTAGGAATGTAGAATAAAATACTGTAATCAAAGCATCCAAACAGGCGTTTTCACAGAGAAAGTAAAAAATCCAGCAAAAAAGTGTTTTAAGCTGCCGAAAACTGAAGCAGCCATTAGCTGTGAGAAGGATGATAATATGTTATAAAATCTACCAGGAGTAAGCTGCTCTTGCCTGCAGGGGCAGTGCAGACACCTCTAGCACTCAACTTTCAATTAATGATGTCACTAGTTGAACACTCAATTGATTTCTACGAGAGGGAGGGGCAGCTGCTCAGACGGCAGAATTCAGGAGGATTACTCAGACATGCGTGAATTAAAGGTCCCATATTATGCTACATTTAGAAAAAAATAATATTTCAATGAGGTCCCCAGAGTATATATTTGCCGTGTGTGCAGGAAAATTCCTCTCAGATTAGGCATACAGCATGTATCTGAAACCTCCTGATTCTGGAAAAGCTGTTTTGGTTGCACTGTGGCTTTAATGCAATGAGCTGCTGCTTTCCACGCCCCCTCCCTCCCGAAGGCCGTGCCCCCACCAACCCGCAACCATGACAACGCAGTCAGAGTTTGTAATGATGGCCGCTAGCAGGAGCGCGATATTCCAAACTGATATATTTGACCCTGAATCTGAGGTTGAAGAGGGAGAAGAGCAACAAGAAGAACAAGAGGAAGTAGTGCGAATGCAGCAGGAAGTTTCTGAATTGAGCCTACAGCTCTCCCCCATTAATGATCATTGATTAGCAGCAGCTGTTGTTGCGTGAAATTCGTTATCTTGGCATTACAAGCTGCAACCAAGTGTGCGGACCAGCCGCTAATGTAGTCTAGTCTCTCCGTCAAAACCCCCGCAACACCCACCGCTCCTCCTCCGTTCTCAGGAGCAAATCTAACGTCAACATATAAACATTAAAAGCCTTTTCACTAATGCCCAATAGTAACAGCATTCATGTAAAAAGGCTACAGCTGCTGTGACCGTTCTATACTACGCGTCAGTGGTATAATGAGACAGAAAGTTTCGTTTCACACACAGCTACATAGCTAACAGCTACACACCAACCTTACACAGCTAAGAGCTACAGCTACACAGCTAACAGCTACACAGCTAACGCTCGGTCTATATTGCCAACACATCACTCACATTGATTAAACATGGTAAAACATGACATCTTACCTCCTCTGATGTTGAAGGCGGCTCACGGAGAGTTGGTATGGCTCCAACATTCAGCCACAGTTTAGTGGCAAAGCCTGACTGGAACTGAAACAGGTTACTGAAAGACTCCGGTGTAAAATGCTTAGCACATACATGTAGTATTTTCGGGACCGTTCCAGGAGAGTTTCCCTCAAAAATAAAAGATATCCACTGGGTCCTCACATCTTCTTGTGTTGGAACTGCAAAAAGACTTTTGTCTTGGTTGTTGCAGCTTGCAACAGAGCAGCTGGCGTGTCGTCCTTTCCCACTGGGCATTGTCGGTGGCGTGTTGCTCAATGTGGCAGACGGCAGTAGCTTAGAGGAGGGCTTATCTTCACAGGTGAAAGTGGGACGGCCTAGTGGGATGGGCCAGATCCTCTACATACGTATGTAGAGGACCCAAATAGAAACAGCTTGTGGGAGGCTCTTTCACAGAAATGCAGGGAAGGAGAGATACTGAGAGATACTGAGAGCACAGACTTGCACACACTTCAGGGGGTCTCCACAGACAACTTATAATTATGTGTGAAAAACATGAAAAAGTGCATTTTGCATAATATGGGACCTTTAAGCCAAAGACCACTCTGGTGGGTTCTTTTTTTGTGAAGTTTGGAGTGTGATTGTTTGAGGTTGTGGATAGTTGTCCTTTTATACTAATAATGAGTTCAAACAGGTGCCATTAATACAGGTAATGAGTGGAGGAAAGAGGCGCCTCTTAGAGAAGAGGTTGCAGGTCTATGAGTGACAGAAATCTAGCATGTTTTGTAGGTGACCAATTGATTTTCTGGATTTTCCCCCTCATTTTGACTCTCAGAGTTGAGGTATGGCCATGATGAAAATTACAGGTGTCTCTCATCTTTATAAGTGGGAGTACTGTTACAGTTGGTGGCTAACTAAATACCTTTTTACCCTGCTGTATTTAGGCAAGGTACTTTTTGTTGGACATGTTTATGTGTCTTGCTGTTAAACATTTGCTTTCCCCACTGCAGTGGTCTTTTGGTGTTCTAATGTGGGAAATGCTGACCAGAGGAGCAAGCCCGTACCCAGAAGTGGACCCTTATGATATAACGCATTACTTACTGAAAGGCAGGAGGCTTCCACAGCCACAGTACTGCCCTAACCCACTGTGAGTATCATGAATGATACCAATAAGCTCCAACCACTTTGGAGTTCTTGTAATAATTCAGTGGCCCTGTTGCAGACACAAAGTCCAACCTGTAACAAGCTGTTCAAACGGTAACTTAGTAGTAGTCAATTGTCCACTACTCTCTGTTCTAACATGGTTATGAAATGTTGTGAAGTTAATGTGTACATAATTTAAAAAGGTCCACATGCAAATATAACCAGTCATATAGATGCACACATTTCTTATTTGGACTATACGCTTTCCACATATATTACTGTCACATATTCCACTGAGGTTTTTTCACACATCCCCACATACAGTGCCTTGCAAGTATTCTTGCACTTTTGTGCATTTGACTCTGATACTGGTAAATAATATCCAGCACAATTAACTGAATTCAAAAGTTACATATTTCAATGAAGAGAGCCTCCCTCAGTATAAATACAGCTGTTTTGTGAAGTCCTAAGATATTTTATCCTCTAGCTAGTAGCTAAATCATTGTTCACATTAAAGTAACAAGATCAAATAATGGTAATAATCATAATATTTTTATATAATCCTAATAACATTGGCCTATGAGTATTACACAAAATACAATGCTTACAAAACAGTCATTCATAAAAGAAAAAGAACAAAAAGTTCCTGGGACCGCAAAAACACTGAGCCATGGGGTGATGGTGCTGTATATCATTCTAAAATGTGGTCCAGCATATAGAAGTGATTGAAATATGATGTAAATCTATTTTTGTATTTGGGTTGTTGATGAAAGGTTTCATAGGGGATGTAGGGGTCTGCTAAGGGCCAAAATTAAGGGAAGCTGTTGTCTGTTTTATCTGACTGTGAAGGACAACTGTACTGGAGAAAATAACTATAAGTTATCTTCACAACAACTGGGTACAAATAAGAACAAAGATTTTATGATGTGTGGTGAGCTGTGTCCGCTCAGAGAGTCCCACTGTGTATTCAAAGATTGTGAATATTTTTGTTGGGTAGTGTAAATTCGTCCAATGCACAAATATCTCACCAGATAACTACAAGTGCAGTACTTTTTTTTCTTATCTTACAAAAGTTGGAGGAAAAAAAACGACAAAAAAATTCTTAAATTGAATAAAACTAACAGTACAAGTTAGACAAAAAGCAGTGCTGTAATCAGCCAAGAAGATGTGGATTATGGTCCTTTTCTTCCTTTCCTCTAGACTCTGTTCTTGTTTTTCCAGATATCACATTATGCTCCAGTGCTGGGACCCCGATCCAGAGCTGAGGCCCAGCTTTGCTACCTTGGTTTTAGCAGTTTCCACAATCCTGTCAAGCCTGGAAGGAGAGCATTACATCAGTCTGAACATCACCTATGTGAACCTGGACCAGCCACGGCCTTACCCCGCTCTCACAGACTCCCCCGATGAGTATGACTCTACAGACGTTGAAGACTCAGGCTCAGACTCAGCCTCTTCCTGATGGACCTGAAGCATCCTGCTAACGGCAGGAGCACAAACACTCTCCTTAGTCTCATCAATGTGTTTTATGTCAAAGCAGTTAAAACAAAAGCCCCTACCTACTGTCTGAGGGCATGAATGTGAGTGTAAGATACTTACTTGACTGTAGTTTACCTGCAGTTATTATTTCTCATCTGAAAAAGTCAACTAAAACTGCCTTAGTGAGTCAAACATCATCCTGTATGTGTTTTTCATACAGCAGCACATTAATAATTCTGTTTTTTTAATAACTTAAACATTTATGTCATTAGATGCAAAAATTGAACATATTACACGCCTGATTATTAAGTTGAAAATGTTATTTCTCTTTATTTTATGATCATTCCCTACATCCACACAAAATACAGTTAAAAGAAAAAAACATTAGAAATAAGAACAAATCAAAAAATATTTCTAATGGACAATTGTCACAAACTGAAAATTAGATCCATATACTGCACAAAATTTGCATTCAATACTTAGTCGGAGGATCCTTTTATTTGGATTATGCACCAATTTTGCATAAAATGAAGGTGATGAGTCTGGTTCTGCTGAGGTGTTAGGGAAGCCCAAGCTGCTTAACAATGGCCTTGAGTGGCAGTCCTTTCATTTTACCACACATTTTCCTTCCACTAAATTTTCCATTAATCTGAACGGGCACAGCTCTGTGTGAACAACCAGCTTTTGACCTTTTGTTGCTTACCTTGCTCTGGAGTGCGCCAGTGACTGTCTGCAAGACAAATGTCAAGTCAGCACTCCCCCTTGATTTTGTATGCCATAGCATAACATTTTTATATAAAAATAATATGTATGTATATATAATTTTTTTACCCCTGGCTGATTTTTTTAAAGTTTGTCCAAGGACAAAGGAATGCAAAGTCTCAGAACAGTAACATCCTAATGATAGGTTTATTTTAAATGTGACAGATAGCATATCATAAGGAATATTGAAAAAATAACTTTCAAAAAAAGAAACTGATTTTCATTTCATTGAGTGAAATAAGTATTTGAACCCCTAACAACCATTAAGAGTTCTGGCTCCCAAAGAGTGGTTAGACACTCCTACCTCCCTCATTAAAGGCAACTGTCTTAACTAGTCACTTGTATAAAAGACACCTGTCCACAGAATTAATCAATCAAGCAGACTGCAAACTCTCCAACATGGGATAGAACAAAGAGCTGTCCAAGGATGTCAGAGACAAATTTGTAGACCTGCACAATGCTTTAACGGGCTACAAAACCATTAGCAAGAACCTGGGAGAGAAGGTGACAACTGTTGGTGCAATTGTTCGAAAATGGAAGGAGCACAAAATGACCATCAGTCGACCTCGGTCTGGGGCTCCACGGAAGATCTCACCTCGTGGGGTGTCAATGATTCTGAGAAAGGTGAGAAATCATCCTAGAACTACACAGGAGGAGTTAGTTAATGACCTCAATGTAGCTGGGACCACAGTCACCAAGAAAACTATTGGAAACACATTACAATGCAATGGATTAAAATCCTCAAATCCCAAAATTTAGCTCTTTGACATTAACTCAACTGGCCATGTTTGGAGGAAGAGAAATGCTGCCTATGACCACCAAACACCGTCCCCACAGTCGGAAACATTTTGCTTTGGGGGTGTATTTCTGCTAAGGGCACAGGAAAACTTCACCGCATCAATGGGAAATAGGAAAAAGCCATTTGAGGTAAAATACTGAGCGTCAACCTCCTTCCTTCTGCCAGGAACCTGAAAATGGTTCGTAGATGGGTGTTCCAGCACGACAATGACCCAAAACATACAGCAAAGGCAACAAAGGAGAGGCTCAAGCAGGAGGACATTAAGGTCATGGAGTGGCCCAGTAGGTCTCTGGGCCTTAATCCAATAGAAGGACTATGGAGGGAGCTGAAGTTCAAAGTTGTATAGAGACAGCCGTAGTGATTTAGAGATGATCTGCAAAAAGGAGTGGACAGAAATTCTTCCTAAAATGTGCCCAAAATTGATCAACAATTACAAGAAACGCTTGACCTCTGTGCATGCAAACAAGAGTTTTGCCACTAAGTATTATCTTTTTTTTTAGTTAAGGGTTCAAAGTCTTATTTCACTCAATGAACTGCAAACCAGTTTCTATCTTTTATTTAAAATGATTTTTCTTTTTTTTTCTTTTGATGTGCTATTTATTACTTTTAAAATAAACCTTCCATTAAAATGATACTGTTCTGAGACTTTTAATTTAATTGTAAACTTACAAAATCAGCGAGCGGTCAAATGATTATTTATATATATATATATATATATATATATATATATATATATATATAGACAAAAACTAAATACATGTTATGTTGAAGAGCTGTTAAGAGCTCTTCAGTTGATTTAATCGCGATTGCAGGACACATTTAAAAGAAGAGACTTAAGATGACAAAAAGACATGGCCCCCTTTATTAGCAACTTGATTTTATTTTTAAAAATTCCACACATCTGATTTAATTTTATTTTTAACTTTAAAATGTTCATGATAAGATTATAAACAACAAAGACTAAATGTATTATAAATCTTTACTCATAAATTGATGTCATGTGAAATTATTTTCCTTTAGTCTGGTAGGAAGAAAAATACAAGAATTCAACAAAGCCTTTTAATTATTATTCAGTAAACATTAAACTGAGCAGTTACAAATATAGTGGTGTTCAAACATATGCCGAGAAATGGGGTTGTAATTCGTACTATGAGAACAAGATGGCAGCAGAAAGCACATTGGATGAGCCTCAGGGTAAAGTGTGGCTACATACCAGTTTGTGTACACTCAACATTGACGTTAATGTCAATATTTTTGGTAGTTTACTGATTTATTTGAATCATTCATTTTCGGAAGGTGGAATGACTATACGACATACAATTGCCATCAATTTGGGTTAATTTTTTATTGTTTATTGGGGATCCCCATTAGAGGGTCACAATTTTTCGATATTCCCACGGGTCACGAGATTCCTGCAGGATTCCCGCGGGACGGGAGTCAATTTCACTGTTGGTAACGTGATTGGGACGGGACAGGAAACAATCCACGGGATTGGACGGGAAACCGGTAATTATAATTTTTTATTTTTTTATTTGTACATTTATCTTGTCAGATATCAGGGAATTAGCTTTAAAAAATGACGCTGCGATGCGGTGCCCATGTGTGTGGTTATTAACTCCGCTGCAAAAGGCAATTTTTAGGTCTACTACACTGCACGCACCAAAACTGAAACTGCTAGGTTGTTGCTACACAACCTGGATAAACTGGTAACCCAATGATATCCGGCTGAAAATGCATGTATCTTAATAGTTTGGTAGTCAGACGAGTTAGCTCCATTCATGACGTGGTTAGGTGGCCAAACAACGAGAATGCAGGATATGGTTAAAGATGGCGGATAAAGCTAAATAGATGATCTTTGATACTCTGCTACGCTATGGTTTAAAGGGGGGCGGGGGGAGCGAGCGCCATAGGAGTTAAATTACTAATCTACGGGATTCGGTTCGGGACGGGAGTCTTTCTCTCGGGATTTTTTCGGGTCAAGATTTTTTTTGGGGGGTTGTCACGTGATCGGGACATGACGGGAGTATTTTGTTTGGGATCGGGACGGGAGGGACAATTGATTCCATTTCAGCCTCTAATCCCCATTAGCTTCCACCAACGTGGTTGCTAGTCTTCCTGGGGTCCCAGTTAAAATGAAAAAAAAATTCATTAATCCATTGCCATCATAATAAATACAAAAAAGCTAATACAGTAAAAAAAATGAAAAAAATCAAACAATCATTCAGTCTGTACAATGCTTCGCTGAAACATAACCATTTAATATCGTTACTAATCTCCGCACTGTCAAAATAAAACATGATGTATATACAACTAACCTGCTAGTATCAGGATAAAATTACCTTAACAAGTTGCACTTCTACAACACACTTTTGGCCAACCGGTGTCTTGCATAATTCTGGTTGAACATGTGGCCACTATCCTAGGCAGAATTGGTAGGTTAATTAAAAGTTTGGTTTCCTGCCACCTAGAACCATTTTTTAAAGGTTTAATGTTCAGAACCTTGGAAGGCCTTTTAGGAAGCTAAACATAAAGCCTTCCAAAACTATTTTGATATGGTTGGAATTATTGTCCTTTTTGAAAAATTCCTACAGTGTCCAAGTCAAAGCAATCACCCTCAGATGAAAGAGAAGTTGGTAAGATCTTCAGAAGGAACTCAACAACCAGCTTGGGCCAACCCAGTATATGATCTGCTGGGACACCTACCTCTCCTCACTGTCTGCAGTCAAGCCAGCTCAACATTGCATGGACTGGAGGAAAAAAGCCGTCCCAGCTACAAAGGGGACGTCCTCAAGTTCAACTAAAATCTGCAGCTACTGACAAGCCAAATGTTCTCAGTGAAAAGTGTTGTGGTTAAATAAAACAAATATTAAGCTATTTAGAATGGATTACATGAAGAATGCTCGGAAGAGTCAAGTTGAGGCTTTAAAATCTTAAAACACTACCAACTGTCAACCATAGGTAAGAAAAAATCATGCTACGGACTTCTGGTGCATTCACACCGCACACTTTGTCAGCATCAAACAACGCTCACTAGTTTGACGCCTATACATTTTAAAGGAGGGGTAGCATGTAAAATCCACTTTTTTTAAGCTTTTCATCACATTCTTATGTCATTCCCTCCTTAAAAACATGCCTAAAGTGTTTCATAGGACAATTTATGTATGTTTGAATAATCTTTTAAAACTCGGACGGCCGCCATTTTGAGCGCTGAACGCCAGAGTCCTCCTAGGTACGCCCTCACCTCCCAGCAATGCCCCTACATTTTGATTATCGCCCTAGCCCTCCCTCACACGCTCGTTAAGCACAAAAGCAGTATGTTGTCATCAATCAACTATTACCTGTGTGTAATAACAGTAACAGCACCAAAATCAGAAAATAAAAGAATGAAATATTTAAAGTCTCAGAGGAGGTTTGATTTTTTTTTGCTTTGAGCAGCACAATAAAAAATTGAGTGCTTTGTAAACTATAAAATGCCGCTGACCACTGGTGCTAAGAGCGGTGGAGAGAAAGCAGTGGCCATAATGTAATGCTTCATGCCCATGCGACTAGAAAATGTGATGACTTTGAAGACAGCGTGTCGAAGTGGGAATGTCGGAGGCTCTTAAAGAGACATGCAGTTAATTTCAAGGCATTTACTTTGGACATGTTGTAAGTGCAAGTTTTCAAATGGGTAGTATATATAATTCATTGAACTTACAGATCAATTTACGTTAATATAAGTGTACTGTACCACAGAATTGCTCTGTCTGCCTGAGAAGAACACGCCACCCCTCCTTTAAGCCTGAAGCTTGCAAAGCGCGTGTGCGCGGGCTTTTTCTCTGGCGGACCATGTGCGGCCCATCATGAATTGGCCATGAACAAAAAATATGTAAATTAATCATTATAACCCCAAAGTTAGTATAACATTAATGCCAATGATGAATGAATGCAAACCTCTAAACTAAAATGTATATGCACAATTTTTTCTCCAGTGTTAACAGCAGGAAAAGTAAGACATTTGTGTTTGGTTGATTATTCCTTTGTTATACCAATGCTTCTATATATTTATATATATATGCTTCTATAATGCTTCTATACTGTTGGTAAGCCTGCTTATTTTCATTTACGTTCTGCCACATTTGTCAGTATGGTGTGTAGGCTGCTCCCCTGAATAACTAAATTCTCACACCCAAAAACCGTATTCTGCTACTGAATCTTGCTTGGTAGCAAATGTTGGTATAGATGGTTGTTGTTGAAGAAACATTTTGCAATTTACCTATTCATTTAACAAGGTTCTCAATGAAGACAGGCTCAACGAGGACAACTTGGACACACACTGTTGTGGGATGGCATTGCATTCTTCAACAAGCATTTCTTGCAACTAAGCCAAGTGTGCTGGCGACACAAACAGAACAAAGAAAAATGATTTCACAAGTTTCCTATGGAGTGAAGATGCAGACAGCCTGTTCCATCCTACCCTAATCCAAATAGTTTCTGATAATAACGTCTGTAGTCTGATGGGATGAACGTTGACATCTTTTTGGACAGAATTCAATCCCAGATAAAGAAGATATTTGATTTCCACTAGTTGGGGAACCTCATATGGGTATCAATCCACATTAAGATTGCCTTTAGTTATGACAAACATTGATTTTTACAGAGACAGCAATGTCACTCCACATCATTATGCTACCTCCACCAAAATCTGTTTAGTATTGGCAAAGAGGCTTTCTATTGGTATAAAGTTCATCACCAAGAAGCATCATTACGACATGATAGACCAAAAACAATAATGTATCTACTTGTTGTGCTTTGTCAAGCACTTGTTAGCTAGCTAGCATGGCTTTCAAATAATTAAGCAGCACTGTAGTATAGTTATACAGTATATGTATAACACATGATGGTATGCTGTGGTAATTTATCAACAAAGAAAAAAAAATTAGCGAGATAGTCTGCTGATGTCTGTAAAATAGTGTTATAAAATATTTATTTGTTTATAGATTCCTTTCATTTTGTTACGCTTTGACCACTTAAGCACAATAGTTCATTTATTTTATCTCATAGCCTAATCTCTTTGTATGTATGCCTTGTGTTACACTAACCGATTTCCCAGTTCTCCACTAGAGTTCAGTAATGTACTTAAAAAGGATTTACTGGAACTGACTATCTGCTTCCCAGCTGCACAGACTAAACTGTCATACGTATGGTATGATAATATTCTGTACATAATCAGGTTTTTTGCTTCCTTTTTAGAGCTGAACTCTAAGCCCAATGCACAGTATTAGAACAGATGAGAACACATTGAACTACAGAATTTCTTTCTTTCTTTAATTCGGTCTTTACACTGGCTGGACTAAACTATTTAAATTTCTGGTGAGTAACATACAGCAGCAACTCCTTGCATTGTAGATATAATTCACCCATAGAAAGCAACCCTACCTGTAGACAAAGCCACAGATTGATCTTTGAAATAGAAATAAAAATTATGTTTCCTGCTTCCAAGGACAGAAGTCAAACCCAAGATACGGGATATAGACAAAGTGAATCGATCTTAACGAATAAAAATTGTTTGTTGTATGTAAGGCTTCTATTTTCAGGTAGAAAAACCTAGATACCAACATGTTGCTCAAATTCAATGTATGTCCTTCCTAAGAAAATGAACAAGCGTACTGTCTCAAGTCTTTTGCAAACTTTAACAGGTTTTCCTTCCAGGGTTGCATTGTATTCAACTCCATCAAACTTCCCAAAACAAACCCATAGCTTGATGCAAAAACCATGTTTCCTATTTTGACATCAAATTTCACTCAGGTGACCTCATTTTATGAATTATAATGTTTCTGAAGGCAACTGGTTGGACTGGATTTTGATTTCGACATATCAGAGCAAAGGGATTTAAATTTGTATTTATTGCACTCTTTTTAGACACTGATTTGCAAGAAGAAAAACCATCTTTTGTTTTCTCCACACAAAATTTCTGTGCTACAATCTTGTTGGTCTAACCCATGAAGACAATAAAATACAGTGTGGTTTGGAGTTGTAATGAGACAAAACAAACTCTTTCATGCTTTACTACATGCTGTGCTTTGCAGATGCGCCCGTCCTTCTTTTGACAGCGTAACTTTTAATTTCTAATAACAGTGACTTTTATCTTGTATGTATTTGTCTTTTTTCCTGTCCTGCTGGTAAATGAGCTGTTAAATTAGTTGACATCCAGAGCTGGAAAGCATAAATAACTTGTGCCAGACTCATGTGCCAGATCAGAGAGAGAGAGAGAGAGAGAGGAAATGGCATAATAATCACTAATATATGAGACTGGCCATGTGAATGAGACTTTCAGAAACTGCTATACTAATTATTTCTGTTAAAAGGCTGTACTGATGGCCGACTTGCTGATAAATGGCCAAGGCAAACTCGGACTTGGGGAATTCTGTAGATTCAGTGCAAACCTGATGTCACAACAAACATAACCCAGTGATAAAGTTATGTTTAAAATACTTTTATGATAAGAAATGTTGTATCTTGCTGTATTATTCTCCATTGATAAAATGTTTTTCATTGTGCAGCAGTGAGTTTATTACCCCCTGGTAAGTTATTTTACCCTTGGCGGCTTTTTTCATTTTTAGAGAGAGAGTGCTTTATGCAGATTTTGTCGAAAAGGCTCACAAGCTCATTTTTCTGCTGGGAAAAAACCCCCAGGATGAGTCTTTATGGTTACCAAGTGTGCATGACTGGAAGAGGGCATTTGTAAAAGCTAAAATAAACCTGTACGTTGTCAGCAAGTGTCATTTGACCATAGAATCTGCTTGGTATTTACTGTTTATTACATTGGAAGTTTGGAATCAAACATTGTATATATGTTTCTCTCTCTATTTTTCATTTTGTGTTAGGGGCATAAAAACATCTGCACTTTCTAATTTTATTATTGAGATACAACCCACTGTCTTCCAAAGACATTGCTGCAACATAGGTGTCCGTGGTATAACAGCTTGATGTAATAGCACACATGGCCTAATTGCTCATGGCTGCACCAATTCACCTTGCTTTCAGCTCTTACTGTAAAAGGAATGCCGTAGAGACTACATAGAATAAATTACACGGACTAAATCAGGTTAATGTACAGCTTTATTGTTACAGCGTAATTGCTTAAAGCACTGTTTACACCTCAAGTTGTTGCATGGTGTCTCTTTAATATATAATTGGTATCCTAACAATGGCTTTTAAAGACCTTTACTACAGTACAGCTCATTGAGCCAAGTAATGATGGAGAGTAAAATGAAACACGGTCGTTAAATTTGCAAAAAATTTAAGAAGTATGTGGCTTTTGTTTACAGCTGCTGCAAGTCAATGCTTTGCATGACTTTTAGACACCCTTTTAGCTGCAAGTCTCGGGGAGTAATTTGCTAAATCAAGAACAAACTATCTTTCCCCTTTGTTTGCAAAATAGCTCAAGCTCAGTCACATTTGGACTGGATTTTGACTATTTCATTCTGGCTGATATTTTATGCTTTGATCTAAACCATTCCATTGTAGATCGGTTTTCTTGTCATGCTGGAAGTTGAAGTCTTGTCAGTTGGAACTTCAGCTCCATCTCCCATCCCATCAACTCTAAACTCTTCACTACTGTTCTATAATAAACCTCTACAACTTGATTTCTGAAGTTTATTTGTAGCACTAGATTTTTTTAGAGATGTATTTGTCAAATGTAAACCTCATCCCCAGAACATTTTAGCAGTCACTAACACTTCTTTTTTCAAGGAATGTCATGTACTTGCTCCAGCCATCTTCACAGCAACACTTAGGACCTGCTTCAAGGTCTATGCTGAAGATAAAGCGTCATCACTGTATCATGCTGAGACTTCCATTTTTTACAATGGAGATGGTTTGAGATGTAAAACAACTCTATAAGATAAATTTAGCTAATCTGTGGATGTCTGTCTATATAATGTAATAGCATCTAACTTCTAAATCTGCACAAATCATTGAATAACTTGTTATATTTTTTTGGTCATTAAGTAATTCAGATCACCAAATAAGGGTTCAATGCCCCCCCCCCCCCCCCCCCCCCCCATGTGTAGGGATGGGTATCGTTAAGGATTTATCGATACTACTACTCTTAATGATATTCCTTATTGATCCCGTTTTGTTCGCTCTGCCATCGAGTCTGTGTAACTACTGGCGCGTGGAGCTTAGTGAGAGCCCGGCAGCCGCCCCTCCCACCATCAGTTCCCACGGCGTGTGTTTAAGGAGGAGCAGGCTGCTAATACAGTGCTTGGCTTGTGTTTATATTTCCCGCAAAAGATCAATACAACCTTAATTTTACCGTTAAGAGGACCGATAAGGCTGAAGCTTATCGGTCCGGGTGGACCGTCAGAATCAGTCCTGGGCTAAGTTAGTACTTAATAATAAGGTTTTGGTACCCATCCTTACCCATGTGCGCTCTTTCAGACAGGCTATGCCATAGTTTTATCATGAATTTTATGTGTAATCAGAAATTGGATTTTCTAGGCTCCCAGTTGGAAACAGGACAAGAACACAACCAGAAAACACAATTTCAGTCTGAAAAGATGGGGGTTCATGAGAAGTTTAGTATCCTGTGTAGTTGCCAGGCAAATAAAGCCCAGCTAAGGCCTTGTTCACACGGCAGGATTTTTTAGGCTGATTTTGCAATGATATCCCCTTCGAACATTCCACAATTATGGAGATGGTTCTTGAAGGAAACGTATGTAAGAAATTAACAAAAATGAAATTAAGAAATCATGTTCTTTTGAAATACTTATATCACTGTCAACAGTGGTCCGGCCAAGATATTGTTATGTATAAGTGAAAGTTGCAGCCCCCAAGTGATGTTATTGTTGTCATGTTCTGTTTTGGTCTGAGGCTCCACCCTCAAGCTATCTACAAATCACAAAGTCAGTAGAGTTTCCTCATCCGGGTTGCTAGCTATGCTCTGTTTACCACAGCTGAAGACCTCGTTATCAATACGAAATACGTCATGACAAAGTCTGAAATAAAACTAGGATTTGTATAGCAGATGCCTTTGAAAGATGGCGACGGCTGAAAATGGAGAAGAATTTGAATACAGACGTCAACGTCGCCAATTTTCTCCTGGACAGGTAAGATTCACCTATGTTTGGCTAACTTACTTGACAGTTGAACAAAGTTATGCATGTTCGTGGGAATTAACGTTACGTTAGCACATATGGAGGGGATTGGTCATCAAATTGAAAAGGTAAGGAGTTGTTTGTGAGATAAAAACGACGAGTCGTCATTGCTAACATTAGCATCAGGGCCCGTTTCTTTGTCATTATACTTAACTGTCGAAGAAAACAACAGCACGTCGATTCTGGCAACGTGAAACGTAATGGAGACGTATTGAGTAGCCTATACCTCGGTACAAATAATTCCTCATTCTTTCTTCGTGTACATTGTGGACTACACATGCTGCAAGTTAACGTGTATGACCATTGCTAATATTATTTAGTTAGGGTCAGCCGTACCTGCTGGATCCCGCAGCAGCTGGCAACCTCGAGTCAGGAAGGGATACACAGTTCTACAGTATTTTGAATGTGATTGCAGAACCGCTTTTGGCCACAATCCTACATACGTTTCCTTTAAAGACATACTCCATGACTTAGCAGATATTTTTTCTCTGCCGTCCTCTCAAGGCTTCTGGCATTACGTCACTAACGTAAAAACAAATCTCTATGGATCACATCTGAAGAAGATGAACAGGTCGCTCCTGTCCCAGAGACTGTTCAAGAGTCGACTCACTCCGCGCCGACCTCAGTTTCTACAACAGGCCAACCATACTTCAAGCTACAAAGTTCAGCATCTTTGTCTCTTCCCCATCAGTACGTGTTAATTATCCCTACTTGGTTTCACCTGTTGTCCTCCCTGTGTCTTCCCTCCAGCTCCCAGGTGTTCTCTTTTCCCTTATTATTCTTCCCCAGTATATATACCTCCCTGTGTCTGTCTGTCTTTGCTGGATCCTTCGTCATACCCCCCCTCATGGTGTTCGTCGTGCTGTGCGCCCAGGATTATACTTGGAAGTTTAATAAAATGGGAAACAACTTCCCCAAACCCGTCTCTGCGCTTGAGTCTGACCCCAAGAACCTGACAGTTAACTAATCCACAAACTTTTGCAATGCTATGTCCTCCATACACTCTAAAAAGAAAACCTGAGATTTACTTAAAAATGTTTTGTCAAGTGGTTCCACACAACTGCTTTACACAGGGGGCCCGGTGGCATTAGTGTCCGTCAGCCTCACCTCTGTCAGTGCTCCCCAGGGCAACTGTGGCTACAATGTAGCTCACCATCACCAGTGTGTGAATGTGTGCGGTAGTGGGTGAATGACTGAATGTATTGTAAAGCACTTTGGGGTCCTGAAGGACTAAATAAAGTGCTATGCAAGTGCAGGACATTTTACTTGGGAATGACATCAAACCCAGCTCTGGGTTCCAACTTCTGGGGTAAATGGAACACAACGTTAATTTCTTACAAATGGAACACACCATAAAATCAGTTAATGTGTGGTGTATCAGCATTGCCGTGTGGCCACACACCACACTGTACAACTGAAACAGGAATATCCGTGATGTTTTCATCTCTGTGTGCAGTCTGAAACTCTTGTGACAATTTAAAAATCATGCCATGTGAACTAGGCCTAAAACACTTACTGTCAATACAATTCATTGACAACTTAGTTCTTATATTTTAGTGTTGTTCAAGTTTATCATGTTAGTTTTGTTTGGGCAGAACTTAGGATAAAACTTGCTCTTCTGGTTCATAAACTGAACTCTGCATAGCTCTCCGACATTGAAACTACTGTCTGAGCCCAATGCTGAGAGGGTCATGTGACATTGATACACTGGAAGAAGCAGCCAATTCAGTCTCTATTTCATTTTAAACGTTGAAACTTAGATTAGATTGACCCTGGCCTAGTTCCTTTCAATTTCCAAGCTGTAGAACTGGATTTTTAAAGATTTCCAGAGTGAGAGATTTCAATTTCCTTTTCTTATCTTTTCTTGAGTTTCTTTAAATCTGGAGATATATTACTTTTTGAGATATTTTTGCATTGTTATCTTTGAATAATAAAGCTACTTATTATTTTATAATAATGATTATTTATAATAATATTTCTTTGTTCTGATAAAGCTGTTTCCTGAGTTCTACAGGTCTTGCAGTGAACTGGCGTACAAGTGTAAAAAAAAGGTTTATCACTTCTAAATGATACCATACTGGTTTGAAAAGTTGTTTTTTCTTAATAAATTTAATTGACTCAATTTATCTTGGTCTGACAGTAAACTTTTTTACATTTAACCTCTGTAAATCAACACTGCAAAAAAAGTTCTGATGAATTTAATCCCCTCCCATTAGAAGTCTGTTTTTTCTTTATGTTAGAAGTAGCAAAACTGTTCAGGAAATCTTCGGGTGCTATACTACCTTGATCTCCTAGTAAGTCAGGGATCAGCTCAATGGAACCCTGCGTGCTTCTGTGGATCCACTGTGTCATCTGTATCAGGAAGGAAAATAAATGGACACCATTCCTTTGGGAGCTCTAGGCTGTAGTTAATTGGAAAATACTAGTGATCCTACAGCTTTGTATTACCTTGTTTTTCTTCAAAAATGGCTAAATGTCTTTCCTATATTATACGTTGACAACGGAAAACACATGCATTTCTAAAACTGGTTCAAGTCAGGGCCAGAATTGAAGTTAAAAGTTACTAGTATTCAATCTTCTTTGCCTAATTTATTTTACTCTGTAAAACCATGATGGCTGGTTTCAAAAATACAAAAACTGCATTCCAATAATGACTTTATGTTCTGTTATTCACAAGTGGCTATAAGTTTGAAATGACTTATTGAGTACTGCTTATTTCAGTGGATTGCTCTCATTCCAGTTCAAGACAATAATTCAAGGCAGAAATAAATGTAATGAATTGTCCTGTACAACCCAAAAGACAGCTACTTGCATAGGGACTTTGAATTATCTCCATATTTTAAATGGTGGTTTAAATTGATGATTTCCTGCAGCCATGAATCTTTATCGCATGGCAGCAGAAGCTTTGGCTGTCCTTAGACGGCAGTAAATTGTAAACAAGGATGTAAAAAAAGGAGAGTTCATTTATGATTCCCTTGCTGGGGTGAAGAGTGTATTAAGCCACATAAACCTCAACTTTGCAGGCAAAAACAAACAAAAAAAACTGCTGGGTTAAGGGATGCAGAATATGCTGCTAAATTGCAGTAAAATGGTGAAAACTCTAGAAAACAATGATTTCCATCCTATCCCGTCATCAGATCTATGTTTTGCTTTACCTGCTTTCACACCAGTTTTAATGTCTGGACGTTTGGCACAGGCAAGCACAAAAATAGTACAAATCTTAAAAAAGGGAAGAAAAGACAAAACTGCAGAAACACAATGAATAAGAGTGCTTCTACTTGACTGAGAATCTGTGAGTAGTGAGGATTATTGCAGCAGTTTGGCATGTTCTCAGGCCTCTTTAAAATTCTGATTCTTACCACTTTCCTCCAACCCCACTACAAAGTACTTTGGGTAACCTACTCTCTCCTGTATTTATAGATTCAAATTTTCAAGCTCATACAACGTTATTACAGTTTTTTTTCAATTATTTAAACACATTTCTTGAAACTATGTCTGAGATTCTCAAAACAGTAAACACAAATCTATAAAGTCTCACCCAATTTCCCAAACATTGTATTTCCAGGTCAAAATGAAACTCTACACTCAAAACCATTCACTCTTGCGGAAAAACCAGACTTTGCCCACAGACACCAAATACAAGCCCTCAAAAACACACACACACTACAACATGGTCTTACACATTGGTCCAATAAATTAAAAACATTTTTTGCAAAACTGGCAAGTTATGTTGCTTGTGGTTCTTCCCCACAAAAACCTTTTTACATGATGAACACAAAAGATGCAACCAATATGTATATATAGTGTCACATTTTTATTCATGTACCATACAGTACCACACACACCAAAAACTTTATTCCACCTCAGCATCCCATCTTTGGTCTGGGTCAAAGCCAAAGAATCTCATCCACATCACAAGCTATATTGGCCCTAGTCAGGCGATGGGGGTTAAATCCTCTTGCATGCCTGATCTACCCCTGGTATGCATCTACTGATTTGTCCAGGCAGGCCTGGAGGAGGTGAACGCGGACATGAGATTCTCTGTCGTCCACTTTCCACCACCATGCCTAAAAAAACTTTATTGGGTATAGAAAGGGAGAGTATGTAGGCAGAAAGATGTTAGAACACCTTGGGTTATTGGTAAACCAGTCATGAACCAGACCAGCACGATGGAAGCTGACGTTATCCCAAACAACAACATAGAGAGGTTGCTCTAGGGTTGCTGGTGCCCTGTAGTCCTGTCCTTGTCTTAGACTATCAAGAAAAGCAAGAAGTATAATGTTATAAACACCTTGAAACAGGACGTCACACAAGCCCCCACCCCCCAGCTTCTGTCTGGAGGGCACAAAGACGGATTGCCCCTACTGCCTACCATTGTTGCTAACTGACAGGTGTCAACAGATCATCGCTATTGTACATGGCAGTGAAAGAAAAAACTGTCAGCATGGTTAACATGTGCAGCACTGCAGGTTGCAGAAATAGAAGAAAAAAACACAGTAATAATATTAAAGAGGTTCCAGTTGATGAAATACACTGCCGTCTATGGCTAAGTTAGAGTGGATGATCTATCCATCCAGAGATCCAGTCTCATGAATGAATCTGCTCACTCTCACTCACTGGAGGTATGTTGATATTACTATATATGTATGCATTGTTTTCTTCTGCTGTGTAAAGTTGAGGCATTATGATCAAATAATGTAAATATCTGTAAACTGAACTGGCGACGGTCATATCTGAGGAGTTTCATCCTGTAGCTTGTTAGCTTTTTGAAATGGTCTGTAGGCTAGCTCTTTGGGCTAGCTCTTAGCTATCTCAGCTTTCTTTCATGTTACTGGTTTTACAAACAGCTGCCCGGTAGGCTGTAAGTTTAATATCTTATTTCTTTATGGGCGTCTGGTTATAGTAAAAGCCGTGGTGCTGCGCTCAGCCAGACGGTGATGTCATTAGCTAGCTGTTCTCTACACAGAGTGCTAACGCAGCTTGCAAAGTGTAAGCTTTCGGTTCGCCGTGAAATTGCTTCATAACTCCGTAACGTGTTGTCTTTGGGTTGTGAATATGTCTATGACATGTTAGTATTCTAGTAAACTTATAAATAGTGGCCTGTCGGGGGTTAAACTGGCTGAATGGTAACTTGATTGTTGTGACTCATCAAACTGCTGTGTAGATGATTGATCAGGATAAAAAGGTGTTTGAAGAGTTGAGCGCTGGGAGTTGTACTATTGTTTGTATGCCTTCTTTGCTTTTGCTGTGTAAATTCAAGGCATGTTGATCATATAATTGTAGATATCCCCATACTGATCTGTTGACGGTCAAATCTAAGGAATTTCCTCCCGTGGCTTGTAACAAAACTGTCAATAAACGGTCTGGAAGCTTTGCGCTACATACAGTTAGATTTCTGATGTGACTTTTTCGATTGTCTGCTAAACAGGGTTTAGGTTTTATTTTGTTTGTGTACTTGTTCAACCACAACTGCACTGCTTTGCATAGCGGTGTGGAAGCTTTTTGCCCTCCAGTGTTGTACACATGCGTGGAAAAACCTGGATGAACAATTCAACCTATCTATAGGGTCCTAGAATGGCATGGTGGTGGAGTGCCCCTCGTTGGCTGATTGCTGCGCACATAGTGACATTCCCTCCAAGTTGACCAGGGACATTTACAATTGCCCGATGCCCAATTATTTTCCTCCCCCCTTCTCCTCAAAACCTGCCTCATCCACAAAGATAATTTCATGGGGAGTACGCCATCCTTTAATCTCAAAGATTCTCTACATAACACATAACAGAGTAGAGTTAATCCCTACCCTGAACCACAGTTCAAAAGTGCTGAAAATGGTAGCATAACTGCCATGTTGCAATAAGACACAATACTTGATATATCAAAATAATACCTGAACATATTCCACTGGCTGGTTTTTCACTCTGTCACAGTTTCTTTCAAAAGGGACGCATTACGCCTGTTTCATCCAGAATTGGTTCTTTCAGAGGATGCAGTCAATTGTGGAGAAGCTAATGGCATTTATTCCCCGGAAATTAAGATCACCCTTAATCATTCTCCTTTGAATTGCTTGCAGGCGGATTACATTATTGGCATTTACAATGTTTACAAGCTCCCTCTCTTGCTCCTCTGACAGAAGCCTTAACCTTCCTCCACCAGGTGGTCGTCTTTGTGTCCTACAAAAATAGAAGCACTCACTACTCTAACTGTCACAAATCATTTTTACAGGGAAAAAACTGGAAAAATACTGAAACTCAAGAAACTTAAGTTTAGTAACTCAAAAGTTACTGTACACAGCAATCTTACTGAAAGTACACCTACCTGTTTTCCTCTCTGAAGGTTCTGATGATGGAGGCAATGATTAAGCAACTCATTTGGCTGGACTTGTTGCCCAGCCTCACTCATAGTCATACCATGAACAAGGACATGTCAACTAAAGTGGCTTGAATTTCATCCAAGACCACTTGTCTCCTTGCCATTGCTCTTTCCCATCCTCATCACTATTGTCCTGGACCATCTTTGCCTCCTCACTGTTGTCCTCCACCTCCTCCTCCACCTCTTACTTTGTATCTCTTTGGATCAATTATTTCAATCCCATATGAGCTGACTTTGGCCATTTTATCTATCAATCAAAGTTTCTTATTAGTGCATGGTAAATTTTGACGCCTAGTGTCTCCAATTGGTTAATTGTGTGCTAATTGGGCTCAAGCTGTGCTGACTGCAGTTAACATTGTTGAATGCTAGTACTTCCTAAATGACCACACGGTTTCAGCTCTGAAAAATGTATGGATTTGTGTGTAGTCTTTTGCAGTAACAGTTCACCAAATCGGACTCATGTGTTAAAGCAGGAGAATAGTTATAGTTCAGGGAAAAATATGATTATGCTTTTGAAATTTGAGTTCAAAAGATTGTTTATAGTGTTAAAGCAATCCAAAAAAAAACTGTAATGGAGGCTCATGAAACACAGATCACGAACATTATTTACCTCAAAGCAAGATCATATTTTTTTAGATGTGAATCAAAAGTCAACAAATCAACACTCTGCAGTTGCAACTTTATTTTTACTGAGTAATATATATAATAATAAAATACAGAAAGTAAGTCACGGGAAAGAATGAATTTGCACGGTGTTTGTTTTAGAAACTTGTGTCAGGATGTGGGGTGAAAGGTATGGACCCAACCGCAGAAGCAAATTATAATTATATTGCTGATTATTATTGCTGATTATTACACCCACCCGACGCCTGTCGGGTGGGTGACCCGGATGGTGTCCTCTGGTGGGGCGAGCGTCGGGTGAGCGACCTGGATGGCGTCCTCTCACGGGACGGGAGTCGGGCGGTCGACCCGGATGGCGTCCTTTCACGGGACGATAGCCAGGATGGCGTCCTTTAGCTGGATATGAGTGGACGGACAGGTGATCCTCTCTTGGGGACCTGGAGGTACAGTGGGAAGCTGTACGGACGTCATTTGGTGGGACGGGAGACGGACAGAGGGCCCGGCGGTCCTCTCCTGGGGACCTGGAGGTCCAGCGGGAAGCTGGACGGACGTCCCCTGATGGGACGGGAGATGGGCGGACGGCCCGCCGGTCCTCTCTTGCCAGAGGAGGCAGCTCCTCTGGCAAGGAGCTTGGCTGGTCGTCGGTGGAGAGAGAGGGACCTGGTTGGTTCCCCCTGATGGGAACGAAGGAATTCATTTCGTAAACTGCTGATTCACGAAATGTATTCTATTATGCATTTCGTTCACGGAATGAAAGCATACATCACTGAAAGAATTTCGTAATTTATGAAGTTACTATTCCGTGGACGGAATGCCGTCTGTAACTGCAGAGTTGGAGAATAAATCCCTTTTGTACACGTAATAATTTCTGTAAAACAACACAATACTTTTGTGGACGAAAGTTTATGTCGTCTACGACAATGAATAGTGCATTCAGCCTTATGTCCACGAAGGAAAAAGCCACCAGTCAATTATGTTCACAAAACGATGTGCTCTCTTCAGTGTTTCGTTGACACAATGCAAACCAATTTGTGTATTTCATGGACAAACGGTGTTATCGCCATTGTCCATTGAAAATGTCCCATCAAGAAGACAAAAGGAAGAGAAATCCATGGACGACAACTGGCTTGCTGAAAGCTTGCCAAAAAAACTGTATTATATATGAAATTCATAAAAAATAGAACTAGCAAAAATGAGAGGTAATATAAAATGTACAAAAACAAACTAACCTCACTCTCAAGGACACAAAAGAAACTCTATTATGATAGAATATTTGAAAACAGTAAATACAATATCAAACAAACGTGGAATGTAATAAATCAGGTTTTAAATAGATGCAATAATAAAGAAGTGCCACATTATTTTTTGAAGAATACAGACACTAAAGTAGAAAATACACATAATATAGTGGAGGAATTTAAATATTACTTTGTTGACATGGGACCATCACTTGCACGAAACATCTCTGTCCAGAATAAAAACAAGGATCTCTTTAGAAACACAATAAATACCAATATGAAGTCAATGTTCTTAGGTGGGGTGTCAGAAATGGATGTTATTAACACAGTGAAAGCTCTTAAAAATAAAAAAACAACTGATATAAATCAAATAGATATAGGGATTGTCAAAGATGTTATTGATTTAATTGCAAAGCCACTGTCTCACATTTGTAATCAGTCATTTCTGTATGGAATTGTACCGGACAAAATGAAGGTAGCAAAGGTTATTCCTGTATTTAAGAGTGGTAACTAACATCTTATGGAAAATCATAGGCCAATATCAATCCTTCCACAATTCTCAAAAATTTTAGAGAAACTTTTTGTGACACAGTTAGATAACTTTTTGGAAAAATATCAATTATTATGTCAACAATTATATGGTTTTCGAGAAAAACGGACAACAACATATGCCATTATGAATATGTATGAAGAGCTCAGCTCTGCTTTAGACAACAATGAATTTTCAATAGGTATATTTATTTATTTAAAGCAAGCTTTCGATACTATTGACCACAAACAATTATTAAAAAAGCTTGAAAAGTATGGGATTCGAGGCAATGTTCTCTCCTGGATTAAAAGTTATTTGGAAAATCGTCAACAATGTGTTCAAATAAAATCTGCAATGTCTGGACTCCAGAACATAACGTGGCATACCACAAGGTTCTGTGATTGCTCCAAAACTCTTTATTATTTTTTTAATGATATTTGTAATTGGTCTCACCTTTTTAAATTTATTATGTTTGCAGATGATACAACCATAGTATGTTCAGGTAAAAGATTAAATGAACTTTTGATGTTGATAGAAAGGGAACTAGACCTGCTTAAAATCTGGTTTGACACAAACAAGCTGTCACTAAACATATGTAAAACAAAGTTTTGGGTTTTCGGAAGTAAAAAAGAGACTCAGGAGATAAAACTTAAAATACATGGCATTGAAATTGTAAGAGTCTTCGACGTAAAATTTCTCGGGGTTGTGATTGATTCCAAATTTACATGGAAACATCATGTACTATATATTAAGGACAAAATATCAAAAACACCTGGTATACTGTATAAAATAAAAGATTTTCTCAGTAATAAATCCTTGTTTATAATTTACTGTTCCTTAATACTTCCATATTTGACCTACTGTGTGGAACTATGGGGTAATACCTTTAAGACCACACTTAATGATATAGTTCTATTACAGAAACGTGCCATACGTCTGATTAATAATGCTGGGTATTATGACCATACGCATCCATTATTTATCAAATCCAACCCCATGAAATTTGGTGATATAGTTTATTACAAAACAATTCAAATTATGTTTAAAGCAAAACAGATAAATCTTCCAGAAAGTGTTCAAAAACACTTTCAGCTTCAACAAACTAAATATTATTTAAGAGATGATTGCAAATTTGTTTTGCCAAAAGCTACTAAAGGATATAAACAAAGATTTTGGTCTTTTTGTGGGGCTCAGTTATGGAATAAAGAGAGTGAAGAGGTGAAGAACTGTCACGCTTTCTTTACATTTAAAAAGATGATTTCCCAGTGTATTTTTGAGAGATATGTAAAAGAATACATTTGTTTTCCTTATTTAAAATATATATTGTATATTTTCTACTTGTTCCAATTGCATAATATAAGGTAACTTATATTGAGTTAAAAGGTTAATAAGGCAAACAAGCTTTTGCTTCTGCCTGTTTTGGTCTCACATGGATTGTCGATTGATTGTATGAAATATGTAAAACATATTTTGTGTGACTGAAACAAAATAAACTGAACTGAATAGTAAAGATGCAGGAACTAGCAGTCCCCAGATGCTACACCCTTTGGAGCCCTTTGGCAGGAAGCAAAGGTGAAGGTTTACACCTATCAATATTCCATCAAAAATACTTCATGTGCAGAAGCTCTTGAGTCCATCTCTGAATTCAACTCTTCAAATATTTATAGTTTTCTCAAGGCTGGAATAGCGGTTACACAGCCAGTCAGAAGTGAAATAATTACTGTTGATAACAAAGTTTTGGTCAGATGCAGAGATGACAAAACACATTTACTCCATAAGTTGACAGCGTTTATGAAAGTTAACATGTGCTATCTTAATGTGAGTTGTCAAAGTTAAAGGAGTCACCAAAATTACGACAGACCACCTGTGTATAGATTGCATTCAGCTGTTCTGTGAAAGCCTCTGAGCACAAAGAGCATCAAGAAACACAGTAGACAGGTCAGAGAGAAAGCTGTGGAGAGCAAAGTTAGTTTATATATCTCAAACTATCATTCAAAGATGGAAAACATATAGTGGAACTGCAGCTCACCAGCACAAACATGGAGCAAGTAAGCTGTCCTGCAGAGTTCAGTCCAGCTTGCCTTAGCTTTTTCAGAAAAGACAGAGCCATGGGAAAGTATTCTTAATGATGTTGAAATTGTTAATGGTAGAATTGCCTTGTGTTGAAAGTGTCTTATACAAATAAAATTGTCTTGCCATGCCATTTTCAAGGCCTTGGATATGTTGAATCCAAGGTGTTGGGTCTGGTGAGTGTGTGTGCAGGTTTGTGTATCTCCTCACCTTTTTCCTGCAGGGTGTGATAGGCAGGTGTTGCACCAGCTTCAGGCAGTTTGAAAGTGGAGCAGTCCCCTGAAGCAGACACCAGAGGGTTACACTCTACCAAGGGTTCCCCTTACATTTCAAGTTCCTGGGCCTCACTGAGGCATCTTAGTAGCTCTCAATCCCTCCAACGTTTCCATTCTCTGGTCCTCCAGAGTTGTCCTCATTTAGGAACCTTCCTCTGATCAGCATCTTCTTACCTGGGAGCACTCCTCCACTGATCTTTCAACTGCCCTACAATCAATCACCTCCCTGGACTCTTCGCCACTCACCTGTCTGTCCATCCTAAAACCCTGGCATCTCTCAGCGACCAACTACTACAGAAAAGTTAAGAAGGAATTAACAATCCATCACACAGTTTGCAGTCACACTTTCTCAGGATCAAACTACCCTCCTGAGATAATCTCCAGCTCCAGAGCCTATTATGAATTCTGACCCAGATTTAGTTATACAACACTCATTTAAGGTTCTTCCAGTGGTGCCATCTCGTGAAGTTCCCTTCCATCCCTTGTCTTTCAAGATACAAAATTTAATATTTTCAATAAAACTTTTATATTGGATTTTGTTACTGTGTGTGGGTTGTGTTCGCTCCAGAGTCACTCTAAAATCATGACACAGGTACATGAAGCTATGTGCTATTTCCACAGCTACTCCATCAACCAATGTTGGAACAGGGCTGGGGCTCTGCCCCAAAAAGTCAGTGATGGGATCCTTGATCTTCCTCATACGGAAGCAGAGGTTGTTCCCCTGATACTATCCAACAACATCTAAAACTAGATTTTAAAAAAGAATTATGTAAGCAGTAACAGTCATTTTTTCACCAGAGAACAGATATGATTACATTTCTCAAGTCACAAGTCAACTGAATCAGCAACAACATCTCAATAAATAAGGACACTGATCAATGAAGACTTGTCCAGTTTTACAATCACTGAGGATTTCACCATTGTCTTTGGCAATCACTCATGGGTGATACGAATCATGCTTTGACTCTTGCTAGCCAGGTTTGACCCCTGTTTTTAGCACAACCATGGTTTTCTGTTTCACAAAGATTGGCCCAACTACCCTTGAAAGAAAATTATACTAGACCTCCAGACTTTTAAACCTTTAACTTTTATATGAGTGAAGAGTCCAGAGGTTTCTATTAAAAAGGAATAAATGTCTCCACCCTGTAGATTTATAGCCAAGACAATGGCATTTTGAACCATTTTTTTCTTCCAAGATCTCATATGGGCTTTGAATAACTTTGGTTTTGTTGTCAATAAAGATTTTAAGATTTAACCTCTCCCTGACATCAGACGTTAAAGTGCTTATATATAAGGGATTCTGCCGGCTGACTCTCTTGAAGTGCTTGTTGTGTCTTTATAGCCCATAATTTTGTTGGTTTTCTAGTGTCCCAACCACTTGCATGTGTGCACAGATGTCAAGAAAGATTCACCTATTACTGTGTTTTCTGTAGGCTCGTTGTTCAGCTTAACAGTTCGGTGTGTATTGGTAAAACACAAGGGGACTGTGAACACAACCCTGAGTTTAACCAGTGTTCAAGGTGATGGGGAAGATAAAACTATGTGGAATCTGACAGTCTGTGTTTCACCAAACCCATGACCCAACCCCAAAGAGAACATGTTATTTCAAACATTAGCAGTTTGTCACCTAGTTTCTGCAGTACTATAAATGCAGAGCCTAATTCAGTGAAGGGTAATAAGGCACAATCCAAGTGGTTGCAAGCAGTGTGAATGATTATCTGATGAGGAGGAGTACTTCCTGTAGGCAGATTTGGGTCCACATTGTATGGCAGGTGTTCGTTATTTGTCCTATCACCAGGAACAATTGTGAAAGGAAAAATAAGTTTGTCTGTTGTCTTTAGACACACTCAGACAACAACCTAGGGCAGTAAAGTATTGAAAATACCAGTCCACACCTCTGTGAGTTTTTGGAAATGTATCCTCAGAATCCTTCCAGTAAAGTAGTTCAAGGTCTGCTGCTTTACAATTAATGTCCTGCAGATTCTCTTACTCTGAAGGCTTTGCCACCCAAAAAAAAAAACATGTGACAAATATTAGCAGTTTAAAAGACAGAGCAATCATAGAAGAAAAAGCTGTTAAAGATGCAAATGAGGCCGCAAATGATAGACTGAAGTGGAAGTTTACATTCCAACAGGACATCGATCCTTAACATACAGTACAGCAACATCTCCAATGGAATGGCTAGGATCTAAGCATATTCATGTGTTAGAATGGAACAGTCAAAGTCCAGACTTAAATCCAATAAAAATCAGCAGCAAGATTTTATAACTGATGTTCACACACATCTGATAAATTTTGAACTATTGCACTTTAAAAAAAGGAGCGAAAGGTTGTGTCTCTACTTGTAAAAAACTGGAAGAGACATACCCCCCAAAACCAAACAAATCTGCAGCATGCCATTAGTTTTACATATTACACAGCCACCTTTATACATTTATTAGAAAAACAAATTATGAAAGTTTTTAAAATATACACTGCTTCATGTGTGGCTATACTATGAAATACTGAAATAAACACGATGAAATTAATAAATTGTAATGTGTCAAAAAAACTCAAGGGTTGTGAAGACTTTTGCAAAGCACTATTAGCTTGTATCTTGCCAATTAAAAGGCAACTAAACCTCTGCCTCCCCTTGCTGCCAACTGCTCAAATTAAATGTAACTGTGCCTCTCTTAAAATAAACTGCCATCAGTGTTTCTCTCATTACAACTCTGCCTTCTCTAAAGACTCCCAGCTGAGTGCCATGCTGCAGAACATCCAGAAAACATTCCAAGTGCTATAAATGTTCCCATTCACCACCTTCACCACTATTTTTTACTGACTTACTAAGGACGGGCTTTGTTTGGCCAGTAATATCAGGATGAGTGACCAAAAATAGCCTCCTGTGGGACAATAGTCTGGTACAAGCAGCAGGAGGCAGAGCTCAATTATAGCAAGCTTTTTGTGAATCCTCGATTCAAGCATTGTAATGAAAAACAGGCCTTTCCTGGACATCTGCTGCTCTAATTTGGGCTCAAGGGTGTGCAGGGTGATAACACTGGGCACAATAGCAGGGAAGCAGGAAAGCACAAATTTGGCTTATCTGTGTAGCTGTCAGGCTTGGTAATGGAAGTTCTCCATTATACATCTTTACTATCTTTTCAGTTTGTGTTCTTTAGTTTATAGGAAACTAATGAGGTGACAGAGCCTGTACTTTTCCTCTAAATTGTTACAGTTAATCAGTGACAGCAGGGTGTGTGTAAAAGCTTTTAGGTCTGTTAGAGCTAAATGGAACAGATTCTGGCACTAAGATTGGATAAAGCATTCAGAAAGTGTTAAATAAATCCTCTTTAGACAGACAAAACTGAATGTAAATTAATTTTCTAACACAAGATTAAGCTGATCCATATATCTTTGTGAAATTGTGTGGCTTATCTAATATTTTAGTTCACAAAGCAGTGAATAATGTTTTTGTTTCAAAACTTTAAAAAAATCTTAATAGCAAAAAATGCCCCATGTTTCAAGCTACATTTGAATAACAAAAAAAACAAGAGATGGAATACTAAGAGAGGTTCATAACCAAGTACGGAACAACGAAAAACTTTAAAAACTTAAGGTTAAGGTTTCACCTGTCAATAAATGTTGTCGGCCAAGTGTTACAGGCAAATTAGTGCCCAGAGTTCAATTCTTCAGATGTTTTTTTCCGATGAAGGCATAACTTTACAATACTAAATTAGAACAAATGCAACAGTTTACTTTACCTAGCTACATTATTTGTTCAGGTACATCAAAAAATTTGGAATATCCTGAAAAAGTTTTGTATTTGTCACTAATTTTTAGGTCAAACTTGCATATCATATAGGTTTATTACAAATAGATTAGGGACACACCATACCGTTCTAATGTACTCATTTGACGTGTTAACCAATACCATGAACCAATACTTAAAATGTGGAAACTCTGCAATGTTTTCAAAGAAAATGTTTATTTTTCATTTGAAATTGTAGTTTTATGGTTTTGTTGTAACACGCAGAGAAGCAAATAAAACCTGTCTTCTAATTAATTGCATTTTTTTGTATGGTAGATGTATCAGCATTAGTACGCGATACTGGCATCAGATCAGTGGCGGACTAGCCGTCTGGATGTTCTGGAGAATACCAGAATGGCCAGTGCAGCAGGATGGCACCTCTGCGCAGCCGTCAAATATTTTTTTCTTTTCTTGTTTATAACCGACTGTTCCACGTTCAGACCGATAGGTCTGCGAGCCCATAGATAGATGCGCAAGCTCACTCTTCAGTGCTCGACACTCAACACTTACCTAGGCCACACGGCTGTGCAGGCGGCTGCGGCCGCAGCACAGGGACAGAGAGATGAGGGACAGATGCATGAGCAGGTGGAGGTTCCCAGACAAGTGCAGGGCACCTAAGTATGAAAGGAGAATAATTAGGGTTACTTGCTAGGTAATCTGACGTTAGCAAATGTTATTTCAGGTTTCTACATTTTTATCTATACCCCAATGAAACAAAACTATTACACTTTTTACAGTTAGTTTGCTATAAAAAACAATATAAACACGCCATACCATTAACAAGAAATATTTAATAAAAGTAATTAAAACGTTTTTGTGCACACTGCAAAAACTGTCCATCTAATCAAGTAAAAAAATGTTGTTTCCAGCAAAAAAGTATTTTTAATCTTGTTTTGAGTAGGCATATATGTCTTATTTACACAATTCTCACGAAGTGCAATTTGTCTTGTTTCATTGGCAGATTATTTCTCGTAATTTAAGAAGCTTTTGACTAAAATCAAGTATTTTAAGGGTTAGGTTCGTACCATTTACCAAATCATACCATTTGTTTTATGTGTGTTTTATGTAGGTACCTTATCTGCATATTGTTCAGCAGAGAAACATTTAAAGGGTGTTGTTTATTTCTCTGAGTATTCAAGTTAACTGTATAATCACAGTCTCTTTATGCCGTGATTTATCATAACCCATACCATTTGTTTTTGTATGCTTTAGGTAGCCACATCACCTGTATATTGGTCAGCAGAGAGATATTTGAACAGAACTTTTTTTTCTCAGTGAGTATTCTACACTATGCTTTTAACACATCTTTTAGTGAATATCAGTGATAATACTATAATTTGGGAGGTAAAATATAGTGGGTTAACATTTAAGTATTTTGAGACCTGTGTCTGTTGCTGATGAGTTTTCACGCGCATCTATTATCAGTCCGCCACTGACTCAGATCCAAGTGTCAGTATTGTATCGGTTTCAAAAAAGTGGTATCATAGTATCCCTAAAATAAAGTGAAGTGTTTATTTTGTTATTTTGATGATTATGGTTCACAGATAATTAAAAACTCAAAATTCAGTGTCTGGGAAAATAAAAGTACTGGGGAAAAGTTAAATATTGGAAAAACATGGTTTTGCACCATAATTAGCTAATTAACTTAAAACATCTACAAAGGTTTTCTGAGCCTCTACATGGTCTCTCAGTCGGGGTCAGACTCAAACATGGGGAGCACTGCTGACTAGACAGATGTCCAGAAGACATTCATTGACTAAAGCTACTAAAGGTCTTTGCTAAAGAAGATTGTGTTTACAGAGTGCTGTATCTGGACATATTGATAGAAAGTTGAGTAGAAGCAAGAAGTGCACCAACGACGAGATGCACAGCCTTGAGAAGATTGTCAAGCAAAACCCATTCAAGAATTCAGGGGAGCGTCACAAGGGGTGAACTAAGGCTGGAGTCAGTGCATCAAGATGCCCTACGAAAGATCAATTGTACACATAGGCTAGACATTATATTGCTCATATCAAGCCAGTCCTGAACCAGAGACTGGACTGTTGATCAGTAGTTCAAAGTCCTTTTTCAGATGAGGGTAAATTTTCATTTAATTAGGCAATCTAGTTCCCAGGGCTCTCGTCTGATGGAGATATACACAGCAGGCCAAAATAAACCCTGCATTGGATGGATGGATGGATGGAAGTATCCAGGGTATGGAGGAAGATTCTAGAGGCACAGAATCCACGTTGCTAGAAGTCCAAAGAGCAGTTTCCACGGTCAGTGTTGATTTGGGTTGCCGTGCCATCTCCTAGTGTTGGTCCATTGGTTTTTCTGAAGTCTATAGTCAACACAGCTATCTATCAGGAAATTTTAGAGCAGTTCCTCTTTCCTCCTGCTGACAAGCTTTATCAAGATGCTATTTTCCTCTCCCAGCAAACATTGGTACCCACTCACACTGCCAAAGGTACCTAAAACTAGTTCAACAACCATTGTGGTACCGGGCTTGGCTGACCTAAACCCCTTAGAGAATCTAAGGTTTACTGTCAAGAGGAAGATGAGAGACATGAGACCCAATAAAGCAAATGACCTAGAGCAGACATGTCGAAAGTCCGGCACACAGGCCAATTATGGCCCACACTCAGATTTCATGTGACCCACAGCTTCAGTCTTACTCTGTGTTATTTTGCTAGGTACTATACAAATATTTCTATCTGAGAGTAGTGCTGTAATAGTAAATATTTCCGGTGTCAGGAGTAGAACTTACGCTTCTCTAAAAACTGTAAGCACCTATTAAACACAAACAGAGCAGCAGTATTTATCGTTCAAATAAAGCTGTCTGCATAAACCTTGTGCCATTCACACATTTAATAACATGCCATTTACAATCATGCTGCCATCCGCTGCATATGGATTCACAGGTATTCAATATTTCATCCCATCTCAACAAGTTGCCATTCATCATGAGAGGTACAGTGTGTCTTTTTTTTCTTTCTGCTGAGCTGACAAGTTAATGCACAGGATGGGAGCCTCGTAAAGAATGCATAAACCAAACAAATCTACAGGCACAGCAGTTTATCTCCGAGCACAGCCTGCTCACTCACCATAATCAATAACGCTGCAATAACCGTTACATCTAGAGACAGCGGGTTGACTGGATTTTTATATGGATGCGTTATGGCAGCATCATGCTGACACGTTCGCTCTCTCACACATCAGCATCCATTTTTAATCATAGTATCTGGCCTCACCGCTGCTCATCAAGAGCCTCATCGTCCTGTCAGAGTGTGGGCTTGCCAAGAGGGATAAGAGCTCTTACTTCTGCTTTGTGGAAATAGATGTACTGGTAAAACTGCCTACCTCTCCCGCAGCATTTGTCGAGTGGCAGCGCTGGGTGACTATTACATAAGGTGTTCACATCATAATAAGCCATCTGTTTCCCAACATATGCAAACAGATTCTTCAAATATTTTAAATTTCTTTGCTCAACATTTTTCACAGCTGTGCTTTGTTATTCAACTTCTAACTCTTCCATCTACAAATGTTTGCTTTCAACTTGATTGATGCCTTGAGCAACCCCCTCCTGTTTTTTTAAGTTTGACTCCACAATAATTTCTCTGGGAAATATAACTGGTCTTATGGGTTTTCATTCTATGTACATAGATCGGCAAGGACAGTTTTGTGTTGCATTTATCAGACTCTAAATTTATCACTGAATCCATTGAAAAATGTTATTTTAAACGAGTGTAAGAATGTTTTGAAATGTTAAATGGCTTGTATTTGTAAGGCGCTTTATCTCGTCCAGAGGACACAAAGCGCTTTACACTACATTCAGTCATTTACACGGCGATGGTAGTAAAATAGGACATAATGGTTAATAACATTACTTTTCTTTGTATTTACTGATGTCACTCAGGTTTCTTTACTTGATTTGTTTTTTTGTTTCTTACAAATGTAGTTATGGTAAAAAAAAGGCTGCTTGAATAAAATGACAAAATGACCAGGGAGGCACTTAAAATACCTTTTCTACATTTTGTGATAGTTATGAACAACTATTGAAATATCGATCAATTGAACTATTCCCTTTATCGATAAGGCATTTTTCTATATCTTCCAGTCCCAATTTTACATCCATCCTTTTTCTGAACCGCTTTATCCTCAAGAGGTTGCGGACAGCCTGGACAGGTCACCAGTCCATCACAGCCCAAATTTACATTATATTTGTAATTCCTAGTTGGACCAAGTGAACCACTGCAAAGAGGTTCTCTTCTTGTTCTTGCTATTCTTGTTTTTTACATGTTTGACTAACATAGTTAAGCTACTACTCTTTTGGCCTTTTTTCCCCATGCTTTCAAGATAATTATTAATGTTACCCTTATTGTATTCCTAATTATATTCACTGAAACAGTTGGAAGATTTGTTACCATTTTATTTAATGTATAGCCAAACTTGTGAGGCTTTTGGTTAATTATTATTTTTGCTGTACTGGTGCATGGTTGTCAAATAAATTAGTAATTCACTATATTTGCTATTTATTTGTTTAAATTAAGTTGAAAGTAAATCATAGTGTTGCCATGTACAAAAATATTTATCTGTGCCTTTTCCTCACAGTGAAACACAGTTTATGTAATCCAGTACTGTTCAAAACTTTATCGGATCAGTATTGGCTGATTATGAACCTCGGATATCTGCAACGGAAATGAAAAAAGTGGATCAGTGCAACTCTAGTTGTTTATGCATAGAGCAAATAGTAAGGGACCAAGGACTGACCCCTATGGGACACCAAGCGATAGCTGAGGTAAGGTGACATGACTCCATTAAACACCACAAACTGTAGGATTCTCCAAGTCATATCAAAAGTAGCTGAAAAAATATGTTGGAAGACATTTAATTTTCTGGCTTTATAAAATAAATGTTCAAATCCTTTTTATCACAAGGAACGGCAGTGATTCAGGTGGGTCAGAACCATTTCCAGGGACATAAACATTACATTCGGAAATGGTCTGAGAACCTATACACCCATAATTTGCAGGATAAAATATCTTTCAGCTTAACCTATACATATATATATATATATATATATATATATATACACACATATACATATATATACACATATATATATACATATACATATATATACACATATACATATATATATATACATATACATATACACATATATATATATATATATATATATATATATATATATATATATATATATATATGATGAAGCTCTTAACAACATTTTGGTCAGAGGAGGGAAAGATGTGCCTATGTGGCCATTTGTGAATACAGATGCTCTCATTTTTCAGGTTCCAAAAATATCAGAGTTGTATGTGTTAAGAAGTCAACATTTACAACATTTACATTAGAAAATTCCATCAGTTTGCAAGTGTGTTGTTGAAAACTCACCAAGAAAACTCACTTGCTAGATCAGTCTGTTCAATAAAACTATTGCCATGTCAGAAAGAGCACACATGAGCTTGGAAATAAAATTATAGTTACAAATGAAACAGGTACAAGCCCTTGAGAATTCAACTATCAACCCTTCATAAGATTTTCTGAGGGAAATATTTTTCATATAATAATATCTGGAAGCTTAAGTCGAAAAATTCAAAAACGTAATTCAGTGCAGTTTCTCTCTCAGTATTTTTCTCCCCATCGAAGCTCTACATGGTCTTGTACCCTGCTCAAATATAAAGTCCCCTGCTGGATGGGGAGCATTGGTCCAGATGATGCTCAAAGTGACCAAGCATCCTCCATGCTGTCTCTTCTCTGTCTTCTCAGACCCCCAGACGGTCGTGGCAGATGACCGCTTTTACTGAGCCAGGTTCTGCGGGAGGTTTCTTCCTGTTAAAGAAGAGTGTTTGCTCTCCACTTTCGCTACATGCTTGCTCAGTATGAGGGATTGCTGAGGATATTCTGTCGTTGGAGTCTGCATGATTCAGAAACAACCTCACGTCGATGACTCATTGCAATCTGCTGGGATTCCTTACATAGAGAACTTTTAACTGTTTGGAATGTTTGTATAATTGTATTGAAATTACTTTTGTTGTAAAGTGCCTTGAGATGACATTTGTTGTGAATTGACGCTATATAAATAAAAGTGAATTGAAAGTGAATAGTTTATTTATAGCAGAAATACATAAATATATCAAAGCCCTTTACAAGATAGACGGACCTACAAAGATATTCTCAAATTAATCCAGTGATAAAGACAGATTCAGATTCAATATTTGTGCAATTCAATTTGATTGTAATTACAGAAAATAGACCAAAATTGTATTCACTTATCTCATGCTGTCCAATAATTATCCCATGTGGAACAGCATGAATAGTCAACAGAAAACGGCCAAAGACTGAACATTTTAGAACTCCGTAACTGGTTTGTGAGGAAGATTTTTCTTTAACATGAAAAAATGGAACCAGTAAAACAGAAATTATTTAAATTAGCCTGCTTTGTTCCCTTGATCTTTACAGTACAATCTATTCAACTTTTCAGCAATGGACTTTCTGTACTATGATGAGTTGTGTAACCTGACTGAAACTCTTCTGATGATTAATGCCGTGATTAATAACGTGAATGCTCACACTGAAGATATAGGTAAATATAGGTCTATAATAAGAGTAATTTAATAGGGGTTTGTGGATTTCTACAGACATTTTTCACAAAATGACTTAAGCTAATGTCGGTGATATGTGTCAATTCACAAAGCGTAGTCTATTCATATCTAATTAGATGCTATAATGATCACTGTTGTATCACACACAGCCAATGGGTGGTGCTAATGTGCATTCTAGCTCAACAGGAGAAGAAGAAAAAAACAGCTCCAACAGGAAAGGGAGGGGTGGAGGGCATAGGGTGTTTCTCAATGTCAAGGCACCTCGGCTACCCAGGCAATGTCTGGGTAGGCAAGGCGCCTTGCTTATGAGGACACTGTCCTTCCTTGATCAAAGAAAACAGTTTGGAACAGACTTACCTAACGTGACCGCGGCTGCCGGCTTACGTGCTCTGTTTACATCCCGCCCCTCGTAGGAGCATTGTAGCGTAGTAACATTACTTGATCCATGGAACTGGAAATGTATAAAGAGCGTTTTACTTTTTTTTTATTGACTATATGTCGGTTAAATCAAATGTGTAAACGAATTAGTACCTGGTAGCAACCGAAGCTGTAACTACTAAGCAAGTAACCAACCATATATAACTGCTTTGGATCTAAAATACTATAATAAAAAAAAAAAAAAAAAATTGATATAAGGGATCAGATATGGTTAAAATTAGTTGACTTACATTAAAAATGGAAATTTACCCCCGAAGTAGATGCTGCCGGCTCCTACTACGCTGTATTCACGTCTAATGTATCCTTGGTCAGTTAGCTAAACGGCTAACAAACGGAGGACAGATTCCTTGGTAGCACATGAACATTGGAACACCCCTTGGCGGTCCCTGATGATGTATCTCCCAGGCAACCGGGGCGGGACCAAGGCATCAATGCGAGGTTCCTGGGCCTTTGAGAAACACCCATAGACATATATACATAGACGCCTCATGGATCAAATTTTGCCACCGCTGCGATATGTCAGCGTCGCCGCCATATTGGATGTGGCAAAGATGCGCTGTAAACTAATACAAGTAAATAGACTTAATTATATAAATTGCCTTCACACATGCACTACTATACTTGAGAAACAGTTAGGGACCAAAATTTATGTATTTAATCTTCTCATATGTCTGAAATAAGAACTTTACTGACCACCACAGAGTGTGGCTGGTACACATGGAGAGCTCCACACTGACTCTCCCTCCGTTAGCCGCTCTCAGCCCCTTGTCATTTTTAATCTATATTTAATATGTACATTTCAAGATATCTCTACGTTTATTTAAAAAAAATAGTATCTATTTTTTAAAATTATTTTTATATTCTAATCAATAAGTGTACAGTACAAAAGGTAGTGTTGTATTCTTTTTCCTGTGTGTAACTATTGTTTCCTAATTTTAAGAAATATTTTGATTTGTGAGAAACTGGGTATGAAAAGTAAGGTTGTTTTAATTGACTCATCACAATCTGCTGGGATTCCTCACATAGAAAACTTTTAAGTGATTGGCATGTTTGGATAATTGTATTGAAATTATTTTTGTTGTAAATTGCCTTGAGATGACATTTGTTGTGAATTGGTGCTATATAAATAAAAGTGAATTGAATATGAAAATTTAATTTGCTATGTATTGATTTTTATTTTGAAAAACCTATGTTGAGCTGCTAAGGAACCCACACCTTAACTCTAGACTCAAACCAGCTGTGTTAACAACACACAGCATGGAGGAAGTCCTGGCAAGCAGGTTAAAGAGTGTTGGAAACTTTTCTGAAAAAACTGAAGGAAAAGCCTTTGTGAAAGGACTGAAGGAAGAAAACAGATTCCCTTTTTTTAAAGCATACAGCCAACAAGTTATTTATTTCTTAATTTAGTTTTAAATTTTTAATATTTATTGTATTTCATTGCTCTAACTGTAAGATCGTTTGTATTCAGTTTCAGGGTTTGGAAGAGGTCTTTGGAAGGTCTGAAAACAAGATTGAGGATGAAAGACTTTCAATAAACCCATAAAAGATATCACTTGCGTCTGTTTTGCTTGGAGGGAGTCACACTTGGGATGCGCGTCCACACGTGACGAATAAAGATATCTCTGACTCTCTTACACACACACTCATTTTACCATACCATACCAACTTTAATTATAAAGCACTAAAACAACCACAGCTGGAATAAAGTAATGAACACAACTAAAATCATTAATATGAAGAAAAAAAATAAATAAATAAAATAAATTAAAGCAAATAAAATAATCAAAACACAAAAAAAAAAAAAAAATTCATTACAACAAAACCAAAGAAATCAAATAACATCAAATAAAGAGTCTGGGGTTGAATGCCAAAAAAAAAAAAGAAATTCTACCATGAGCAGAATAAATAAGAAACAAATGAAGAGACGTGAAAATATACGCTTGGAAATAGTGTTTTCCACAATATCGGCAAAATATGTTCTCAAAACTATGTTAAAATGGCCAAATAATGCCTTCTATGACCAAAGTACTATCAAAGGTAACTGTTAAGTCTTACCTGTGAAGTTATTTCCTCAGATTTTGTTTGGTACAATTATATGAAGCACAAGAATGCAGCATCTTTTCTCCGACCGGCTCCAACTGCCAACACTTGCCACATCCAATATGGCGGCGACGTTGACGTACAGCTCGACGCTGAATGAGGTGTCTACGTATAGATGTCTATGGTGGAGGGGACCTGAGCTTTTGTATGGGCCTCTCCGGCTGTAACAGAGCCTCGTCCACTCAAGCCATGGCCATGATCGAATTGAAGAGACTTTGTACTGCACTGGCAAAGGGAAAGCATATGAGCTTCTGTGAGACACTCACGCCAAGGGAAACGAAGAATGCAGATATCAGGTGAAATGCAACGACTGATGAAATAAACCCATTGTTTTATCCACAAAGTCTGAAAGCCTTCCTGAGTTGCAGGCACTGCCGGGAGAGGAAAGGGAGCCAACCCTGCATGCAGTGGGACTTCAGCAAACCAGAAGCCACATTCATTTGACGCAATATGAGGTTAAAACCATGCTGGAAAAGACCCCAAAGGTACGTTTTCAGTCAAGGTTGGAGACAATCACTATGTAGCCAAGCCAGAGTGGACAAAGCCTATTGCTTGCTGGCTAATGTCTTCTGAGCCCCCTTAATCATCCACTGAAAAACCTGGAGAACTTTAATCGTCCAATAAGGGCTGTCTGGGCAGAGGCAAGATTAGTTTAGGATAATCAAGATTTAAGGATTGTGTGTCTTTCACTGTGATTTGTTTGTAAGATTATTCTGCTACTGTTTGGGTACAAACAGGCCGTTCGGCCTTTAGTCTTAACCAGTGTTTTTAAAAATTCTCCGACCAAGGGTCATTTTAAATCCTGCAAGCTGAGTTACTCAGTCCGACAGAAGTATTTTTTTCTTTTTTAATGCTTAATAAATGAATCAGAGTGGCTTTAAAAGACACAATGTTGATTATCTATAAACAACATGCTAAAGCTAACACGTGAGTTGCTGTAGGCCAGAATTTCATAAGCAACAAAGATTGCTATTGACGGTGTTCAAAAGAGAGATCGGTTTAACCACCTTAATGCATCAAAATACTGGAATTAGATTGTTTACTGGTGTGATTAATCTATAAATAGAAGTAATTTTCCAAAGGTTAATCACTTCTCATCCAGAGACTTTTAAACAAACATTACTTAATCCAAAGAATGTTTTATTTTTCCTTGCATTGCTTATTGGTTTAGACATGAATCAATCGTGCTATTTAGTGTAAAAATAATAACTAGTAAACTAATTTAACTTTAATTTCAGCATTGCAATATAAGCCTTGGTCTTCTAGCATCCAGATTCCTGCAGAACCATGGCACTATGATTTATGCTTTCCATTCTTTCTGCAAATTTACTCATTGTGTTCTTGATTATTTGTAGTTATCAATTTCTGCTATTTAGTAGTTTATGTGTGTGTGTGTTACTAGCTTGGTTGATTAACATGTTTGTCTTATTATTTTCCTTCTTTAGTAAATACATTTTTGTACTTTGGAAAGTCATTTTTTAATTTATTTCACATACATACATGGCAAGGTGCTGTTCAATGAACGTCTAGAGCTCACTCCTTCACCTTTTTTATTTCACCTCCACCTTAACCAGTGTTGTAGGAATTATTATTGCAGTTATATGTTTTATTCTATTTTATTACTCACAGTACCTACATATAACATTAGTTAACTGAACATTGTTTATTTATGTTGAATTAGTGCTGATGCATTTACAAGTTTGATTCTGTTACTCACTGCCTAGATAAAATATTGCTGTTCTGGTTTGATACATGTACTGCAAGAAGCTAGTTGTCTCATATGACACATCCTGTGTTGCCTCATGACAGATCTTGTGTTTATCCTCTGATGCATAGAACAGAGTGTTAGTTATCTTACCATAACTGTATGATGTGTTTTGTTCTCCAGAGCTGAGTAATGATCAGTCAGAAGCTGATCTAGTAGGGCGTGGCTGATTACCATATATATACCCATGCATCTGTGCTGAAGCTTCAGAGCTCCCTATGGAATCTCCATGCAGAATGTAAAATAAAGAAAATGGCTGATCCTTTTTTCTCTCATCCGAGGCCTCTCACACACCATGTTTTTCCACCACAATTTGGCATTACGTAACGGCCCCAAGCAAGTCCATCAGACACCTGACAGGAGCGAAATGCACACCTGGGCGTTTGAAAACCCATCTCCGAACCTCTCCCAGCTTTAAAGAGTTGGGATGCTTGAAATTGTGGGAAGCTTAAAGTGATACGCCTCCTGATTAAAAAACAATAACCCTGAAGCTGCCTCTACTTTGTCTTCCTCTTTTGCAGAGCGCTTGGAGGGCTGGTGCTGACCTAACCCCTGGACTCCATCTCTCCTGCATATCAACCACACCATGGACAACCTACCGCACCAGCGACCCTCCAGCTGGCATGCCTCCTACTGTACAAGATCAACAACAGCAGAAACCAGAGATTGAACCCCCTAAAAGAGGAAAATGACTTGTCCCCCGCCTCAGCCAGCCAGGACCATACTCAGACATGCCAAGTCTGTGTGAATGTGGAGGAGCAGATGGGATGGCGCACCAACTCGTAGAGCTGTCCCTTGCTTTAAGACCCAAATACTTTGAACTGGCAGTTTTTTTTGGGTGAAAACTTTCACCAATGAATAAGGTAGATTTTCTAACCACACACACTGATGCCATCAGCTTGAAAACTATGATATATTTAGTACGATAATTACACCTTCTATGTTTATTGTTTTCAAAGTCGATGGGTCTTCTCAGGTTGTAAACTTAGCTCACGTTCTTCCACACTCAAATGCAGCAGAAATTGTTATTGCCATTGTTGGACTAAATAAGACTAAACCTAGGAATACTTTGGTACTGGATGCAGTAGAAATGGCAGACATTGAGCCATAGTGCTTCAAATCAGAGGAGCCTGGGTCTGTCGTCAAAGCAGAAATACAAACACAACAACAAGCAAATGGAATTATGAAAAACCTGTTATTTACTTGTTACTTATCAAAAACTTGCTTGAAGGGCCCATTTGGCTCAAACAAAAGTGTATTTTTTATTGACTGTTTCAAATAAAAACAAAAGTATTTTCTCTATTTCACAACAGTTGTGTTTGTTTGACTAACCTGTTATTTCTATTAGTTATTTATAAAAAGAAGGATGTCAAATTAGACATTTTTATTGATACTGGGGAACAGACTGATGTTGACGGGCTGCTGTGGCCACAACGTAGAAAATCTGTTGATCCTTGAACCCCGACAATCTCCCTCTGAACCTTTCATTAAACTTGAGAGCGCTGTATTCACATGTAGCATGCTTATACATCTAAGAATGACTGATTGTATTTTCATGATTTTCAGTGGAGACCTTTAATAAAAATATGTCACCAGAAAATATTGCTTAAAACGTGTCAGTTTCTTGATTAAAATCTGTAAATCAAACCCTGAAGTGTGCAATTTACTCTTTGCCTTAGCAATCCATAACCTCAGGGCTGCAGTAAACACACTGCTGAGAAAGACTGTGAGGTTCTGTGTGCAGAGTGTGTGTGTTTGTGTCCTCAGCTTTCCTCTCAGGGCGCGGCAGGCAAGTGCAGCTCCAGCTTCAACCAATCTGTGCCAATCAAGGAGGTGCTTTAAAGGGAGTGCGGCTACCTGAAGTAGATGCCTACTGCAGTAGGTGGCGGAAATTCACCTAGAAGTTAGATGCTGCCAGCTATAAACAACAATATAATAATAATAATAATAATAATAATAATAATAATAATAAGTCTGTGATGGACTGGCGACCTGTCCAGGGTGTAACCCGCCTCTCACCCGTTGACAGCTGGAGATAGGCACCAGCCTCCCCCCCGCGACCCCTTGAGGATTAAGCGGTTCAGAAAATGGATGGATAATAAGAATTAACAGCAGCAGATATCAGATGAGTAGACTCTGTAGAGTTATATTCAGTCCAGTGCTAGCATTTCCTTAGAGAAAACTTGTGTTATTACTTACCTTTGTCTTTTCCTTGTATTTCTCGTTGTTCCCTCCCAAGTCCCTGGACCAGGTCATCTTCCGCTTCAGCTTGTCAGCGTCTGCCTCTGACCAGCCTTCCTTCGCTGTTCCTCTTGTAAGCCTTCCTAAAGCATGCTTGCTGGATCCTCACCTGTCTTATTTGCCAGCTTCAAGAAACTTAAAAAAGGGAAAAGAACCATCACACAATCCACATCTCTGCCAGTCATGTGCACACTGGATCCACTTTGTTAGAAAGCTCTAGCTCTCTTTTGATCTGTGTTACCTCTTGTGTAGAAGAGTGATTTATTGTACTTATCTGGGTTTTTGTTTTCTGATTTTGGTTAAACTAAAACATTCCCTTTCAAAGTCTTTATTTTGAAGATTCTGCTCACTGCTAAAGGAGGTCTGCCTACTATAAAGCTCTCTTGTAGGGTGGGTGTGGTTCTCTTGATTGAATAATTGAGTGGAAGTGATTTTAGAGGCAGAAAGGTGAATATTGGGGATTGTATAAATGTATTTGTGTTTTTTCATTTGAGTTTGAATTGTTACATTATTAGCTACATAATTTGGCATTCAAATATTTTGAAACAATCATGTTCTGTTAATAATTTTGTTAATTTGTACTTTTTCAGAAGTTTGCTCTGATTGGATACCTGAACAGAGGGTGGTGTCTTGTGTGTGTACACTACCGTTCAAAAGTTTGGGGTCACCCAAACAATTTTGTGTTTTCCATGAAAAGTCACACTTATTCACCACCATACGTTGTGAAATGAATAAAAAATAGAGTCAAGACATTGACAAGGTTAGAAATAATGATTTTTATTTGAAATAAGATTGTTTTTACATCAAACTTTGCTTTCATCAAAGAATCCTCCATTTGCAGCAATTACAGCATTGCAGACCTTTGGCATTCTAGCTGTTAATTTGTTGAGGTAATCTGGAGAAATTGCACCCCACGCTTCTAGAAGCAGCTCCCACAATTTGGATTGGTTGGATGGGCACTTCTTGCGTACCATACGGTCAAGCTGCTCCCACAACAGCTCAACGGGGTTCAAATCTGGTGACTGCGCTGGCCACTCCATTACCGATAGAATACCAGCTGCCTGCTTCTTCTCTAAATAGTTCTTGCACAATTTCGAGGTGTGTTTTGGGTCATTGTCCTGTTGTAGGATGAAATTGGCTCCAATCAAGCGCTGTCCACTGGGTATGGCATGGCGTTGCAAAATGGAGTGATAGCCTTCCTTATTCAGAATCCCTTTTACCCTGTACAAATCTCCCACCTTACCAGCACCAAAGCAACCCCAGACCATCACATTACCTCCACCATGCTTAACAGATGGCGTCAGGCATTCTTCCAGCATCTTTTCAGTTGTTCTGCGTCTCACAAACGTTCTTCTTTGTGATCCAAACACCTCAAACTTGGATTCATCCGTCCACAGCACTTTTTTCCAGTCTTCCTCTGTCCAATGTCTGTGTTCTTTTGCCCATCTTAATCTTTTTCTTTTATTGGCCAGTCTCAGATATGGCTTTTTCTTTGCCACTCTGCCCTGAAGCCCAGAATCCCGCAGCCGCCTCTTCACTGTAGATGTTGACACTGGTGTTTTGCGGGTACTATTTAATGAAGATGCCAGTTGGGGACCTGTGAGGCGTCTGTTTCTCAAACTAGAGACTCTAATGTACTTATCTTCTTGCTCAGTTGTGCAACGCGGCCTCCCACTTCTTTTTCTACTCTGGTTAGAGCCTGTTTGTGCTGTCCTCTGAAGGGAGTAGTACACACCGTTGTAGGAAATCTTCAATTTCTTAGCAATTTCTCGCATGGAATAGCCTTCATTTCTAAGAACAAGAATAGACTGTCGAGTTTCAGATGAAAGTTCTCTTTTTCTGGCCATTTTGAGCGTTTAATTGACCCCACAAATGTGATGCTCCAGAAACTCAATCTGCTCAAAGGAAGGTCAGTTTTGTAGCTTCTGTACCGAGCTAAACTGTTTTCAGATGTGTGAACATGATTGCACAAGGGTTTTCTAATCATCAATTAGCCTTCTGAGCCAATGAGCAAACACATTGTACCATTAGAACACTGGAGTGATAGTTGCTGGAAATGGGCCTCTATACACCTATGTAGATATTGCACCAAAAACCAGACATTTGCAGCTAGAATAGTCATTTACCACATTAGCAATGTATAGCGTGTGTTTCTTTAAAGTTAAGACTAGTTTAAAGTTATCTTCATTGAAAAGTACAGTGCTTTTCCTTCAAAAATAAGGACATTTCAATGTGACCCCAAACTTTTGAACGGTAGTGTATATGTAGGAGGTGCTACACAGCAGTGGGTTTTTTTTTTTTGTCTGAGATGTGAAGCCAAAGTGTTTGTGAGCAGAAGGTCCAAATAAATGAAGAAACCTTTTCTACTACCCAAAGCCTGCAAGTGGTCTTATTATTCCTTTGCTCACATGCCGTTTTGCCACACACTTACCTCACTTCTCAGAAATCCTTATCTCCATCTAGAAGTAAAAATCTATATTATCAATTTTTTTCTGGATTTGTCTCAATCTCTTCTTCTTGTTACTCACCTTACTCACCCTCCAGGACCCTCTTGTTCATCCTTGTTACAGTGCTGGGTACCCGCTCACCATTAAGGACTGCCTTGAAACAAAACTGCATTTAACTGATTTATAATGGTCTGAGTCGATGGTGTTCGCACTAGAGTCTCCCTTGAAAAATGACAATTACACTTTGAACCTCAATCTTTTTCAACGAATTTCAAAGATTATTAGTTAAAGCATTACTTGTTATGCATGTAATTGTTTATGTATACAGTGACACCTGAGAAGAAGCTGTCATAGCACAACCGCATGTTCTTACTTGCGTAATCATTTCCAAAAAATATATTAAACTAATACATTAAACGTGTTACAATTTAAGTAATTAAGAACTTCATAACAGTCTGAAAGGTGAAATAGTAACTAACGACAGCAACTTCAGAGTGTCAACCACTACATTCAACGGAGAGTGCAAAATCCTATTTCAGTTAAAAAGTTTCTGCATGCACGTGCTCAACAATCATTGCGGTGCAGTTTATTCATCCATCCATCCATCCATTTTCTGAACCTCATAATCCTCAAAGGGTCGCGGGGGGGCTGGTGCCTATCTCCAGCGGTCAACGGGCGAGAGGTGGGGTACACCCTGGACAGGTCGCCAGTCCATCACAGGCAGTTTATTTAATCCACATTAACTAAGTATCAGATTTTATGGACAGAAAAAGTGTTGATTATCCTTAGAGTAACCATTCTGCATCATGTAATATGTTTCTGTGCATCAATTTCAGTGTTTCACTAATATAATACTCAACATTTTTGTGACATCAAAATAAGCTTTAAAACTGCTCACATTAATGAGTGCTTAGGATTAAGTGAAGTGGAAGGAACATGACAAATTTCTAACAATGTTTTCACCCCCCCCCCCCCCCCCCCCAAATTTTTTGGGGTTTGACTCTGGCAGGTTTCCATAGTTTTAGCCCATTATACTGTACTTCCTACATACATATAGCTCAGGCTCAGTCAGAATTCATGAAGAGCATCTCTTCACATACATTTTCAAACTTATTATAGAGGACACATTGGGTTTAGGACTGGGCCATTTCAACACATGGACATGCTTTGATTTTCCATTGTAGGTCAGGGCTGTATATTTAGGGTTATTGTTCTGTCCAGCGATGAATCTCTGCTCCAGTCAATTCTTTCAGTCTGCTCTTCTTTTACAGTAACAACCTTTTTTTTCACATTGCTCATCTTTCCAACCACTCTCACCAGGTTCCCTTCCCCTAATAATGGACAGTTTCTCATGGCATGGTGTGACCACTTCCATATCCATATTTTCTGTTTCGATGGTGTGTTCAGGCAGTCATGAAACATCAGTTTCTACAATGGATAGTGTTGCATGATTTTGTTTCCTGATTAGTTATTCAGAAACCTTATAGGTAGGGATGTCCCAATCAGAATTTTAGGCCTCTGATCCAAATTTCTTAACCCCAGTGATTTGATTTCAAGTCCCAAACCAATATTTTTCCTTTAGTATTGAAATTTATAAAACTGAAATATATTTTTAGCAAGTGATGATAATCCTTTTATAGGGTTAATTTCAGGCTAACCGCATGGCTATCATCAGATTACATTCCTAATTATTTTGCCCACAAATAAGTATTGTGTCATGCCAGTTTAATCATTGTTCTGTGTCTTTCTGTATGTTTGTGCAATTTTCTACATCCTCAATGTTTTCCAGTTTTTGCTGGTGATTTTATGAAAGTAATTAAGTGTGTTAGAGCAAGCATGGGATGACTTGTGAGTTATTTTAACTGATGGGTATAGGAATATGTTGCCATTCGGTGCAACTGGAACCCCATATGGTGCTAACATTGCTCCCACATGATGTTCCAATCCTTCCACAGACTCTGCTCCCATATAAATCTGTGTTTTGACAGCAATGCCAGGCAAACCGTGCCAGTTCTGACAGCAATTTGTGGCCCTTATTTGACATGGTGTAAAGATGTTTATCCTCTAAAAGGAAACCACATATGATATGACACAAAAAGTTTAAATGATTGCCCCATATTGAAAAATAATTAACTTGAATTTGTAATTGTTTAAAGATCTTACATAGAATTCTGGTTGCACAATAGGACCATAGTGTAAATAATCTAATTAGAAGTAAATGGAAATATGAAATAAGTAAAAGCTTTAATGATAATATATCTCTGCACTAAGGCTTTAAAGCAGGAGGTTTTTTTATGACTGTTCATAGAAAGGCATGACTGTTGAGAATGTAGAGCTGAAAGAATGAAATATGTGTGTAATAAAGAGGAACACACAAATCAGCAGAAACTTAGATCCATTAACATCACTATAAAGGCTTCAATCTGAAGCTGGCTCCCTTTGACAGTTCACTAGCAAGTCCTCAGGGACAGAGGATAGTCACAAAACAGAGTGTAATTAAAAAGAGTGTCTTTCAAGTCTAGGCTCTAGTTAGGGCTGTAGGAAGTAGAGATGACCGCGGGAGTCATGGAAACAGCAGATGGATGGAGTCAGACAGCTTCTACAGGCAGATAAAGATGTCAACCTGTCAAAAGACCCTGTGTATTTGTTATCCTCATACCCTGTGTGAGGGCAGAGTTACAACAAACAAGTAGTTAAATCTTGAAGAATTATTTATACAAACTATTCTCTTTTACACAAAGCTGTTTTGTCAATCAGCCTAAAGAAACAATCAGTGACAAGATCCAAATAAAAAACACAGAGGCAAATACATGAAAAAAAGTGCTGGGCTTCTTCAATCCACTTGGAGGGTGGGACAGAAGTTGGGTACCAACCAAATTGGGAATGTTCTATTTCAATTGAGAACTAGTTCAAAGTTCAGTTCACGCATGTTAAAAATAACTTGTTCATCTTCTAGTTAATAATTCAAAATGTTTAAACTATGTTCACAGTCAAAAAATAAATTAGATCATGTGTTTGTGTTTTTTACCTCTGTCAGGAGGTAAAAGTTTTGTGCCAGTCTGTCTGCCTGTGAAAATAAAACTCAAATAGTTCTGGATGGCTTTAGATGCAATTTTGAGAAAATATCCCCGGTGGGACCAGGAAGAACTTGTTAAATGTTGGGCTTTTTCCAAAATGAAGCTCGTATCCACCCACCGCCGAGCGGTGCTAACCTTGTCTACACTCCCGTCTCACAGGCAACTGAGACACAGCGATAGCTTAAACACAGCCATGTGCCTTATTACTGACATTTAATTGGAAAAGTACCTAAAACTAGTCTTACATAACATGTGGATGGGGGGATGAGTGGCCCTGGCAGAGGTCTGCGCTCTCTGAGAACTTTTCTAGTTTTCAATATGTTCTGGTGAGATATTACCTTCAGAACATTGGCATTTTCCAATTGTTGCCACCCATTCAGTCTACAATCCTACACAGTTGTAGCTTTTACTCCTACAGTATAAGTAGAATCTTTGTTAAAATCTTTGTGCATATGTGCAAGTGGTTGAGTGGCAAGAATACCAACAAAATAATGAACGGGAAAGATGGGAAAAAGATTTTCAAGAGAATTGGAGCAAAATCCCCAATACATGAGCATTTCAATGTCTGAGGACAGCAAACGTTTTAGAGAGAAGCTTAAAATGTAGTTCACAAAGTTTACTTAAGTTCAGGAGAAAGGCCACGCTTCAAACTCGCTTCGTTCGTCCTAATCAGCCCTAAACCTGTCATACCTGGCATCACCGGCCTCCCTTGCGCTTCTAATCACGCTACGATACACATATAAACCCTGCCTACCTCTCCTTTCGCTTCTGTCTCGCTCGATTACGCCCCTCCCTTCCCATCCCTATAGGTCGCCTGGTCCTGCCGACCCGCCTCCTCTCCTCAGGGTCCTACCGACCTGCCTCTCCTTGTCAGGGTCCTGCCGACCCGCCTCTCCTTCTCAGGGTCCTGCCGATCCGCCTCCTTTTCGCTGGGTCCCGCCGACCCGTCTCCACTCCAGGTCCTGCAGACCCGCAGCTTTCAACCCCTCCCCTTTCTTCTTCGCAGCATCCATCGTGCGCAACATCCCCTTTCAGTGCTCTTGTTCATTCCTGTACCACCTGTTCTAACATTTCTCTTTTCTAGGTTCCGTCTGGGGGGTCCTGAGCAGGCTCCGAACGCCAATTTTCCTGAGGACTGCGCCCCCACACTGAGTCTTCCTCCGGGTCTCCGACGATATCTCTCCCCAGACCTTTCGATTCTCCACGCCTTCAATAAACTGTTAAAATTTAGAATCTGTAGCATCTTTCTTGCTTGTGAATCGTCAATTCCATCTGTAGCGTGGTCCTAGCTAGTGAAATATGTATTGAACGGGCGTTGTGTGGGACAGTGGTTGGAGCGGAAGCCCCATATACAGAGGCCTCAGTCCCCAATGTGGCTGTCCCTGGTTCAAGTACTGTTCCAGGCGACCCCTGCCTCATGTAAGCCCCCCAACCGCCGCATCACCCCAACAAAGGCCATTCTGGCCCATAAAACCTTTATAAAATGTATTGAAGACAAAATCAACTTTTATTTAAAGCCCTTATGAGATCTGGGAAAAAAACAAAAAAACATTGGTCAGATTTGCTGGTGTCTTCGCCATAAATCTGAAGCAGTGGTCCTGCAAAAACTGGAGTTCAAACAAAGCTTAAGTCCTCATCGATCAGATCCTTATTTATTTTTTGGAAATGTAGCAGCTGTTGTAAAATTTTAGTTGTCCCAGGACCTGAGACAGTCAATGGCATCTGGTCTCTGGTAAAAAAAAAACAAAAAACTGAATATCCCCGTTTACACGATTCTTCTTTTTTTGAATCCAGTTTTAGCAAAGCATTCAGTCATACAGAAGCTTTCTTTTTTTAAATTGAAGCAGCTGTCAGGATAAGATTTACAACAGCTAGATGTACAGCAGCTTGCACAGTCAGAGTGTTTTTGATTGCGGTTTGGGACACCTGAATCAGAAACAAAAACATTATAAAGCAGAACGTACCATGTCAGTTGCTGCAGAAATCCAAGCTTTATTTAGAGCATCCCTGTTTAAATTCCTGATCCCAGAATTTTATTTGGTGTTTTGCAATTTTTTTCGGAGGGAATTTGAAAAAAAACCTACTTTTATATCAGGCCCCCAATAATTGACCGAAAATACAAGAGTGAACCATCTACTTTACTAAATCCTCCTCCAAACATGGGAGAGAACGCCGTTCACAAATGCCAGAATGACATGCTTAGTATTACTGTCATCCGAAAAAAATACAATGAATTCAGTACACGTTTGCCAAAAATATGAAAGAGTTCATGAAAGAGAAGAGACCAAAGGGAGCCTCAATCTTCACAGTCTGCCATTTTGAACTAAACCTGTAATGGTCTTCCACTGGATATAGAAAGAAATATTAAGAAAAAAATCAGTGATGGACCGGCAACCTGTCCAGGGTGTACCATACCATTATGGGGGATACAAAAATGTAACTAAAAATGGATAAAAATACACTACGTATGTCATGCTTTTTTATTTTTAGCTCTCATTCTTGTTTTCTTTTCTCACCACACTCCTTTATCTTGAGATCATTAAACATGAATTTTTTTTTTTCTTAGGTTAGTTTCCTGAAGTCTTGTTAGGTGTTTCTCCCCATGGTCAAAATAGGAGCATATAATAAGTCACAGTAAAACACACATTCTCAGCCATGACATAAAAAAATAAAAGCCATGACATTTTAATATACAATAGCTTAAGTCATACAGACAGATGCATAAACACAATGGACATCATAAGGGATTGAAGCTGGGAGGCCAAATGTATTGTTTGAGCAGTCATTTTTTCCAGGCAAAAATAAGGTTGTATTTGCAGTGGTTTCCTACATGCAAAGACTCATTTATGGTCTCCAATCTCAAATTTCATGCAGTGACTGCGGCTGGAGGAGGCCCTTATACATGAGGACTAGACTGACTGTGAGTGCTTTGGGACAGGTGAAGAGGCCATCAGCAGCAGGACATGTTGCTTGGTGAAAAGAGGGAGAATAAAATATCCTTTTACATCATTTACTCAAGGTCAAGCAAAACTGATGATTTGTGGCTTTTTTAAATATAGTTTCAAAGCTGCAATGCTGACAACACTGAATTTGACCAAAGAACTGTTCATAAAGTCAAATACAGACAGGGCGGATTGTATTCACTGTTGCATATTTAACATGAATTTTGCATATTAAATTCTATTATTTATCTATAAAAGTCTTAATTGATATTATATAGTTATTTAATGTTTCATAACTATATAACGGGGATGAGGTCCTTCCTCAAGTGGAGGAGTTTAGGGATCTGGGGGTCTTGTTCACGAATAAGGAAAAATGGAGCAGGAGATCGATGGACGGATTGGTAAGGCATCTGCAGTTATGCAGGCGCTGTACCGGTCTGTCGTGGTGAAGGGAGAGCTGAGCCGAAAGGCAAAGCTCTCAATTTACCGGTCGATCTACGTTCCTACCCTCATCTATGGTCACGAACGCTGGGTGGTGACCGAAAGAACGAGATCGCAGATACAGCCGGCTTAAATGAGTTTCCTCCGTAGGGTGGCTGGGCTCTCCCTTAGAGATAAGGTGAGAAGCTCGGTCATCCGGAGGGGGCTCAGAGTAGAGCCGCTGCTCCTCCACATCGAGAGGACTCAGTTGAGGTGGCTCGGGTATCTGGTCAGGATGCCTCCTGGACGCCTCCCTGGTGAGGTGTTCTGGGCACGTCCCACCGGGAGGAGACCCAGGGGAAGACCCAGGACTCGCTGTAGGGATTATGTCTCCCAGCTGGCCTGGGAACACCAAGGGATTCCTCCCGAGGAGCTGGCCCAAGTGGCTGGGGAGAGGGAAGTCTGGGTCTCTTTGCTTAAGCTACTGCCCCCGCAACCCGATCCCGGATAAGTGGAAGATGATGGATGGATGTTTCAATTTATTTTATTTTATTTGATATTTGATTCTTGTGGGATTACGCTAATTAATTATGTATTTATCTATTTTCTTAGCAATGTCTAGTAATATAGAGTAGTAATTCTTCTTTTTATAGCATTATTTGGTAGCCTGAAAATAAGACATTAGTAACTTTAACTCCCCCTATTTTCTTTTGTGGAAAACCTTGCTCATTGTACTGGGTCAAACCCATACCACAATTGTGTTTTGCTGTCTATAAGTAATAATTGATTACTGTGGTAGTAAAAATACCCAAGATGGGTGGTACTTAACCCAGCTATGTTTAGTGTATGAAGATCTTTAATCATAGAAGTTTCTGGCCCACGTCTGACTTAAAAAAGGCATTTGTGACTGTGTGTACAATGGATTAGTTATGCAACCCCCCTTTAAAATAAGCACTCATTTGAGAAACTAATGAAATGCCAGTGCTGTTCACTCCCTGGCATTGTAATTTGTAAAATAATTATAACTTGTTGAGGACAAAGGGGGAGGACAGCAAAACAAGGCCATGCCAGCTCAACAGGCACCAAAATAAATAAATGAAAAGCTGTAACTTTACTACTAAAGTCTGGCCTCCATATTTTATCTCAATACTGGATTACTGCTGCCATGAAGACATGTCGGTAGAGATTAGAATTTAAATTTTGCATTCCATTTTAGGCTTCTAGAAATGACAAAATCCCCTATTCCTTGATATTTAACAATCAGCAGTTCTAGAGAACCGCTTTACCTTATAAAAGTACTTTATTTTTTACATTAATCTGATTGATGTGTCATTTTTCTTTCCACTGTAGTGACATTTTCATGAATGCAATATTCTTATCAACTCAAACTGTTCCAATCAAATATCCAAAATGGAATCCTTACAGATAACCAATTTGAAAGGACGTGAGCAGTGTCAGACTGAATGATATATATATATATATATATATTCTCAACTCTCTCCAGAAATCGAGTTAGCTGCTTGGTGAAGCATTTTTACTGCCATACAGACAATCCAACTTCCAAAATTTAGATGACATTATGTCAGGTCCACAGAACTAGCCGAGGGAACAATGAAATTCAACACTAGAAGAAAAAAATCTGTCTTAAACATCAACTGTGAATGTCAGATTGTGTCAACTCCATCGAGGCTGAGCTGCACCAGTGTCGCCGGAACATTTTTGAGAAATGGAAGCTACAGTTCAAGTAGTTGCATGACTAAATAGACATGTATTCTCTGAAAAGTGTATTAAATAATTGGGCTCTACACCAATAAGGTTATAAAACATGTAAAAGCACTGAAAACCAGGTGATCTCATAAATTAAATATTAGATTATGCAGTCTGAGTACCTGGCATTAATTTGAATCTGCAGGTGACACCTGATGGTTTCACAGCAAACGGTGATAAGTCACTTATTTAACTGCACAACAGGACAGATGGACATACCAGCTGCATTTTCTTCCAGTAGGGATTTTGTTTAAGATACTGTTGTTCAAGATACTGGAATTAATGTTCCAGATCCTCTAACGCCTTAATTCACACATTCTCACCTCTTGCCTCCCACTTAAAAGGATCCTGTCTGTCAGCAACTGTCCTGGATGATGAACAATTGCTGTTGACTAAAATTCCTCCTGGTCTGTTTAGTCCAAAATAGAAATACAAAAGTAGATGGCAACAATTGTTTATGGTTTTTGATTTGGTTTTATCATTACTATTCTATGAGACTTTTTTTGTTCGACTGTTGTTACCTGCCCCAACTGTCTTTTTTTGAATGATATTTTTTTAAATATGTTCATTCAGAGCTGAATGGTTGAGCATTAAATAAAAGCTTGATGAAATAACCAAAGAGAGACTTCCTCCTTTGAATTAATGTTTTGTTGTCTTGTTTTTGATCGAGTTGGGATGTACTGGTAGTTTGGGTTTTTTTGGGTGTTACTATTTGGACTAAAAACTAGTTATGTTAGGTATCATACAAGAATCATTTGAAAGGAAAATATATATTCTACATAATAATGGACTTCCAAGGCTGCATAAAACGAATAATGTCAGCCTTCTATCATCTGAAAAAAATTTCCAGGATTAAAGGATTGATGTCACAATGGGACTAAAAAAACATTAATTGGTCCCTGTAGTTCAGAGAATAGACTTCAAAATACTTCTAGTTTATAGGTCATTAAATCACAGCTCCAAAATAAGCTGAAGAGCTGCTGTCATTATACCGACCCCCCAGACCACTCAAGTCTTCTAATTGCAGTTTACTCAGCATTCCTGGAATCAAACATGGAGAAGATAGATAGATAGATAGGTAGATATATATGCTTATGTTCTTCATGGCTTCTTTGTTGTGAATGTAAAGTTTTGATTGAATTTAGGCAATATATCTGCCAAATCTGAAGACTCCTATTGCAACGGTCCTCATTTTTCTGCACTGCTAATGCTTGTATGTGAAAATGATGGAAGAGTGGGGTACTTGGCCAGTTTCTTGCTAAAGTAGTTTCAATTTCATCAACTATGCATTACTGTCACTTGCTCACCATCATACTTATTACAAGGAAAAATTGACATTGTTCCTCTAGTTTATCTGCTGCACCTATATACAATCAATGCCTTCTAAAACAATAGGTAAATTATACACAGGGACAATAATTGTAAATCCCTCCAAAAAATACCCCAAAAAGAACAAAAAACAAACTAAAGCATCTAAAGCTCTGCAGAAAAAAACAAAACTCTTTCAACAACATCTAGACCTCAAAAGGTTGTATGCCCCCCTACTTGAATCCCTTTCCTCCAAGCAGTGACGAAAGTGCTTCAGTCTCACCCCTTCTGCTTTCTAGGAAGGAGAGCCATGCAATATAGCTGCACTCTCACAGAACCTTATCAACTGTGCAGCAGCAGAAGTACATGACAGTTCTGCTTTAACACAGACAACTCATGAGGCAACATTCTCACCAAGATAATACTGAAGCAAAGAAAAAAACCCTGTATGTTTTGTTGGTGAGTTTTTAAAGCTTAGGTTGTGGAAACGTCTATCTGGAAGAAGATTAACTGTGTGGGTGTTAGAGTTAGAGTTCAGTACATTACTGTAAATACATGATGGGGCTGACCAGCAGTTACCTTCTGGTTTTCTTACAGAATTTTTTTTTACATATTATAGTGCATGCAGATTTGAGCTCAATTCTACATCATGCCATGTCATGGTTTGTTATTCTAAGGCAACATTTATGAATATTGATTTTAATCAGAAATGGATAAGAGCAGGGTTGGGCCCAGTGAGAATAATTAGTCTACAAACTTCCACAGAAGTGATACTAAAGCCTAGTTTATACTGCTCCATCTTCTTAAGAAGGGACAGATGCAACATTATTGGTCAAGTCAAAGGAAGGTCTAGCCATGGCTTATGCAAGCATGCATGGAGTAGAGCCCAATTTTCTTATTATCTGTCTAACAAAACGGAAAGTGCACTCTTGTGATTGGTTAGCTCAACAACTCTGGGGTAGGGAAACTGTCAAAATAAAAGCGTATTCAGAGGTTAAAAGGTGTGCATATCAGTCAATAGTTCTGCATAGCAGCAAATTTGCAAACTGTTGAATGACGTCAATCATACAGAAATGTATATTTACCCTGTGAGAATGCACTTTTGAAAGTTACATCTGAAATAAATCACAAATACAAACTGCACATTTACCATCGTAGTTTCCTCTGTATGAACACAAAGAGCAACATGTTTGAGTATACACATTTCTGCCTTGAGAATACAAATGTACAACCGGTAGCAGGGTCACGTGATCAAGGGTTCAGCAATGGAGACTGGATAAGTCAATGAACACAGCATTGGTCCAGACTCCAGGGGGCAGTACTGAATCTTTAGCTTGTTGACCGTCAATAAAGCAGCCTGAATGGAAAGAATACAAAGGCTGCACATGAAGGTTTTTATTTTAATACATTATATTTTATTACATGCATTATTCTGAGCCAACTCTGGTCTTCATCGCATATGGTCCACCATATTGACTGTTTATCAATTCCCACGGCTCCAAAACACTGGGAGAGTCAGTGCCGATGAGCAAGTCCACATCTGCATCTACTTCATGTAGCCTAATGCTACTCAGATACGGCCACTTTGCAACATCTTCCTGACATGGCACATTCACTTTGGACACAGGCAGTGTGGTTTGTGTCAGAACAGTTGGCAGTTCAATGAAGTCCTGAGTGTCAAGACCAGACACCTTCAAACCAGATATTGCAGTAGTATTAATAGTTTGAGACTTAACAATAACAATATATTGCAGCATTTGCCTGTTGCTCCCAGTTTCTCAGCCAGACTTGCAGTGCAGAAAGTACCAGAACTCCCAGGGTCCAGGAAAGCATAAGTGTACACAGCTTTATTACTTTTCTGATTTTTCACCTGCACAGCCGCGATGGAAAAAACAGCAGTGTCCTCTTCAACAGCCCCAATATGACCACACGTCTGCTGCTGTTCAGGTTCAGTGCTCACAGTTTCTTTAGAAGTTATCCTTGTAGCATCCTCCTTCCCCACGTGCAGGAGAGATGGGTGTTTCCTGTGGCACACTTCACAAGCCAAACGACTCCCACAAATGTTGCTTGTGTGACCATATTTTAAACACCCAAAACAGATGCCTTTCTCCTTTAGAAACTGCATTTTGTTCTGTTGCGTCCTTGTTTTAAACTGAAAGCATTTGTCCAAAGTGTGATTAGTGAGCTGGCAGAACAGACACTTGAGCTGGTTACTGAGACTGTGGTCCAAGTTCTTATCAGGTTGACCAGGTTCTGCCATGTAGTTCTGGACTCATCCCTCACTGTCCTCATCATCATTTTTGCCCCACAGGGAGAGATCATGCACGGCGTTCAAGACCGAGGGAGATTGACCATTGTCTTGAACTTCTTCCATTTTCTAATTATTGTACCCATAGTTTTTGCCTTCTCACCAAGCTGCTTGTGTATTGTCCTGTAGCCCATCCCAGCCTTGTGCAGCTCTACAATTTAACCAAGATGTCCTTGCACAACTCTCTAGCCTTGGCCATTGTGGAAATTTTGGAGTTTGTTTGTTTGTGGATAGGTGTCTTTTATACAGGTAACAAGTACAAACAGGTACAGTTAATACATGTAATGAGTGGAGAGCAGGAGGGCTTCTTATTTACAGAGATCAGTAGAACTAACAGGTCTGTTGCAGCCTAAATTCTTACTAGTTGATAGGCGATCAAATATTTATCTCATGCAATAAAACGGAAATGTATTATTTAATAAAACTCATCCACTGTGATTTTCTGCATTTTTGTTTTAGATTCTGTTCCTCACAGTTGAAGACTACCTTTGATAAAAACTACAGACCTCTACGTGCTTTGTAAGTTGTAAAACTATATATACAGTATATATATATATTTGTATATGTATAATATATGTATATTATATATTATATGTATATATGCTGTGCATACTGACCTGTCTCGGTCTTACAACAACAAGCTTATATTATTACCAGCAATCTTGGTCTATCTATTCTATTCGATAAAGTACAACTCTCAAGATGAAAATCAGAGACTTTGTGGCACCTTTCTCTTAGATTAGAAAGCTGACAACTTTGTGTATTTTTATGAATGCCCGGCTGAAGAATCATCTCCATGATAACACAGGATATGGACTATCATTATCAAAAACTCTCTGTCCCTATCCTGGGTAAAAATGTCACTTAATAAGACTAGTCATTCAAACTGATACTACAACATTAAGTAAACCAGGTCACAGTTGATTACAAAGTACAGAAAGTACATAATATTAAATTTTTTTCCACCACAGTCCCCCCTTTTTATCTAATCTCAAAGATAAATCAAAATGTAAAGGAGAATCAATAATCAATAAACAATAACAATCAATAACTAACCTAAGAGACAGGCAGTATTCAAAAAAGAAAGACAATAAAACAGTGGTTCAAATGTTCTCAATCATTACATGTCACATTGAATAATTTCTAACAGAATAATATAATCTAAGCATCCATCTTAATGACATTATCTGAACTCGAACAACATCTCAAACAAAAAATCCTGCTGGTGGCCTAAGATAAGAAACCTCCATCCTAGGGTCGTGTCACTTGTTGTTTCTCTTCACGACTCGGTGGACAAAAAGTTTGAGACGGTCCCTAGCCCCCATAGGTGGCGCTGTTGTTCAGTTCCTCATTAGTCAGGTTGCATTAACGCAACTACAAAACAAAGAAAAAGGGGCACAATGTTAGCCTGTATCAATCAGGTACACACTAAATAGATGTAATCACTCAACACAACTTGGAGTGTGTACTCTTCCCTTATATGAGTTAGACATCCCCAGCGTGAACCTCAAAATCAAGATCGTCAGTCACTCTTTGCTCAGCACCACAGTGACCCTTCAAAGAGGTTACACAAAGAAAACAAATCAATAGTAATCTAAAATAACAATGAAACATTCAAAAACAAACAAAATAGAATAAAACACAAAAATAATTTCTAATTAAAATCTTTAACTTCTGTAATGATTATGTATTCTTGATGAATCCAAAAAAATATCTATAAATCTGTAATCTAAAAATCTATAAAAATCTGTAAAGTCTGTAATCCCCCCTTTTCATTATTTATCCTCAAACAATGAAAACCAAGACAAAGAAAATTCAATCAAAATGAAATAATAAATGAATAATCAATAAAATAAAAATAAAAATCACTGCAAATGAACCTGATTTGAATAAATGAGATGAAATAATGAATGAATAAAAAATATTGATAAATTGAAGAAAAATGTAAAATCCTAAAAAGAAACACAAAAAATAATGAAAATAAAAAAAAAATCAAATCAAACCCCTCTTTCTGTCATTGCCATCCCTGGAATAAGACTGCTAAACTCCCAAGGAAAAACACAACACGTAAGTCACAGGGAAAAACATCAGCAACCTAAGTCACAAAGTGTTTTAAAGGAAGTTGTCATACATCTGTAAATTAATTACTCATATAATTCAAGGTCATCAAGCAAGTCCACACCCATTTCATCTCCATACAGCTCTTCTCTTCCATCTCCATCTCGTCGGATCGAGTCTGCACCAGGCCCGTAGGTGCCTTCTGCATCAGTCCAGCTCAGGTGACCTATTGTCCCTGCTGCAGAGTTTAACGACGCCCCCTAACAAGAAATAAAACACAAGCAGCATAAATGTCTCAGTCTTTTTTGCTCTGGAGCCCCAGAGCTTTGAAGAATGTCATCTTCTCCATTTCTTCATGTGTGATTATTAGATGAATGAAAAAGCTATAAAAGTCTAGTGTGTGTTTCATAGTCTACTTCTCTCAGTTTTTTCTGCTTCAGCAGTAGTAGGCTTGTCCAGAATCATTCCTGTCACTCTCTTGCAATGACTGACGTGCACCCAAGTTCCTCTCTCTGCGACTTTCACAGCAGTGTAGGTTACAAGCAACACCTGAAAAAGCACTTGCCATCGTCACTGTCTCCAATTTTGTCTCCTCAGCTCTTTAATCAGAACCCAGTCTCTAGGTCTGATTGGATGAAGGGGTCTCTCAGCTGCTTTAGGAAGGGCATCCTTCACCTGCTGGTGCACCTTTGCAAGAGTCTTAGAGAGATGTTGACAGTAAGAAATCATAGCATCCTCACAGAGGTCCGTATAGAGATGCGGTTTTGCAGGTGGGTTTAACCCCACTGCAGGAGGTCTACCAAAAAGAACCTCAAAAGGACTCAGATTATTTTTGGCTCTTTTTCTCATCCTCATGTAAAACAAAGCCAAAGGCAAAGCTTTGACCCAAGGCAGTCCTGTTTCCTCACAACTCTTAGCAAGCTTAGCTTTCAAAGTCCCATTTTCTCGTTCTACAGCCCCGCCCGATTGCGGGTGGTACGAACAGTGAGTGGATAATTTCACGCCCAATAACTCACCAATCTCTTCTAGAGCCTTGCCCACAAAATGTCTGCCATTGTCACTGGAAATCCTGTCAGGAATTCCCCATCTTGGAAAAAGGTCTCCCAGCAAAGCTTTCACTACCGCAGCAGTGTCAGCATGTTTTGAGAGGAACGCTTCTGTCCATTTGGAAAAAATGTCAAAAATCACCAAACAATATTTTTTACCTTCGGCAGGTTCAAGTTCGATGAAGTCCATTATCAGATGTTCAAAAGGTCTCCGTGGAGCCGGATGACCAGCAGGTTGAGTGGACACTGCTCGACCTGCATTATTTGTGGCACAAACCATGCACGAATGGCAGTATTTTTCAGCAAAAGATGTGAAACCTTTTGTGAACCAATGTGTAGCAACAAGATCAAACATTTCAGTTTTGGAACAATGATCCAGTCCATGACTGAGTTTTGCAAAAACTGGGAAAAAATGTTTAGGCAGACACGGCTTCTTTTCAACAGAAACACACACCCCTTAATCTTTGACACAGCCTGCCTTCGTCCATAGTTTTACCTCAGAAGAAGTGGCAAAACTCTGCATAGTGATGGATAACAAAATATATAATAAAATATTACATTTGTTTTTGAATGACCTTTGTCTAAACCCAGCTACAGCAGATAAAAGGGAAGGGTGAATTGCAACCCAGTGGACTATCTAGTGTAAATGAGAACGTCTGTCTTTTGTTGGCATGTATGTTGTTGGAGAAAAGGCTTTTGTACTGATCTGTTTAGCAGACTCCTGGGGAATGTTTTTCGTCTAGTTGTATGTAGGTGGGGTACAGATGCTTGACTTAAAACAAAGCAAAACTGTTGTTAAAGGAGGGACGTCATGTTCTGATATGTCTGGCAGAGTCCTGAGGGGGGGTCATCCTTTTGTTCGTATGTATGTGATGGGAAGGAAGGGCTTTGAACTGATCCGATTGGCAGAACCCTGATGAAATCTTTTTTGTTTGTATGTCTGTGAGGGGAGGTCGGGCTGTTATTCTCCTTGTTAATAAAAAGATGATCTGTCCTATCCAGTCGTGTTCATTCCCCTTCAGGGATGGATGGCGCTTACAGATATGATTGGCAATAAACAAATATACAAAACAGCTGTCTGTGTGTGTCTTTTTCCTTCTTTATCTTCTTGAATTAGATGCCAAAATGGTACGATCCTGCTGACGGAAGGCTGGACCCTCTCTGCTCGGAAATAACGGAGCTAATTTGACATTGGAGTTAATATACATTCAAGGATAATATTAAATGAATTTTTAATCCAGCAATAGCTGGCAGATCAGACATGTCAAGGGGCTCCTCTGCCTGCTCAATAGCAGCACAGGTAGTCGTCATTGGCTGAACCGCGGCAGCATCCGCTCTGGCGTTCCCAAAAGAAACAGTATCTCTGGACGCTGTGTGTGCAGCACATTTCACTACTGCAATTTTGGATGGCAGCAAAATCGCACCAAGGAGCTCAGCCACCTGTGATGCATTCAAAATCGGCTTACCATCAGACTTCACCCACCTTCTGTGTCTCGTCAGAGCTCCAAAATGATAAACCACGGCCACTGCATAGCTGTTGTCACTGTATATGGTAGCTGCTTTATCTTTAGCCAGCTCACAGGCCTTCGTCAATGCAGTTGACCAGTTCTGCGGTCTGCGCAGAGAAATAAGGCGGAAGGCTTCCTGCAGACAAAGTACAATGATCAGAGCAAACAGAATAGCCCACTCTATTTTTCCCTCATGAGTCTCTGTACGATGATCCATCAACATACAACACCATGGCTGCAAGGGCGTATCAGTCAAATCTGGACGGGTTGTACACAGTACCTCTAATTCTGTTTAACAGTCATTCGGGGTCCCGTCGTCTTCAGTGGGTAGCAAGCTGGCAGGATTAAGAACATTACACCTCTTAACAGTGATGTTAGGCAAATCCAGCAATACAGAAGTGTACCTCAGCCATCTAGCCGCTGACAAGTGTGAAGTCTGCTCCAACAAAATGATGGCAACATTGTGGGGAACAAAAACAGTTAGTGGGCAATACATCACAATGTCTCTCAAAGCCAAAACTGCTTTTTCTGCCGCTGCCACAGCTCTGAGACAGCCATGAGGCCTGGCCGCAACTGCATCAAGCTTAGCAGAGTAATAAGCCACAAGTCGTTTTAAACCACAGTGTTCTTGAAGGAGAACAGACGTCATGCATCCGTTCTTTTCATCAACCATCTGAATAAATTTTTTTTCTGTGTCTGGCGAAGCCAGAGCTTGAGGGCACTGCAGAGCTTTTTTCAGCTCCTCAAATGATTACAATGCCTCAGGAGTCCACTGGATGGGATCAGAGGCCATCATATCTCTGCCATGAATCATCTCAGAAAGTGGCTTTTCCAAAATCATATAGTCGATTATGAAATTCCGACAATAAGACGTCAAACCTAAGAAAGACATAATCTTTTTCTTAGTGACTGGCTTGGGAATCTGTTGTATGGCAGCAACTCTCTTGGAGGACAGTGACCTTGTTCCTCTGGATATAGAATGACCAAGAAAATTCACCTCTGGTTTTGCAAATTGCAGCTTTGAAAAGCTAGCTTTGTGTCCACCTGCATGCAAATGCTTCAGCAATTTAACAGTGTCCTCCTCACACTGTTCTTTTGATGGAGAACAAATCATCAGGTCGTCAACGTAACTGATTACGGTGGAGCCAGAAGATATCTCCAACCCATCCAAGCTCTCTTTCAAAGCCATGTTAAAAATGGTAGTTGATTCTACATAGCCTTGTGGAAGTCTGCTGAAAGAGTACACTTTTCCCTCAAATTCAAAAGCGAACCAAAACAGACTCTCTCTCTCTACTGGTACACTGAAGCATGCATTACTCAGATAAACAACTGAAAAATAAGTGGCTCAAGGTGGAACCTGAGACAAGATGGTGCTTGGATTTGAAAAAACAGGTGCCATAGGCATCACAGCAGCATTTACTCTCTTCAAATCCTGCACAAAACACTACTCTTCTCCCTTTTCACTGATTTTTTTCACAGGAAAAATTGGGCTCTGAACAGGGGAATCTGTGCATTCAACAATGATGCCAGATTTCAGTAGGGATTCAAACACTGGTTTGATCCCACGCACGGCTTCTGGTTTCAACAGGTACTGGCATTGTACCTGTCGAAATGACGATTTTGGTGTGATGTAACCCTTAATTAATCCCACATCATACGAATTTTTTGCCCACAAATCATTCGGAACCACTGTGACGAAAAGAGGCATTTCTGAGCCATCGGTCGCAACTTCATCATGTAGAAAAACGTGAGAAAGCACCTCATCAGGGTCCTGAGTTAAATGAATCACCCTGGTGACATGCACGGTGTAGATCAGCGAGCGTTTTTAAAGTTGAGCAGATCTGGAGTAGAGGATCAAATGGTCATTTTCAGCTCGCTCCCAATCAGAAGCCAACTGGCTGCGATGAACGAGGTCTGACATTATTTCCTACTCTTCACCCTCAGGTTTAGTTTAGAGAGAGAAATGTATAGATCACATTTTTGGAATCGGTGGAGCGGTTTTTGTTCAGGTGTGAGACAAATGGTTCCTGCTGATGAATGTGTGTCCCACAAAATAGAAGTTATGTTCAAAGTGTCTGTGTCAGAGGTGAACCATCCCTACTCATATTCAACATCTGGTCCTGGAGAAACGTGTGATGTGCAATGTAGTTCCTCCTTTGGCATGAAAACAGAAGCTGGACTTACCAAGTTCTGAGCCGTCTCGAGGAGGATTTTGGTCGTGGTACCTGTTAACAGCTTCCACTAGTATTCAAGTGTGAGGTCAGGAGGTGTGTGTTTCACTGCTGTCAGGATTGGGTTCTCCTGGGCAGGAACAACCTCAATGCATTGGGGCGATGAAAAAAGAGAAATGTTAAGCTTGCACATTAAATCTCTGCCTAATAAATTTAAAGGACATTGCTCAGAGATTAAGAATCCTTGTTTAAAAGCTGGCCCATCTCCCAATTGACAACGGAGTGGGTAACTGAATTGTTCTTTCACAACCTGACCAGATGCTGAAATTTAGAAGACATGGTTCCCACTTAGTTTTGGCGGAGGACGCAGAGCTGTGTGCTTCAACACGGAGTGCGTTGCGCCGCTATCAATCATGAATTTCACAGGTGTACCTGAGACAGTGAGAGACATGATAGGTAAGGTTTTGTACGCATCAGAAGTCAGTTGTGCTTACGTACCTGTTTGTTGGTGTTCTAAATGTGCAATGGCTTCTGTAATCAAAATGTGAGGGTAGGAACTCTGATCTCAATGGTTAGTGCAGGAAGCAAGTTCTTCATTGCTGACAGTCACATTTGAAATTGCAGCATTTTCATTGCTAGCATCAGGATTTGTATCACAAAAAACAACTTCTCCATCATCTACAGGCAGTTCATTACAAGAAACATTTTCATCAATAAAATCATCACAAGAATCAGATTGATCTTCACTTTCACTAAGTGTTTGATCACTAAAATCAGACTGATTGTCGCTCTCAGAATGTGTATCATCACTTAAATCAGATTGACTATCACTTTCAAAGTGAACATGTGCGACTGTGTGTGTTTGTGTGTGCGTCAGACCTCCAACTCCATCAGCTGGTAAAATGGAGAAATCTCCTTCTAGCTCAGAACTGGAGGTCCGCACCCCTGATCAGTCAGATTGCTGACGTCCTCTGTGTGGGCCTCGACTCCGCCTCCTGGTACATTGGTCTATCTAGTGGCCACGTCAACCGCAGGCAAAACAACGGTCATCGTCATCACCTGATTCTCTGTTAATGTCGTTGTTGTTGCGCAGGTCTGGGGACAAATGGCGTCGGTTTGAGTTCTGCAGCTGATGTCTGTCTGCTCTTCGGTATTCACGAGGGCCTGTAGGCTGACGTCGGGGCGTCCACTCCTGTAGTCTTTTGTGACTGCAGAGTACATCGTTAATACCGCTTTATGCATGTCTGTTTCTCTCTTTGACTGCAGCTCGCTTTGTTTTCTTTTCAACTGACTCTCACAGTGAATCACAAATTTGCGCAAGTCACTAAAATTAATGCCAGCATCCAAACCAATGTGCTTGCAATTAGTTCTGGCAATAAAGCACCAAGCACTCTGTCACAAATCATATTTTCGTAAGCAGAACCAACAAAGTCACCTTGTTCTGGTTTCTGAAGTCCAATAAACTGCTCAAAAGCTTCTCCTAATCTGTGAATAAAGTCATCTGCATCTTCTCCTTGTCTTTGTTTCACAGACTGCAGCTTAGTCAAGTTAGGCCTTGTCGGAAATTCTTTTTCAATGGCTTTACGGAGCTTAGTTATCGCTGCGGAATAATCAGAGCTTACCTCAGGTTCGTCCCCGTGCTGCAGGCAAACTGTCTTTCAGCTTCGCAGCATCAGCGGCTTTGAGTTTGCGTTTCAGAATCCGACCGATCTCTGCACCGGTGGGCTTGTGGGACAGACAAATCTCTTCGAATTCCCTCGCTAAGTCACGCCCGTTTGCCGGTGATCGGCGGCAGGCCTGAGACAGCCTGGTCCCAGTCCAAATCGCTCCAGGCGCAGAAAACAAGCGTTGTTCCACTCGTTCCAGCTACCTCAACCATGGGGAAAGTCTGAACAACATCATTATTATCAATTTCAGTGTCTTTCACCTTACAGCTCTTGCACGCGGCGGCGTCTGCTGGGGCGTTTTCTTCACTTTCGCTATGTCCTTTAATGGTGGCGGAGGCAACAGTCGTTCTGCAGACTCTGCTAGTCTTTTCTTTTTTGCTTCGTCCAACACCTGCTTCAGACATTCAATGTGGTATCTGGCCCTTTTGAGAGTAGGGCTAGCTAAATAGGCAGCTTCTAGTTACTTTGTCCTCTCTGCTTTCGGCGGAGTCTCTGCTGCTCCCGTCAGTTCCAGCAGATATGACAATAAATTATGGTGGTGGGTCTTGCGTTTCTCTTGTAGGTCTACACTTTTGCTCAGCGCTAGGAGGAGGAGGTTTGACGTCCGTGTCGTGTGGAGTGACGTCACTACGTAAAGTGTATAAGAGTGGAACTGTCGGCTGAGTTTCGGCTAATATTATTACTAGCAATCTTGGTCTATCTATTCTATTCAATGAAGTACAACTCTTTAGATGAAAATCAGAGACTTTGTGGAACCTTTTTCTTAAATTAGAAAGCTGAGAACTTTGTGTATCTTTAAGGATGCCCGGTTGAAGAATAACCTCCATGGTAACACAGGATATGGACTATCATTATCAAAAACTCTCTGTCCCTATCCTGGGTAAAAACGTCACTTAATAAGACTAGTCATTCAAACTGATACTACAACATTAAGTAAACCAGGTCACAGTTTATTACAAAGTACAGAAAGTACATAACATTAAATTCTTTCCACCACAGTTTCATTATAGTCGATGTAATTAGTAAATTAGTAATTTCCCAAAAATACGTTTTGGGTTATTCAGTCTTCCACAATCCCTCACTGTTCTCCATTACTGCCAATAAGACTTAGTAGGGGAAAACAGGCTTGTTATACTGCATCTTTAGCTTCAACTATCAGCTGAATTTTGTCTCTGGTTTTTTCCCCCCTGTCTGAGCAAATGAAAAGGTTTTTGAGTATATTTTCAGTGTAATTTCGTTTTAGTATTTCAAATTATTACTTATCCACTTGGATGACATCAGGTAAACTGGGCCACCTTTTTGTCAACAATAGATCAATCAAATTAATTGTGTGTTTTTTTCCGAGAACACTTGTCCCAACAATCGGACATCTTTTGCGGACATTGTCTGTACAAAATTAAAAGACTAGAAGGCTTGAATCTTAATTAGCTCATATTATCTGATGGCCCAGTTTACCTAATGTCACCTTACATGTGGCATCAGTTTGAAGTTACTTTTTATGGACAAAAAAACATATCAGTAAACTAACCTCAAACATATCTTCAATTTTGTAAGACAGTGGACGCTAACCTTTTCTTTGCCACGGATTGTTTAATAAAGGACAATACATATTTTTACCTTCTAAATATTACTGTTTTACAACTTTGGGTATGTCTTTTGTTTTGGGTTTATGGCATTAAAATTAATATATCTATCAGAGTGAAAAATAACTTACTAAAATTATGATGGGAAAAAACACGGGAAACATTTACTGCTGATGGTAATCTACTGGTGGACTATTAATTATTTGACTGACAGTGCTGTGACATGGCCTTGCATTAAAATTGTGGAAACCTTTGAAAAAACAAACGAACAAAAAAACCACACACACCAATAAAACACACTGAAGCTGCTTCACATCTGCAGAGAAAAGCTGTTTAAATTATCATTCTTCACCTTGGACACATACTGCCTATCTCTTGGGGATTCTAAGGGAAAAACAGAGCTTGACTTGAATAATTAGATGTACATGAATAAATCAGGCACCAGAACGGTAAATCTGAGCTTCTTTTGCAAATTGAAGTGCTACTTACTGCTGCTTTTCTCCTTACCGTAAACATACTGTGTTTGTAAGCTGCCTGCAATGCAAGATGTTTTCCTTAGACCTACGGATGTTGGAATGTTTTCAAGCATACCCCCTATGTAGACATAAAAACATGACCATCATGACCCATATTTTAATAATCTCATTCAAGATTTATGTTATCAGTTACCCAATACCCATATGAATTACTACATGTTTGCATGAATATATTTAATGACAGCTTTTTGTCCACTAAGAGCATGTTCTATAATTTTTGCAGTCATCATTGTAAATGTGATCTGTTGAGCAATACTAAAAAAATCAGCTATATTTAAACAAAAAGTAAAAATAAGACTTAAATTCCCAAAACTCCAAGACAAAAGCCCATCTTTCAAAACAAACTGATGTAATCAGTCTTAGAGACTTCAGCTGAACTCACAAGAGAATCCTTCTTCTCATTTTAAACTTCCAGGTGGGAGTGTTAGATCAGATTATGAAACACAATAAGATGTTTATCTTCTGTACGCATGGAAATAATCTGTTGGGAAAAATTCCTCAATAGCTCTGGACATCTGGGCATTTAATTATCCTTTAAGGGGTTGCTGTAAAAATCATGCAATAGTGAAATGTTATTTCATTGCTCTTGCCACCATCTCCTCATTAACATTATTCTACCCCTCAGTTTTGTGTAATTCACAGGGATGACACTATATACTGCAAGTATTACTGGCGGGGGGTTTAGTAAGCGTGGCATTGGTGATTTTGCTAAAACATTAATTTTACAATGTCCAAAAATTTCCCCCTTGATTAAATAATCTGATATAAAAGCTTGTATTAATTTTATGTGATATAAACTTAAAGGGACTATATTATGCTATTTTACAGCTTTCAACTTCCGGGATAGACATATGTGCAAAAATTTTACCGTTGGTGTTATAATTCATTTGTACAGAAATTTAACTGGTATCCTGTAGTTAATGTTGGACCACAAAGTAAAACGGCGTGTTTCTCTATAAACCCGCCTCCTACACCAAACCCCACCCCACCCCCAAACCCCTGTGCGCTCAGCGCCTCTTGTGCAGAGCCACAGCATGTCAGACTGAGAGAAACAGTGCTGAGCTTCATCTCAAACAGTATTCTGACAGTGAATTTGAAAAGCACATAATGAAGCTCTGTGATATTAAGGGTTCAGACGTTTGGTTTATTTTATTATTTGTAAAAAATGGAGTAAATAAAGCCTATTTCAGTTGCTAAATCTCCAGGTTTTAGACAGAGCCAAAAAACAACTAGCTGAGTCCAGTAAGCAGAGCTTTCCAGCCCAGTATATATAAAAAAAGCCTTGGGTGTTGTTTGCACCCATTTACTGAACATTCTGAGATGTTACAGATCAATTAACCACACAATGTTGTTAAAAGATCACATAAGCAGCTTGATAAATGGCTAACACACATTAGCATTAGCATGTAGCCACTTAGTTCTCTGTCCATCAGGCGTCTTTGATCCAGCTGCTGTTCTTTGGGAATGTAGAATAAAATCCTGTAATCCATGCAGCCAAACAGGCATGTTCACAGAGAAACTACAAAATCCCACAAAAAAGTGTTTTAAGCTACCAAAAACCGAAGCAGCCATGAGCTTTGAGAAGGAGGAGGGTGTGTTTGGAACTCTAGCAGAGGTATCCCGCTCTGCCTGCAGGGGCGGTGCAGACACCTCCAGCACTCCCTTGTTTTCAACTAGTGATGTTACTAGTTGAACACTCAGTCGTTTTCTAAGAGAGAGAGGGGCAGCTGCTCAAAGAGCAGAATTCACGAGGATTAATCAGACATGCATGAATTGAGCCAAAAACCACTCTGGTTGGTTTTTAAATTAGAAAATTGCATTACCAGATGGCTGAAAACTCGCATGATATAGGCCCTATAATTTATCGGAATACACATTGTGTCAACAACAGACTTTCTTTCCAATTTCAAATTGACTAGATTAATTGACTGGTTTGTAGGTTAATTAGAGAGTGTCTACTCTTCAGGCTAGTAGCATTACTAGCTCAAAACATCTCAAATTCAAGAAATCACATGTTTAATCCATACAAATTGGAACAAAAATTATCTAGCAGCCAGAGAGGTCTATAGTTTTTTCATCATGGGTATACTTCAACTGAGTCGCTAGTCACTTTAACTGACAGAATGTATAAAAAAAATCCAAGAAATCAATAAGTTTTTGGTGCAGAAAATAAAAGTTCACCTCAACAACGAGAGAGGTCATACATTTCCTGTTGGTCTTCACCAAGTTTGCACACACTGTAGCTGGTGTTTTGGCCCATTCTTCCATGCTGATCTTCTCAATATCTGTTAAATTTCGCCACTGTCACTGGGCAACCACAGATTATCTATTAGACTGATTCTCTATTGGACTGGGACTTGGTCATTCCAGAACTTTAAAATGCTTTTTGCGTTGTCACTTCTTCGTTGCCCGGGCGGTGTGTTTTGGATCATTGTAATGCTGGAGGATTCACCTAGGCTTCATCTTCAATGCTCTCATCCATGGAAGGAGGTTTTTGCCCTAAATGTAGACCCATTCATCATTTGCTTAATAAAAAAATATGTCGCCCTGTCCCTTTGCATAAAAGCAGCATAATATTTAAACCCCCATGCTTCACAATGGGAATAGCATTATAGGGATGCAACTCAGCATTCTTCCTCCTCCAAACACGGCAAGTTGCATTTATACCAAAGAGTTTTATTTTGGTCTCATCTGACCATATTACATTCTCCCAGTCCTCTTGTGGATCATCCAGATAGTCTCTGTAAAATTGTAGTTGGGCCTGGACATGTGCTGGCTAAAGTAGGGGGACCTCTAGAGTTTTGCAGAATTTTGATCCATGATGTTATATTCTGTCACTATATGTAACCTTTGTTACTGTGGTCCCAGCTCTCTTCAGGTAATTGACCAGTTTCCCCCCCATGTAGTTCTGGACTGTTTTGTCATCAATTTCAAGATCATGTGTACCACACAAGGTGAGATTGTGCATGGAGCCCTAGGTCGAGGGAAGTTATTTCCATCATATTTCTGTTAATTTACATTTTATTCCATTATATTTGATCACCTATCAAATAGTAACAATTCAGGCTCCCACAGACCTGTTAGTTCTTTTTTAAGAAGCCCTCGTGTTCTCCACTCATTACCTGTATTAACTGCACCTGTTTAAACGTATTACCTGTATAAAAGACACCTGTCCACACACTCAAACAAACTCCAACCTCTACAATGGCCAAGACCAGAATGCTGTGCAAGGATATTAGGGATAAAATTGTAGAGCTGCACAAGGCTGGGATTGGCTACAGCACAATACACAAGCCGCTCGGTGAGAAGGCAACTGTTGGTGCAATAATTGGAAAATGGAAGAAGTTCAAGAAGATGGTCGATCTGCCTCGGTCTGTAACACCATGCAAGACAACATGGGGCATCAATGATCATGAGGACAGTGAGGGATACTCCCAGAACTACACAGCAGGACCTGGTCAATGACTTGAATAGAGCTGGGACCACAGTCTCAAAGAAAACCAGCATTAACACACGCAGCCATCATGGTTTAAGGATGAAAACAACACCCAAGAACACCATCCCAACTGTGAAGCATGGAGTGGAAACATCATTCTTTGGCGATGAATTTCTGCAAAGGGGACGGAACGACTGCACCTTATTGAGGGCCAGATGGAAGGATGGATCCCCATCCATGTCTCCATCTGGTCTCATGTGTCATGAGACCTTGGCCAACAATCTCTTTCCCACAGTAAGAGCTTTAAAGATGGGTCCTGGGTGGGTCTTCCAGCATGACAATGACTCGAAACACGCAGCCAGGGCAACTAAGGAGTGGCTCAATAGGAAGCATCTCAAGATCCTGGAGTGATCTAGCCAGTCTCCAGAACCGAATCAAATAGAAAATCTTTGGAGAGAGTTGAAAGTGTAAGGATTCTCACTCCCTAATCATCTGCACCTGTGTCGTCCTGTCTGAACCTCCTCACTTCCTATTGTTGTACACCTAGTGTATGTTGTCTCGTCTTATGTTGCTGCACATCAATAAAAGTTCACCTTACCTGGAACTCTGCTTCTGCGCCTGGGTCCTTCGTCCCTTCCTGCAGCAGCAACTCGTGACAGAATGATCCAGCCCGAAAAAAGTGACTCAGCAGAAACGTAGGACCCTGACCCCTTGCAAGACTTCTGGTCCAACCTGGATGACATCTGCGGCTTGGAAGCCTCAGCTCGCCAGACCGCACCTGAGGACTTTATGGTGAAGACTCTTCCCCGCTTCTTCTGTCGGCTCACTTCTCATGACGCGCTGGACCTGGAGGACACAGTGGATGTCCTCATTCAGACAGCCGAGGAGGAGTTGTCCTTTTTGGGGAGGAGATCCGCATCCACCAAAATCGGCTCAGTCTCCATGCTCCACGCGCCACCGATCCTCTCTCCGGCTGTTTTCGCTCCTTTCCCGACCGCTTCACCAAGGGCTCCTGTCAACCGCCAAGCTGCGGCTACGACACCACCGTCTTCTACCACCACAGGACTGGGTCCCCTCTATATCAGCGAGGACGACTGTTCAATTTTTTTAATGGTGACAAGTTGGACTACCTCTGCTCCAGAGGGGATCCAGTTTCTCGCCGCAATTTGCGACACAGACGCCGACGGGAAGGAGCGGGTTCCGGGTCGCTGAAGTTGGATTCTGCTTCAGCCTATTCGGCCCCGAAGTTGGCATCTGCTTCACCCTGTTCGGCCCCGAAGTTGGCGTCTGCTTCAGCCTGTTCGGCCCCGAAGTTGCCGTCTGCTTCTGCCTGGTCGGCCCCGAAGTTTGTGTCTGCTTCAGCCTGTTCCACCTTCTCCCTCCTTCAGTCTCTGTTTTCAGAACCAGCAGATCCCCTCCAATCTCTGTTTCCAGAGCCAGCTGAGCCCCTCCAGTCCCTGCTCCCAGAGCCAGCTAAGCTCCTCCAGTCTCTGCTCCCAGAGACAGCAGACCTCCTCCAATCTCTGCTCCCAGAGCCAGCAGAGCCCCTTCAGTCTCTGCTCCCAGAGCCAACAGAGTGTCTGGATTTGCCGGTGCAGCCTCCGCCAGAGCTATTGGATTTGCTGCAGCCTCTGCCAGAGCTGCTGGATTTGCCGCAGCCTCCGCCAGAGCTGCTGGATTTGCCGCAGCCTCCGCCAGAGCTGTTGGATTGGCCGCCAGAGCTGCTTGATTGGCCGCTGCCGCTGCCGCCGCCAGAGCTATTTGAATTCGCTGCCAGAGCTGCTGGATTCGCCGCAGCCGGAGCAGCCAGTCTCAGGCCCAGCTTCACTGGCCAGGTTCCTTCGTTCCCGTCAGTGGGAACCAACCAGGTCTCTCTTTCTCTGCCGACGACCAGCCAAGCTTCCTCACCGGGCCGTCCGTCAGTCTCCCGTCTCGCAAAGGGACCTTCATTCAGCTTCCCACTGGACCTCCAGGTCCCCAAGAGAGGACCGCCGGGCCATCCACCTGTCTCCCGTCCTGTACGTGGACATCCGTCAGTCTTTCTTCCAGCCAGAGGACGTCATTCGGGACGTCCGCCCATCTTTCGTCCCGTGAGAGGACGCCATCCGGGTCGCCCACCTCGACTCAGCTCCCACAAGGGGACGCCATCCGGACTCTGGCCCTGCTTCCATGGGCCCCCCCCACCCACCCTGGAAGGGTGCTTCTCTTTTTGTTTTGTTTTTCCTCCATGGCGTCTGGGATCCGCCTTTAAAGGGGGGGGTCCTGTCAGGATTCTCACTCCCTCATCATCTGCACCTGTGTCGTCCTGTCTGAACCTTCTCACTTCCTATTGTTGTGCACCTAGTGTATGATGTCTTGTCTTATGTTGCTGCACATCAATAAAAGTTCACCTTACCTGGAACTCTACTTCTGCGCCTGGTTACTTCGTCCCTTCCTGCAGCAGCAACTTGTGACAGAAAGTCTGTGTTGCCCAGCGACACACCTGAAATTGAAAGCTCTGGAAAAGATCTGTATCGAACAGCGGGCCAAAATCCATGCTGCAGAACTACAGAAAACGACTGATCTATGTAATTGCAAACAAAGGTTTCTGTACCAAATATTGAGTTCTGTTTGTCTGATGTATCAAATACTTATGTGATGCAAGAAAATGGTAATTCATTATTTAAATATTATCCACTATGATTGCCTTTTTAGATTCTGTCCCTCACAGTTGACGAGTAACTTTAATACAAATTACAGACCTCTGCATGCTTTGTAAGTGGGAAAACTTCAAAAATCAGCAGTGTATCAGATACATATACTTTTTCTCCCCACTACATTGCTTTTGGTAAAACCCCAAGATATGAGGCCACAAATATAATGGGTCAACTAGTGGATCAAGTAGAATCATCTAGATCTAAGGACAATTATTGACTAAATTAAGCTTCCAGAAAAACTGTGAAGCTGTCTGTAAAAAAGGACAACAGCGCCTGCACTGCCTGAGAAAACTGTACAACTTTTATAAAGAAAAGATAATGATGACATTATTTTACCATGCTTTTATTGAATGTGTTATATCCTTTTCTTTAGTGTCATGGTTTGGGTCTGCTTCAATTAAACACAAGAATTGCTTAAATCCAATTGTAAGATGAGCAAGCAAACTGATGACCCAACATCCCTGTATGCTACACAACTACAGAAGATAGCTTTGGCCATCTTAGAAGATAGCCTACACCCGTTGAATAGGGAATTTCCGGATCTTCCTTCCAGACAGAGGCTAATAGTCCCTAGATGTAGGACTACAAGAGTTAACAACAGTTCTTTCCCAGCTGTGATCACTCATTTGAACAAACGGTAGATTACTTGCATATAATACACAAACACTCAGGTCATGCATAGCATATAGTGTATATTTTTAACATATGTTTTATGGCATGTTTTTATCTGTGCTTGTATTATTTGTCTATATATTTTTATGTAACATGTTGCTAACCATGATGTACGGTCTGTTTTTATTTGTTCTATTCTGTATGCTTCATGGTTGTGTGGTGTATAAATGTGAAGGATGTTCTGCCTCATAGACTGTAAACCTAGTTTACCTATGGGTACCAATAAGGTAACCTGACCTGACAGTTCAGTGGTCTGGGTCTTAGACTGCTTTCTCGGAGCATATTTTGATTTTGTATTGCAGCATGCAATCTGTCTGGGCCTCCATATTTAATACTTCATATTTATACATATTGCAGTGTAACTACAGCGTGTTGATGTAATTTTAGCTGATCAGGTGAGTACTTTGTCTGTTTAGGATGCCAGCGTTGAGAGAGAGACGTTAGAGTGTCTTAGATAAACCGTCTGTAAAGAGACTAATGAATGAAAAACCCCAGAATGAGCAGCTGGCAGGCAAAAATGAAAATACAGAACAATTATCTAACTGAATGAGCACATAAAATTAAAATTCATGAAGTGCATGCTGCTTGAAAAAATATTATTTTTTGCCATCAGAAGTTTGTTTTCCACATCATAGAAAACGATGTGATGTGATCGACAAATATCATATTTCATTCATTGCAGCTGTATGCCCAGCTCCGCAGCTGGCTCTGCATTTCCTTTCTGAAACCTCCATATCTATGAAAAAAACAAAAAAACGAGAAGCTTAGGTCTGCTGTGTTATTTCCAACCTGAACCAATTAAAAAAGGCCCTTTATCTCAAACTGTTCTGCAAAGTCAACCCTCCACCAGTTTCCACATTAAATCACACTCCCCACCATGCATGGGTTTCTGCATGTTTGGAGTTGATATTTATATCTCAACAAAAAAGGAGACCTAGCTGTGTTTCCATTTAGCAAAGGTTTATAGAAATTGAAATGTATGAATTAGGGAAACACATGGCCAGAGGATCATATTTAAAAATTCCTCTTTAGTAAGAAACTGACTGTTCTAATCTGATCAGAGATTTAATATCTCTTCATCACTGATCAGAAAAAAACCTTTTCTCTAATATCGCTAGTGAACGAAGGAAAGATAATTTAAGTGACAGAGAGTAGTTCACTTTAATCTGTGTCTTTTTTATGTATAAAACCTTTTTTCCTTACATAATGGCTTCCAAAGTATTCATATTGCTAGAACATTTTTAGATTTTGACACTTAGCAGCTACAAACCTCAATGCATTTTATGCGATTTTAACAAGTAGAGCTAGGGTATAATGAAAATAAAAAATATTGCGATAATTTTCATTATATTAAACAATCTTAACTTTGATTCATTTTTTAAAATAAAATAATTAAATATAGCCTTTACAATTAGTGTCTCATATAGATTGTGCATCCCACTCCTGTTGTGTTACATCACATCACTTCAATATTGTGTGATAACGCTTAAGTCCAGTTTATTTTTCTCCGTTTAGATGGAGACGGATTGACGCAGCGCCATTATCCGTCAACGCAAGGGCGGTCTGTTACCTATACAAGGATGCATGGAGTAGAGCCCTATTTTTTAATTATCTGTCTCAGCAGAGTGGGTTCTCATCTGATTGGTCAGTTTCCTTAACAGCCACAGCGGGGCTCTATAGTCTCTGTAATCAGTAGTTAATGCAGCGTTTGGCCACTATATGCTGTATAATTAAAGGATAATTTATCTAATCTGTTCTTTTGGGGATTTTAAACACAAGGAGGTGTATGAAAACAACCTAAAAGGCTGCTGTGTTTGTTTCCATTAATTTCTACAGAATTCAATGAGCTGTCCTCTAGTAAAAAGATTTACAGCTTTATTGAAACTTACTTTCTGTCTTCCATTGCTGCTTGAGGAAGATATACATTCACAAACCTTGAAAAAAATGATACAACGTTCTGATAGTAGGCAGAGATGCCATGAAAAGTTAGCAGCCCCTGCTGTCCTGGTCGAGCAATGCTGAAAAAACAAAAGAGAGTGATTTGGAAAAGCGGAGTACTATAAACGAAAAACGTCTCCGTCAATACGTCAGCGTCTTAGTGCATAAACTAGGCTTTACCGTAGTCAGTTTCAACAATTTGGTCACATTAATATCTTTATCATTTTCCAAGTTGTTAATATTCCTTCAGAATTCTTCACAAGTCATATACTTTTGACCCTTCTGTTTTATCTTCCAGCGGGGGCCTTCTGCTTCATAGTACCGCATGTTTTTTCTGCAACTTGATTTGGCTGGTTAGCTTGTCAACAAGGAAGTGCTTTGAATGGATTAGTTAGGTGGCATAATGATTAAAACACAACATGCAATTATCGTGACCGAGCTTTTTAACGTCGGAAGTTTGATAAAAATTTGATTAATTGCCCAGGTCTACCGAAAAGTGTCAGGGAAAATCAGAACTTTTGGGGTGTATTCATGTTGAGGCCCTTGAATTAATACTTTGTAGAGCCACGTTTGCTGCAACTACAGCTTTCGCTTTAGAGATATGTCTTCACCAGTTTTCACATCTACAGACTGAGGCTACGTCCACACTAAGCCTATAAGGTTATACGAGGAGTTAGACGCCTAATGTTATCCACTCAACACGAGCATTTACGCCCCGTTTAAGATCCGTTTAAGTTCCCATGATTGCGCAATCCCATACAGACTTGTACAAATACTGGGCATGCGCGAAAAGACGAACGGAAAACGTGTATAACCTACGTGACACCAGCGCCTACATAATATATACAAGAAGCTCTACAGGACAGTACATATCTGCTTGTCCCGTTAACCGAAGAGAACAATAGCTGCTCAGAAGAAGAGAGAGTTTTTGGTGTGGATAGACGACAAGATTGATTTATTACTCCTCCCTTGTCTTTGTCTGTAGTGTCGTATTGTTATTGACGCAGCATTCATTGACGCCACTTCCTTTCATTATCCGGGGAAGCTGTCCACACTAGCTCGCTTAGCTGCTCTCTTACCCAGCTAATAGTTATCCGGCCACAGACCTTAAACAACACCGGGTTAGTGTGGACAATAGGGGATACCATCCATCCATTTTCCTAACCTTGCTTAATCCTTAATTAACCTTGCTTAATCCTTAATGGGTCGCAGGTGCCTATCTCCAGCTGTCAACGGGCGAGAGGCAGGGTACACCCTGGACAGGTCGCCAGTCCATCACAGGGCAGGACAAACAGGACAAACAACCAACACCTAAGGACAATTTACAGTGATCAATTAACCTGACAGTCATGTTTTTGGAATGTGGGAGGAAACCAGAGTATCTGGAGGGAACCCACACATGCACAAGGAGAACATGCAAACTCCATGCAGAAAGACCCTGGGCCGGGATACAAACCCACAACCTTCATGCTGCAAGGCAACAGTGCTAACCACTGCACCACAGCCGATACCTCCTTATAAATTGTCAACAGTTTAGTTCAACTGTTCTTTTGAAAAACTTTTCTTTTGGCTACTGAGAGCTTCCCTTTGATCATTTCTGGGCACAAACAAATTTAACAGAAGATACCAGAATAGCATGTCAATATTTCCACCACTGACACATTATATTATAATAATAGTTCAAATGGTGAAAGTTTTATTTGTTTTTTTATTTACACACAAACAAATAAATGGACTAACTCCTTTATTTACTTGCAAGAAAGTCTGCGTTTTAAATCTCTGCTCAGTTGGTGACTTTTAATTCAATGTATATTTATATTTATGTTTATGCAGAAAAAAAAAAAAAAAAAAAAGACGACCTTATTAGATTAATAAAATGGTGCTGGTGATGCACGCAAAATGAATGTGGCCCTTGTTAAGCCTAGTTTATACTACTCTGTCAGCAAGTTTGCACCCACATGCACATGTACTGACAGAAATATTTTCCTTTTATACTTCTCCCTTGGCTTGTCAGTGCTGCAAAGCAGTTCTCCTGCCAGGACAGTAGGGGGTGTAGACTTTTCCTGGAAAGTTCACCAACCATTCCAGTTATGTCTCTGGTTGACAACAGCTTATTTACTTCAGCTTGTAAACGCACATGCACTAGAGGGCCAATGGATGACAGCCAGCTAATTTTAATTGAGCTGGAAAGCTTTTAAGAAGAAGTGCAGCTCACTGAATAGTCTAAAAACACAAGTAAACAAACAAACATAGCAGTCTGTTTTGTTCTTCTCTATACCTCCCCACCAGAGTTTCTAGACAAATATTGTTTTTGGCACATTTTCGTGTAGATGACAGGTCAAACCGTAGACAAATATCAAATTTTTTTTAGATACGTTGTTGTGGACAGGGTCTACAACAATCATTTCTTTTCTGTTGTTCTAGTTTGCCATTTACAGTATAGGTGACCCTGCAACTCTGCTACAGACCAATGTTTAACCTTGTCTAACCATTGAGAGGCAAAAAAAAACCTCTGCTTCACAGTTAGACAGCAGAATCCATGGTTGCATCTTCACTACTTGACAAGTGGTCCAGGAGACCCTGCAGCAGCAAAGCAGCCTCAGACATGTTGGACTGTAGGTATGGTGCTATTTTGGCCATATTTCACAGGGAGAGGTTACCCGGGTTCCTAAAGCTTTTAGAGAGTGATAGCTGTCAATGACTTATCTTGGCTTATCTTTTTCTTTAGATTTCTTAGTATGTGTTTGGAAAGATGTTTCATTTGTTTCCTCTGAATGTAAAGTGATTTCTTAAATTGGCATTACTCAATGTCCGTTCCCTTTCAAATAAATCTTTTTTAATTAATGACCTTATTACCAATCACAATGTAAAGGCTATGTTTTTCTCTGAAACTTGGTTGGATGCAAATAATGAAAGAACCTTAATGCTAGAAGCCACCCCACCTAACTACAGCTTTCTAAATGAAAACAGGCAAAAGAGAAGGGGGGGCGGTCTGGGAACTATTTTAAAAAATACACTGAACTTTAAAAAGATACTTCTGGGTACATTTCACTCCTTCGAATACCTTGTTAAAGAGATAAAAGAACCAAACAAGGTCTTAATCTTAAATATGTACAAACCACCCAAAGCGAGCTCAAACTTTCTTAACGATCTCAATGACCTTCTTTCTTTAATATGTATTGAATATGACAAACTAATTATTGTGGGGGATCTGAACATTCATACTGACAACCCCCAGGATAGACAGACTAAAATACTAAGTGATACTCTCCTAAGCTTTGGTCTATCTCAACATGTCAAACAGCCGACACACAAACAAGGTCACACCTTAGACTTAATCATTAGCAAAGGACTAAAAATCTCTAACATCTCCATATTGGATGTTGCATTATCTGACCCCTTCTGCATCTTCTTTGAAAGCATTATCCCGGCTAAACTATCCAATCAAAATGACACCATAGTAAGAAAACACTTCCATGTTGACAGCTCTGCTGAAATCTTTAAACAAATTTACTGCTCTACCTCACCCCCCCAAGACCCACCACCCCCACTACCCAACACACACTCTGTTAACAACCTGGTAGATAACTTTTTCTTTAAAGTCTCAGACATCATTAATACCGTTGCTCCAATTAAAGTAAAAGTAGTCTCAGGTAGAAACAAGTCTCCATGGACCAGCAATCCTCTAGTACGCAGCGGAAAAAGGGAGTGTGGTCAGGCTGAAAGAAAATGGAGGAAAACTCAACTTCAGGTTCACTATGAGATCTACAAAAACAGGTTAAACAAATATAACTTATTCTTTTGTAACTCAGATTGGTAGGGAGGAATATTACCTTCGGCTGACATGTTTTGGCGTCACACTTCCGCCTTCATCAGAGCTGTCATCATTGATGGTGTTGTTACCTCCGTTTATGTGTGGGCAGAAAAAACATGTCAGCCGAAGGTAATATTCCTCCCTACCAATCTGAGTAACAAAAGAATTCTAAACAAGTTGTTAACATGATACTCAGAAAGAACATACTTAAGAGTTTTAAAGAAATATAACTTAACCTTGAAAACTGCAAGGGAATCATTCTTCTTTGAAGTCATCATCAGAAACATAAATAATGCTCAGACTCTATTTGCAACAGTTGAAAGACTAACCAATCCTCCAGTGACAGCAGCTCCTGAGCTACACTCCACTAGGGCCTGTACTAAATTTGCCAACTTCTTCACTGAAAAGATTCTAGAAATTGGAAGATCAATCTGTAAAGCAGCAACCAACACACCAACATTATCATTCCCACGCAAAATAATGCAGATAAAATGACTGATTTCAAAAAAACTAAATCAATCACATTTTGATGAAATTATTAAACAGCTAAACTCCTCCTGTTGCTGCCTCGCTATCTTACCCACAGCTTTTTTAAAGAAAGTTCTCCCTGTCATTAAGTCGGATCTGATGCAAATAGTTAACACATCCCTCCAGTCAGGTTTCTTCCCTCAGGCCCTCAAAACAGCAGCTATCAAACCCCTATTAAAGAAAAACAACCTAGATAATACCTTGATGCAGAATTATAGGCCAATCTCTAGTCTCCCATTCATCAGTAAGATTATTGAAAGCTCTATCTCAACAGTTGAACAAATTCCTGACAACGAAAAACTCCTTAGATAATTTTCAATCTGGCTTTCGTGCTCATCACAGCACTGAGACTGCCCTCGTCAAAGTTTTCAATAAGATCCGCATAAATACAGGCAGCAGTAAAACCACTGTTCTGGTTCTGTTGGACCTCAGTGCAGCGTTTGACACCGTTGATCATACAATATTACTGGAACGATTAGAGAGCTGGGTCGGACTCACTGGTACAGCTCTTCAATGGTTCGAATTTTACCTCAAAAATAGGAAGTTCTTTGTGTCCATTGGAAATTTCTCATCAAAACAAACAGAAATTACATGTGGGGTCCCCCAGGGCTCCATCCTGGGCCCCCTCTTGTTCAATATCTATATGCTCCCACTAACCAAGATTATAGCAGCCAATCAGATTAGCTACCATAACTATGCAGACGATACACAGCTATACATTACATTATCACCAGGTGACTTTGATTCTATCCAGACCTTAAATGAATGCATTGAACAAATCAACGACTGGATGTCCCATAACTTTCTCCAGCTAAACAGAAACAAAACAGAAGTAATTATTTTTGGACCTAAGGAGGAACGATCCAAAGTCAACACACAGCTTCAGCTAATACAACTAAAAACTACTCATCAGGCTCATAATCTAGGTGTAATAATGGACTCAGCCCTGAACCTCCAGGGTCACATAAAGGCAATAACAAGGTCAGCCTGAGGAAAATTTCTAGGATTAAAGGACTGATGTCACAGAAGGAACGTGAAAAACTGATCCATGCTTTCATCTTTAGTCGGATCGATTACTGCAACAGCATCCTCACAGGTCTACCTAAAAAATCAATCAGAAAACTGCAGCTGATCCAGAACGCTGCTGCTCGTGTTCTCACTAGAACCAGGAAAGTAGAACACATCACCCCAGTTCTAAAGTCCTTACACTGGCTCCCTGTACGGTTTAGCACCAAAGTACATTGAAGATATGCTGTAACTATATTAACCCAGCAGACCTTCTATGCTCCACAAATGTGTAATAAACTTCCACACGAATGCAAAAACGCTGAATCGCTAGGCTCTTTAAATCAAAGATAAAAACTCTACTATTCAGAGCTGCATTTGAATCTTAAATTGCGCTTTGTGATCACTTTTTGTTTTGTTTACCCGATTGTGTTTTATCTGTTTTAATCTGTTTTAATTGCATAAATTTGTTCGTTAAATTATTTTTTATTGTTATGGTTTAATTTCTATTCTTACCTTTTTATTTCTTTTTTAAGTGATTGTGTATTAATTACATAAATTTGTTCCTTACATTATCTTTTCTTACTGATTGATTACTGTTAAACTTATACGTTTTGTTTGTAATCATGTGGTTTCATTATCACTGAATCATGTAAAGCACCTTAAATAGCCTTGTGTTGAAAGTGTGCTATACAAATAAAATTGCCTTCACTTGCCTTGCCTTGCCTTGATTCAGCTGGTTTCACTGTAATCAGGCCTGTGTGTAAAACGTAAAATCTATTTAAAATGTACTTAGTCATTATCAGAAGAGGAGCAACCTTACAAGATCTGTAACCAGAGTTACTTTAAGCCTACAACAGATGAACACAAATGAAAAACTTTCAAGGCATCAAAACGCACATGGAAATGGCGAAGTTTCTCATGGATAGGTACGATACTAATGGCTAATTGCTAAGATGCTAAGATCCTAATAGCTAACGTTAGCTGTCGGTTAAACAGCTTTTCAATACTTGTGTTCATTATATGACGTTGATCATAGATATGAGAGCATTGATCATGACCCATCAACCTCCAGACCAAGTAAAATCCTCCTGCTTTGCACAGTATAGGAGGCTCACTTTCACCGCTGCGGTGAGTTGCTATTAAAAAGACTGATCTAGCTAGCTTTCTGTATTGACATGGGTCTCCGACCATAAAGCTCAGTCAGATATGCACGCTCTGAAATCTGTTGGATGTTTATGTAAATTCTAAAGTAGGGGATAGTGGAGGATGCACCTAGCCTGGAAAGAACCAGACCCTAATCTATTAAGATTGAGGGTCTGGCAGCGAGTAATGATAAGGGCCTAACTCGAGAGGTGGAACCACGCATGCATTTGAAACTCTAACTGCAACGCCACAACCAATCACAACAATATACGGTGTGACATATGCATAGCTACCTGCGGAGCTAACTGGTAGATTAAACTCTTGCCATATCCAGTCAGCAAAACAGCAAAAACGTCCTTTTAGCAAAGATACAATTCGAGTGCGGTTTTATGTTCATCTTTTAGATTAAAAGTCAAGTCTAAGTCGTTCGTTGTAGCGGCCAAAGTCACCGGTGTTCATCTGTAGCCACTGTTTACTAAATTATTCCAGACATTGCAATATAATCAGTTTAGCTCGCCTCTGGCCCGCTTACATCAGATACACCGATTTGATGTTGCCTTGGTGCCAGGGCCGTATCCACCATTGAGGACACCGAGGTCTGGACCTCGGTATTTTCTCAGTGTATTCAAAAAAACATCCAACGAATGCTTGCGAACTGCTTGCATTGTCCACCTGGTTATGGCAGGGGCGCTACAACAACGCGAGACACCCAAACTAATGACGACGAAGAAGAGACTCAGCCAGTAAACACGAGAAGAATAAGAAACAGGAAGAAGAGTGATGACCGCGAAAGATAACACAGTTAAATAGCTGTAAATACTTTTATGCTATTCTTCTCTGAATACGAGTCAAACTTCTTTTCATCTGTCAAATAGGGCTGAACGATTAACTGCATATGCAATTAAATTGCGATGTTACTAAAGGAGATATTCTAATCGATAAGGTTTGATTTGACTGGTAGCGAGTGGTTAGCATAATGCTAATATACATGGAAAAACCCATAGGAATGCTAATGCTAATATCGCAGATTACATTCTTACAAATGATGAATTATAAATGTTAAATGATGCGTCATATCAACACGGTTTCGAAAGTGACCACTTACAAAACGTTAAAAACAAGTCTAACACATGTCTCGCATGCATTAACTGAAAAAGGCTTGTAAATTGACTTTGTTTTTGTATTTACTTTGTTCAGACAATGAAAAGGCAGCTGCACCAAACAAAACTTATGTTTTGGAGTGAGAAAGTGGTGAAAAGACGCAAAAACTGTAATGGAGGTGGTGGAGAGGATATTGGTAAGAGAGATAAAGTTCACAACTGTTTATGAGAAACCATTATCACTTATTAGCTCCTTATTAACTCACAATACAAAGTTACAGTGTCACTGTTATAATAGAATGTATCTTTGTTAATAAAGCAGGTTCTTTTTGAAACTAATTGAGTAGGTCCAATCTAAAATCGATTCAGACATAAAGACATTCCAAGTAAGGCAGATGTAACTTGTCTATTTATTGGGTTTTTTCAGGAGAGCAAGGTGAAAGTATAAGGGCAGAGGAAAGAAGACGACAGAAGAAATTAGACAGAGATGAAAGAGAAAAATACAGAATAGATGAGAGCACAGGTGGATATAAAAATGATATAGCGGTGGTTTGTGAGAAACTGCAAGACACAGAAAAGGAACCTGGCAGAAAGAAACAGGCTGAAGGAGAGGGCACAGCCAAAGAAAGATTACATAAGATGGAGCCACAATTCTACCCAAACATCCACTGTATCCTCTCCATCTACCTCACACTACCAGTGACCACCTGCTCATGTGAGAGGTCATTCTCGGCACTAAGACGACTGAAATCCTGGCTACGATCCAGCATGACAAATGACAGGTTGTCAGGACTTGCAATGATGCATGTGCATAAAAACAGAGCCCTTGACCCCGAAAAAGTTCTCATGTGCTGGGATGCTTCTGGACACAGGAGAATTTCACTAGCATTTGATAAAAAGGTGAACTTTATGTCAAAATGTTGCATACAATCAGTACCCGGTTGTTGACGCACAATTTTTCTGTCATTTCAGTGAGTCTTCTTGGATGAGCCTGGGTTATCCTGATGCTTCATCCTGATGTCCATGGATTTATTTACATCAGCACACAAAAAACATACATGTCATACAACACACATACTACATATACACTTTAGTTTTAAATACATGGTTAAATTTGAGTTTTGGTCTTCATTTTGGTTTCTACTTTCTAATCAATGTACATGGAACAATAGATTGTGGACCTCGGTAGTTTTGAAACTGGATACGGCCCTGCTTGGTGCCCGTGGTCCATATTCAACTTTTGAGTGAGGAAATCTGTTGTAATCTATTTTTTACTATTGTGAACAATTACAATAGTAAAAACAGCCTGTGGGGTCTGTGTGAATGAGCAGGACACAAATCCTCTGTGGAACTGCTGAGAAAATTCACCAAGGAACCTGTAAGTGTCAGTGCTCTCGATCTGTTCTACCTGAAATATGAGAGCTGACCTGGCCAGTTATGAGCTAGGTGGCTAAAGAAAGCGAGAATGAGTCCAAATAGCAGCTTTACCAAATGTGTTGCTATGGTGATGCTCTAGTCTAGATCACAGCAAGAGTGGCTGTACAGTAGATGTCCTTGATTACATAAACGTATCATTCGGCCCCAGCCTCCATGGCACAGCACGGGTTGTTTGTCTCCTAAAATGCCCTTATTGTGGTGCTCTTGTTACTATGGTAACCACTGTTTTCACAATAAGAATGTGTAGGATACCAGAAGCATTGCCAGAATTTCGTTCAATAAAGATACATGGGTTTTCACAGAGCTGTAAAAATAAGCTACTACAAATGGCTCTGGTTAAAGCTGGAACGTGCAGTCGGGTCGGCTGGTTTTGGTATTCAGACAAAAAATAAAATGGGCCACTCTGCCAGATTCTGCAAGAGAAATGGATGTTGTGAATAATGGATTAGGATCAGTATGAGAAATCTTGTACATATTGTGTGCATGGACAATATGAACCTGAGGCAACATTGCATCTCGGCTGAAATGTTACATAAGCTCCACTGGCTCATGAAATGCATTTTTTTATAAAGTTTTAAGTAAATTGAAAAATGTTAAACTAAAATGAATCCTTCAATGAAGAAAACTTTTTCAAATTATACTCTTTTCTGCTCTAAATGCATACATTGTGAAGACAGTACTTTGCATATTTAAACAGTAAGTTCTTTCACATACTACAGTAAGGGATGTATTTTAAGGAGCTTTGTAAAGAGCATGCATGGGATACTCATGCTGAGGAGATCAATATTTTAATATTGATACAATTATTGACAGAGTTATTAATTATAAAATCAGGGCACCAGCTATTCATCATTTAGAAGAGGGAACACATAGCTTTCCAAACACCCGGCCTCTCTGAAAGCATACGTTCAAACGTTATGGACACTAAATATTCACAAACACGCAAAAATCACAGACAACTTAACAATTTTGCAAGATTTATTCACAAAATACGTCAACTTTCCAGTCAAAGCTTATAATAAATAAATTGTCCACTCTATGCATACAACTAAGTACTACTTATAAGATGTGGACGGACGAGAAAAGGATCAGGGACAAACACACAGCTATCTGTACAGAGAAGAAAAGGGGGTGGCCGATCCTCACTCCAGGGGGTTCCAACAGGGATAAGACACAGGCTATAAACTAGCTTTGGGCAAAGAGAGTAAATGTGAGCAGACAAAGAGTCGTAAAACTCAGCATTGGTCAAATGGAGTTGAGCACATGTTGGCATGTGCTGTCCACATGGAAGGCTACATTTTAATTACAAAGACAGGGAACAATGGCGTTAGCCTTTCAGCTAACAGACTGGCTAACACAGACAAGCCGTGCTAGGCTCTGCAGACCATGTTCTTAAAGAGTAAAAGAGAGAGTAGAGCAGAGAGAGAGAAGGAGAGAGATAACATAAAATCAAATCAAATAAAAAAAAAAAAGTGTTGACAGTGAGCAATAAAACAATGTACACCTCATGCATTCGGTGGCACAGTTAGCAAGGTTACAATGCTTTTATAAGAAATTTTAATAATCTACGAGAACAAGGTTAAAAAATGGAAAAGATCAAGACTTGTTTGTCCAAGGGAAAAATGGTATGTCCAGCTGGAGTCAGCAAAAACAGGCCTTGAATACAGCCACTCTGTTGGAAGGAGGGAAAAGCTACTCAAACAACTGTGTCATAGCAGATCAAAACTGTCATCCAGTAGCACTTAAAAGGCTTTTAGAATGAGAGCTCAAAACTTTAACAGCAAGTCAAAATAAAAGGGACTTTCTTTTACAAGGGATGGAGATGTCTGCTTCCAGTGCAAACTGAGTAAGCGACAATTTGAAACGGCATCCTGCATCCTATCCTATGCCAATGAAGGATGCATCCAGCATCCTTCATTGGAAGGCATTGGTGGATAACAGACAAGTTCTCCAGCGTACAGTAGCTTGTTAAGCAAACCAACCAGACCCAGCAAAAGGATACAAACTTTGCAGAGATTTTTCCAAACAAGGTGTGAGTTGAGTTTTGCTGTTGCATGCAGGCATTATTAGCTGTTAGCAGGTTCATACATGCAAATATATCATTTTAAGCCAGTTAACTATACTAATGTTGCTTACATTACATAACTTGCTAGTTAGTTCATGATTATAGTGAACCCAGTCCTCTTTCATTGCTGTGCAGGACTTGTGCTCACTATTGCCATCCACATATTGAGAGAAATTGTTATTGTCCCAATAGAAAGATCAGAGTCAGTGAGGAGACGGAAGGCAAGCAGCTGGAGCTGAGAGGATTAAGCAGGGTCTTCCGGTAAGGAGAGAAAGAGATCAATTATGATAGAAAGGAGCAGGTATTATGAAAACATTAAAACTGATATTTCAGAATTACTCTCAGTCACACTCCAAAATGCTTATTTGGTCTGTATTTTATTAGATAACACAGAATTGATGCACAGTTGAAACTTGAAAAATGTGAATATTGTGAACATTGTGCAAAAGTTAATTTATTTTAGTAATTCAACATAAAATAATAAACTAATATATAGACACATTACATACAAAGCGAGATATTTCAATCCTTTATTTGTTATAATTTTGATTATTTTGGCTTACAGCTTATAAAAATCCCAAATTCAATATCTCAGAAAATTTGAATATTACATAAAATCAATAGAACAAGGAATTTAAATAGAGAAATTTTAGAACTTTAAAAGTCTAATCATGCAGATGTACTCAGTAGTTTGTTTGGGTCTGTTTTGCATAATTTCCTGCCTCATTGGGGTATGGCATAGATGCTATCAGCCTGGGGCTCTGATTAGGTGTTACAGAAGACCAGGATACTGGTGCTTACTGGTATTAGCTGATTAGAGTGTGATACTTTGAACCAAGAATAGTGAACCTTTTCACAATATTCAAGTTTTCTGAGATTTCGAATTTGAGGTTCTTATAAGCTCCAAGCCATAATCATCATAATCAAAATAAATAAAGGTCTAAAAGGCAAGGCAAGGCAATTTTATTTATATAGCACACTTTCAACACAAGGCAATTCAAGTTGCTTTATATGATTCAGTGATAATGATACCAAACACATGGTTGCAGAAGCATGATTAGAGAAAAACAGAAACAATCAATAAGAAAAGATGATGTAAGGAGCAAATTTATGCAATATAGATTAAAACAGATAAAACACAAAGTCTTTGTGATTAGTCTGTATAATATTTTAGTTTGACCTTTTAAGTTTAATTATTAAAATTAAAAAACTTTTGCACAAAAATTCTTCAAGTTTCACCGGAAAGTCAGTTTGCTAGCCTTTTTAAAACTTTATTCTGAAGACTTTATTTGTCATAATTGTGTTTTTATTGTGATTTGCTGAAGCCAGTGCGTAAACCTGAAACATCTTTCTTTAACCTTTCGTTAATTATTTCCAGATTGACTCAAACAGTCAAATGAGACTGACATTTGAACTTAGTCATTTGTTCCTGCTTTTATTACTTTTTGTAAAAATTAATAACAATTAATACGTTTGTATTTTAACCATTATTAATACTGCTGATAACTAAGCCACTTATTGTGCAACAGTGACTTAAATGGTTCTTTTGTCATTGAGTCATTTGCAATTGAATGTTTGAGGATTATAAATCACTCAATAGGGAATGTAAGTCTCCTTCCCTTCAGGTTTGCCAATTGGTCCTCTGGCGGAAAGAAAAGTGAACGAAAGTCAATGGAGCAATAAAAGTTATCTTCTGGTCTCCTTTGCTTTACACCTGTGTTGTCCTAATACTAAAATTTTAAACTCGATTGATACTGGAAAAAAAACCCCACGATACTTAATTTCAATACCACAACACCAATTTATTGAACAAGTGGATACAACAAATAAGATTCCTTAAGTCTAGCTGCCTTATTTTATAGTGCAAAAATAAAATGTAAATAATTCTTAAGTGTAAACAACTTCACAAACTTATGAGCTTAATAATCTCAACACAAAGCCCTTAGGTCAATAATGATATACTCAATTGTCATTTATGTGCAGACACTTGAGCTCTGTCCTGGTGCTGCGGCACCTGGCATGTCGGTGTATTCTGAAGGAGGCTCCGTATATATGCCAGACTCAAAAACAAATCGGTACCACAGGAACAGAATATCTCATTTAGACACCAATTTTAGTATCTATTAATATCTAGGTATCGATTATTTTGACAACCCTACTTTACGCCCTGACATACATCTGCTTTACGTCAATTTGAATGAGAAGTTATGATGCAAATTTCAACTGTGTTTTTCATGTGAATTGTGATTTATTATCTTGTAAAAAATTGTAATTAAAAGGACTACAAATCAGAAGTCGCATTTATGATGTCATCTAGCTAGCACTAGCACTTGAAATATCCGCAAAAACTTTGTAGAGTGTTTGTTTACATGTTTTTAGAGTATTCTATGACCTGCACTTCTAGTAAAATGCTTTACGGCTTAAGGAAAACTTACTCTCTGTCGTCCACTGCTCCTTGAGGGGGGAATATACTCACAAGCTGAAGAAAAAAACTCTCTAATGAACCAGAATCTACGCTGCAATGGTAAGCAGACCCGCCATGAAAAGCTAGTACCCTAATTGCCATGATGATGCACTGGATTAAACTCACGTAACGATAAATCCAACATGTGTACAGTACCGAGGTGCTTTTGCCAGTTCACAGTCGTACAGCCGCACCCTCAATTGACCATATGTGCTCATACCACATCCTCTGACACGATCATGAAGTCCTTGCGTTATTCCTAAAATAATGGCCAAGAGAACAAAAAAAAGGAATTTCAGTAAGACTTTTTTAAAATTGTCATAGTTAACGCAAATCAATTTTAACACCAATAGTAATTTTTCCTCTATCATCAGCGGTTCCTCTGCTTCATGCCCCCCACCCCGAGTACACAGCAGTTATATTAGTGCTGCAGATATACATTTTTTGGCAAATAATTGTTTTATTTACTGTTTTTCACTTCTGTGGAAATACTGAACGAATTACATCAGTTAAATTTGTCCAGGACATTGCTATTTGGTTCTATCAGTTCAAGGGTAACCAATAAAAAAAAAAGAACACTGCCTGGGTGAAAAAGTGACAGAGGTAGTGAACGTGGTCGGAACAGTGGAGAGGTTCCTGTTGGAATTAATTTTATATAAAATGTTACTTAGATGTATTTATTAATTTCCTACTTTAAGTATTGGTATAATCAAAATGATGACTTAGAAAAATGTTTCTTCTGCTTACGTTTGTTTTGTAATTATATTTCTTATATAATTTTCTTCAGTTTAGTCTGTAATATAACAACATTTGTAATTACTTTTTATTTTACTAAAAATATTCAATGAGATGTTACTCAGTACTCAAGTAGCCTTTTTACCAAATAATGTTTTACTCTTACTTAAATTATTTTTTGGACAACAACTTTTTCTTTTACTTGAGTAAAAATATGTTTAAGAAGTGCTACTGTACACTTACTTGAGTACAATTTTGGGGTACTCTACCCACCTCTGCATCTAGGCCATTCCCATGTTTGCTGTACATAAAGTGAGTGCAGATTCTGCATCCTGTTGTATGGCACAAGAACAACAGCAGAATGAAGCAAAGTTTCTGCTTACCATTTGGCACAGAGACCAAAACCGCAACAAGAAGTAACTTACTTCCAGAGGACACGCGATTCACTGAATAATTCAGCACAATAAAGACAGTTTAAAGATTAATGGGTGAGTGGGAGCTCCTCCTGGCACCTACCGCAGGACATACAGTGGTTGAGGAGACACTTTAATTGCCAACTCTTGTCTTGCAGAAGTCTTTAATTAACGGGTGTGGAAAGCCTTGGAACTTCCTTGTCGACATTTGGAAAATTGCACAAGTTGATAAACAAAGTCTTCTCACTGTGGCCTATATCAAATAACATGAGACTAAAATCCCACAAATTAACTCATACAAGGTTCTAGAGGCAGAATAAGTTCATATCTATCTATCTATCTGTCTGTCTGTCTGTCTGTCTGCCTGCCTATCTATCTATCTATCTATCTATCTATCTATCTATCTATCTATCTATCTATCTATCTATCTATCTATCTATCTATCATTACACTACACAAAAAAAATTCAGTGCTAGGAATTTGATGGCTTTTAGAATTCAAAGTCTGATTTAGATGCAAAAAAAAATTCTATGTTAAAAATTGGATGTAAAAAAATTTGGTGCTAAAAATTCAAATTCAAAATCCGATGGCACAGATTTACTTCCATACTGAGCGAGCATGTAGCGAGAATGGAGAGTAAAAACTCCTTTTAAAGAGGACCAGGTGTAGCTTCTATTGAGAGAAAAACACTGAGAGAAAACAAGTTAAGCCTATAGCAGCATAACTACAAACGAAGCTCAGGATAACCTAAGCATTTCTATCTATAAACGTTGAAGGAAGGTTTTAAGCCGAGTATCTACCGCGCGGACTTAAACTGGGAGCTGGTTCCACAAGAGAGAAGCCTAATAATTGAAAGATCTGCCTACCATTCTACTTTTAGAAATCCTAGGAACTACCAGTAAATCTGCAGCCAAGTAAAACTTCATAATTCCTGATTATCCCCATAATTTAATCACTCATTCTTTGTACCATTTCTGACATTTCATGGACATTGCACCCAAATTTGCCAACAACTTTGATTTATTTTGAAAACTGTATTATTTATATTTTATTTTTCAATATTTTACTTCATAGCTTACTGTCTGTGTTTTTTCTTCTCCTGTATTTTTTTCCGTTTTAAGTGTGTACTGCCTTAACACGAATTACCACACTTTGAGAGCAATAATCTGTTCATTCACTAAGTAACATCTTAATGCTGGCAAAAACATAACCTCTTTGGTGGATTTAATTTGGGATTATGATACAATTGTGAGTAATTATTAGAAATATCTGAAACATACAACATCCCTTAGCAGACAACTGGACCAGATCTTCTACTGGGGGTGCAAAGATCACACGTGTGGCTAGCTTTATTGAAGACAGCGCTTTGGCTGGCATCGGTATGCACGGAGACAGTGACAACCTGATGCACCGATAAGCAGGATCATCCAGTATCCACAGTACACTTTGCAAACCTTTCATTTATAAGTGTAACAACATTCATTTAAACTGAAGCGCTTGATGTGTCAAGAAAAAAAAGCACATGGGGAGGGCAACACCTTGCACCCCCCATACCCCTACATTACTAGTCACAGGATCTCCATGCATGATCACCCCCAACATGTTATTATATAATACTTAGCAAATTTCTAACATTTCCTGAAAGCTTTATACAAATTTGTCAACAGCCTTTTGATTTATTTTGCTAAAAGACAGACAGATGCCAACATGAGCTTCTTGGTGGTGTATAAACTGATGATATATCATCAAACTGTTTCAGTCAAACTGTTTGAGTGTTGAAGTTTCCCCATTCTAAACAATAGATGCTTATTACTGTTTCTCTGCCGTCCGGCAGAGGTGGAGGACTGGGATGTTTTCTTGTGTTCTTTGTTTGCCTCCCTGTCTTGTGTCGTCAGTTCGCGCCTCTGTTGGTCCGGTTTCTTTTCTTCACCCTCTTCCTTTCTCCCTTCTTGTCTCGGTTTAGTGTCCATGACGTCAGGAAATTGAACCCACAGTAATCACTAATAAAGATTTTTCATACATATACATCAAGTGGCGTACTTGAGCGAAGCTGTAATACTCTGCTTGGGAAAGTAAAACTGTTGGGCTTGTACTGGGTACTCAGACACCAATTCTGAGTAGCATACTGCTAGACAGGACACGTTAAAAAAAAAAAAAAAAAAAAAAAAAAAAAATTAAACAATAGATGCTGTGCGTATGCATGGTTACAACTGTCCTCATATTTAAGACAAGAATAGGATGATAAATACCACAAAACACATAAAATTGTTCCAACGCATGAAATACAACATATCTGTACGTAAGTACGGTTGATAAATGAGGGCCAGTGAGATAACAGATGAGGAAATCATATAGGGTCACGTCAGGTAAATTGGGCCACATTTTGACAAGTATATACCAATCAAATCAATCAGGATTTTTTCAAGAACAGACATGGCAACAATTTGAAATGCTTTGGAGCCAATAGTTATAAAAATGTAAAGGTCTATGAGGCTCAAATCTTCAAGTGGCTCATCTTACCTGATGGTCCAATTTACCTATCACCCTAACCATCATCTGAGTATGTTACACTGCAGGGATGCAGTTATTACAACAGATGATGCAAAATACAAATAAATGCTTAAATATCAAAATGTAGAATCATTAAACCTGCTAAATCATCCATCCATCCATCCATTTTCTGGATGGATGGATGCTGCAAGGCAACAGTGCTAACCACTGTGCCTGGGCACGAACCCACAACCTTCTTGCTGCAAGGCAAGAGTGGTAAGCACTGCGCCTGGGCCAGGATACAAACCCACAACCTTCTTGCTGCAAGGCAACAGTGCTAACCACTGCTCCACCATACAGCCCCCTGCTAAATCAGTGCAAAGACCATAGTTTCAGGATGTTGATCCAGTTATATGTCCATCCCAAATATCATCATTATTACCACCTTCATCTTTGGCTCTTCAGTGTGTAGGCTAAAGAAGACACTCGTGTGCTGTTGTTTTCGAGTAGCCACTTGGTTACATGGGCTGAGCTGAGTACCTCTTTTGAATGGAGAAAATAATCATGGAAAAGTGATGCTTGGGAGACGCTGTAGAGTCCTTGATTCTGGGTGCAGCAGAGGTTACAGAGAAGTGTCCCAAACCGTTTTTTGCTTCTAAGTATAATCCATCATACTTGATAAAATATCACTTTTTTTGCTAGACTGACAGCTTTGGATATGTAAAAGCATTTTTTGTCTTCATAATGGCGAGGTATGCTTTCCTCTCTGTCTCTTTTAAGTAAGTTTGCTTATTGTGCAGACTTGTGTGTTCTGTTTCTTACGAGAAACAAGCTTATGTTAGCTAGTTATATAGCTAGGCTATATAAAGGCTCTGGGGAGCTACTGTGAGAGAGCGTTGCCGGGGAAACTGACATACGCTCTCAGCAAGTAGTTGTGGCCCTAAGTGGGAAAATCAGGAGTGTGGTATTACCCAGATTGAGATCTACAAGCAACAATATTCGGGCAAAGCTCACAACCATGGACAGACGAGAAAGTTAGGAACTTTCAAGCAGGTTCATTGATTTCATCCAAACACACTCATTCAGTTTGCTTTTCTAAAAACTTTTACTGAGTGGTTTGAATATAATTATTTTCAAATGTGCTCATTCAGAGAGGAGAAACTTGTATTTTCTTTAGCTAAGTAGCCTCTTTTATGTAACTAAAGATTTGTTTTTAAAGTGTCATATTTTATATTTCCATCTTTGGTCTTTGGTTTACCCACAAACTTAAAGGTACTGTATTGTTATCTTGCAACCCCAACGTCATTTTTGACCCAAAATAAATGTATTTACTCGCTAAATTTTTGATTTTCATCAATGTGCGAAACCTCTTAAGAAACCTTAAATTCAGGGCTACAACGTCATATAAACGTTTTTTATGCCCACCAAATGTAACAAAAAAACTAAATCAAATATATTTTGTAAGTATTCGCACCCCCGTCGGGGTGAACACTTATTTGCAACAATTCTCTCTCTAGCCTGACTAAACTTTTAACAGTCCACTCACTCAACTGACCAAAATGAAGCTACAGGTAAACTAATGCAAACTTTTTGCCTTAGAACACTCTACAATTATGTTTCAGAGCGATATAGGCCTAATACACAACAGCCATTGTGGGGCGACTGTGGCTCAGTGGTAGAGTAGTCGGCTTGCCATCTGGAGGGTCATAGGTTCAATTCCAGCTTCCTCCAGTCACATGTCAATGTGCCCGTGGGCAAGGCACTTAACCCCCAAATTCTACATTGTCCTACCAAGCCATGTTGGGTGTCGGTGTATGAATGCAAGTGTGATTGTGGCTTCAATGTAAAGCGCTTTAAGTGGTCAGTAAGACTAGAAAAGCACAATATAAGTTCAGTCCATTTCCCATTAACAAACAGCCTAACCTGTGACATTTTGCCTCAACATTTTTATATCTTCAATATTTATGTCATATGGCAATAGCTCTTCCTGTTGCGTTACACCACAAGTAGTCTGAACAGGAAATGAATGCACTGGGACCGTCAGAAGAGGTCAACAAGTCCAAGATGAACTGGGAACCAGATCTTGCCCTGCATGTGTTTTGACACGTTTCGTTGGCTGACTGGGCTGTCAAATACTTGTAAAAAGTTTGAATTGACCAAAAAGTAGTTTATTGATATTTACACTGTTGTTTTTTAATATATCTACTGTTTGTTGCCAATAAATGTGATCCGTCTGGATTCAAAATTCAGTTGCTTCCAGGTTCTTGAAATGGGGAATATATAGAAATCCATTTGGCAAAAAAACGACAAAAAACAAATCTTTTTTTTCTAAAAATGTTAAAACGTTTTTTTTTTTTCAATGTATTGAATATATTTAGTCATAAAATAATTATTAATATAGTACTCAGCTTGAGGAAAGGCAAATGGCACAGGTTGGTACAATTTGTGCCAAACTGTGCCATTTTGGAGACCTCCCCTGAAGTTTCTGTGTAAAAACCTCTCTGAGATAGTTTTTCTTTGATTCACTAGAATAAATGTTTGTGCAGATAATGATAAGATGTTTACCTATGGTTTCATTGATGTTGACGAGGCATGTGCAATTTTCTAAAAAAGATTTATTCATGTTTAAAAAATATTTAATTTAGGCGAAGGGAAAAAAAAGTTCAAAGTTTTTACAGTGTGCCATGTTTATTCAAACTCCTATAATAACTCATAAACTGATATTTACACATTAAATAAGGGCTCCTTTTAATATTTGACCAAAATGAATAAAACAGACCTTGTGATTACAAAAATATACTCATTTAATTACAGGCATGTTATTTTCAAACAGGTAGTATATCTTTTTTGAGATCACTTAAGCTTTGTTATTTGTTTAGCCTGAGTTCAGTTTTGCGTTTTTGATCTATTTCACGGAAGCAGTCTGCATGTATTTGTTAATAAAACTTTTGGGTTAATATAAAAAAAATATATACAATTTTTAAAATTCCTTTGACTCCTGCTTTGCAACTCAGTCCAGCATATTTAGCTATGAGTATGCTCATATGCAACTTTCCATATTTTAAGGTAGAAAAGTAAGGACTCAGTGGGGTGGGTGGGTCCTTCATGAAGTAACCTAGCACTGTTCTTATTAAATTGCGTTCATTTTCTAAAGGGTAGGAAACATTTGTGCGTTGTGTGCATGTCTCCCAGTGGAAAACATCTGATTGAGCATGATTATCTGGTTATCATAATTTCATTATATGTACTTGCCTCACCTTATTGATTGGATCAAATATATATGTAGGGCTGGAGAGGATAATTTGATAGCACTATATATCGATCGTGTGGTGCGATAGAAAAAAAGAGGGCGACAAAAAACTTCGATAGGAAAGTTTCCTCATTTTTTAATTATAGCCTATCAGGTTGCTTAATACAATAAAAATTATTTACTCCAAATGAATCATTAATGCCGACCCACGCAGCTCTGTCAGCCACCCTTCTCTCCTTTCAAACCACAACAAGGATGGAATGATTTGAACTGAACCAGAATTATTTGATAGTCCCTAACTGAACTATCGCAGTAACTTCGCCGCAATTAGATGTCACAGCAAGGGAGCAGCAGAGGAAGTTGTTCTGGAAAAATCTTTGTCGCTGAGGTAAAGGTTGCGTTTCCATTTTGAACCGATCCTCAACGTACTAAAACACTAAACGCAGCAATAATAAATTAAATATATATAATACTACGATCAGCAATCTTAACCAGGACTCCCCTCCTCCGACTCGCTGCAAATCTATAACAGAGAGACATAGGAAACTCACCCAGGTCGCATTGCGCTACTAGCAACGTCTGTGGCTCGCGCTGCTAACAACACCTATGGTTTTTAAAATGTCCCCTCGTTTCTGCCCCCGGTCCTCAGAAGCGAAAAACGCTTTAAAAACACAACCGGCTTTAACTCTCAGTGACTGGGCTCAGTGTTCTGGGCTCTGTCTACACTCTGATGACTAGCTGGTTAGCTTTAGCCAAAAGCTGAACCAGATGTGAGGTGAGTTAGAATAAACTTTATTGACAAACTAAACCAAAGGTTTCAGTTATTAATATTATAAAGTGTCATAAAATGTTTGAAAGATTAAAAAGCATCAAGATAAGCCTTTAATTTAAATCACTAACATAATTAAAAATATCTATAATACAATGGCTGAAAATATCATTTTTCTTTGTACTTACTGATGTTACTCAAGTCTCTTGATTTGTTTCTGTGTCTTACAGACTGAATGTTGAGGAGAGAAGGAGGAGAGAATGCAGAAAAACAAGACAAGTTTAACTCACCTGATTCAAAGAACCTGTAAATGCCATGACCACACAGAGACAGAAGTGGCATCAGGTCGAGATATGCAACATGAGCAAAGATTTTATAACTTTAATGCAGAAAAGTTAACCATAAATTACTTCTGTTGTAAAAAAAAAAAATCGTTGGGAGAAACGGCATATGTAGGAGGGAACTGGTCTTGACAAATACATTGCCTCTGAACTTTTCTCTTTTAAAGGCAGGGTATACGTCTCTGGGGGAACTGTTAAAGATGGCGTTCTTTCAAAATAAAAATCCCATTCCATTCTTCAGGCTCTCTCCCTTAGCCACATCTCAATAAGACAAGCACGCGCAGTCAGCATAGTCTCGTTGGTTCTCGTGGAGATTCGCGTTCTCTGGCTTCCATTGAGAAAATGTTGACATTGTATTCAACATAATATAGGATGTATTTTAAAAAAACAACTTTTGGATGATTTTAGCATGACCTGACTTCCTGTTTACAGCCGAGAATGCGTGATGCGTGCATAAACAGAGGGACGCACACAGGGGGAGTGCTGGACACGGACGTTTGGCTTACGCGCCTATAATTCGGAATGGACGGTGACATTTGATTGGATGAGGTTTTCCAAAGGTTTCTCCCTATACAGGGATTAAAGATTACTTTGTCATGTTAAATAACTCCAAAATTATTGGTTGCCATCGGTATATGAAGAGCATTTCTCCAAGTATTGAAAAAAGTGTTTCAAATTGAAATTGTATATCCTGCCTTTAATGTTACAATCACAAACTTGTTTTAATTAGGATTTTAGGTGATAGACCAGCACAGTGTAGTGCAATAATGTAACATGGAATTAAAAATTAAATATACATTTGAATGAAATTCTTTTTTACTCTGATGCAATACCCTTACACAAATCTAATTCATCTAATGATCCTCAGAAGTCACCTCATTGGTAAATATGGTCCATATGTCTATTTTAATCTCAGTAGTTCTGTAGAGGTTTGTTTGTTAGCCAAATTTATTTTTATCTGCTTTTTTTCCGTGTGCATCATTTTGCTTTGAGTCAGCATGAAATTTTAATGAACCTACAGTACAGGTCCAACATTTCTCTTTTTCTTTCTTAAGTAAAAGATGCTATGAGCACACTGTGATCCGCGTGTACTCTGGCCTTATGCTGCCATAATCTTGTTGTGTGCTCATTTATTAATAATTTCATTATTCAGGCATGTTGCAACCTCATATAACTATGGCAACCGGTTGGTAAGTCTCAATCGGAGTGCTCTAATATGGGGAAGAAAGGAAAGAAAATATGTTTTCCACTATTTTCTCACAGCAGATGTTCACATGTGACTCTTGGCACTGTGAAGGCAATCTGTCTTCCGAGTCAATGGAGAACCTCTCATCTCCTTGGAAAAGAAAAACTTGCAGACTATCTGCCCACAAGCAGACGTCGATTGCATCTCACCACCTACCAGCTGATTGTAGTGCAGACACTGTGTGGGGTGCAGCGAGCAGTGTTGTAGTTCAGTAGGCTTAATTCAAATTTCCTCTTCTACACACTAATACAAAACATCTAATCTCCCAACTGAGTGGATCATTTTCGTTTCTCTGCTCATCAAAGCTTCCCAAAACTCCCACTGTTGTTGTGGAGTTTAATTTGTGTTTTTCAATGATAATAGTTATGCTTTACTACGGTGTAGAAATACAAAAATGTGACTTTCCTCAGCCTGTTTCATTCAGTTTTTTCCTGCATCCCTACAGTTGAGCATATACATGGACATGTCGTCCAGATACAAACGCAGACAAAAACAACAAAAAGGAACAACATACAAGTAAAAAAAGAGCACAAAGACATATTTCTTTTCTAAAATCAGTCTAATCGTAAAGAGTCTCTTGGTTCAAAATTTTGGCACCGAGGTGATTTTCATTATGAATGGGCCTGATTACGGACTGTCCCGTTTCCAAAATCTCAGAGGATACTAAAGCTTAGTTTGAGTATCAGAGAGGAGTTTATAGTACAGTCAGAGAAAGCACAATATTTGTAAGGTCTTTAAAGGTAGATGGTTTTTTACCTTGCACTCAAAAGAAGACTCTTTTGGTTTATAATAATTCAAATGATGGCAGTTTGTCCATCCAAATATATGTATATATATAAATATATGGTGGTTCAACCTATTTAAATTGAATTAAATTGTCCAGATGTATGTAAAGTTGGGTGAAACAGCATATATTTATTGGATTGGAAAAACTGCCATCATTGAAATGGTGTTAATCCAATGAGTCATTAGTTTGAGTGTGCTTAGCAGTTCCAATGCAAGTACTGTGACATAATAGTTAAAAAAATGTGATAGAGAAAACTGAATGGCTTAAAAAATATGACCAAAACAGTATACAAAAATATCTTCACAGCACCTAGAGTGATTAATATGCCTTTTTGCACTCTAAATATCTCGACTCTAAATGCACAACACACTGCACTTACCGGCTAAAATAATTGAATTTGCATTATATGTCCCCTATTCAAACACACTTCTAAAAAGGCTACCAGGAAACAGGACAAACTGCAATAGACTCAAAAAAATAAATATCTTGGGAAACAAACAAATGATGAAGCACATAAAGAAATTTCCCAAGCAATCCCATAATACGTTAAACAGACCTGATAGAAAGCTGAATTACATGTCAAACCATAGATGTAAACGCACAAAAAATATCTCAATAAGTTTTATGTTCCCACAGTATGTGGGAAGGGTCCGCACCCAGAGCCCCAAATGTGTCATAATGGACTGCTAACATTCAGCCTCTGACGCACATCCGAGCACACACAGGTAGCAGGGGGTCCACTTCGATCTAAAATAGCAGCCCCTTATGGAATCTGCCGGTTGGAGTCCATGCCACCAAGTCCCACCACACAGACCACCTCAGAGGTTCCACTCAGTGACGCCCACCGTGGCCTCAAGACTCGAAATCTGAACACAACCTCTAATGATGCCGCTTTTTGTTTTTGCATTTTGCATTTTTTTTCCCAGTGAATTTTGTTTGCTAGTATTTTTAGTTGTGGGTTTATAGTGGCTGAATGCATCACATATTTGTGCAGTGGGATACCAGGAGGACGAGTGGCGAAAAACATAGAAACAAGTGCACTCAACTATTCAGAGGTCAAAGCAGAGTGGGTGGCGCAGGCAGGGATGTTACTGCAAAAATCTTCTGACTCAGATCTAATCTGCTGTCGTTTAAACCAGTTCCTATCTGCCTCAGTAATGTTTATTTTAATTTAAACACTTTACAATCTATTATCTGGCGATGTGTGAAGTTTGCTGCAGGAGGGGAACAAATGCTCAGGTCCTGATTATCTAACTGCGAGTCTGGCAGTATTTCATAAAAATAATTTATCCATTAGCTTTATGTAGTAGGAAGGCAGGATGCATGGATTTAAATTTTAAATCCAGAGCCACTTGTGTTTACCTCATTATAAATGGCTGAGGTTTTTACATTTTAACAGCTTTACATTTATTATTTCTGAGAGCTGAAGGAGCTGGATAATTGGTTCAGTTATGGTTTGGTGCACTGCACGGGGTTTCAAAGCAGCCTGAAATAGTACAGATTTTATTTGATCATTTTCCATACATACTATACTTATTTAAGTATGGAAAAAAAAGTTTCCTCAAGTTAATCCATAAGGCAAAAGGTATACATTTGAGTTTGATGTTGTTTTTTATTTAAACTAATCCCTTAATTTTTGATTACCAAAAAAATATTGGACAATTTTTCTAACTATTTTTCCAACTGATGAGGTAAAGACCCAACTCAAAGATGTGGCCATTTCTTTGTTGTTGTTTAGTTTTTCACCAGGAATTTAATATGTGGAATATACACTTTCCTGGAATTCTCACAAAATGGGGAGCCTAAGTCACACCCTTCGATATCTAGTCCATGGGTCCCACACTGTCAAAAACAATTCTGAGAGTCATTGCAGGGATAAGTTATTTTCTGATATTGTTTGAAACATGCCACGGATTAAATATGACATATGATGTCCGTGAATTTTAAAGACACTTTTTGTTGCAGAGAAAACACAAATTCTGACCACTGACAAAAGTTAATTTAGGATTTGTCTGAACACAAGTAGTGGACTACAACTGAAGAAGAAGGAAAAAAAATGGCGGTGAGTTCAGCCAGCTTCGCCTCCTTCCTCTAAAGCCAGGCATACGCTGTGCGATTTTGGACTGTTTTTGAGCCAATTTGTGACTCGTGCGACTTTTGTCTGGATCATGCCGACTTTTGGCTTAATCGTGCGTGTTGCATCGTGTAGTGTACATTGGGTAACGACAGGCAATTTACGATCGTGAGGATTTACGATCCTCACGATCAGCTCCCGATCGGTCGCAAGAAAATCAAACCTGTTTGAAATCCTAGTCCCCCCTCGTGAATGACTCGGACTGTGGAAGCAATGCTACGAGCTATTTCTCATACTGCGCATGCCTGTCACCATCGTTACCACGGAAGTACTTCTGGTCTTTGACATAAACAAACGGAGCAAGACGCCGTGGCCTTTTGGTTTTTGGTGTTTCCACACAAAAAACGGCACAGATTGCCAGGGCAGCGCGTTTGTCTTTTGAGCCCATCCTCGCAATTCTCAGGCGCGCATCTTCACCCCAGTGTTTTTCTTCTGCTTCTTCAGTTCCGAGTCAGGCGCGCATCTCACTCTGTGTTTTTCTTCTTCTTCCGGGTCTGTCGTGTCGTGCAGTGAGAGCAGTCAGGTCGCATCCGAAGAGCGGTTCGTACAGTGTGAGCACATGAGTCCTGAGCTGTGAACTTTTAACCCCTGCAATTCACTCGTACAGTGTGAGCCGGAGCTGAAGACCAGTGACTGAAAAATCGTACAGTGTACGCCTGGCTTAAGACAAAGGAAGGATGATTAAATGTGGAGGAAGCCACTATAAATCTGGCCATGTGGAAAGTAGCAGCGATGCTTGGGGAGAAATAGTCGGTGGAGTGAGAGCCAGCATGCATTTCAAGTGCTAGCTAGTGCAGCAACGTTATATTTTTGACTTCTGATTTGTAGTAATTTTACAAGCAAGCAAATCACAAATCTCTTGACAAACACTTGAAACGTACTTTGTTAGTTAAAATTTAAAATAAGGTACCGCATGTTTAATTCAGGGCGTAGGGCAAAGCAGACCAGAAAATAACATCTATCACTTCATTTAGTTTTATTCTGTTTTTTTTTTTTCTGCCAGGGAACCAATGGACTGACCGAAACGCAAGGAGACTTAAGCTCTCCATAAAGAGATCCCAAATCCCAAAATGCTGTAATAACAATGCTTTAAACTGACCCGTTTATCAGGTAGATCCATTTATTTTGACCAGTATGAACGTTAATTGGAGTTAATGGTCACATCTGTGGTTGTTTGTATGCGGTGTTTGCTTTCATGTGAACCTCCTTGAAGTTTGCTTACAGTGCAACTGGACTATTCAGTGAACCAAAGCAACAAAGCAAGTGAAACACAGGAACAGATGCCTTCTCTGTGTATTATTTATGTATGAGTATGTGAATTGTAAAGTTTTAAATCTTTGCTTAGTTGTGTGTCTGGTCTCTCTCTGTCTTTTTTCCTGAGTTCTGCTGCATGTAAACAGAGTGACATACAGAACAGATCTCACCCTTGATAATTGCAAGTAATTACAACTTTTAACTGCCTGGGAGGATCCAACAAAACCCAAAACACTACAGGTATCCAGAATCGCTCCTCTGGAATAAAATTATGTCACATTTTTCATTTAATTGCTGCTAAGTATTTGAGCTACATCTATCCACAAATGTGTTTCTTCAGTCTAGAGAGAACATCTGTGGATATCTGAAGCTAAAAAACCTTACTATTAGGAGTTCAAATTTAAGATATCAAATAGGATTTAGAGATGTATTAAAAAAAATTAACTAATCTGCTATTCATACTGGCCAGATTCTTGTGACATCATCCCAGCAGCAGCTCTATGGTTTGAAGATAGTATGGTCCAATTTAATGGTGTGATTCTGATGCTAATCTGACATTTTAACGTTGAAGCACAGTGATAAATTGGACAAAACTAAACTAACTCTATACCAATAAACATGTTTTTTATTTTGTTTGTTGCTGGTCTCAATAAGCCCAACCCCTACTTCTAACACAAGCGGTGATCCATCCATCCATCCATCCATCCATCATCTTCTGCTTATCCGGGGTTGGGTCACTGAGCGGAAAGTTTAGACAAAGAGATCATGAGTTCCCTCTCCTCAGCCACTTTAGCCAGCTTTTCTGGGAAAATCCCAAAGTAATCCCGGGCAAGCCAAGAAACTTAAGCCTTGTTTCCACTGAGCGGAACGGTTCAGCTTGGAGCAGTCCAGTCCGCTGTTTCTATTGTCGTTATCTGTTATGTTTTATTTCCTCATGATTCTCGCGACACTAGTGCAGTGCTTCTCAATTATTTTCTGCCATGACCCCCCCAGAGAACAAATACCCCACCCTACATTCACAACTATTTTCACAAATCTATTAGTGCTGCGGTTCAAGCATTTCCCTGTCATTTTTAAAGAACTAAAACATCTTATGTGAAAAACGGATAATGTATTTTTCATATATTAAAAGAAAACCTCTCACCACAAAAGCCAGTCTGGAAACAGTAAATATTTGTATTACTTCCATATTTATCAAAACCTGTGTTCATTTTTATTTCCTACTCCTTCCCAGACTCCAGTGAAATAAATTGGTCAGTGTTTTTGTGTTTAGCACTCTTTCTGCCACGCTCCATTTGCGTTTTTTCCCCTGACCGAACTAGTTTATTCTCCTGGTTTCTACTGTGACCCTTCACTATCACTTGTCGTCACAGTGAGCTTACAGAACTTATAGAAGGATTTTTCTCCTGATTCATAAACATCTTCTACCCTAATGCTAAGCTTCAAGTTGACTGTTCTTTTGTTCGTCTTTTAGGGGGATTGGGGGCATCTGTGTTTCAGTGAGTTTTCTCGCTATGGCTGGCAGGTTTAGTCCGTCTGCATGGAGAGGTAGGCCGACCTCCTGGCAACAGCAAACAGGCAGCCTTACAGGAGATCCCCACAGGTACAGCGTTTAATGGTACAGTCCATTTTCTTTTGTTAAATTCCGCAATTCCATCTCCCTTTCCCACACCCTACAGCCTTAGTCAGTCTGTCAGCTCTCCTTTCTTTCTCTCTCTCTCTCTCTCTCTCTCTCTCTCTCTCTCTCTCTCTCTCTGTAGACTTCTTCTGCTGAGCTGTACAGACAGCCTATTGATAAGTATGAGCACTGCTGCCACCTAGTGACTGGACAAGGATTGATCACCGTTAAAGTATGAATATAAGCCTCGGCTACTGGGAGGCACGAGGTGGTGGGGGGTGCCCTGGCGCCTTGAAGACCTCACCAGGGAGGCATCCAGGACGCATCCTAACTAGATGCTTGAGCTACCTCAACTAGCTAAATTTTAGTCTAAGCCCCTCCTGAATTTCTGAGGTTTCCAACCTTTCTCCAAGGGAGAGCCCAGAGAACCTACCATGGAAAGTATCTCCAGATAATGAGGAAAGTGAGAAGTGGCGGAATTTGTAAGCCTTCTGACAGAAAACACTTCACCAGACATTCTTAGTAGACCTTTTTAACATGTTTGGGTCTGGCAGGTCTGACCGGCATCCTCATCCATAACTCAGTGCATCTCAATAGGGGAAACTCTAGAGTGGGAAAGAGTCCATCCCCTCTCAAGGTGACTGTTTCAGAGTCAGACCAATGCATCCACGTTAGTCAAATGATGTCCAGCCAGAACCTCTCAACATTTACACACAAGCTCAGGCTTCTTTCCCACCAGAGAGGAGAAATTCAATGACCTGAGAGCCATGTTCTGCAGTATAGGATTGGACCATCAAGGTCTTTGCCTTCGGCAACGCTCATCTCATATGGCACACATCCCCTGTGGCCCCTCCCACACAGTGGTGAGCTCATGGGAAGGAGAGCCCATTTTGCTTCTTTAGAATATGCCCAGTCAGCCCCCATGGGTGAAAGCCAGGCCACCAGGCATTTGTCAATGGGCCTCACCTCCAGGCTTGGCTCCAGAGGGGGACCCCTGTGACAAGGGCCCCAGTGGCCTGTTTGGCCGAGGGAACACTGGGTCCATTGATTGTGCTCTTCATCAGGAGGGTTTGGGGTGCACTTAGTCTGACCCCTCACTTAGGATTCGTTTTGTCATCGGTGACCCTACCAAGGGTAAAAAGCCTCTGACAACTTAGTACCTAGGATCAATGAGAAACTCAAACCCCTTCATCCTGATACAGGGGCAGCCCAGGGAGAGGACATGTGGTTGTATCTGGCCTTGGTATCTCCAAGAAGGTATTGAAAAAGTGCTAAGCACTAACTTATCTAACCTATATTAAAACCTGAAATAAACTCAGCATTGTCTTACTTTTAGAGCAACTTCCCCTCTAAACAGTCAGTGTGGCAAAACTCTACACTGCAGTTGAATTCGAATCAGGCATTGCTATTCGTCCTGGAGTGATGGCTGTCGTCAGCCGGCAATGGTTGAGGGCAGCCCACCTGCCACTGTGGGGTACCAAAAAAGCCATCCACCCCTCTCCTACACTTCACTCGGTCTGCCAAGCAACGCCTCCTTTTGTTGCATTTTTCAAACCTGAAATTTAGGTGGAGTATGACTCCTGAAGGGGGGTAAAGTTGCTCTTTAATGATTTGGCCAGCATAGAGATGATCAAACCTAATTTGGTTTAATGTTTTTGACCAAGCAGGGAGTTCCCCGACCAAGGATTTGCAAATTCGAATCAAAACTGTGGAATATGTATATAGTAGATTGATCGGCTGATCTATGTGTGGAGGCAGCGCGTGGGACTGTTACACGCTGCAAAGATTTATGGATAATTTGTTTATGTTCATTGTAAAATTTCTGCATTTTACATAATAATTTATGTTCCAAATGTAGTCATCTTCTTTAGTTATCCCTTGAGTTATGTGTTTTTCTGTGCACCGTCTTAGAGATGGTAGTTTATAAGTGTTATATCTGCCTCGGGTGTATACAACTCTTCACCCTTGTTGTTGTGCAGTGTGATAGATGAGAGAAGTGGAAATGAAATATTCCCTTATTCTTCTCAGCTCTATGTTGAGATGATGTTAATTAAATTCTTTGTTCTTTTACTGCAGATTTATACTTGAAGTCTTTTAAAACTTCATATAACTGCATATGACTGGCATCCTGTAAATTCTGTTTCAAAAAGATGCCTGTTTCATCTGTGAAGATTTGATCCTGAGAATGGTGGACGAATCACGCTCTGCCTATCGATGTATCGGGTCTTCAACTGTTTGGGTCACCCTTGTCATCAAGTAATAAAATCAATAGAAAAAAACAAGAAAGTTAAAAAGCATAACAATTTGAGATGGATTTTTTTTTTTTATCCTAATTGGACTATCTACAATTCAGGTGAATCTGGTTCACAAGCAAGTGAAAGTATATATGAATTGTTGGAAAATCATTTAACACAAATTACAAAACATAAGTGAAGCTCAGGATCACCCCCTGTTAGAATGATGCTCACATTACCATTATCCCTCACTTTTTTTATAAAACTATTTTACTCATAACATAAATTAGAAACCCTGCCTGTGCGATAAAGTTAAACTTTCATGTACAGATGTTGTGTGTATTTAAACACTACCTCTGTTTGCTTTTATTTGTGGCTGAAAGTTCCTGCAATGGTTGCTCTAATCGCTGCCAGAAAAATGATGATTCAACAAAACAAAACATCACTCTGAGTGAGAGTACGACTGAAAACAGTGGGCAGGTGTTTCATCCCAACCACAAGCGGATGGACTGCCTGAGGGATAAATAGTTGGTTATGACCACAGGGCACAAAGGAAAACAAAGACACAACAAGTCAGCTGGGTCATATATACGCAAAAAACAGTGATGGATTTTCTTTATACTGTTTGTTATATGGCTTTATATAAACTTCATCAGAGAGCCAGGAGTCAGAAAGTGAACAGGGGACTGTTGTAGAAATCAGTGAGGAACTAAGCTCCGCACAGAAAAAGAGAGATTATATTTATTTAATGCTTGTGTATGTGAGGTCTGAAAGAACCTGTATTATAAATGTGGTTGTCAGGAAGGGATATTTGATTCATTGTTCCTCTTCAAGATCAGAAAGGTGAGAATCTGCACTGAATTTAGAAAATAAGGTCAGGAATGGTTCTAAGCGTTTTCAGTGTGTCTCACGATGAATGCTGTCTCCCTCCGGGTCTATGCAAGGAGTCCCTGATTGACATTATTATTATTTCCACCTTTCCTTGTCGCCTTTCTGCTGTCAGCTATATAACTTTTTGTACATGGGAGATGATTCATTTAAGTATACAGTTTAGCAAAATCCATCTAAGCTCACTTTACAATTCAATTTAGTTGAGATTAAATACAATAAAATTCAATGTTAAATCAAATCCTCCAATTACAATTAAACTAATGTATTTATCTATATTTATTTTTATAATTTTTTAAATCACAGTTTCAAACTCTTAAACTTGAGACCAAGGAATGCAACAGACAGATCAGTGATGAAACTGTAAAGAAGTTTGTTGCATACAAGGCATGGCAGCTGTAAGATCTGATTGTTTTACTGAAAAGAGGAGTTGAGAGAGAGAGTGATCTCAAAATTCTAAAATAAATATTTAAATAAAAATATTCTAAAAACTTTCTAAGAGTTCTAAAGTTTTTGCATTCATAGATCTTTGGGATTACTTACTTCTTGTTACATTTCTTTCCAGAAAGTACATATATTTTAGCACCATACAATGTTATAAATGGATATAAAACAATCTAATTGGCTAGTTGTTGGGGTGTGTCCAGTTCTCCTTGTTATAGTTATAATAATGCATTAAACCTTCCAACTACCCAACATTGATTTTGAGTTTAATTAATTAAATTAATGAATTGCTATTTTTCCCCAAAAAATATATAGAATTTTTTTTTTATGCAAATGATAAACACCTAATAATATTTGCAACTCCCGCTTTAATATACTGATATAAAAAAATTAGGGATGCACCAATACCAGTACTGGTACTGGGTTTTGGGGCCGATACTGTTCTTATATACTGTATCGGTATCGGTTAACTGATACCATGAACTGTAGTTAAAATGTGTAAACTCTACAGTAATGTTACAGAAACTGTTTATTTTTCAGATTTAATTTTACTTTTGTGGTAATTTTTATTAATATTTAAAAAAAAATCGAATTCACCCTCATTTGTTGTAACAAGCGGAGAAGAAAATAAAACCTGTCTTCCAATTCATTGCATTCTTTTTGTGTGGTAGAAGTATTGGCATTGGTACTCGGTATTGACAAAAATTTTAAGTACCAAGTATCTGTATGGTATCGGTTTGAAAAAAGATGTATCCTTGCATCCCTAATAAAAATGTACTTCTCTCCCGCTCTATCTACTGGTTTGTCCGCCATTGTCACAAAAACAAAAATCTCCAGTTGGCCTTCAATATATCTTAGGATAGGGAGGGCTAAAGCAAAGTTTATACGTTTCCATCGAAATGGATTGACGCAGCACCATTATCCATCAGCGCATGGACAGACGGAGAGCCATATTTCTACCTATCAGTGTCTGTCAACAGAGAGCGTGCGCCTATGATTGGTCAGCTTAACAACAGTCAGAGATCATTCCACCAGAACAGTGCTCTATAGTTAATGTAATCAGTAGTCAATGTGGCGTTTTGGCATAACATGCTTTGTATTGAAAGGAAAATATACATTTTTAGTGTATTCTATGGGATGCATATCTAGTAAAAAGCTCTACAGCTAAATGAAACCGTACTTTTTGTTGTACATTGCTCTTTGAGGGGGGATTGTTTTCAAAAGCTGAAGAAAAAAATAAACTCTAGTTAACCAGAAACAACACTGCAATGTAAAGGAGACCAGCCATGAAAAGTTAGCACCACCTGCTGTCCTGGTCGGGAATTGCTTTGCTACAGTGAAAAACTAACAGAGAATGGAGAGATGTTTTTAACTGTCAATTTTTCTTTAAAGGGCCTATATCATGCAAAATACAGTTTGTTGAGTTTTCAACCATCTGGTAATGCAATTGTATCATAAAAAACCCCCACCAGAGTGTTTTTTGGCTTAATTCATGCATGTCTGAGTAATCCTCCTGAATTCTGCTCTCTGAGCAGCTGCCTCTCCCTCTCCTAGAAAACGAGTGTTCAACTAGTGACATCACTAGTTGAAAACAAGGGGGTGTTGAGGTGCCTGCACCGCCCCTGCAGCTTACCTCTGCTAGAGTTCCAAACACACCCTCCTCCTTCTCCAAGCTCATCACTGCTTTGGGTTTTGGAAGTTTAAAATACTTTTTTTGTTAGATTTTTTACTTTCTCTGTGAAAACCGTTTGACTGCATAGATTACAGGACTTTATTCTGCATTCCTAAAGAACAGTACCTGGATCAAAGAACAAAGATGCCTGATGGACAGATAAGTAAAATAGCTACATGCTAATGCTAATGTGTGTTAGCCATTTATCATGCTGCTTATATAACACCCAGGGCTTTTTTATATACTGGGCTGAAAAGATTTGCTTGCTGGAATAAGCTAGTTGTTTTCGGCTCTGTCTAAAGCCTGGAGCAGCTCAAATAGACTTTACTGACTCTGTTTTTTAGAAAAAAAAGAATTAAATAATCCAAACACCTGAGCTCTTAATATAACAGAGTTTCCTTGTGGAACTTCGTACTTTTCAAATTCACTGTCAGAATACTGTTTGAAATTAGGCTCACTACTGTTTCTCTCACTCCGAGCTTCTGCGGCTCTGCATGAGAGGAATGGAGCACGCGGGGGTGAGTGGATGCAGGAGGCAGGTTTATAGAGAAACAAACCATTTTACTTCGTAGACCAACATTAACTACAATTCAATTCACTTTTATTTATATATCACCAATTCACAACAAATGTCATCTCAAGTCACTTTACAACAAAAGTAATTTCAATAAAATTACACAAACATTCTAATCAGTTAAAATTTTCTATGTAAGAAATCCCAGTAGATTGTGATGAGTCATCAACTTGTGGTTGTGCCCGGATCATGCAGACTCCAACCACAGCAATTCCTCAGCAATCCCTCATACTGAGCAAGCATGTAGCGACAGTGGAGAGGAAAAACTCCCCTTTAACTGGAAGGAACTTCCGGCAGAACCTGGCTCAGTACAAGCGGTCATCTGCCATGACCGTCTGGGGGTCTGAGAATTCAGAGAAGAGACAGCATGGAGGATGCTTGGTGACCTTGAGCATCATCTTGACCGATGTTCCCCATCCAGGATACAGGTTAAATTTCCGGATAAATTAATACTGTATAACACCAATGGTAACATTTTAGCATATACATGTCGATCCCAGAAGTTGAAAGCTGTAATGCTGCATTCAGACCAAGCCCATGCGGCAGCGTCGGCAAGATTACATGTAAAGTCTATGGTGGAGTACGTCAGAGGTCCGTCAAGGGCTCTGCGTTGCGTTTCATACGGCAACGTACCAACGCATGCGTCACAGAAGTTCAGCAAGCTGAGCTTTTGACGGATCCAACGGAGTTAACGCAGTGCGGCAACCAATCAGAGTGTCTCACAGTAGTTATGCCACGATACACGTATCTTGAATGGAGCGCGGGCCCAGTGAAAACATTTTCAACAAACGCAGATTTAAAAAATCAGAAATAACACTTACCGAAGACAGATGGACAGTCGCTCCTAAAGAGGAGCAGAGAACCTGTAGTTGGTGTCCTGGTAGGAGATTTAAACTCCGATGCAGCCGAGGAGGTCGTAAAATTAGGCGCGGGACAGACGGAAGTAACACTGAAAGCGAACCTCATCCATAAGCAGCTCCTGGAGCAAATGGTTAAACTCCCCAAACTCAAAACACATCTGAATAGTGGGAGCTGATGCACCCGATGTCAACTTTGTCTAGCTTTATCCAGCTAATAAAGCCAAGTCACTCTCGTTACAATCCACCATAGTTCAGAAACTTCAGAACGTGCTGCAACAGAGGAAGCCCCGCCCATGCGTTGTTTTTTCCTCAGAAGCAGGCTATGGAAGCCAAAAAGTACATACGTCAAACTTCATCTGTTGAATGCGTTGCCTGACGCAGACCAAATGTGTGGTGTGAGTGCAGCTTAACTCCCTTTAAATTTCAATCCAAAATTTCAAGCTTAACGGAGTCATTGTTACAATTTTTAGTTACAATTTTTAAATACATCATTATTATTTTTCTATTTCTTTGTTATTGTATTTTAGATTTTTTTACCTCTTTACCATCAAAACCAGTCATTTCTAAGCTAACTACACCTTTCAGTATGTTTATAAGATCTTCTCAGTTCTTGTTATGATCATTTGTTTGTGATGGTTTTTGCTTTCTTTTCATTCACCTTCTGACATTGTCTTATGTCAATCACTTTGTGTTCCCCTCATTGGGTATAAAAAGTGCTCTATAAATAAAAAAACAATGACTATATTGATTAATTCAAGAGATTCTGTGGTGTGTCATGCCATATTTTTATTTAATTTTAAGGCTGCAAGAACATTGCTCTTCCTTTTTTTAAAGCATTTCAGAAGGACTACATTTAAAATGTCCAAACAATGACATTCCCAAAAATGTATTCAGTTCTGTATACGCTGATTCTGGAGTTGTAAAGTGAGGGCTATACTCAATATCACTTGCCTTGAAATTTATTTTGCTGCAGAGCTGCAACATACTGGTGCAAAACACATCATCCACCTGTCTTTGCAGGTTCACACTTCTTAAACTTTCCTTTGGCAGATTCTGCCCTAAAGGCTTTCAGTTTCCAATAGAAATGAAGAACTTCAGCACCTCCCTGAGTTATCTGCTGGAAGGAGTTTGGAGTTTTATTTTACAGTTTGCTGACAGTGAAACACGTCTGGCTTCTGCAGGATGGAAGAATGGGTGAGGATGCACAGCAGGGAGATGGGTTTCTATGAAATCTTGGAGACTTAAAGCTGATTTGTAATAAAAACAAGCTTTACCTGGTAACAGTGCATACACACATGAATCCGCTGTGTGAGTTCCATTCAGAATTTCCCACCTGCTACTAATTTTACTTCGAGCCAAAAAAAACACGGTGTCATGCAGTTGGGCATGGAGTAATTCCGCTTTTAACATACTAATACAGGCATATTGATGGCATAGCAGCACTTCACCTCAACATGCCTGCTTTCGGTTGGAAAATAAGCATTTAAAGATAGAAAATCCGTTGTGAGCAGGTATTGTTAGATGGATAAAGGCAAACCAAAAAATGCTGGCAGCCTTAAAAATTCAATTTTCCTTCTCTCGGCAGGAACACAATAAACAGTTGTTGCTGCGTTCCTTCTCACCCTCTTCGTGCTGAGGATTAGCAGGAAACTTCTCCAGATCTACCTCCAGGGAGAGTGTGTGTAAAATTGAATTTGGCTTGTTATTTGATGCATTATCTGCAGCACAATTTGTTTGGGCATTCATCCCACTTAGGGTCATATTGACTGTGCCTAAGTATGAAATGTGTTGTGTTACAAGGTCAACACTTCCTCTAACATCAAGCGCAGGCTCACATTCATCCACGAGATGCCAAACATGAAAAGCAGTGGCAGCGTGAGTGCATGTCTTTCTCCTCATGTAGGAGTCACTTTTGGCCTGAGTTAAAATCTCCACTTACTCTTCACAAAATCTACCAGATGTCCTCCCATTACTGCAGCATTGTGACAGCCTCAAACCTCACTCTGTCGCGGAAGGTTGCAAGTCTGGCTAAAATAGTTTAGTTGAAACTATTGAATAAAATGAAAATACTTTAGTTTAGCGGTGCTAATGCCCTTTTAAGAAATGAGTGCGCGGGTCGAGTCACGCGAGTACATATAGTCAGGTGACTTAATCCCATCTAGAAGGGAACAGCAGCACCTACGCAGCACCTGTGCCGCTATATTCAGCAAGTGTTTAGACTCCTCTAGCGACTATTTCTCAAAAAAGCGACTACCGACAAATGTAAGAACTTTTTATGGTGTTATTGGATACTTTGAGACTGTAACGTGGAGCACGTATTATTGGTACTGATTTCACTGAGCAGTGGAGCTCTAGTGGGTCCAGAGTGCTCCCAGCCCAGCATGCTCCAGCTCTAACCGCCTAGGTCTTGCTCAGTCGGTGCAGATATCAACCCTGTTGAGTCCAGAATGTTGATACACTGCTTGAAGCCGCCGTTGGCTGATCCTACCTGTGCTCCAATGTAATTGCAAAATATCTTCTGTCTAAAATAAACAAATGCACACTAAATAAATCACAATTTCAATCACAGCCCCCGTGACTTCCTCATCTGGTGTGTGTGGCTACTTCTCTGTGTCTAAACTGGACTCTAAGAAATACGGAAAGGAGTCGGAATCTACCCTGAATTAAAAAGATTGAAGCAGTAAATTGGAAAGAACCTCTCACGGTTTCAAGCACATTATCTGAATTAGGCTGCCTTACTACAGAAAGGGACCACGGGGGGACTATGATCTCCATTAATACTTTTTTTCACATTTTACCACATAACAGCGACATTCAGCATATTTTATTGGGGTTTTATGTGATAAACCATAACAATATAGCAAACAACTACAAAAATAATAAAAGCTCTTGGGGTTTCTTTACCTAAAAAAATCAGTACAGGTAATCACAAATACACACTACACTTTTCAGAGTTTATACTTTCCAAAAGAAATGTTGTCAAAATTGCATCTGGCAGTCTTTTAGGGTCACATCTTCACCAGATTTGCACATCAATACTCTGATATGTTTTCCCATTCTTTTGTTCAAAACAGGTTGAGCTCAGTCATATTGTTTGATGATTGCTTGGAAACATCAAATTTTAGGTCTGGAGATTGACTGGGCCATTCTAACATGAGCTGTTTTGATCAGAAGCTTTCCATTGTAGCTCTGGCTTAATATCCATTATTTATTGCAGGAATGGTGTTTTCTTGCTGATGTTTAGGCAAGGCAATTTTATTTGTATAGCACACTTTCAACACAGGGCAATTCAAGGTGCTTTACATGGTTAAGACTGGTTCACAGCATAAATCAGTTTGATGATTAGAATACAAATAAGCAGTTACAATAAGAGAATAATCAAGAAAATACAACAATGTACGGACAAGTGAGTAAAAAACACAGTTTTAGCTCATTAACTGATTCTTGCTGAAGAAAGCTCACAGTTTTCAATACAAGAAAGCATTTACAGTAATTAGGACAATAATTTGTGTGACAATTAAAAACAAACAAGTAAAAACAGTTACTCATAAGCGAGTCTAAATAGGTAAGTTTTAATTTTAGATTTAAAAGAGTTCAGTGTCTCTGCAGCTTTGCATTGTCCGGGTAGTTAGTTTCAGATATGAGGAGCATAGAAACTAAAAGCTGCTTCCCCATGTTTGGTTCTGGTTCTAGGGACGATCAGTAAACTAGAGCTAGAGGACCTCAATGATCTGGATGGTTTGTACCGCAATAGCAGATCGTTAATGTACTCTGGTGCTAAACCATTCAATGATTTATAAACTAATAAAAGCACTTTGAAGTCTATTCTCTGAGCTACAGGGAGCCAGTGTAAGGACTAGAACTGGGGTGATGTGTTCTACTTTCCTGGTTCTAGTGAGAACACGAGCAGCAGCGATCTGGATCAGCTGCAGATGTCTGATTGATTTTTTAGGTAGACCTGTGAAGATACTGCTACAGTAATCAAGGCGGCTAGAGATAAACACATGGATTTTCTAGGTCTCCTAGTGTCATCATTCCTTTAATCCTAGAAATGCTCCTCAGATGATAGAAAGCTGACCTTGTTATTGCCTTTATGTGACCTTGGAGGTTCAGGTCCATTATTACATCTAGATTTCTGGCCTGGTTGGTAGTATCTAGTTGGGCCTGTTTAAGCTGATTACCGATATGTAGTCGGTCTTTTTTGCATCCAAAGATAAGTACTTCAGTTTTTTGTTTTTTTTCAGCTGTTAATTTTTAGGGTTAGTTTTTAGCTTCCAATTTTTAGTCTGTGTGATCCTACTCACGCTGTTACTGCCGTTTTCCCACTCCATAACATCATCATTCCTGATTTTCATCGGATAGTAGATTCCTTTCTATACAGATTCCCTTCTATACGGGCCTAGAGTGAAACAATCCCTGGTAAAAGGGGATATTGTGATTACATTGTTACGTTAAAAAATTCAAATGAAAAAATGGGTTAAGGATACATATCTAAATATTTAGAGATGTTGGACATTATTTGTCTCTCACACACACACACAAACACACACACACACACACTATAAGAAGGAACACTTCTTCATGAGTGAAACCTAATAGCTTTTACTGCAGATAATTCCATTCATGACTAGAAACCTCTCAGTGTACACTCTGAGCAGAGTTCTAAATATTTAGAAAATATGCTAAAGTCTGCCTAACAAAACGCTGCTCACATTTTAATTTGCTGTAATGCCGATCAGTAGCAGGAACACGCTGCATTATAAAGTGACATTTAGTCTTTCTTTCACTCCTTGCCCCCCTATCTTCCTCCCACCTACCCACCCACCCACTGCCAGCAGCTCTCACACACACACATACACAAACACTACATTTTCGCATCCTTTTCGCACCCATGATGCCTCTCTCTGTCATTTCTCTCCTCTGAGACTCGTGGAGTAAGCGGTGAGGCCGGCCGAACGAATGTGACACCGTTTGATAAAAGGGGCAGCAGATGGCTTTGACAGAAGCTAAACTCCCTCTGCTTACAGGAAGGGGTTGATCCACCTTTTATTCAAATTGGAGGAACTTTGCTAGTTCTCTTCATAATTGCTTTCTGGAGTTTGGAGTGCTGTAGTGGAGCATGGTGCACTGGATAAAAGCATCATTCCATAGCAGGGAACATTTTACCACCCAGTGCCTCCATGGTGTGGGAAAAAAACAAATTCATAAAATCCGGCCTCACTTTGAGCATCTCTTTAGCACTCCTGCTCTTTAATGCAGCTGTTCTCATCCTCTCTCTCAGTTTGTTATATAAATATTCAGCACAGGTACAAAGGCACAAAGAGAAGTACAGAAAAATCAAGGTTGAGAACATTACACAACCAGGCTGCTATAGCCGCAGAGATGACAGCCTATAAAGATGCCAGATCCTCCTCTCCAGGTTGCCATGACTGCGTCTGTCAAATTATGTCATCCAATCTGTGATCACTGCATTTATTTGCTGATGGTGACAAATCATGCCTCACACATGGGGGGATTGGAGTTACTTTAGCAGTGCTATGTTGTAAAAGGGACAATGGTATTTTTTATGCTGCAATATTAAAGCATTTCTTTATGGGAGACATCTAACTTTAATAAGAGCAGCAGATCATTTTTTGTTAGCTTTAACCTTATTCTGAAAATGTGCTGACACTGTTCTGCAAACATATTTATATCACATGCATCAGTGTCAATACATTTTCAGAATAAGGTTAAAGCAACAACAAATCAATAAAAAAAATCATGTAATTCTCTTTTTCATCACATTACAATCACATTCCAATCACAAGCGTGTGTGTATTTTATTGTGCTTTTTTTCCAAGTATATACTGTATATATATATTTATATATAGAGTTTAGGGTGATGTGCGGTGTGAGACGTCTTTACTTCAACAAGAGCCTAGACGGACAAAGCGCACGGAACATTTCCAAAACCTTCTGTCATTATACCGACCCACAGACCACTCAGGTCCTCCAACTCTAGGTTACTAATGATCCCTAGAATTAGAACTAAACATAGTGAAGCAGCTTTCAGTTTTTATCCTCTCCTTGTATGGAACAAACCTCCTGACAACTGATTATGATGCTTAATTGCTGTTTACTTTCTCTCTATTTTTTATGCTTTTCATGTTTTATGCTTTTCATGTCTTATGGTTTATTGCTATTTTTTATTTTCTATGCTTTTATCAAATATTTGGTTTCTTTACCACTGAATCATGTAAAGCACATTGAATTGCCTTGTTTTTGAAAGTGTGTTATACCAATAAAACTGCTTTGCCTTGCCTTCCTGAAGCTTCAGCTACCTGTATCAAACCATCATATCTTCTCTCTCATACATCTGTGCGGTGAATCATCTTTTTCAAATAAGCTCATTCATATTTTCAGTATGTTTTAAAACATAACAGCTATGGTTTATGAACTTACAAATGTAAACTCAGCAGTCCTCACTCTGGCAGTGTTAATGGAAAATCTATTGGAGACCTTTAGGACAAGCTTGGCAACTTAAAGCAAGAAAAAAGGCATCGATATTTCACCCTCAGGGCAGGATCTGAGGTTAGTTTTGTGTGCGCTGCACGGTCAGACTGTTCTGCACTCTTGTACAAGTATTGTACTTTGCAGGGTACTGTTTCATCAGATCAGATGCAAATCCTCATTTGAAAATGGGCAGGCTCATGTTAAACATAAAGGAGCCGAACGCTTATGAAAAGTTAGGTCTGCATCCTGGGTTTGTGAATGAAGGAGAACTGTAAGGGCAACAGTACCTCTGTAGGGATTAGGAGTGGAACCGAACACAGCATTTTGTAAAAGTATAAATAAGGTGTTCTTTACTAAGAATTTATTTCAATCAAATAATTTACGGTATATTTGTATTTGGGAGCAAGAAAAGTTCCTTGTGAGACATCGACCAGGTCACAAATCACTGAAATGTAAAATTCCCCTGCATACCTTAACTTCTTGCACCCCTCATATGGTCAAGGCAGACACCCCACTCAAGTGCACCACCGTCTCTAGGATTGGTGCGCAGACAATAACCACCAAACACTGACAGCAACATAACTCAAAGGATACCTAAGGAGAACGGCTACATTTGGAACACAAACCATAAAGTACAATGGAGAACTTCTACAATTAACACAAACACATTACCCATAAGTCTTTGCTGCTCACAACCGTCCCCCAACTGTTTCTTTTAAGGATTTGTTGCCACCAATGGCCGCTGGCTGCTCTGCTTTGTGACCGCATACCATGGAGGCCGCCATTGCTCCTCCATTGCTGTAGTACCTCCATTTGGCCGCTAGGCCCCCATTGAAAAGCATTGGACTTTAGACACGTTAAAAACAACTTTAATGCCTGGTGCCCATTTTTAAAAAACTTTCTATGGCTACATATTCTTCCTGAGATAACGCTGGGCTCGTCAAAAACATAGGAACCAGGGTGGTTTTCGTAAGATAATTTTTTGAAATCTTACATAATTAATGAGGGGGCGGGACTTTGATTGACAGGCTGTTTCGTTGGACTTTAATTATAGTAACACTACATTTTAATAATTATTTCAAGTTACTAGTTTTTACCTTTTGAGGTTTGAGAAATAGGAGAACCGGCGGAGGAGCGCAGATACGGCAGCAGTCAGGCATGGCGCTATTATCCTTTAGCTTAGCTAGCCAAGTTTAGCATCAGAGCTAAAGATGCGGGAGCAGAATGGGCGAGATTACGACCGAACTACACGCCCATACACGCCCCGCGATGGCAGAGTCTACAGTGAAGATCCAGCCCCATATGCAGAGCTGGTGAGGAGTAATGTGTGAATCTGCCATGAATTCCCCCATGGAAGTGTGTCATTCTGGTAAACGGGGAGGAGTGAGGAGGCGCTGTCTATTCTTTTTTACAGTCTATGGTTGCCACAGTTGCCTTTATTTTGACCGCTTTTCAATCATGTTTCTGTTACATGTTCATTTCTGGATTTATGGAAAAAAATAAACCAATATTGCATATCCATAATTATTCAAATGGATAATAATGTAAATTAGAAGTGTGACGTGAAAGAAAAAGTACTTTATGCCTATTTTGAATTTTGCTCGATTACAAATACTCCCCCCCCCTGGTCTTGATTCCAGCTTCCTCCTGTATTGTAATGCCACTGGGGAAGGCATTTAACCCCAAACTACTGATCTGCATTGGTATTAATATGTTTGTATTTGTGAGTGCAACTGGATGAATGTGACTTTAGTGTGACTGAGTGGTATGACCAGAAAAGCACTAAATAACTTTGTTCAATTTACCACTCCAAATAGAAAGCACAAAGTAAATGCTGAGAGATAAAGGTAATGAATTTGATGGGTTATTTTATCCATTTTTGCCCAGTCTCATTGTTAGTGCTGAATCATGACCATCACCTTTAACTGACGCAAGTGATGCCTGCAGTGATTTAGATGCTCTTTTCTGACATCCTGGATGAGTATTTTCAAGGTTCCCTTGGAGTAATTTTAGTTAGCCACCCCTGGGAAGTTTCACCATTGTTCCGTGTTTTCATAATTTGTGAATAACACCTCTCAATGAATGATCTGTTGCTTTAAGAGCTCTTGTAGCTTGCATTGCAAGGTTCCATATAAGAGACCTTTTACTTGGCAGTACTTAGGCCTGGCTGTGGCAAATGAAAATGTAAGTAGGCTTACAAAAAGACCCGTAAACACTGTTAATGCATGGTTTAACTAAGTGGGGCATATACTAAGGTCAGGTTAGCTTGGATAGGTTTTTTCCCCCCTAAGTCATTGAAGTCTTCATTTGTTTTTGTTTTTTACAAATGTTATATTGGTCTGATATTAAAATTTCTAGTAAATCTAAACAATTTAACACAAAAAAAACAAACAAACAAACCCAGAAATCTGTAAATGACTGAATGCTTGGCCACTGTACTGTACTTTCATAATCACAAAAGCTTAATCTATTTGTTACAGTTGAATGTTACTCATAAAGAGCTCATGTCCCTCTACCTGAATAAACTGTGCTACTGGACACCAATGTCCAAATTGCAGTAAGCAGTCAAACTGGGGTAGCTCTCACCAGTATATAACTTATTAAAAAGGTGGCTCTTTATTCCCCCTTTTGATCGCTATGAGAGCGCTTATCAAATAACATTGTCATGGAAACCGTGTGTGTGTGAAAACTCCTGTGCTGGTGAGGTAGCTGTGATTCAGAAGTAGTTCACAACAGGCCAACTCAGATCATCTAACTATAAATTTGTTCATGAACTCAGGTATGAACCAACCTGTCATGCAGCAGACTTTCATCGCACACTTGCAGCTTTAACTTTAAACTTTGTTTAAAAAAAAATAAGATTTATTATTAAAGTCCCATGATTGAGTCCGGTGAGAGACAGTTTTTAGGTATAGCTGTAACAGTGTGACGCAATAAGTTACGCTTTTCAGTCTGACACTAAACACCATGCGATCTGGCCCAGTCAAATTTCCACTGTAAAAAGAAACTGTAGAAATGTAACCAATAAAATCGGTGTAACAAGATGCACTCGGTTTAAGTACATTTTAACCACCACCTTTTAGTATATTTTACCCAAGCTGCTCAGCTAAAAAAACACCTGCAAAGTTCAGTTAAATTCAAACATCTTTGGGACATTTGTATTTAATGTAAAATATTACTTAAATTTTAGAAATGTATCTACTGGTTATTAATTAAAGATTAACTAATCTATTTTCATGCCATTATGAAATGCTTTTTTATCCCACCAACACTTTAAAAAAAAATATATATATATTTTTTTTATAAATAATATTTTTGTGCCACTACTGGCATTCATTCATTGTGATCAGACAGGAAAAAAGCGAGGGGGGGGGGGGGTTGTTCCCAGATCAGGGACTGAACACTGGAGATCTTTGTGTGTTTTTTTAACATTAGAAGTTAGTAGTTTTTAACTGTAACTAAAATGATCCCAAAATTCCCCCCTAGGTATCCCTTAAAGTGGACCTGGCATGAAATTTGCATTTTTTTTTTTAGGTTTTTGATCATATCTTTTAGTTCCCCCAGCCTGCCTACGGCCCCTTGATGGGTAAAATTACTGATTAATATTTCCTTTGTTCCAGGGTATGTCTGCCTACATAGTGAAATTAGAATTCAGAAACGGGCTGTTTGGCAGTACGGCATATGATGATACGTTTCGGCATATTATGTTTTGAGTTCCAGCCACTTACCCCCTTCCCCGAACTACACCCTGCAAGTCCCTCCCTCCGCGGTGCAATTCTACAACAAGACTGAATTACGGCAAGCAATCCTTTTCATATAGTATTAAGGTACTTAGAGTGTGGGTAAAAAGGACCCAAACGTTGCAGTTCTACTTTAAGCAACCAGTGGATTACCTATAAATGCTCTGTAAGTACCTACAGTTAACCTGTAAGTACCATGCTTTAAACCAATAGTCTCCATAGTTACCCTGCAAACATCCGTTTGGTCCCCATAAATTCAGTTGAATTACAAAAATACTTGAATAATCCCAAAGGGATATGAAAAGTTGTAAGTCATACCATCCAAGTTTCTTAAGACGCTGGTGGGCTTGGGGAGGCAATGTCCTGTGGCACTCTGCAGACCTGAAAAGCCTCTGACTGAAGACAGTGATGTTGAATGATTGTTTCGGAAGGATGATGCTTGGGGTCAATAATGTTCTTCATTTTAAGAAGACGCTTTTTTTGCACATTAGGGTCCAGAGGGTTCACAAGGTCTAACTTGTTTGCCATCTTACATTGGTCATAATAATTGATGGAAGACATGGTTTGAACTTCCTTTTCTCCATCCTCCTTTTTCCTGCTGTGGATCCATGGTGTCTTTCCATCCTTTTTAACTCATATGTCGCTGCAGATGATTATATTATCCTAGCTTTTGTGATGTTAATCAGCTGCTCTCTGTTGAAAGCCACCTTGTTGCTAGTGTTATGCATCATAAAAAATGTCCAAAAGTAAAAAAGCCATCGACAAAAATCCTCCTGACTGTGCAGCATTCAAACCAAAGAAAACAGTTGTCCAAAGAAGCAACGTTTCTGTCAGAAAACAAAGAATTAAAGTCTTTAAAAAAAAAAAAACTCAGAACAAAAGTAGAAAAGCTACTCCATCATGAAGCCATTTTACCAAACACAATTCTGAATAAATGCCCCTAAGGTATCCTGTAAGTTTTCTGTTGAAATGATTTAATTCCTTATTAACAGGAAGTTCCAATAATGTAATAAAACCCCTTCAGTTAATCCAAAATGCTGCAGCAAGAGTTCTGATTAATATTAAAAAGAGAGTTCATGTTTCTCCTGTTTTAGATTCTCTCCATTGGCTCCCTCTTAAATCCAGAACATCGATTAAGATCCTTCTCCTTACGTATAAAGCCCTAATACTAAAGCTCCATCGTACATCAGAGATCTGGTTGTTCCATATGTTCCTAACAGAGCACTTTACTATCAGACTGCAGGTCTACTGGTAGTTTTAGTATTTCTAAAAGTAGAATAGGAGGCAGATATTTTAGTTATCAGGCTCCTCTCCTGTGGAACCAGCTCCCAGTTTCAGTCTGTGAGGCAGATACTCCGTCTTTAAGACAAGGCTTAAAAACGTCCTTTTTGATAAAGCTTATAGTTTGAATGGCTTTGGTTATCCTGAGCTATTTTTGTAGTTATGCTGCTATATGTTTAGATTGTTGGAGGACAGACTGACCACCTTTCTTCACTCTTCTACTTTTCTCTTCTACTACTCGTCAGATATACTTTCTGCTGTTATTTTGGCTGTTAACCTTCTTTCTGATAGTCTTTCTCTCCATAGAAGCTACACCTGGTCTGGTATCCTGCTCAGCTACAACACTCTGATGGATAGGGAGCATCGATTCGGATTATGCTCCAAGTGACCAAACATCCTCCATGTCTTGTTGTCAGCTTTTTACTTTCTTTAATATATAAAGTACTCTTACATCAGTTCTTTTGTTCTTTTTGTGTCTCTTCTCTCTCTTCTCAGATCCCCAGACGATTGTGGCAGATGACCGCTTGAACTAAGCCAGGATCTGATGGAGGTTTTTCTTCCTGTTAAAGTGGAGAGGCTGTATACTTTGGAATACATTACAAACTGAACTCAAACTTATTTCTGAAATGAAATTATTTACAACAAAGGTTTAGTGTTGCTCAAAGCTGCACCCAAATAATTAACTGTGTCTTCATTCAGATCATATTTCAGGAAGGTGTTTGTTTTCTTTGACTTTTTGTGTCTTTCACGTAAGTATGTTTTTTTAAATGGATTGTACTGATAATGTGTTGTTATTTTCTTGCATAGTGTAATGTTTTCACAAGAGTAACGAGTTTTGATTATACAGTATGAAAGCACAACTGGGTACAAGTGTTAAAAATGAGCAATGGCTTTAAACTCTCTGCACAGCACACCAGCTGAACTCTTTATGTGTTGGCACAATGTCCAACTCTATTCTTCCTATTGTTCCTGTCACCTATATGTCCATAAATCCATCCATCCATTATCTATACTGTCTAGATATACAGGGTCCATCAGTTCATTGCAGGATAACACAAAAACACAAAGGACAAACAACCATGTATGCACACACTCAAAACTAAGAACAATGTCCAAAAACAATGTTTTTGGACATTGTTCTTAGTTTTGAGTGTGTGCATATGTTTTTGTACTGAGGGAGTACTCCTGTTTTTGGACTGAGGGAGTACTCCTGTTTCCTCCCTCAGTCCAAAAACAATGTTTTTGGACTGAGGGAGGAAACAGGAGTACTCAGAGGCAAACACACGCAGAGAGAAAACATGTAAACTCCATGCAGCATTGCTACCAAATGCCCCACTGTACTGCTCTCTGTCAGTAAATCTTTACTCCAAAATCAAAATGTATCTTTTGCTAGAGAGGGGATCTCAATAAAATCATCTACCTGTTTGAAAGAGCAGATTGGTTAAGCGAGCTACAAACCACGGAGCATTCATCATCCAACAAAAGTCCTTACAAACCATCTGCTGAACTCAATATATTAAAATTAACACACTCTTTCCTAACCTTTGTTAAATACAGTAATCCATCAAATTTAATCATTCAGAATAATAAAATGCCAGACAGTCAGAATAGCTTATACTGTGAAAAGCTACTTTGTGGTGTTGTTATTAAGAGCATCGATTTGTCATTTGAGATGCCTTCAAACTCAGTGATCTGTCACTCATAGACCTAATGGATTTGATTTGATTTCATCAATGGGCACATCCTTTCTGCTGAGCCACCAGCATAGCTTTAACACAGATTTTTCTACAATACTGCTGACACAGCAAAAAGCTCTCTAACTCCCCAATGCCTTTCATAGATTCTTTATCTGGGTTTTTGCCCCACACCAGTGACACCCAACTGCCCAGATAATGAATTAAGATGGAATAAAATCCATCCTCTCTTTGGATGAAACAATTATGTTTGGTAGCACCCCTACTTAAATGACGCATTGGTTTGAGTCGTGCTTTAGCGGCCCCACAAGCAGAAACAGCATTTACCACATGGTTGACCCTATCCTCCCTGGGGCCTTTGCAGATGGTCGCCACCCAGCAGTGAATGCCATGCCTTCTCCATGAACTGGCCCTTTCTATAAGAACCAGCCATATGCACTTTCAGAAAAACAAAAACAGAAAAACGGATCTAGCTTTTTGGGAAGAATTCAAAATTATTTTAATTTTTAAAAAAAAGTAATTTTCTTGCTCAAACCGCAGCTCAAAATTAAAGCCCATCCTGTTTAGTAGATTAGGTCTGATTTAAACAAATTCTACATTAAAATAAACTTTTAAACATGGTCTAAGGCAACAGCTTAGGTCATGACTTAAAAGAAATCTGCATTGCTTCAGGAGATGAAAGTCAATTTGTTATTCATGTTGGGCTGAAAATATTAACATTGTTTTTGACAGATTTTCAGATCCTATGGATATTACAGTTGGTACAAGAGGACTTTCATCATGCTATATTTTGCACATAATAGGACTGAAACAAAATGCCAGCAATTCTTCTCATTCTTCTGGTATTATCTCAGTGTAACAGATGGATCTCCAGCACTGCAGGCGGCTCTTATACAATGCTGCAGAAACAGCAGACTATCATCCAGAACCAACTTGTTTCCTTCAAAACAACAGTCACCACCATAAAGGATGACATCACCACTGCATACAGTGTGATCGTCAGGAGGCGGATTTTAAGTATAAAAAGAAGGGATTTTAAGTTGCAGCTTCATGATCAGTGTGACCATACATCAAAATCAACAAAACATTTAACCTTTGAAATTGCCTATGAGACACAAGAAATAAATCTGATAGAACATCTATGGGGTCAACTGATGAAGACTGTGGAGGGGAGCTTTGGCGAAATTCTATATACAGTATTTCCTCACGATTTAATATTAACTCAGACCACATTTTTTTAGGTCAGTTGGGATAACAAAAAATAATTTCTAAATGCAATAAAAAATATCCAAATTGAGGATTTTGCACTCTATCATATTGGTGTAGGATTTGGAACCACATGTGAACAGGAATTTTTGAAGGATTTCATTTGAAAAGAAAATGGGGAACAAAAACTTGCATAGAGGGCAAGTGGGAAGGAGAACATCAAGCTTGTAAGGATGTAACTGAAGAATCTGGCATTTAACACGATAAAACTAGGATCTTAAAATCTGAGGCAAGGGTGAACAAAGAGATTTAAACCAGGTGAGTGTAATCCAAGGGGTTTTACAACAGCTGTGGTAGACTGAGCACAGAGGAACTGATGGCGGGACACTAACACAGAAAAACACAAAGGCAAATGATGTGTTGTAGCTCATACTACTTCATGCTTCAAGGAGTTGTTGTAGATCATGATGGCTGTGGGAGAAAATAATTCCTGTAGCAGTCCGTGTCCTGTTAACTTTATTTAATTTTAATTTAGAAAGTACTCTGTTCCTTTTGTTCTGTGTCTCTGCTCTGTCTTCTTCTTCTGAATGTAAGGAATCCCAGCAGATCGTGTTGAGTCACTGACATGGGCTTGTGGCTGGATCATGAAGACTCCAACCAAAGCAATTCCTCAGCAATCCCTCATACTGCGCGACCATGTAGCGACAGTGGAGAGGAAAAACTCCCCTTTAACAGGAAGAAACCTCCGACAGAACCTGGCTCAGTACAAGCGGTCATCTGCCACGACCGTCTGAGGTTTTGAGAAGACAGAGAAGAGACAGCATGGAGGATGCTCAGTCACTTTGAGCATCATCTGGACCAATGCTCTCTAATCCTAGGAACTACCAGTAGACCTGCATTCTGAGAACTAAGTGTTCTGTTAGGAACATGTGGAACAATCAGATCTCTGATGTATGATGGAGCTGATTATGAAGGGCTTTATAAGTAAGGAGGAGAATCTTAAACTCTGTTCTGGATTTAACAGGGGGCAAATGGAGAGAAGCTAAAACAGGAGATATGTGACCTTTGTTTTTAATATTCATCAGAACTCTTTCTGCAGCATTTTGGATCAACTGAAGGCTTTTAATTGCATTTTGTGGACTTCCTGATAAGAAGGAATTACAGTATTCCAGCCCAGAAGTAACAAATGAATGGACTAGTTTCGCTGCATCACTTTTGGACAGGATGTTTCTAATTTTAGCAATATTCCGGAGGTGAAATAAATAAATCTTAGAAACGTGTTTAATATGAGATTTAAATGTCATGTCTTAGTCAAAAATTACACCGAGGTTCTTTACATTATTACCAGAGGCCAGTTTAATGCCATTCAGATGAAGTGACTGAGTTAGCAGAAGGAAAATAAGACAAACATTTTAATCACCCAAGCTAGAAACACACGCTACTGATTGGAAGAAATTAATAACTAACTACCAAAAATAAACAATGAATGGATAAACATGTAAAGGAATTTAAACCATAACTCTTGATTTCACAGTTCTGTAGGAATCTGGATGCTTAAAAGGACCAAGGATTATATTGCAAAGAAGGAAGTGAAGCTAAAATAGTTTACTATTTGTTATTACTTTAAACTATGAGCACAATTGATTCATATCTAAACCAATAAACAATAAAAGGAAAAATAAAACATTCTTTGGATTAGGTAATATTTTGTTTTAAATTCTCTGGATGAGAATCATTTACCCTTGTAAAATTTCTATTTATAGATTGATCATGGGATCAATCTAATTCCAGTATTTTGATGCATTAAGGCAAGTTCAAACACGGCTCGGCTCATAAGATTCATTTTCTGTGTTCAATTAAGCTACTTTAAACCGACCTATATTTTGAACAGAGTCAATGGCAATCTTTGGTTATGAAATGCAGTCCTAAACCACACGTGCCAATCTTAGCATGTAGCTCTGAGGTAACTACGCTGTGTCACTCAAAGTTACTCAGATTCAATTAAAAATTAAACAAAGAAAAGGAAACTCTTGTCGGACTGAGTAACTCAGGCTGTAGGATGTAAAACGACTCTCGGTCGGAAAGTATTTGAAAAAACTGATTAAACCTGCAGGCCGAACGCCCTGGTTTTACCCAAACATGGGAATGGGGTTTCACAGCTCCATTGTCTTTTTCAAATCTAAACAAAGAAAGAAAACCATAACCCACTTAAAAGTTGTATAAAATGCAACATTACAGAAAGTCATAGGTTTGGATTTTACTATAATACGTAGACAGTTTGGAATTAAAGACATATAAAAGAACTACAGGTGACTTTAATTTGCTGGGTTAGAGAATGGATATTAAACGACTCACTGACAGCTGAAATCAAATATGTATGTGGCTCTGAAGCCACATAAAAGCACAAAAGCAGCTGAAAAGCAGCAAAACGGAAAAAGATTGGCACTGAACAAAATATGTGTGAAAGCTTGATTGTGATTAAATTGTTTTAATGCATGTATTTTGAGTTTCATTAAACATTTTTTTCAATTTCAATACAGAATTTTTCACATTTATTTCCAATTCAAATTAAGATTTTCAGTTAAAATAATATTTTTCAATGCCAATTTGTGAATATTTCTTTTCAGTTTCATCTTCAACTGAAATTATTATAACCCCAGACATGACCTTTTTCTATTATGCGGAAATCCTACCTTTTTGATGGCTGTTCCAGAAAGCTTTACTTTGTTTTCCTTGACCGAGCTAATTTTCAGAATGTTTAGCGTACTTTTTTTGTTTTTCAGAAGATTACATTAGCCACAACAACACCTGTTGTCTACAGCGATTGAACACAGGCTGGAGAAGAGACACGACTGACCAAGAAGTCACACTGTTTTCCGAGATAATTCTACAGTTTGACATTTAAAAGATGAGCTAGCTGCTGCTCATTTACAAAGTGCTGTTTGATGTTTCTGTGTCTAGAGAAATGCAGAGCATCAACATTCTATGGACAAGATTTGATGTCAACAGAATAACTATAAATTGTTGATTACCCTTTCATATTTATTACGATTTGTAAGAACCAGGACGGTTGTTTCTTCTTCAGTCAGAAGCATGAATTGAAAAAAAAAACACCTTCATTTAGTACAAAAATATATAATTATTCTGATAGAGATTTTCTACTGCTTTCACATAGTTCTGTCTGTGTTTCTTTTCTGCCAGAAATCTATAAAGATTAGGTCTGTTCTGGCCATGATTAATCATTCATTTAATCTAAACTAAACCCTCCAAGCCTTTCACAAGAATTAGCTAACTGTGTTATTTTGGGGCCATCTGAAATAGCAGAAATCCTTGGCAAGCACTCACATTCTCAACCTGCCATAAAAAAATGAAAACGGACATGATGATATTTGAATATTGTGCTGCTTTTGCACTTGGCTGTATTCCTGCACTTAAAACCTGTCTGAAAGTCTGGCATACAAATGCTGCAAATGCTGACCTGCTGCAGAGTAATCAGCCTCAGAAATGACAGATTGGACAGTAAATACTTGTTTTATACTTGTAAATACTTTTTTTAGAATGAGAAAACTTCATCTGTGTTTTGAAATAATTTATTATTGAATCTATATGCAACTGTGCTTTATGACTTAGAGGTTCTTTGTTTTTCAGACGACATTAAATCTGCTGACGCTGGGATTTGTAAAGCATTCTGAGACACTTAAGATATGACATGTCTAATTTCTTTGAAGGATTAAAAATGCAATGCTGGTATCACATTTCCTATTTTTGCATTTTAACAGTCACAGTCCCACTTCGGGCTTAAATGGCTTGCAAGTGAATAAAGTCTATATGCTATCAGCACAGTGTCCCATTGTTCCTTTGCATCTCCAATAGTTTGCCACCGAAATTGCTCAAAAGCGTCCATTATATAAAACAAACAGAATCTTCCCTCTACAGCCACTCCATTGTTCTAATTTAATTTTTCGATCTAACCATTACCTTTTAATCAGGAGAACAAAATAAAATAAATGCTACAGTGAGAGAAGTGGATCCATCTGCATGTTGCAGAGAGGTATTTTATTGCTGTAATGGATTCTGATGTGGGAAGCATTTATCCTTCTTCTGGAGAGATTTAGCTCATAGTTTTAGCATGTACAGTACATTATGGTATTATCTTGTCTTCACTGGAGTAGTACAGCCTGATTGTGCTTATTCACATGAGATACACTGCATATATACTATGATTCCAGCATGATATTTAATTGGGTTCTGTTTACACATTTCGCAGCATCTCCACTTGTTTTATTTTATAACTGTCAAAATGATGAGAGCTAGAGTAACTGTTTTTTAGCTAAATGCCGGAATTGTATTTTATGCACAACACACCCTATGTTCTAACTGGAGTATATTAATTCCTGAGTGTGCATGAATTATGAATGTACTGTTGTTTTGTGATGGTCTATTTAAAGCTAATGCTTCGGTGAAGCTTCAAAAAATAAAAACTGCTTCTGAAGCACTATTTTTCTCTGTGGGCTAGCTTTTAGCTATTTCAATTTTCTTACATGTTACTGTTTTTACAAATGGCTGCCCAATTGCCTGTAGGTTCTAATTGTATTTTTTATTTATTAGCCTGTGTATAGTAAAAGCCATGATGCTTCGCTCAGCCTGACAATGTTATTCTCTTGCTGTTCTCGACAGAGTACTAAGCTGACAGTTCACCGTGCCATGGCTCTGTAACAATTCTGTGTTGTTCCGTTTGGGTTGTGAATGTGTCTATGACATGTAAGTAATCTGGCAAAGTTATAAATAGTGGCCTGTTGGGGGTTTAGTGGGCTGAATGGTAACTCGTTGGTTGTAACTTCGTCAAACTGCCATGTTGATTATTGGTATTAAATGAGTATGAAGAGTTGTATAAAGCTGAGACATGATCATCAAATAATTGCAGATATCTCCATACTGAACTGGCGGCTGTGATATCTGAGGACCTTTCATCCTGTAGCTTTTTAGCTATTTGAAAGAGGTCCAGAAGCTTTGCACTACATACAGTTAGCTTTGTGATGTGTCTTTTTTGATCTTCTATACAAAGATGGTTTAGTTTTTTGTGTTAGTTTAACTGTTCAACCACAACCGCACGGCTGTGAATAGTGGGTGTAGAAGCTCTTTTTGGCACTCCAGTATTGTCCGCATGTGCAAAATTACCCAGATGTAACATTCAACAAAGTAAATAAAATTCAACATCTTTATATGTACTGTAATCTGGCAAAAGCCAGATCTATATGTAGCCCCGACCCGTGTCAAGTCTAAATATCGATGTGAAACTGCTCCCACAGAAAACGTCCGAAAAAGGAAGGGCTATCTGGTAAAATATTTGGAGCTGATTGGGGGATAGGCCAGCAACTGTCCGTGTACTATGATTTATCTGTAGCCAATCAGAGTAATGACTCAGGTGAGCAGTGCAAGCTGGTAAATCTGGTGAGGAGAAAAACACACACATCTTTCCTATCAAGGAATGCATAAAGTCCTTACCTTTGCTCTTTTTTCTTTTTTCAACGAAATCGCCTCTAGTTCTACTAGTTCAGTGAAGGTCAACAAAAGATTTGTACACCTTTGCAGCCACACAGCAGAAATATAAAATTTTAACAAAATCAATAAATCATTTTATCATTTCTCAACAACTTTCTCCACTCTGCATGATCTGCAGAATGTTTTTCCAATCGATGACATCAATGACATTGTGTTATACCTCCACAGAAGGAGTGAACTTAGCAAAGAAAAATACATGTATGAATTTTGGAATAATGCACGCATCATGAGGGAGCAATTTTGAAGAAAGGAAGAATGATCCAAGACATCAGTATTGTTATGAGCTGCTATGGTGCTGGACGAACAAGCCTGCAAGTATGTAATGTAATGCTTGTCTTGCACTTATTGCAAACAAGGCGGTAAAGCAGGGGACATAAAGAGAAATCCCTGGGGTTTCAGCATCCTTCTTTTATTGTATTTCCTGTTCCTGCAATAGTTTGGGTGGCAGTGAAAGTAAAATATAGTCTGTGATTTATGACATTTACCAGTGGGCTGCTTTTTGTGCTGCAGCCTATTCTTTTGATTTGACCAAACTTCGGTTTTTATAACAAAGCCTCTAAAATTTATAGAAATCTTTCAACTTAATAACACAATATATAAAACAACATCTCAGGCTTAGAATATCTGAAAATGGACAGTGTGACAACTCCAAACATAAGATATGCAGAGCAATAACCAGAAAAGCCATGGCCAGTCATCCAGGACATAGTAGGAGCCACTACTATGTGGGATAAACTGTTGACAGGACAGCTTTTAATCTTGTGCTTCTTATACCTATAAAAGAGTGTAAAGAAGATGGCAGTGAAATTAGAATTTATTTATGAAAATTATGTTTTGCATTGCTGGACAAAGCAAACTTGCATAAGAAAGGTTCCCTTTGAGAGCAAAATATAACGTTATGACCTATATGGAAAAATAAGTGTTTGTTGAACAATTCCATCCATCCATCCATCCATCCATCCATTCATCCATCCATCCATCCATCGTCTTCTGCTTATCTGGAGTCGGGTCGCCTAGCAGACAGCTTTAACAAAAAAATCATGATTCCCCTCTCCTCAGCCACTTTAACTATATTTTCTGGGAAAATCCCAAAGTAATCCCGGGCAAGCCAAGAAACTAAAGCCTTTTTTCCACTGAGTCATTTTTAAAGAACTAATACATCCTATGTGAAAAACGAATAATGTATTTTTCGTATTATAAAAGAAAATCTCTCACCACCAAATCCAGTCTCATATAGAGACCTGGAAACAGTAAATATTTGTATTTCTTCCATATTTATCAAAACCTGTGTTAATTTGTATTTCCTACCCCTTCCCAGACTCCAGTGAAATAAACGCATGTCAGTGTTTTTGTGTTTTGCACTCTTTCTGCCACGCTCTGTTTGCGTTTTTTCCCTGACCAAGCTTGTTTTTTCTCCTGGTTTCTACTGTGACCCTTCACTATCACTTGTCGTCACAGTGAGCTTACAGAAATTGTAGAAGTATTTTTCTCACGATTCATAAACATCTTCTACCCTCATGCTAAGCTTCAAGTTGACTGTTGTTTTGTACTTTTTTGGGGGGGTTGGGAGCGTCTGTGTTTCAGTGAGTTTTCTCACTATGGCTGGCAGGTTTAGTCTGTCTGCATGGAGAGGTAGGCCGACCTCTTGGCAACAGCAAACAGGCAGCCTTACAGCCAGCAGATCACTACAGGTACAGTGTTTAATTGTACAGTCCATTTGTTGTTGTTAAATTCCGCAATTCCATCTCCCTTTCCATCTACCTTTCGCCCTTTCCTCTGCCAAGCCATTTGGGCTAGCTCTTTTAGAGGAATTCCAAGGCGTTCCCAGACCAGCCGAGAGACATACTCCCTCCAGCATGTCCTGTATTTTCCTCTGGGCCTGCTCCCAGAAAAACATACACGGAACACCTCACCACGGAGTCTTCCAGGATGAATCCTGACCAGATGCCTGAGCGACTTCAACTGACTCCTCTCTATGTGGAGGAGCAGCAGGTCTACTCAGAGCTCCTCCCAAATGGCCAAGCTTCTCACCCTATCTCTAAGGGAGAGCCTAAACACCCAGCGAAGGAAACTAATTTCAGCCGCTTGTATCTGTGATCTCATTCTTTTGGTCCTTTCAGAGTTTGTGACCACAGATGACGGTAGGAACGTAGACTGACTGGTAAATCGAGAGTTAGGCCAAAGGCTCTGTTCTCTCTTCACCACCAAAGACCGGTACACGGCCCACATAACTGCTGACATCCTTCCAACCCGCTCCATTTTTCCCTAATTGGTAAACAAGATCTAAGCTTGCCTTTCAAGATGGATTCTCGCAAGATCTGGAGTTTTCCAAACTCAGGAGAATCCATCTTGGACCGCTCCAAACAAAACCGTCCGATCTCCGACCCATATTTCGACGAACCAATCGTTTGTCGGCATTGTGCTTTGGTGTGGGAGTTCAGTTGTGACAATAGTATCAACTGCCCAGCTAAAAGAAACAAACATGGCCTCGCCAGTTGACGCTCCTGTAGAAGTGGCTATTGAACTGGTTGTAGAGGAACTCGATGCTATTTCTCCATTCAAAAATAAGTAAAGGGATGCACTTTGTGAAAAGTGAAACAAATATGGCCGCACCGGTTGACACTTGCGTAGAAGCCAATGCCAGCCGGGTGCTACGTTGCGCGTCCTCCAATCACCTCAAAATATTCTACCAGATGGCCCTTCCTCTTTCAGACAGTTTCTGCTGCAAAGATTCCAGATCGAAATGTGTAGGCTCGGCATGGGGTGGGGCTACACATACACCGACTATTCTCCCTCTTCCCCTCAGGCAGGAGGCTACGGTCCATCCAGACCCACACCTCCCTTTCTTCCCCTCCGCCATCAGACTCATGAACAATAACAAGACCCGATAGTTCAGTTAAAGACCCATGTAGGATATAACCATCTGCACTACGTAACTTTATTTTACTGCACTGTGTGGTCTGACCACACTTAGATCTGCTGCTGTCATTCACCTGCACATCTGTGAATGGAACCCTGCTGCTGTTCTTATGTTAAAAAGGATGTTTATCTTTTCATAGTTCTTTTATATACATACAGATTATAATATTTATAAAGACTTGAGCATTATAGCTCATTCTTTTTATTTTTATCTATTTTATTTTTATTTATGTTAAATGTTTTATGTTGCACGATTGTACCGAGAAAAATTCCTAGTTTGTGAACTTGTTCTCAAACAATGGCAATAAAACCTATTCTGATTCTGATTCTGTTATGATCCGTCTCCGTCTGTGTCATTTATTCCTCCCTGTTTGTTTCTACCCCGTCTGTTCTGTGTTAATTTGTCCTAGTTTGTTTCACCTGTTGTCCTATTAGTCCTCCCTGTGTTTTCCTCCCCTGCTCCCAGGTGTTCTCCATATTCTGATTACCCTTCCGACAGTATATGTGCCCTTCTGTGTCTGTCTGGCCTTGTGGGGTCTTTGTCGTTGTGTTCCCAGAGTTCTCGTCATTCCTTTCCCTGTGCTGATCTCACCTGCTTATTCTCGGACTATAAATAAACATGGGCCGCAAGAGCCTTAAACGCCGCTCCGCATCTGGGTCCTCCTTAAACCCCAACCTGACAAGATCTTTCTGATGATCCCCAGATACTTGAACAACCCCACTTGAGGCAGGACCTCATCCCCGACCTGAAGACAGCACTTACCCTTTTCTGTTTCAAGACCATCATCTCCGATTTGGAGGTGGTGATTCTCATTCTAGCTGCATCACACTTGGCTGTGAGCCACTCCAGAAAAAGCTGTAGATTGGGTTCCAATGAAGCCAACAGGACCACATCATCTGCAAAAAGCAGAGACCCAATCCTGAGGCCACCAAAATGGATCCCCTGACCACATTGACTGCACCTAGAAAGCATGTCTATAAAAGTTATGAACATAATCGGTAAAACAGCCTTGGAGGAGTGCAACTTTCACCGGAAACTAGCTCTGTCTGTTGAACAATTAAGATGGCAAATTGCCCTGACTTAACATTTCGGTTCCCTCTAAAGAGTGGGGGTGGCAGCATCTTGCAATGAGGATGCTTCTGTAGAGCAAGATCAACCAGTCTTGATGGAAAAATGGGGAAGACTGAACTCAAGGCAATCTTTGAAGAAAACACGTAAAAGAAACGTAAAAGACAAAGCCCAAATCTAAATTCCACTGAAAATCTCGTAAGACTTGAAAATCAATGTTCACAGAAGCTCTACATCCTATCTGACTGAGCTGATAAAAGAATAATCTTTGTCAAGATAATCAAAGCTGTTAGAGACATACCTCTATGACTTGGAGCTATGGAAGGTGAGTAAAACATGGTTCTACAAGGTTGCAACTGAATGCTGCTGAACATAGTTTTTCTTTCACTTCACAATTATGCACTACTTTCTGTTGGTCTATCACTAAGAATCCCAAATGCATCGAGGTTCTGGTTTAAAAGAAACAAAATGTAAAAAAGTTAAAGCCATATAGTGATATTCATTTTGGGTGGTGCAGCGTTTATCTTCTCCTGAGCACTCTTATCACATCCCCCCATGAATCCACATCTCCCTCTTAAAAATCCTGTTTCTGTGGAATCTGCACAGCAGGAAGCTGCTGCCAATAGAGCCATTCATTCATGGATGGCTACCAAAAATAAGCAGCCACATTCCTCATGGTGATTACATCAACGTGCTGGCATGTTTCACTGTTGAACAAAAAAAACCAGTCCTTACTTGACAGGCTTTTGAAAAAAAAATGGTGTTGTGGGGTTGTATCTATCTGATTATAAAATCATTCTTTCCCCATCATATCCTCAATATGTTCAAAAACACACAAAAAAGAATAAGCCCTCCAACCGCCCGTTGCCATGGCAACTCCAGCTGGAGTGCTGTGATGCTACAAGGCCTATGCTGTTGCGATATGAGGCATCTGAATAGAAACAGCGCAGTCTTTCTGAGACATGCTATGACAAAAGGGAGCTTTGGAGTGAAAGATGGAGACAGTAAAACAACACAGAAATAATTTCTCAGAGAGTAAATGAAGCAACATGGTATGATGCACCAAGAGAGAGTACAATAATAAAAAAATATGCTCCCTTAAAAAAACAAAAACAAAGTACACGTGCTGTCTTGCTCCAAATATTCCCTTCTGCAGGTTACAAGCACTGTAATTTAAAACAAGTAATAAGTTAGTCTTGGTGTTTTAAGAAATCTTATTGCATCTTAGGGAGAAACAGTTCAAAGAGATGGGCTGTCAGTGCATTTGACAAACTATTTGTTTACAACTACTGACTAAATTCATTTTAGTTGTAAAGTGCAGTTCTCTTGACTTTCATAGGCAACGTGCGAGACATATTTCACACTTCTCTCAGGCTCACATTCTACACTTAGTTCCATTACGTCCCACATCAAACAGCAGATTCAAAGCTGCAAAACGCTGACGCATAAAAAGAAGAGAGAGGCCTGAGCGATTATTATGCAGAAACTGTGGGGATTTTGGTTCTCTGTTTTTCTTACATGTCTAACTTTACCATAGCCCTTAACAGGGTTTAAGTAGATAGATAGATAGATAGATAGATAGATAGATAGATAGATAGATAGATAGATAGATAGATAGATAGATAGATAGATAGATAGATAGATAGATAGATAGATAGATAGATAGATAGATAGATAGATAGATAGATAGATAGCAAAAGATAAATAATAAAAAAATAATTTAGGAAACGTGTTGGATGTCTTTGTTGAATAGTCTTATGGCTGCAGGAACAAACGATCTCCGGAACCTCTCAGTCCTACATTTCAATGAGATCAATCTTTGACTGCAGCTACTTCTCTTGCTGGTCAGGACATCTTTGAGGGGGTGTTTAGTATTATCCAGAATGCCCTGCAACTTCCTCCTCATCTGCCTCTCCATCACATTTCTTACAGGGACACCTCCCGACCTAATACAGAACTGGCCTTTTTGACCACTTTGTCCAGACGTCTACAGTCTTTGTCTGTAGTGCTACTTCCCCAGCAGACAACAGCATACAAAAGCACACTTCTGATGACTGTGTGGTAAAACATCTGCAGCATGTCACTGCAAACATCAAGGGACCTTAGCTGCCTGAGGAAAAAAAGATGACTATGTCCCTTTCTGTATGCTGCGTCTGTGTTGGTGGTCCACTCCAGTTTCTGATCCAGAACCACCCCCAAGTATCTGTAGGACTCCACAGACTCTATTTCTTCCCCATCTATGTAGAAAGGCTGTCTTGGTGGTTTAAATCTCCTGAAGTCCACCACCAGCTCCTTTGTCTTAGTGGTGTTCACAAGAAGGCAGTCTTTTTTGCTCCAATTAGTGAAGGTCTCCACCAGGTCCCTGTACTCCCCCTCCTGTCCACCGCTCAGACACACCACAACAGCTGTATCATCTGAGTACTTCTGGATGTGGCAGGACTCTGAGTTTTATCTGCAGTCTGATGTGTAGAGCGTGAACCGAAAGGGAGCCAAAACAGTCCCTTGTGGGACTCCAGTGCTGCATGTGTCCCAGAAACACATCTCCCCACCCTGAGATATTGATGTCTGGTCTGTCAGGGAGGGGGCTACACCCATACATAAGAACCAGGCACATCCAAGTAGGAGTATGCCCGGTGCAGCAGGTAAAGGACAGCAGATTTATCTTTTGAGGAGAAATTTGCTCGGAATGTTCTGGAAGTGTAAAGGGTGTCTGATAGACTGATGAGTCTGAAGCTTGAAATGGAAGGAATTATGATCAGTGCTGTTGGTGGTCATGCCCCACAGGTAGGATGTGAACTAGAAGAGAAGCAGAAATTTTGGAGTGATGATTTGATGCAGGATAGCCCGAGAGTTGAGAGGGTGGTGATTGGTGTAGATGTTAACTGACATGTCTTCGAAGGGAACAGAGGTGATGAGAAAGTGATGGGCATCGTTGGTATCCAGGATAGGAACGATGAGGGACAGATGGTGCTAGACTTTGCAAAAAGGATGGAAATGGCTGTTGTCAACACTTTCTTCCAAAAGAGGCAGGAACATAGGGTGACATATAAGAGCAGAGGTAGGAGCACTTAGGTGGACTACATCTTATGTGTATGTTCTGATCTAAAGAAGATTAGTGACTGCAAAATAGTGGTGGGCAAGAGCGTAGCAAGACAGCATAGGATGGTGGTCTGTAGGATGAAACTGATGGTGAGGTTTTCAAAGAGAACAAAGACAGAAAAGAGGACCAAGTAGTGGAGACTGAAAAAAGAAGAGTTCTGTGAGGACTTGAGACATGCTCTTTGTGGCAAGGAGGTTCTCCCTGATGACTGGACAGCTACAGCTGATGTGATTATAGAGAGAGGTAGGAGGGTCCTTGGTGTGTCATCTGGCAGGAGGAAAGTAAATAAAGAGACTTGGTGGTGGGACGATGAAGTTAAGGAACATATACAGAGAAAGAAGTTAGCTAAGAAGAAGTGGGACACTTAGAGGATTGAGGAGAGCAGACAGGAGTACAGGGAGATGCAGCATATGGTGAAGGTAGAGGTGGCAAAGGCCAAACAAAGGGCATATGATGACCTGTATGCTAGGACCTGTATGGACAGTAAGGAGGTATAGGTTGGCAAGGCAGAGAGTCAGAGATGGAAAGGATGTGCAACAGGCAAGGGAGATCAAGGATAGGGGTGGAAATGTACTGACTACTGGTGCAATTTCATGCCAAGAAAGAGTACTACAGATGCATTTTTTTTCTTTAAGGATGCTGATGTATAAGTACAGAGAGGGTCAGAGGGAGCTGCATTGTGTCTTTGTAGATTTAAAGAAAGTGTGTGAAAGGGTGTCAAGAGAAAAGTATGCTAGGACATGTATGGACAGTAAGGAGGTATAGGTTGGCAAGGCAGAGAGTCAGAGATGGAAAGGATCTGCAACACGCAAGGGAGATCAAGGATAGAGATGGAAATGTACTCACTACTGGTGCAATTTCATGTCAAGAAAGAGTACTACAGATGCAATTTTTGCTTTAAGGATGCTGATGTATAAGTACAGAGAGGGTCAGAGGGAGCTCCATTGTGTCTTTGTAGATTTAAAGAAAGTGTGTGAAAAGGTGTGGTTTTGCATGAGGCTGTCTTGAGTGGTAGAGAAGTATGTTAGAGTGGTACAGGGCATGTATGAGAGCAGTGAGACACCAGTGAGGTGTGCAGTAAGAGTGATGGAGGAGTTCAAGGTGGAGGTAGGACTGCAACAAGGATCGTCTTTGAGCCCCTTCTTGTTTGGTTTGGTGATGGATAGGCTGACGGATTAGGTTAGACAGGAATCTCCATGGACTATGATGTTTGCAGCTGACATTGTGATCTCCAGTAAGAGCAAAGCGGAGGTGGGAGAAAAGTTAGAAAGATGGAGGTAGGCACTGGAAAAGATTGGAATGAAGATTCCAGCAAGTCGCAGCAGGACAGAATGTGTGTAAATGACGTGTGTAAATGAGAAAGACACAAGTGGAACGGTAAAGTTACAGGGAGTGGAAGTAAAGAAAGTATAGGACTTTAAGTGCTCAGGGTCAACTGTCCAAAGCAATGGAGAGTGTGGAAAACAGGTAAAGAAGCATGTGCAAGCTGGTTGGAATGGGCAGAGAGAAGTGTCAGGTGTGATGTTAGAGAAAAGGGTTTTATATGGTCTAGAGACGGTACCAATGAGGAAAAGACAGGAAGCAGAACTGGAGGTAGCAAAACTCAAGATGTTAAGATTCTCTTTGGGAATGACGAGAATGGATAGGATCAGGAATGAGTACATCAGAGGGACAGCTCATGCTAGATGTTCTGGGGATAAAGCCAGGGAGGCCAGACTGAGATGGTTTGGACGTGTTCAGAGGAGAGACGACAATTACATTGATAGAAGGATGCTGAGGATGGAGGTACCAAGAAGGAGACAGAGAAGATGACCAAAATGAGATTTATAGATGTGGTGAAAGAGGACATCTGCATCAGGATATGTCTTTACAGTCTATGGAATTCAAGATGCTTTACATGATTTGGTGGTAAAGATACAAGTAAAACACACAATTAAAGCATGAAAAAGCATAAATAATATAGTATTAGAGAAACAAGCATAAATTATACAAGCATAAAAACATGAAAAAAAATACAACTTCAGAAAAAGTAGCCTAATTAACTGTAAAAACAGCAATTAAGAAAAGCAAAGAATAGAACATTATAGAAATCAACAAAGATAGCAATCAAGCGTAACACAAACACACACACACACACACACAGACTCACACACACACAAATAGCATTACTTGAAGGCAGCCCTGAACAGATGGGTTCATACGTTACGGTATGTATCGTAGTTTCAGTTTCACAGTTGGGTTCATTTTCGGTACAGTCATGGAATAAAGTGAAATCAAAAGGTTTTTTGTGTAATGACATTTAAAAAGCATGTTGCAGGTTAGAGTCCCCCTAAACCACAGTTTAAAAAAGATATTATGAAGTTTAAAAAAAGCACTCAAACATAAATTATGTGTTATTTTTAAAGTCTTTTGTAAGAAAATTTAAACTCAATCAACTGAAAAAAATATATTTTAATGCCAGAGAAAAAAGTTAAAAATTTTACAACCACACAAATGATGGAGCACAGCTGTGAACCTGCCGCTGCGCGCCTCAGCAATGCAGACCAGGATGATAATTAATGGCCAAAAAATTGCTAAGGAAATCTAATAATATTAGCCTGGGTGCTGCAAGCTAATTTTAATGTTTCTTTAACAACCCACATATCAAGCTGCTAGTCTTTGATAAAAATCTATCAACAAAGATGGTAATTAGTAGATGTCAGAGAACAAGACTTACCATACCATACCATACCATACCATGCCAAACCATACCATAACTTACCATACCAGTTTTACTTGTATAGCACACTTAACAACAGCATGGGAACTGACCAAGGTGTTGAACAGACCAGTGAAAAACAATGTTAAAAAATAAGCATAAGATCATAAAATACTAGAAATAAATAAAAATACTAAGCAGCAGTAAAAGCAATGGAAAATAAGTATGTTTTTAAACAAGACCTAAACACATTGGGGGAAGTAGACTGTCTGATGGAATGTCTTACAATGCATTGATCCTATCTGCATAGAGCTGAGCCTCTGATCAATAAGTGATTTTGTCTCCACCCAGCTCCAGTTCCAGGAGCAAAATGCTGACAGTGGCTGATGAAGCTATATGCACCTGATCTTTGCTTTGGTATCTGATATTATGCTCCATCACATCTTTGGGATGCAAACCTCAGGTCTGAAGTGAGCACCACTAACGACTGTGTTTTCCATAACTAATGTGAAGTCTTGTCAACTGCATTAAATGCACTCGGGAATGGAAGATTGCACCGTTTTTTTGTTTTTGTTTTTTTTGGTTTAAACCTGTGAACTCAGTGTCCTGACTGGCTGGTGACTGTACAGCCTCCACAAACACAATAATTTGCCATCATTAAAGTAGAACTGGCAGAAATTCCCCGCAATGTTTGGGCCCTTTTTAGCTACACTCTAAGTACCTTAATACTATATCAAAGGATCACTTGCTGTAATTCAGCCATGTTGTAGAATTGCAGGTGTGACGAGGTGACCCTTCTGTTAGCATTAGTACAGAACGACCAGGTTTTGTAGGGCGGGGCCTAGGCTATGCGCTTCTGTGGTCAAGGAGTCTCTAATGATATTTCAAATGTTCAACTGTAATATATAATATTTTTTTCCCCAAATAAAAGCATACTAGCACCAATGCTACACAAACAAACTGGGGTATTAGCTGTGAAGCTAACTCTGAATGTTAGCTATGAACCTAATTGAAAAGCGAGCAACTCAAACAATGCCACAGTGTCTACTAACAGCTGAAGGACATTATTGAGGAAATATGCTTACTTGTATAGGGATCCTTGCTGGTTCACAGAGAGTTTGTATTGATCCTGGTAGAAGTTTAAGATGATCTGTAAATCCACTGCTGTATTGTCCCAAGTTGGAAAAACAGTCGTCCTAGAAATGTTTGCCACAAACTACCACACGCTTTGGCAGTCAGTCAGGCACATTCCCTGCATACATGAAATCTATCCACAAGTTTTTCAGTGGCTCAGAAGTGGGGAGGACAAAAATATTTCTGTTCTCTTTTGTACATCCAGGTACAGTTCAGTTTGGATGCGGTCTGGACTCCATAGTGTTGGTTTGTTGTTTGCCTGTTACTGTAGCTCTCCGCACCGCGGAGGGAGGGACTTGCAGGGTGTATTTCGGAGAAGGGGGTAATTGGCTGGAACTCAACACGTCATATGCCGAAATGGGTCATCATATGCCGTACTGCCAAACAGCCCGATTCTGAGTACTAATTTCACTATGTAGGCGGACATACCCCTAAACAAAGGAAAGACTAATCAGTAATTTTAACACCTTAGGTGTAGGCAGGCTGGGGGGAACTAAAATATATGATCAAAAACCTCAAAAAATGCTAATTTCTTTTATATAAATATAATCTTTGGAAACAGTAGTGAACACACTGACTCTTGATAACACGAGCTAACAGCAACCACCAATACAACCGGAAGTGATTAACCAGTTACCATGACAATGTTTCGTTTTCTGTAACACCGGGAAGCCTACGTGTTCCCAGAGGGGGGCTTTCACGATAGAAGCTGGCATTCCAGCTCCTCAATTAAGAGTTGTTGGTCATAACACGCAAGCTGAAGGCTGGGCTGGGCTGTTTATTTACAGAGGTGCATCTGTTGCCGGCTAAAGTGCAACGCAGTTATGCGTCAGTCTGGAAACTCAGTATATCCGTGCAAACTGATCAAGGAGTCCATACTGAGAAATTCGGATACAAACAGGTATACCGCTACACCCCTAGTCATAATTAATTACGCTAAATGGTTCTAATAATATGCTAGAGCAGTGGTTCTCAACCTTTTTGGGGTCCTGGACCTCCTGCATGTTTTCTGATTGACTGTAAGGACAGTCTAGAGTTTTTGTGTCTCCTTGCTGATAGCTCGGAGACACATCAGACTAGTAATAAAGACTGGTAGATGGCCTCATTATATATTTTTTTTAATGAGTAATACAAGGTTTCTTTTGGTATCTATCTGTAACAGAATCTTGTTTTAACATCACCTGTATACAAAAGCTATTAAACCTCAGGCCCATTTGGTTTATGGTGCTGAAAAGCTCAAGTCTCATCGAACCAAAGGAAAGTGAAAGTCCCAGGAAAGTTCTGTAAACTCAATGCAATTCTTTACTGTTGTTTCCTTATAGTGAATTTTGGATGGAGATTTCCCTCACCATCTGTGGATTTGTGCATGATGGCAAGATAAACAGAGGACTTCATTGAGCCTATTGACCACAGGCTTCTGTGTCTATTCCCCATTTAAACAAGCCAGTAATAGAAAGTTTCTACATTGCAAAAACTGTACTTTTTTTTTTATTGTGCCACCAATTACTGTATTAAAATAACGATTTCTTATCACGGATTTTTATTTTATCTTAACACTATAAATGTACTTCAATGGAAGTCTAAATGGTTCTGCATTTTTCAGGAAGCAATGATATTTATATATATGATATTTTATCTAACTACAGAACTAAAACCAACCCTGTAGAATTAATGTACTGTATCTTTTCACGTCTCCTTCTCATCGATTGATCGATGTTAGAAGACAGACCCTATGATCGCGCTGCTAATTATTTGACATAATTTGATTTAGCTTTTGAGAAACAGTAGTCTTCCACGTCCACGCTCTTTCACATCCACCGGTGGCCGTGCGCTCTGGACCCTTCACAGCCTCCCTCTCCTCCCCACTTGTCTCCACTCCTCGCCGCGCAGAGCTCGACGCGCACAGGCACAACAGATGGTACAGTAGTACAAGCTGTAGGAGCGCAAGAATTTGGCTCAGAAGTACTTTTGCATTTCCGAACTTCGCTGGAACGTTTAGTATCAGAGGAAGTGGAGGGATTCTCCGTGGACAAAGTCGACTTTCAGACAGTCACCGGACCCTGCATTTAGACGCGCAGTTTACTGCCAAGGTAAGTTAGGATTTCTGAAAGGCGCTGAAAATTTTCTGTTCGCAGAGGAAGCGGCATTGTCTCCTCTCAATTCTGCATCATTCAACACTTCTTACAAATGGAGAGTCCTAAATTGATCTTCATCTAAAAAAAAAAAAAAGAACTGTTGACTGCAATAGTGACTATGACACATACTGCTTTTTCATTTGAAACCAATTTACAATACATGGGCAAAACCACGTGGTTTAACTGCATCTGACTGAATATATTAGGTGCATTTCTGATTATTTGATTTGACAACATATTCATTTAAACACAATAGACAAAGTTTAAATAAGCAGCGGTATTAATAGGGTTCAAAATAAACTTCAGACTTCCCATTGATGGATTCTCTGTTTGGTGTCGGGACTTTAAGCTCTGATCAGTAGTTTATTGCAGCACTTCATTTCGCTGTGGCTCCACAAGCGCACTTCTCCTAGTTTGCTGCTGATGTTGCAGCCCCGTGAGGATGCTGCTGTCACAACACCACGCGACATTAACGACCGCTTTTGGGGACTTCTGCGAAAAACAAGCTAATGTTTTTGATATGAAAGCTCAAACTTTGTGTCGCAAAGCAATTTTAATTTATGGAAGTCCAGAAGTGCCACGGTTCCAAAAATAAATAACTGATCACCTAAATGTGTTGTTGGGTAAATGAAATCAGCAATACACCATCATATGAATGATTAGTAATAAAGCCAGTGTTTTATGTCTTTTGTTTTTCATTTTATGTCTGTTTTCTTCAGGCATTCAAGGAATGTATTTATTCTTTCAGCCTTAACCATCAAACTTAGTGGGTGGGGCTTACAAAGATCCAGTTGATGTACTTGACTAAGTAGAATTTAACCAATCACTTGTTAGGAAACAGTTGAGAAGCCATAGAGACAGCTAGAATGTTTTAGTGTACTGTAGTACAGTGGTTTGGATGTCATAAGTCCCACAGTAAAAATTAAATAAATAAATTGTACTTTTTATATTTTAAATTCTTTTTATATTTAATGTGAAACTGACAATAAATGTGATTGGAAAAAAATCTATTTATAATCAATTAATTGTGTAAATAATTGTGAGTATGATTAACACAATTTTTTAAACTAATCAATAAAACTAGAAAGTAATTCCATATTAAAATTAGATATGATTATCTATGTATTTCATATCTTTAACCTTTATTAAATGTGTTAGAATTATTTAAAAAAAGAAAAAAAAATCAATATATTTAATTTCTTATCTAACCATACAATTAGGTTAATTATTTTTTTATTTAACATTTTTTTCACTTTAGTGTTTTTTGTGAATTACTAGGGTCATATTCTGAAATGATTGTTGTTGTTTTTTCTCTCTCTCCCTCTCTTTCATAACTATGTTGGTGAGCAGGGCTAAGAGTGCATTTACATTTCATCAGAAGTTAATGCATTGTGCAGATTGACAAATGAGTTGTTGGGGTATATTTGCTGAGCCACACTGGAAATCTCAGTGTTTTCTTGAACTTTACAACTTGGAAAGATACCATTAAATTATGTTAATTATAAATTATGCAGCATTATTAGTTATTGATGATTTCTTTGAGAAATTTGAATCATCTGCTTTCTCAATCAATAATTTTCAGTATATGTATCTATCAAACATTTAAATAATAAGATGTGAAGTTATTTATTTATTTAATTATTTATTTATTTTAAACAAAAACATAAATGCATAATAAAAATAATCAATGATTGATTTTTTCCAATAGATGCTTATTTTATATTTTCAACATCAATCCAGCAATCTCCAGTGTTGTCAATGCCGTGCTTTTTCAGGATATTCAAAGCAGTAGCCAGGGGCTGAACTCTGCTATTGCAAATAAAGACATTTTGTGAGTATGTTGGTGTAAAATACAATTATGACTTTAACTACAACCGGATGTTCTTTTTCTTGCATCAAATGTGTAACCCGGGCTTTCCACTGGACGTGTCAGGAGCATGTTACAGGAGCCAGCACGTTTTACTCGCGTATTCTGCTGTTTGGCCCTTTCCACGGGGGAGGTCAGCAGCACGTAGCAGCAGGGAAGCAGCTGTCACTGAGAGAGCCCGAAATCATGCGATATCAGCAAAATCACGCGTGATTTCGTCAGTAAACACAACAAAAAGCAGGAAAAAAGACTACAACATGGCTCTAAAAGGTATGTGTTTTATGTTCTGTCCGTTTTACATTTGCCTATAAGTTTATGTTATGTCAGGGAATATACAAAATCCCTCGAAGTGCAAAAGAATAATGTTAGTGGCGATCCGAGGTATTTTAGACCCTCCCGCGACCTACTGACTTCTCACGGGGCCGCACAGGTAGTAAAGTAAAGCTACCAGATAGAAGCACTTTTGTTTTATTTGGAAAATTTCCGGATGCCGAGCCGTCTGACTTCCTGTCTTCCCCTATCCAAAATGTCGAAATGTACACATTTCACAGGCGTAGCACGTAGAAAATAGGACTGCAGTGTATATTTAGAAAAGTGCTGGGACATGACGCTCCAGTGACGGGGCAAACTCGGGCTGCTTTCGCCTCCGATGGAAATAATTATATTGATTACAGCGGTGGCTAACAGCCGCGTATGACGTGCTGCTGCTCTAACATGCTGCTGACGCGTCCGGTGGAAAGGAGGGGTAAGAAAGAGAACGATTATAGATTTTTCATTATTGATAACCTGAAGTCACTGCACATTTAAAGCATTGTATTAACAGTTTTATGAATAAAAAAAACATATAAATCAGGAATAATTGCTCAGAGCTGGAAGAAAAAAATATATAACTGTCGGCCTGAGGTATAAGTGAACTTTTCTCAATTTCCCCTGCTTGACATTTACACGGGACAGATTTAGAAATACACCAATTCGACACATAACAGGCATGAAACCCAATTTTCTGCAATGATATCTCATGATGTTAAAAAGAGAGTTTTATATACAAAGTGTTATACAGTTCATGTCAGTGTGTAGCTCTGTATGGTGAAATAACTGCAAACTATTATGAACCCTGGATGTAAAAATGTGTTTAGATTTACACTGCTTAGTCTATATTTGAGACTCTCATTTAGAAGTAAGGAAGGAAGTAGTTGCTTAGATGCCCTATTTAATTGACAGATATAGCTGGACTATTGTTTGACAAAGCCCCCACTTATTTTATATTGTTTGGTAAAATATAGAAAAGAAGAAGAAACTAATTTTTAAGTATTGTCAGAATACAAAGACTGACCAATCAGGAGCTGGCAAAGCTGCCATCTAGTTTGGAGCACAGATTTTTAATGAGTATGGACTACATTTTTAATCTCTGATTTAAAATGTTGCATATTTACATTGATTAGATAGGAGCTTGACAAATGAATTTTGAACATTGTTCTTAAAAAAAAAAAACAGTTTTGGAATTTATGATATGTATGTTTGTGAAAAAAAGATAATTTATTTACAGTCTTTTTTTAACAATATGGGGACTGGTTAAACCTAGAGATAGATAATCTACACTAATTTATTCTTAAACATTTAGTAAAATACAAAAACGAGCTGTGGATCTTGCATGAAAGAAGTTTAACTGTTTATGGTTCCCCAAATAAAATTACAATTTGGCTTACAGCATCAGGCAACTTTCACACGGCATTGCTCTGATTTGTAAGATATTAGCTCTGTGAAGTCTTTTCTATAATGTACATTTCATTGTTGTGCTTGTAAGATACAACACAAAATTTATATTTGGCAGTTAAGTTAAGCCCTACAGGAAAAGGAAATGACCCACTCAAGCATAACCATTATGGATTAATGGCATTCATCCTCATGCCATGCCCTTAAGTTGCAAGTGAGCTGAGCATAATAATTTTTTCAAAACCCAGAAGACCTCCTTTGGACCTCCAGGTGGCCCCGGGGCGGCAGCAGCCAGCTGCTCACAAGAAATGGCAGCGGACCACCACACAGCCTCCCAGTTTGTACACAATTAGATCTCCGGGGAAAACCACTCCAACTTTCCCTTGTCATCCGCTCTTGATTCTCTGTGAGCTGCTGGCAGTGTAGTGTAGGAAACACTTCTGATGAGTGCCTTGCAAATGCGACTGTCAAGGCGCAAATTTGCAATAGCTGCTGATATGTTGAGGGTAATGGAGATGTTGTCAAATGAAAAAGAAAATGGGAGGAGAGGGACATTGATTCTTCTGCACTGTACCAGTAGATCGTATTAGAATCTGTTGGTACACAGCTACTCATTCACATTTGTGCTTTTAGAAAATGTGTGTTTTATTAACATTTTATGTGAGTGATCTACGGAGAGTGGTGCATAATTCTGAATTCTGAATTGTGAAAAGATGGTTTTGTTACTCTGGATTTCATTTCACCAGTTGTTTTCTGTGTCTTCTATGGTTTGTTACAGACACAAAGCAAGACTTATTGCTTCTTTCAACATTGGTTTTCGTTTTGACGCCAGATTTGTGTATATTGTGACATATAGCTAGATGAGAACAGACTCTCCCACCTGAGCTGCGACTTTCTGCAGCTCCGCTACAGTTACCATTAGCATCTTGGCTGCTGATTACTGCTCCCCCTGCCCAGTCTCTTGTCTCAGGTGGACGATCATGTCTTGGAAGTTTTGCAGTTGTCCCGTACTCTTTCTATTTTCAGACGGATTGAAAAGTTATGTAAGAGGTTCAGAGCTGGGGATGTTGCTTTAAACGTCCCCAAAACCTTACCCCTCACCTGCATCTTGTGTCACTTCGTGTTTATGATACTGTTTGTTCTTGGATGTTCTCAAACAAACCTATAAAATTGCTGTAAAGGTACTGACATTAAACTACAAACAGCTAGTTGGTTACACTTGATTTTATTTCGGAGCATCAGAATAAGTGGTCTGAATACAAATGCATGCCACGCTTTTCAGATGTCTACTCTTCAAAAGTTCATAAAATTCACAACAACGAATTGCAGTAAAATGCATTATAATGTGTAGTTTTTACATCATAAAATGGAGAGTGAGGGAGCACAGTGGCACAGCTGGTAGCACAGCTCACAGCTAGAAGGTCCTGAGTTCGATTCCCGCTGGGGATGCTGTGGGTGCTGATGGTGTGTGTGTTCCTCTATATCATCAGCACCCACACCTGAGTGGGGATGCTGTGGGTGGGGTTGGCAAAAGGGCCTTTCTGTGTGGAGTTTGCATGTTCCCTTGAGCAGCTAAACTTGAGCTACTCCCACAAAAACATGCACCAGTCCTGGGCTGCCTACTCCTGGCTGACCGGGGCGCCTGAAGGGTTGGGGAGGATCTTGCTGGAATAACATGATCCTTCGACGCGCTATGTCCAGCTCGGGAAACCCTGCCCCTTCAGTTGAAAAGAAGAGCCTGCTCACTCCTCAGGCAAGAAGGAGGCTTGAGCTCAGTGCAGGGGTTGGCAGAGGGAGCGTAGTGACCGTGGGAAACCGTAGGACAAAAAAATAAAATAAAATGGAGAGTGGTTCATATGGGAGAGTTTTCTTTAACTACATTTTTTTCTGTTGATGTTGAGTCCAGATGGGGTGAAAACCAGCTCTATAAGTTTTGAGGGTGGACTTGTGAGTTGTTAAGTCCAGTGCTGCTTATGGACACCTTTCCCATGGTGGTGCTGTGCTGGCACTTGAAATCATGAGAGAATAACCATAGTGGGCTTTGAAGTAACCTCAAGGATCCTGCATTATAGAGGAAAGAGAATATTAATGAAATAAAACAGAAACAACATCCACCAAGTGTGGAACAGTTAGATCTGTAGCAATAAGACAGGATAGGTTCCTGTAGTGCAGTCTCTTGCTTTGAAAAGTGAAATCAAAAGTGTGGAAACTGCTGCTGCAGAGAGTGACTTATTTCGGCTTTACATAACCCACGTGTGAGGTTAATCTTATAAATGGGGGGTGAGTCGGGGGGGTTGTCGGCATCCTTTCTTTACATGAGTCAGTAAAATAAAGTTACATAATTAAACATTTTCTCATTAGAAGTCATTTTCAAACAGCCTGCGGTTGTATTCTGTTTCAGAAATGTGACGCTGTGCAAATGTGATGTGACACTCTGAGACGTCTCAGCCAAAGCGCAACATGTAAACCATCAAATGGAATCAAGTCGACTCTCGCTTCCACGTGTGTTGATTCATTTAGCATGGTTTAAACAGCTGGACTCTGTTTGATTGAGTTTTGAAATGTCACTGCTGTTGTTCCGTAAAACAGAAAGCAAAGCTGTCCTCACATGACCGAAACTGCTGCACAGAAAAAAGAGAATACAGAGAGCAAGCACACAGAGACACATGGGATATAGTCTGCAGATGGGCATACTGTATATAGTGATCTACTTTCAGTGGATCAATACCATGTAGGGAGAAGTGCGTGATATTAAAGAGGGAGGAAAAGGCTGGAGTGACGGGAGTAACTACATAAAAAAATTGCTGGAGTGGTTAAATGGTATTGCTGTGAAACATCTGCCTGTGAACTGCTGATCTCAACAGGAAAGGATGAAAGATGAATCTAAAAAGGGTAAAGATGCTACATCTGTATGCATACCAGGTACCGGCGGATCATCATAATCCTTGTGAGAGCTGCTGTAAGTGTGAATCTCTGCCTCTGTTTGTACCACTTCAGTCAATACCTTACACTTCATGTATTCACAACCAGGTCAGCCTGAAGACACCACTCTTTGGAGCGGAAGTATTGACATTTAAGAAACCATTTAACATGGAAACCATATAATCTACAACACCGTGTATAGATCGTTCAGGTTGCATGATAGTATGAAAGGCATAACAGGAAGACTTAACTAGGGAGACTAACCGTCCACTTTTCCCTGAACGTGTTCTCACTTCTCTTGTGTTGTCTGGGGGATGTCTGGATTTTCATAGAATTTCAGAGGACCAATAAGCATACTAAAGCTGACTGTTGTGATGCTTGGAATACGACAGCCTTTCTCTCATCTGACGACCTCCCCGAACTGCTGCCTAGCAGGTGGTTCTGATCCATTCATAGACGGAACAGAAAGCAGGCTGTGCTGTGCTTCTCCTCATTGTGCCACACTGCGTTGCGGTACAGCGGTTTACTAGATGTCAAGTGCAAATGTTGCTTTACGGACGAAAATAGTCAGCAAAGCTTGCATATCAGTGAAAAAAGTGGCAAAAATCCTGTAGGTCATGTGGACACAAAAAAAAATCATAAGGCTGTGCAAAGTATGAATTAATCCATATACTGACTAAGGAGAATGAAGACGAAAAGTAAAAACTGGTATACACTGAACAGTTTTTTTTTTCTGTGGCTTTTCAAATAGATCATGATGTGCTACCATCAAGCAAAGTTATCAGAGCCTTTGGAAGAACCTTTGGAGATCCTTTACCATGCTAAAAAAATATGCCCAACTGAACTGGATTATTTGTTGCTGAAAATATCAATCTTTACCTCTGACATCACTAGGAAACAACTAATTGTAGATTTGCATCTATTGGTTTTTATGATGATTGTGGACAATTATCAACAATTCTCCAACCTGTGTTATGTTCTTGCTAACCATCCTGGTCACTGTCTTAAGAGACCAGTTAATATAGGTCGTTGTTCAATGTCTAACAGAATATGATCTCTGAGTCGTACTTTTACCTCAGGGAAACAGAAAGTCATTGATTAGTTATAAGTACTAATTAGGAGGTTCTTAGAAAGAACAAATAAAAAATGAAAGAATTACTAAATAAATAAAAAATACCATAATAAAAACATTCCTATGAGTACAAGCAACTGTACCTGTTTTGATTTTGCTAAAACATTCTTAATTTTTTTGGGGTATGTTTCTGGCCCTTTGACAAAAATAAACTCAAATTTCCCTGTTGGATTTATCTAACATAATCAGACTGAGAATCTGCTATTTTTTTCAAACATCTCTGTCAAGACTCCCAGTACATTTGTCCATTGCCGCAACTTGGCAACGAGACTTAAAAGTGATAAGAAAATAGAAAATATGCTTCGTAATTGTATCTAGGTTTTGCCACCAAAGTTCTTTTTTTTTTTTCTCAAGGTTTTGTGGCGCTGGACAGAAAGAAAGGCAGAGAGAGAGGCTAAAGAATTGCATGCATTAGGACGTAATCAAAGCTGTGGTAGCTACTTAGACGATTTCAGCCTCACCATATGACACACTTGGTCTACCTGGCATCCCCAAAAAGCTCTTAAATTCTCCTGGGTTAACAAGAATCCTGGAGGAAAAGATAATCTGCACCAATCTGCCTCAAAATGTTACTTCACTTTTTAACTGTTAAAATGTTTAGTGGATGAGTGAGCCAGTATGTATCTATATTTATCAGACAAAATGAAGATTATCATGAAGCCTCTCACTTTTACTGCCTTCTTGGCTCTCACTTTGTGATGTGACGGACAAGTTGCTGACTAAGTTGGAGACTGCTGTCATTATGGGGCTTTATCAGTGAAGGATAGGGCAGCAGTGTGTGTTCATGGCATGCAGCACTACCAGTTCTGTTTCCAAAGAGGAAACTATTACAGCGCATTAAGTCAGGGGTGTGGCATGGAGTGGTGGGATGTGTGTGTGTGTGTGTGTGGGGGGGGGAGTAAACCCAGAAGATATTTTAAGTATCACAAATGATATATTCTATCCGCTCACATTATCTTTAGAGGAAGAGGTGTTTCAGTTCCAAGTGGGATCAAAGAGCCACCCTGCCCAGTATCCACAGCTGGAAAAATTGAAGGGGAATTTTAAATGAAAATTGATTAATATTTTACTTCGGCATCAACTGATGTTGCTGCTCTAGGCATTTTCCTTTTGCGAGCATTTCACTTATGAAAAAAGGACGTGGCGACGTGTGTGTGGACCAGATCTGACACATACTTATACTTTCCTCTGTGCATTAGAAGTAATAGAGACCTAATGTCAGCACAACCTAGTTTGTCACACTGACTGCCTGGCCGCTCTTATTCAGGAATTGGAAAAAGGGTTAATTTGATATTATAGCAGCTTGTGTTATTGATGTCATCTGGAGAAACAGATGACATTTAATGATAATCATGGTTTATTCTTGTTTGAAAGTGGAACACAGCACAGCAAACATCACATGAGAAGTTGGGATTCTTCAATTTCATGTCTGTGATCACTCTGGGCTCTTTTTTTCTAATATTCTCTGTTGAACTGGTCATCCGTCAATGTGATACAGGTGAAGAGCAGCAGAATATGCCTTTACAATATACTTGCATATACCTAGCCTGGGTGCCAGCGGAAGTTCCGCCCACAGCATGGTCTTGAAGTTTGGTCTGGCATTCCTCCATTGAAGAGCAATTATGCCCAAACAAGATCGATGATACGATGATTGACAGGTGAACAACAGTAACGTAATCAACCATGTCACCAAAGAGCATCTGGGTTGAATTTGTTTACAATTGCAATTGTACAGTTGTGCAGCAATTGGCTGCGTAGGCTGAAAGGAAGACTATGCAACTTGTATGTTGTTCATGTGGAAGGTCTTGTGGTATTCAGCTGAAAGTTGAGTACAGAGCTTGATTGAACGATGCAAAATGGTTGTGAACCCTCTGAAAATGTTTCCAATAAACTGGAAAACTTCCAATAAAAAGTCTGTGAATGAGACTTTAATCTGTGTCATGCTGTCGCTGTGCTAGGGTGTTCTATCAGAGAGGACAGATTCGCGGCTGCACTATTAATTTACAGTGCATATGGTCCAATCAATGCGTGAGCTCAGTCGTCTCTGAGCTCTCTGAGAGAGAAGAGTCCAATATAGCACCGCTGGTTAGTGGGTGGAGCAACCCCAAAATGTTATCCATTGTTCCTGGGCCCAATGCAAACATATTCTGAACATTTCTATGAAATCCTTACATAATTGTTTGAGTTTTTTTGCTATCAGACAAACATACAGATAAGCAGGAAAACAAAAATTTGAAATACAGAAAGGTGAGCAGTTTCAGTCCCTTGTTGGCACCAGGATTAGATTGAAGCAAACATGCAAACCACAATATTCACATCTGGACTCAATTATTCTACTCTGATTAAAGATTATTTGGCCCCTTATGACTATTGTCACAAATTCACCTCAAACCGTGTCCAGTTTTAATGCCATTTAATGCAGGTTGATGTGAATTCAGAACATGTTAAGGATTATATTCAAATCAGAGTGTATGGATTCTTGCTAACTCTGCAATTATGTGAGTGTGTTAAACGAGGGCATTAAAGTAAAAAAATCCTTTTTTCCCCCTCATGTAGACAAAAATTGATGTGACCTATAACATTGTTCAACATGGACCTGCCTGCAAATGTGTGTATTGTAGCGAATGCATAGTAAATGTGATTAATGTTACATCAAATTGCTAATATATTTTAAATACCAATGAAGGTTTTTTCAGGACTTGTTGTAATCAAAGTCCCTACAGTCAAGTACTGCATAAACTCAGACAGGGAGATAAATGTCAAAAAGACTGGAAATAGGCCACAGATAAACTTTTAATATTAAACTCAGGAGCTCTGGAAATAAGAAAAGAGATGACATTACAGACAGGAAAAGGATTGCAACATGAGAATCCATGCCTCTAATAGGTTTAAAAGGAGCTGGTAGCATCAGCAGCCAGCCACATGCCCCTGGTGGGGGTTGTAGAATACAAAAAAGTAGGGAGATTCGATTTGGTGTACACTGTGTGATATAGCCTTTGTGCTTTGACCTTGGCTGATCATGATTTATCGTTTTCTTTTGTAAGACACGGTAAATAATTTTTAAAAATATATTTTTTATACCTGCTGACAGTTTTGTCTGCACGGTGCAGTCATCCTACTTGTTGCTGTCGTATCATTTATTAGCTGACTGGTCTGGTCTGCCAGCAGGTATGAAAAAATACTTAACGTTTGTCATACAAAAATAAATGATGAATAATTTACCCCAAAGACAGAAAGAACATACTAGGTATATTTGGCTAGGCAGGAGCTTCCAAGATTCCTTGAGCGACTTGGTGAAATAATCCCTCACTTGCTGATTTATTTATTCCATGTCACTTTGCACCATTCAGCTATCCCCCCGTGTTTCACAAGGGAAGTTATTGCAGTCACATAACATGTTTCTGTGTACATTAAATGGGATGGAGAAAGATTGGAAAAAATTATAAGAAAATTAAAGAACCCCCCCTACTAATGCCGTGAATGTTGGATCATAATAAAACATAACAGATTTGGTGTACTGCGAAATGAATTGGAACAGTAACAAGCAGAGCCAGCCCAAGTGGCTCAGGGCCCCCCCATAAATGCTGAAATTGAGACTGCAAATGTTAAAATTAATGAAAATGTGAATATTACTCCATTTGATTTAGTTTTGTTTCAGTGTAGATTATTCCTGGAGACGTATCGCGTTGGTAAGACGTATCGCGTCATTTCCTGTTTTGTGACTAACTCGTTTGTAGCAAGTCGGTGTTTCTCTCTCTCTTGAACTGATCTAACTTTCTCTGTCAATAAGTTTTTTCTGAGTTGCTTAACACACAAACACATTAAAACGTTAAGTTTCTTCACGGTTTAGGACTCTTTAAGCGTTTTACTGGGTTAATTACTTTGTTCTTAGGTAAAGGTAACGGTACGCTTGTGTTAGCTTAGCTTTACGGCTAGCATGGCTTCGTGCCGCTTTCTCTCTTGTCCCTCCATCTCTCTCTAAACCTCCTCCTTCTTCCTGCTCTCTCTGTCAGATGTTTAGTTACTCCTCCGCCTCATTTAGTGAAGTTGGTAGGTGTAATAAGTGCAGCATTTTTGTAGCTTTGGCGGCGAGCAGGTTTCTGAGCTAGTGGCGGCTCACGCGCTGTTGAACAGCCACAGGGGCCCCCAGCAGTAGCTAGCGCGGATGTCAACTAGGACAGGGAACATGCCGTCCTCCAACAGCACTCCCGTGCAGCCTGGGACCTCAGGGCGAGCTGGGTGACAGGTTCGTAGGAAGACTTAGCGCACAGAACCCAGTCCGCGGTCCAATCCTCACAGCCCCTTTCTCCCTGAACAATAGGTTCGCCCCGCTCAGCGACGCACCCGCCGAGCAGGAGTAGGCCGATTCTTGTAATTGCAGCTCCATAGTTAAGGAATGTGGCTCCAGAGACACGAAAGACAACAACCGGTAAACTGCCTTCACATGGGCCTGGGCCTCGGCCTCTGCGGAATTAGGTCCCCATCGGAAGCTTTGGCCAAGGACAAACGGCCGGCTTATAGCAGGATCGTTATCCATGCTGGTGGCAATGACACCCGGCACGACGGCGTCGGAGAGTCACTAAAATTAGCGTAGCTTCGGTTGTAGGGCTGCCATAAAGGTGTATTGTCTCTGTAATTTTTTGGATCCCTGCCTGATCGTACTACGCGATGACATGTAACAGCCCGTATGTTTCGTTCCACCTTTGGTTGTCAAGGTGGTGTCAGGATAAACGACTGTGGCTACATGATAACTGGGGGGCCTTCTGGGGAAAACTGGACTGTTACGTAGAGACGGCATCCATCCCACGAGGACGGGCTTCGCTTCTTTCCAGGAACATTTGATAGGGTTATCCTCTAGTTCCCCAAAGCCCGTTGAGACAACCCTGGAGTCCAGCTCAGGAACCCAGAGTCCAGGTCTAAGGAACAGGGACTTGCCACACCCCCCAATACCCTATAGACGATAGTTTCCGTCCAATACCCAAAACTAATGAATTAAAATTTTAATTGCTACTAGAGCAAAAGTATAAAAATCTCATAAAAATAAATAAAACTCGGACTGAACATAAAACACAAATACATTAAATGTGGTTTACTAAACATAAGATCTGCTCCTCAATATCATCTTAGTAATGACTTAATTTGTGAAAATTAATATTGATTTGTTTTGTCCTTTGCAGGAGACAAGGGTTGCAGGAAGAGGACCAGTGTCACAATAAATGAGTCAACTCCCCCCTAGCTACTTAAAACTTTCAGTGTCCCTCGAATTAACTGTCGAGGAGGTGGATGTAGTAAGGCAACTATCTTTCATTCGAAATTTACTAATTTAATCTCCAAAAAAAATAATAATTATAGTTCTTTTGACGCATAATAGTTTTAGCTTTACCTCATACACTTATACAAAGCAGTAAAGCCAACTTTTGTTTGTGGTCTTATATCGTCAACCAGGACATTATTCTCAATTTTTAGATCAGATTCTCAGAGTTTCTATCCTTTTGACTTTAGTTTTAAACAATGATAAGTCATATAGTCGGAGACTTCAATTCATTCATGTTTGATAATGGAAAGTGATAGTCTAATATCACTGCTTTTAACAACTTTCCTAGACTTCAATTGGCTTTACTCAATATGTGAGGACAACACATTCTTGTCCACACACTCTTTAGATCTCTGTGCTGTCTTATGGCATTGACTGTGGAAGAAATAAACAGTCTTTCCACATAAACCTATCATGCTTCTGGATTATTTCCTTATCCACTTTTAAAAACTTACTCTAAGGATCAATATCAAACCTGAAGAAGGAAAAACTTCATTATACCCGAACCGTTATCCGGACTAACGCTGTTTGCAAATATTTAAAGAAGCTCTTCCAAATATAATTTACTCAGTTATAATGCAGAACCAAAGGAAACACAGTGTTTAAACTCGTGACCCCTCACAACTTGACATTTGAGTTCATTGCGGTTAATTCCTCCTGGTCAATCGGGCAATAGACAAAGTTGCCCCTTCGAAAAGGAAGGTTTGGACTAGCATAGGAAGATTAGCTCCCCTGGTTTAATTTAGAGCTACGTATCCAAAAGCAGAATGTTTCGAAAACTAGAGAGGAAAATGGCGCTCCCGCATTTACTTGATTCCTTTTTAATATGCGAAAAATAGTTTATTGCTATATAAAAATGGGCCTTCACACAGCTAGAACAGCATATTATTCATCTTTAATCGAGGAGAATAAAAATAATCTAGGTTTCTTTTTTAATACAGTTGCCAAACTCACACAGGATCATAGCTTCTATCGAGCCAACCATTCCCACAAAGCTCTAAGCAAGTGACGACTTCATGCAATTACTTTATAAATAAGAATAGACTCATTAAGCAATAAGATAAATGGGAACCTTACAATAGGCTGGCTTCTCCTTAGTTATCTGAGGCCAGCCTCAAAAATGGTCTGGAAACCTAATATATGATCTAACCTTCGCGTTAATGCAAGCCGAACTTTGTGATGTTACTAAAATTATTGCTTCATCCTTAACACTTCAACTTGCGTGTTTAGACCCCAATCCCAACTAAACTCTTGTAAAAGAAAGTTTTCCCTTCTGATCGCTGCCTCAATTTTAAATTTAAGGAATCTATCCTTATCAATTTTTTGGATATGTACACAGGAGTTTATGATTGCTGTAATTAAACCTATACTTAAGAAACACTTATTGATACAAAACGACACTAATTATATTATAGACCGATTTCTAAGTTCCCTTTTTATCTAAAATTCTGAGACAAAATAGTTGAACACCAGATATGTGAGCATTTATACAATAATGAGCTGTTTAGAAGTTTCTCGTCTACATTTAAGAGCTCATAACAGCTCTGAAAAGCTTCCTGGTGAGGTTACTAATGATATTTCTATAGCCTCAGCAATGGACTGTGACCATTTGGCTGTGTAAGATCTCAGTGCTTGCCTTTGACACTGTTGACCACAATATTCTCATAAAAGGCTTCAAAGTGTCGGTATAATAGATCAGCCACTAGCGTTGGTTTTTTAAATCTTATTTGTCTAACAGATTTCAGTTTGTTCAGGTAAACAATAGATCTTCTCACCTCAATAGTACTTGACGGTGCAGTCACCACAGGGTTCAGTGCTTGGGCCGATCTCTCTTACTTATATTATATATGCTTCCTATTGGTTTTAAAATAATTAGCAGCATGGGATAAAATTCCATTGGTTACGCCAGATGATACACTGCCTATATTCATATCCCATTAATCCTGATGAATCCAATCAGTTAGGTAGACTACAGGCATGTCTGGAAGACATAAAAACTTGGATGACTCTAAACTTCTTGCTTCTAAATTCTGATAAAACAGAAGTTGTCGTCTTTGGACCAGAAGCTCTGAAAAAGAAACTACTTAGTCAGCCCCTTCACCTGGACGGCATTAAATTAGCCTCCAGTAATAAAGCAAAAAACCTCGGTGTCATTTTTGACCAAGATATGTCATTTAGAACTCACATTAAAGAAGTCTGTAGGATTTCCTTTTTTCACCTTAGGAATATTGCAAAAATTAGAACCATCCTGTCCAGGACTGATGCTGAAAAACTAGTCCATGCATTTGTTACTTCAAGGCTGGATTACTGTAACTGTCTATTATCAGGTAGTCCACAGAATACAATTAAAAGTCTACAGTTAGTTCAAAATGCTGCTGCTAGGATTCTGATGAATATTAAAAGAAGAGATCACATTTCCCCTGTTTTAGCTTCTCTTCACTGGCTCCCAGTAAAATCTAGAATAGAATTCAAGATCCTCCTTCTGACATATAAAGCCCTTAATAATCTAGCTCCATCATACATAAGAGACCTGATTGTTCCATATGTTCCTAACAGAGACCTTCGCTCTCAGACTGCAGGTTTACTGGTAGTTCCTAGGATTTCTAAAAGTAGAATGGGTGGCAGATCTTTCAGCTATCAGGCTCCCCTCCTATGGAACCGGCTCCCAGGGTTGGTTCGTGAAGCAGACAATTTGTCTATCTTTAAAACTAGGCTAAAAACTTTCCTCTTTGACAAAGCTTACAGTTAGAGATATGTTTATAGGTAGTTAGAGTCAGGTCAGACAGGTAGATAGGAAGAGACAGGTTAATGTTAGTAGTCAGGCAGAGTGTCAAAAGTTAGGAAGAGATAGGAAGAGGTAGAGTAGCTAGGTAGAGATAGATTAATGTAAGCCAGGTAAAGATCCGGAGCCGGTCGCGGCTTACCGCCGCGGAAGAAATGTGCCCCACAGGGGCCAGCCAGCGCCGGGGGAAGGTCCCTCAAGGGGATCCTCCCGCACAGTGCGGCCGCCCATTACCTGCCGGGTTGAATCCCCCGGGCAGACTGTGCGGACCCCACCCGTTTATCTCTTAAACGTTTCTCGCCCTCTTCAACTCTGTCCTCTCAGTTCTGTCTATTTTTCCTTAAGATAGTTGTCGACTATCGGTCTCGTGCCGGTATTTAGCCTTAGATGGAGTTTACCACCCACTTTGGGCTGCATTCTCAAACAACCCGACTCCGAGAAGACCCCGGCATGACGGGGGCCGTTACCGGCCCTACACCGTCCACGGGTCAGGAGGACTCAGACAGAGTGTTGGTAGCCAGGTCTCCTAGTAGCTAGGAGACAGGTTAATGTTAGTAGCTATGCTGCTTTAGGCTAGGCTGTTGGAGGACATTATTAGGGTCTGTTCCTACTTTCTCTCCTACTTCTCCCCAACTGCATGATGTGCTGTCAATTCAAGCACTAACCTGTTTTCTATTATAGTAGGTGCTCCGGATTAGCCCTGCTTGACGACCCTGACTAAGATGGCATTGCAGTGACGGAAAATTCTCCACGTCCTGCAACAAACTTCTGCATCAGTTCTATTGCTCTTTCTGTGTCTCTGTTATGTATTCTCCAAGCCACAGACGGTCGCGGCAGATAACCGCTTGTGCTGAGCCTGGTTCTGCCGGAGGTTTCTTCCTGTTAAAAGGGAGTTTTTCCTTCCCACTGTCGCTGCATGCTTGCTCAGTATGAGGGATTGCTGAGAATTCCACGACGCAATCTTCTGTGGTTCTGTAATTTCTACACTTAACATTGTATTGTAATAACTCTTTTTGTAAAGTGCCTTGAGATGACATCTGTTGTGAAATGGCGCTATATAAATAAACTGAATTGAAATTGAATTGAATTAATTCAATGACTCGAGGCAGTCTGCTGTGTTTCCTTAGACAAATTTCCATTTTGTGCCACATCAAGATCATGAATTTCCCTAAAGAGCCGGTTGTGGCAGAAAGCATATATAATACTCACTTTAAAAAACCATCACATTTTTAATGAATATCTGTTTCAACAATTATTTCCTAAAATGAAATAATGATGAAAATTTTTTCACAGTGATGTGATATAGGACTAATCAATTAAACACTGATTTGACTGAAAAAAATTGTATTTACGTGAACATAAATAGAATGTTTTATTAATACTGTCCTCTAGAGTTTAGAGGGCCGCATAAATGGGATGGCAGGCCGAATCTGGCCCACGGGATGTTAGTTTGACACATGTGCTTTATATGGAAAACTTTTTAAACCAACTTGAATAATAAACCTAACATGACTGCATTCAATTATGGCAGAGTTGTTCCTCCATATGCATAGACTGATAACGTGGCTCAACTGGAATTTATGTGATGCAGTTTACAGTTAATGACGTTTCGCGTTGAGATGACATACAGTATAATTGGGAATTGCCGCTATATAAATAAACTCAATTGAATTGGAAATAACCCTAAAAAAAATAAATCACACATTCTCATAAAGAAGTCACGTGTTGGCGGACTTCTACATTTCCAGCCAAGAATATATTTGAAGAACTCATCTACCGTCAAATTGATTTAGTCTCAAAGAAACATTTTCAAAAGAACACAGACTAAATATTTTAAGCTATAAAAGTTCCACTGATGCTTGACAAACCTTGGGTCAGATCAGTTTCTCATGGGAACAGAATAAAGCCTTCACCTCAATGCTCCAGACATCCTAACAACTCACTTCAGGACTAAGGTATTTACGACCAAGGTGACTGTTGGGTAACTATGGATTGAACATGTCCTGAAAACAGTTACATAAATAATAAATGACCTAATTGACTGTAGAGGGTAAGAGAGCACCTCTTCGTATATGGTTCTGATGGGGGAAAGAGAAGGCTCAGCTGTTATGGTGGATGTAGGTGTATAGATATCAAGAAAAAAAAAGGTTAGGATAGTCTGCTGTAAATTTATTAGAGACTCAGATGAAAGAGCAACAGATTATAGTGACGGTAAGGAGGCCTTCCAACATTAAAGACTCAAATCCTATCACCCGAGATAAGTTGTAAAAATACCTGGAAAAACATCCAAAAAAGTGGTTAGCAATTCTAAATAGGATGTAGCTGCTGTAATGGCAACGATTAACTTAACAATTTACATTCTGTGTTATGCATAAATACATTTTGGCACGTTTTTTGTCAAATGTAACTCGCATCTGATAGTTCTTTAATATAATGTTATCTGGGGAGAGATGCTTGTCTTATTTCCTAAAATAAGCAATTTTCAAGGATGAAAAAAAATCATTTTAAATCTAAATTTAGCAAGGGAGGGACCAATTTTGGAGCTAAATGCATTTCCAATTACACCATTATTCAAGGTATTACTTGAGTGCTCAATGACAAAAATATTCTATTAGCTGCAGCTCTAGCTCAGGTGTCTGGCACCTGAGTGATGTAGTGACCTAGAAAGAAACGTATTTATCATTAAAAAAACCCAGATGTAAGATTTTTGATGCATTTAAAGACTTTAACAGCTTTAATAATCAGATGCACGCATTGGAACCTTGAAAGAAATCCGCTTTGCTTAAATCTTTGACAGCAGATTAAGGAAGACTGGGCTGAAAGAGCAGGTGGTAGACATGAATGAGCAGCTTTACTGAAAATCATTCAGAACAATTCTGTCAGCTCATCCTGTATGAAAGAGACTGCAGCAATACCAATTCATTTGATAATTTACCTCCTCAGTGACAAACAATTTGAAGACTCAAAAGACTGAATCAAATCTTGCCAATTTAGCAGTATGATGAAATCACAGACAATCCACTAAAACAATGATTTGGGCTTCTCTACATTGAGCAGAAGCAGTACTGCAATCTGGTTTCGTAACCAAGGCAACCAACAACAGGTATGGTAACTGGTCAGATTAGCTGGTGAATACAAAGCATTTCACAGTTAAGTGAAACATTAACACACACATAAAGGCCATTTACAAGTCAATTTTTGGCTTTCGTTGTGGCCATCGGTGCACCTCGTCAAGTTCTGCGTAGAAATGTCAAAGGTTTAATCGGACAGTCAGATCAGCAGTTTGAAGTACAACCCTGGCAACAGAACACCAAGCTGTGAGGCCGAAGGCGTGTGTCTGGCTGCAGCGGAGCTTATCACAAAATTCAGGAAACGCGCTCGGTGAAGATGGATTCTTCCATTAGTGACAAGGATTCACACCTCAGTCATTCATCTCACTTCCTCCCACTGCAGTTTGCTCCTGTCACATGTTGTGAGTCACCTGGCTCCATGTCGCTGCTCCATGTTCGGACTCTCTCTCAGGATCTCCCAACATGAACATCAAAAGCTGATTAACTCACCGCATCCTAGACAAAGGAAGAAAACAAAGCGAAGTATATTTAGGTTCAGACTGTTACTATTGATTTGAGGATGCCGTCAGAGTTAGGCGGCTTTTTCATTGACGTGGGAGGAAAAGAAGCACCAGTCCAACTTTGTGGTGGAGAGCAAGCTTTTGCAAAATAGTAGAGCCTGCTTTCTAGTTGTATTAGCTTACGCTAGACAGGCTAAGTGTTCATCAGAGAATCAAACCTTATAGGTTTTTACTGTTGGTGTCAATTTCTTTTCTTTAGCTCGCCACCCTAATGCACTGTATATTAATTCTCCGCCATGCAGCCCCAAATTTAAAACAGTCATCACTTACTTCAGGCAGTCTCTTTATACTTGTAGAGGAACATTGTTGCTTTCAAGACCTACTGTATTTTTGCCAGTGAATGAAATGTAGCAAATGTTTAATGAAAGTGATTTTTCTGAGGGGTTCTACCATTGGTCCATAGCAAGTAAGAGGCTGAAAATGGACGTTCGTTTCTCTATGTTAATACTACAAAGCTTCTTTCACAAAGCTCTTCAGAGTGAGAGGTAGGTCTTTTTTTAGCCGTCTCCCTGTGATTTGTTAAAGGCAGTGAAGGGGCTTGAAGTCAACTCTCCACTATTACACTCCTGAGTTACAAAGCGAGGTAGTCCCAGCAATGTATCAATTATGAAAGTTAAACCTAGGGTTTTGACTTGAGCGTATGATGTAATAATGACGTACCTATGCTTTTTTTTAGCATTAAGAGCAGCAAAACTGAACATGGCAATGAATGGATTGGTCTTTGTCTAGGTCACATAAAAACCTTAGTTTCATTTCTTTATTTTACAACATTCAGAGAGGAACTTGCTGGTGCACGTCTTTGTCCTGCTGAATAATCCAAGGGCACTTGAGTTTAAGTTAACAAAATGACATGTTCTACTGTAAAGAGAACAATTTATCCCTCAATCTGTCTCCAGGTGCAGGAAGCAGTATAGCAGCCATAGAGTACACTACTACCACTTTCATACTTAAGTGCTGGCATGATATACAAGATGTAATGGGAAACAGGTCTTCCAAAAGGAGGCAAGTGAGGTCTGCAGTGCTTTAGATCATGTTCAGATTTTTTGTGACATCCTGTATAAGTCGTCAATGGAGTAATTTGTTGGGTTTTTTTTGTCACAGTTTTTCCACAGTTTTTAAAAAAATTTTTTTGGGTAATTTGAGGACCAAAGCCCAAATAATGTTTTTATTCATTTTTCTTCCTTTAGAGCATGGAATGATGTGTTACTTTATGAAAGCTTTTATGCCAACTTAATGTTGACATAAAACCGCTATTTAGGTGATTTCTTGATTCTAAAGGTCTGGCAGTGATCTTTGCCAAACCAAAATGTCTTATTGATCAAGGGAGGCAATTACTGTTTTCATACAGAGCCAGGTTGCTTTGGGGAGCTTCATACGTTAATGAAGGAAATAATTTGAAAACTGAGTTTTGTAATAACTTAGGATACAACTTGTGGATAGCAAAATTAGATTGGTATTCTGAAATATTTAAGTCTGACAAAAAAGAAAGAATGAAAATCTGTAAGGGATTAAAAAGTTTGTAGTCTTTTCAAGAAAAAGTAACTTTATTTAAGTGCTGATTTGAAACTGTGTAAATAAACCAAACATGCTGATACCGCATATTTTTAAATATATATTTTTGTCCTTCATGATTCATGATACATGCAGATTCAGAAATAGAAATAGTGTTGACAGCCGTGTTTCATGCGACTAATATAATGATTGCTTCTTTGGGGATTCCGTGCAGAAGCTACTGAAGATGTGTTTGTGTGTGATTTACACTTCCTACCGTAACTTTGCTAAGAAAATGTTCTTTTTCTGTCTGAAAAATGTGTTTTTGTTACTGTTAGTTTTTCTCTTCTGTTAGAATTTTTTTTAGCGCAGTGATGTCAAATGATGCCCTCTTTGCTACACACTAAATAAAAAAGTACATTAAGCTGAGCTGGAGTGCTGTGGTGTGCCTATAAGAGCTGGAACCTGGACCTTCTCCCTACGTGAAGGACAAATGTAATCACACTGTGGGTGTAAAACATGCATGAGTGCCTGGAACAATTTAAGCATTGGCTGAAATGTAAACTAGATGAAGCTATTTTTGTGTGTACATCAGAAAGTGTGGCCGGTGTGGGGATCTAGCTTATCTTGGCACCGCTGATGAGCAGGTGGGCTTAACTGTTGGGCAGACAGCGCTGTGATTCCCTCCGGACTCTCGGGCGCTCCCCGCTGTGTCGGTGTTTATGGTTGACCGCGCAGTTCTTCGTCCATCAAAGAGATAGTGGAAATCTGCTGCTGTTCAGTTTTCAACAATGATGCCGATTACTCTTTGGCAGTGTCTTCATATGAACAGTATCCACAATACAAAAACAGCAGCTTTTTTAAAAGTGTTTTTTCCTTAAAACATGCTGGGGTGACTTTTATGAAATTTTATGGAGTAATATTGCAAATTTTTTAACCTACATGATTCTCATCCCACAAGAATATTACAAAGTAGTTTAAAACAAAGAGACAGAAATTGTAAATTAAACGGCTGTATTCTTAGTTATGGAAATATGTCCGTTTCTATTAATTAATTCAATTTTTTGTGTTGATTCTCATAGATCTGTCTGAATCTGAGGTTATTTGGGTTTTGGCTTTGTTGCATTTTTGTAACTTTGCTTTATGTTTAGATCTAGTCATTCTTTGTTTTACGTCTTTTCCTCAGAAATGTTTTTTTATTTGTTCATTTACCTCTGATTGGATCATAACATTGTTGTTTCTTTGCATTAAGTTGATTTTCCTCTTCTTAAAGTTTACCTTTTTTTCCCTGTTAGTGTTTTCTCCTCGCCTGCTCCTGTGCCGTTATTTTCTCTCTCTTCCTGCCTGGTCTCCTCTCACACATGCAACCTTTTCTATTTAGCCACCTGCTCTTCATTCAGTAATCGTTTCCCACAGCATTTAAGCTACTCTCTCATTCATTCCCTGCTGGACTTCTATTCTTCTATTTGACTCCGTGGGATTGGTTCCCTCCCTGCCTCACTTGTACGTTGTTCTCATTATTTATTTTGATAACCATTCTAAATCTAAATTGCTGTGTTTTGGTTTCTAATGCAACTTTTCAATTATGATACAATAGCCTTATCTCTCAAAGGGAGCAGATAATATTTTTGAACAGCAGAGATAAGAGAACACAGTGATTCACAAAAGCTTTTTCAAAAATTAGGATGTGTCATGGTTGTTTTAGTTTGCTGAGCAAAATGCTCCTGAATCTTTTTTTCTGTTAACATTAAAAACAAATGCTTAAACATATTGTATTGGAGTTTTGTGGGATTTATCACGATCTTGAATGTACTTTGAAAATATGTGGTATGTGTAACTTTTTTCAGTGATTAAAGTCTAAAATGTGTTGAATGCCTAGGAAATAGTATCTGTAGAACCAACCTTTTACTCTGCATCCTTTTTGGGTTCATCTCTATCACCCCTCAAAATCTAAAAATGTAATTTACTCCTAGTATTTCTTTAACAAATAGCTCAAGTTTAGTCTGACTGGATAAAGATAATCCGTGAGCAGACATTTTCATTTGATTCCCTAAACGATTGGATGTAGGTTTGCCTGGATCAGCAAATGAGAAGAGTTTGATCTAAACCCTTCATTGTAGTCCTGGCTTTGCTGTATATTAAAGCCTCGTTTATTCTTCCCAGAATGGGATAGATACAACTCCATTATCCATCAATGCAAGGGCTCTCCGTTAACTATGCAACAACAGATGGAGTAGAGCCCATTTTTTTAACTATACATCAGCGGAGAGTGTATGCCTGTGATTGGTCAGCCCAACATCCACCAGCCATGCTCTTCCAGCAGTTATTTTATAACTTAACTCTGCTTAAAACTTCTCCACAGCTTTATTCCTGACCCGTCTGCTGTCCTCCTTGGTCTTATTGATGTTATTTGAACATTAATGTTCTCTGAGGCTTTAACTGCCCATATGGATTTATAATGGGATTGCATTACACACAGATCCATGGATGCATGACAATTATGTAGAAGGAAGAAAACTTGAAAAAAAAAATAATAAAGTTGGCAAAATATGAACAACAGGGTTGTATACCTTAAAGAGAGAATGCCTAAAAACCTGTATGAAAAAAGTGGAATAAATTAGCATTTTATTATGGTTATCTGAATGTTACTGCAAATTTCAGTACATTTGAGATGTACTATTTTGTTTTATCTTTTCACAGTACATGTCAAACCACAGGATAGTTAATCTCAGCACACGCATAATTATTTTGTTACAGTTAATTATCCTTTATCACATTTCAAACGCTGACTTCTACTGAGTAGTTTTTAATAAATATTGTTCAGGACAGCAGTTTATGTTCAGTTCAATTCACTTTTATTTATGTAGCGCCAATTCACAACAAATGCCATCTCAAGGCACTTCACACATTATTTTCACAGTTTGTCAGTATCCGGTGTTTGAGATAAAATATCATCAGTGCTATTTTTTTGGGCTATAAGCAAAAAAAAAAGGTTTCTGAGATTTGATACAATGTGAAATCTTGTTGTTACAAGATATTCTGCCTAAGTTATCTGGCTTACTGCGCCACAGTTGTCACAGATGGTGCAAGAAATCATAAAGCATGACTAATTATTTTTCCAAAGCCAAAAAAAGACTTTTTCAGATCTGAATGCAAATCATCAAGGGTGCCTGACAATACAGTGTCTCAAACACTCAAGTGTACTGATATATTCATGGTGTTTATAGTGTGTATGTCGAGCAGAAAGTGAGGGAAAATGGCAGCGAGGTGGTTTTGCATTTCAAAAATCAACTTAGTGCTGCTTTCCTTCATAATTATGGGCTGAGGATCCCCAGTTGCAGAAATACACAGTCACATCTAAACTGCCATTTTTGGCAGTGCGCACATTGTAATTTGCATCATCTTTCTTTATAATACTGACATTTTTTTGATGTAAATCAGTTTTTGCCTACCTAATGTTGGATTTTACTAGATGTATGCAAGCATGAATGAACGATGAAATTGCATCATTAATAACTACAACAAATCCGAGTACTGACTACAAACACCAAGAGTGTAATGGGTTCAATGTATTTGTTAAAACTGTTACAGGAAGATACAATGCAGTAAAAGCAATGAGTGGAATCCACAAGAAGTCACCTAAAAGTTTTTATTGCTGCAAACAATAGATGTCAACTTAAAGGGGAAGTTTTTTTTTCCTTCAATCTGGACCTTATTTATAGCATGCATTACATTCATTTACTCACCCAGACAAGTTTGGTGCCACTTGGAGTCCTTTGGATGAAGCTTATATCCATTCCTGATCACGAATAAGACATTAGATAAGACATTGTCTGCCACAAAATATATTAATTTCACCAATGTCTGGTCATGAATCACTAGCACTATTCCCCTGTGAGTTTGGAGCGTCTCGGAGGTGCAATGTAGCTGTCATCTGAGGTGTTTTACAGGCTTTTAATCCATCTACACAAACATGCAATTTCAATTACGTCACTGCCGAGTAGCATCCCGTTTGAGGGCGTTCACTTAGATAGAACTTGCTACTGCAAACATCAACAGGTTTCATGTTTACCTGTTTCCAAATTGACTAAGTGGACTAAGCCAGCTTCCATAGGCTCCCTTTCTGCAACCTGCTTAGATTGCAGCTGTAATGGCAGCTGTCTGCAACACTGAAATCGCTGGTTGTTCTAAGTTGGAATAAAAAAAACGGAAGACAACAACAAAGCACCTTCGAGACTCTTCAAACTCGCAGGGGAATACCGCTAGCAATTCATAACAAAACACTGGTGAAATGGAGTGTTGTGGCAGACGATGGCTTATTTAGAGGCAACACTTGCCAAAAGCCTCCAATTTTAAGGATATACGCTGATTGCAAATGGATATAAACTTCTCATGAAGGACTTCAAGTGGCACCGAACTTGGCTGGGTGAGTAAATGACCATATTACATGCTAAAAACAAGAACCAGGTTGGAAAAAAATTAACTTTCCCTTTAAGTGTAGACTTAGAACAACGTACATGGAAAATATAACTATGGCTAACAAGGTAAAGAACCAACTGTTTTAAATATAGATAAGCATAGACACATGCAGGTTTTAGCAGTTTAAAGTTTTTGTCCATGGAACTTTTGAATGGAATTTTCACAACAGAATGACAAAAGTGCCACTTGTATGTTTTAGCCCCAGTTTTCTTGTTGCTGAGCTTGAAAATTTGTGCTTGAAAAAAACAAAACGAATAACATCCCATAGAAGAAAAACCTGTGATTTTTTTTCTCTATTCTAAAACCAAAAAATAGAAATAACATTGTTTCTTTAATAATATAAATTTCCTGTAGTAGATTTCTCATCAGAATGTTGTTTTCAAAACATCCGGTATCATTTGTGGCTCTAAATTAGTTTTATGAGTTTGAGTGAGGACAAAAATGACTCAAAGGTGGGGGATGATTCCTGAAAAGGTTTGGAATTGTCAAAGATAAACTGATGATAATCTTGTCTCCAGTTCCCTCCAAGCACATTGAGCTGTTTAAAACAGGTTTGCAACCAGGTTCTAAAAACACATGACACGTAATCCCTTTATTTGATTTTTGGAAAAGGAAAGTCTTTTTTTCCCCTTTGTTGTAAAAAAAGGCCTGTCTATTAAGATATGACAAATTAGGGTTATGTTTTTGCTATAAAAGCACTTGCAGGTAGGCGTGGGATATGGATGGGTATTCAACCAGTGCAGTGGGTGGTTATTGTTGAATATTCAGTTGTTCACTCATGCACGCTTTTATTTTACACACACTACCCAAAGTAGGAATGCAGTTAAGTTCTGGGTTTGAACATTTATATAACTAGCTGTTTATTTAAAATTCTTATACATTTAGTTGTTAATCAGTGTTTGTGTATTCTCCCAATTTATTTGTGAGGGTTATTCAATAATAACAGATGCATCCATAATAACATTGCAAACCATGGCTGTAAAACGGGGGTACATAGGCTAATAAAAAATATTTATGCACAATTACACCAAAACTACACCATAAAACATAATGGATGTTTGAAAGTTAGTTTAGAAAAGCTTTTTTTTAAGTAAAAATCTCACCTCATGATGCTGGATGCTTGAAGCTGAAATTTTAGACCGACAGTATTACTAATTTGCCCCAATGATTGACCTGGGCGGAGACAAAGAGCTATTGGGAAATGTATCTCCTGCATGGGTAGGTAATTGAATGAGACAGTGATGTTCAAGAAAAGGAATGTAACCAGTCAGTTTTTACAAGTTTACTTAAAAAAAAGAAAAATTACTGGTCTCATTTTATAAACAAAAACCATTACTGACAGTTTTTTTTGCTGTGTATACTATATTATCTATATATTTTACATGAAAATCATGGCGAATCATGGCAATTTTTCCCCCTTCTTCCTCTCTAGTTGTCTGCTAAGTGCTTTTACACAAAAACCTAAAGTAACTTTCTGCCGGTTGAAAATTAGTGTTTTATTTACATCAAAACGTGTCTTTAAAATTCACGGACATCGTGTTCGGTCCATTTCATATTTTAAACGGGATCAGAATTTTTTTTTATCGCTCCATTGACTTTCATTCATTTATTTTGTGCTGTGTAGAAGGATGTGATGACTATAATATTGTATCTTGTTTCAGTCTGTGGGTTTACATGGAGTAACACAAAAACGGTGGGCAACCATTACAGCAAACTCATGGCCACTCGCATTATAAGCCAGGTTCTGCTGGCAGTTTTCTTTCTGTTAAAGGGAATTTATTTATTATTTTTTTGCTGTCACTACATACACTCTCGGTATGAGGGACTGCCGCAAAATTATTAACACCATAAAATCGATTTTCCACTGTCATTACCTGCTTGCCCAGAAGGAGCAATTGATGCAAGTCAGTGACATGATTTGCGTTTCCTTACATTTAATCAATATAACTTTTAAACTGAACTTGACTGCATTTTTTAATTGCCAAGCAAGAATTGGAGCATATGCATTTGACTTTAAATCTGTATTTGATTTATTATTTAAGGTAGACTTATACAGTTATTGGCATCATATTTTGGTGGGACTTCATTTTTTTTAGCAGAGCCACATTTGTGCAGTATATATGAAATATATTTCTTGCTATGCACTTGTGACACCATTTTATGAAAGTCTGATTTAGCTGATCCTTAGATTCTGTGTGCTACAACAATGAAATGCAGAGAAAAACAGTGCCTCATACACTTTTTCGCATTTTTTAACATTAAAAATACAAACTTCGATGGGTTTAGATTGATAAGTAGAAATTCAGCTAATGATCCTTTAATTTCCTCCTAGTTCTTATCCCAAAAATTTACCTTAGAGACAGCTTGTGTTAGACTGTTTACTTAGCAATAAAGCATGTACAGGTGACAATAAATGAATGCAAGGGACCCATCCACAAGTTACTCACAGACAAAAAAACAACAACCCAAAAACAGGTGGGAGGGAAGAAGGTCAAAAGGCTGTTCGCCGTCACTCCCCATCTTCTCTGTCTGGACATTTTTTCTCCTCTTGTCATCCCCCCATGTCCTGACACCATACACGTTCAACTGATCAGTTATTAGGAGTTTTTTTCTGCAAAAATTATTTACCACTTTTATTCAATCTTTCAACCCTTTTTAATTTGTACATCCTTTTTTTAACCACACATATTAATAATTTTAGACCAATAATGATTTGCAGGGGGAAACAAGGCTAACAGTTTCAGTTATGCATACTCTTTAACATTAGTTAAACATTAGTAGAGTTCCACATCTAAAAACAAACTTTCTATCCATTTTTCTTTGCAACATGGCCCAAGCTCAGACATATTAGAGGAAGACCATTTGTGAAAGTCAGGTTTTCAATCAATCTAGGTCAGGACTTTGACTGGGCTACTCTAATACATGAATATGCTGTAATCTAAGCAATTAAAATGTATCTTTGGCTTTTTATTCTTCTCATTCTTCTACTGAAAAGTTAACCTTCAATCTTATCCCTCCAAGTCTTTTACAGTCTCTTGCTACCAAACCACCTTCTTTCATATTTGCTGCGCCCCCACATGATTTCTGGCTCCAAATTGAACTGTTTTCTTCCTACAATGAGTTCATGACTCATAGTTTTTTGTCCAAGAGATTGTATCACCTAAACTTTAATTAGAACAGCATTATGAACCTTTCCGCTTCTTCTCTAATTAGTGCTCTTGTCACCTGCCCTTTCAGTTTAGGTGGGCTTCCATGTTTTGGGAGATGTGATCTACTCTTTGTATTTCCGGACAAAATAGGATCGTTGATCTGTTTGCTGTGTATGTTGGTCTTCATGATGGTGTTGGTTTACAAATGTTGTTTAACAAACATCGGAGGCTTTCACGGATCATCTGACTCATGTTTTAAAATTATTACCTAAAAAAAAGAAAGAAAACAAAGCCTAAAAAATTGATATCATTTTTAATTTCACTTTAAAAATGTCACATAAAATGTGAAAAAAAAGTTTCGAGTTGTAATGCAAATATAATAAAGTTTAAAAGGTTTAAATCATTTTGCAAGGCAATGAAGAGTAAGAAAATATAACATTTAATATGTTATATAAAATTATTACATGAACCAAATATAATGCTTCCCTCTCTCTCTATCTTACAAAAAAAGGTGCTTAAGTTCATCCTGAATCATTGATATTAGGAAGTGGTAAAAGATTAAGTGCAGCAGTAGTGATTACTTATTTTTGTTTAGGATTTGTTTTGTAGTGACTTCAGCAGCAAGCAGAGTTTAGTTTAGTGAGTAATTTCCAGTAAGTGGATATTTTAGGTGTTCTTCTTCTTAGAGGGGAATGAGAACACATTTAAAAGGGAATTAGATTAGGTGTCGCTGCAGGTGACAACTTGATGGAACTTAATAAAGTAAGAATATAATAGGGGGAATACTGTATGACAGTGTGGAAAATAACTTGAAAGATTTTATACATTTAGCTTGTCTTATTAAGGGTAGTATATGAAGAGGAAAAAACCTATTTAAACCAACCTGGCCCTTTAAAAAAAATATAATTTATCACAAGCTAGATAATGAACAGCTTTCATTTACCTCCTCCTTTAAGTTTCATTTTACTAACAAAACATATTCCTGATGCTAGATCAGCAGAATGTACAACAAATTAGGGTGAAAGATGTCAAAAAGCAAATGATCTTTCTCAATCTAAAAAAAATAATAAGTACAAATAAGAACAAAATGATCAAGTTCAATAGACTTACGGAAACGTTTGTAAACATTTTGGGCTCCAGATAACCAAAGTCAGAGCTATTATTCCAAAAACAGAAAACAGTGGAACAGCGGTGAGCCAACCTAAGAGTGTTCCACCTCCCAAAATGAGAAAATAATGGATGAACAATTGAACTAGTAACAATAGAACTCATAACAACTAAATCAATCTAAAGCACGGCAGGCCTCATTCCCCTCCCACCTTTTTTTACACAGGCACAGGCTGAATTTCATAGCTTTTTGGCTTTGTTAAATGAAATCCGTGCTTTTTGTGTTCCTTCGTGTTATCTTTTAGGGATTTTAAAATATATTTCAAAACTTTGAAAAACTCACTTGATATTTTTCGAGACACAAGGCTGACAGTCTAAAATCTCAAACCGCAGAGGATTGCTGCAACTCTGTTGAAGACAGGTAGCAGACAAAGTTTGAAGTCATAACACACAGAATCTAATTACAAAAACAAAAACAAAAAACAGTTATGCTCTCATTTCTGACTGTTCTGAGTTTCATTCACTTTCTCACAATGGGATGCTACATGAAATGTGATGAAAGTGGGCCATTGTGTGTATATAACAATAGATATACCACTATTGCCTGAGGTTGCCTTCTGCTGCGGTTCATCTCCTAACACTTACTAACACTGTTTCACTTTGCTACAGAAAAACAGCTCTTCCTGCGGTGGCAGACGCATCAAACATTCACTTTAACAGTCATCTGTTTAAAGTGTGCTCTTGTTATTTTCATAGGAAGCATTTCTGAAGTTCACTTCCCATAATTTGTTTCTCCTTTGCTCTATCCATTCCACCGTCAGCAGTCTGAAGGGACTTTCAATTAGCGCTGTTCCGACATTAAAACGGTGCCCGCTTTATTTATCCCCGCCGTTAGATGATCATTTTTCATGTAATGTCGATTTTATGCGCTGCAATTAAAATTTCTGTCCACTGAAGCAGCATACAGGAACAGGGAGCTAATGAGATTGGCTCGTGCCCTGCACAAGAGTGCTTCCGCCTCATGTGTAAGTCATTTTCCAGAGAATAATAAAAAAGAAGAAAGAAAAGTGAGGGAGTTTGCAAATTGTTGATTGAAGCAGAATACAATGACTTTCAGCTTGTTTCAGATGACTCAATATCTCATTTACTAAGAAATACTGATCCTAATATTCTTGGGGGGGGGGGGGGGGCCGAGAGAAAACACATCAAACAATATTTACTCCAAAGAGTAAATAATATGCAGAAAACCTTGTACACTGGGAGTGCAGGATATATGTTAAATGAGACTTTTGATTAACTTAAAACTATTTTTTTTCTTGCATAGAAATCTTTTTTAACTTGTCCTGTCTGGCAGTGTCATACTCAGAATTGGTGTGAGTACCAAGAACAAGCCCAACACATATACTTTCTCAAGCAGATCATTACAGCTTAGATATATTACTTCACTAGACATGTATGTACGTGTGAAAAATCTTTATTAGAGATTGCTGTTGGTTTAATTTCTTAAAGTTATAGACATTGAAACGGAAAACAAGAGAGAAGAAAGAAAGACGATAGAGAAGAGAGGCAGGAGATGTAGGGGTGTAAATTGATGACACAAGAGAGGAAGGGGAACAAAGAGAACAGAAGAACACATCCCAGTCCTCCACATGCGCTGGTTGGCAGACAAGTAAAAAAAAAGATCATCAACCAATCAAATGGAGCAACATTAACAGAACAAACCAAATAATATTAACTAAGAACTACACATTCACAACACAAATGGGTCTATAAATAAAACAACAATGTCACTGAAAAGCTATTGGCACCAAATATCTATTATTGATAACCTCAAACCAAGAATATACAGGGGGGAGAACAAGTATTTGATACACTTCTGATTTTTAAAGTTTTCCCACTTACAAAGCAGGTAGAGGTCTGCAATTTCTATCAAAGGACATCTTCAGAATCTAAAACAAAAATACTGAAAAATCACAATGGGTTATTTTTAAATAATTAATATCCATTTTATTGCATGACATAAGTATGGGGCGCCACAGCAACAGCTACAGCAGATGCACGCCCACTCCAGGCCACGCCCAGCCAGCGCCCGGAAACCAAGATCTACCAGCTCCTGGGTCCCGCCCCAAGCAGAGCACCAAGACCAGGCACCCAACCATGGCCAGACAAACCCACCAATGAACTGACCAGGCAGATAAACCCACAGATTAGGCAGCGCCAGATCCGACCCCCACCAGGCCATTGAACGGCACCACCCAACAATTCAATGCAGAGAGCAGTGCATGTACACCGCATGAATTACATTTATTACTGACAAACAAAAAAAGAATTTAGAGAATTTTAGCCTAATTTTTGTGCCAAAGATGCGTCATGGATCCATGCTCATAATTCCTCCTCTCTCTAGCCGTGGCGCAGCTCGTTTTAGCGGCCGCAAATTCCTCATTTGAATACTGCTGCTTGCGCCTGTTAAGAATTGCTAATACAATCTTAATAAACCAAGTACTGCACGCAATTTTGCGGCCATTATCAGGAATCTTGAAATTGATATTAGCCCCTCTGTGTTTAGTGCAGTCATGTCCTGTCAAGGTTTATTCTGATTTAGGTTGTTTTCACACCTGATAGTCTGGTAGAATCAGTTCGATTCGGGAATTGCAATTTTTTTTAGCATTTTTTAGCTGGTGCGGTACACATTCGCATTGCACTCTGTCAAACCAACCAAACCTTTGAGCAACATGTTTAACTGTCTGTGCAGGCACCGTACCAAAAAGCACTGCAAACAGAAATGTGCAGAAGGAACATAGCTTATTCCATGAAATGTAAAAACAAATGAATTGTGATCAGATTTTAGCAGCTTTAGGATTGCTCTGTTGTCCTTATCGACACAAATGTGTAGAAGGGTGAAAATGATTAAAGTCAGATTTAAACACTAATCAATGTACAAAGACAGAAAATAGACACCCTAACACAAAATTTTCAGTTTTATTCTTAATATTCAATTCTAATAAGTCATTTAGAGTTGTTTCAGGTTGTCGATGCAGTTCAACTTCCAAACGCTAGGGGGCGCTTGTCCCGCTGGTGGCACAGAGTAGTACATGGGCATACAGATGAAGAATAAATCTTCGTCTTGAATGCTAAAAGGAGCTCAACGTGTGTGTCTCATGTTTCTGTGTCACAGTGCCACAAGTTGAGAGAACAACAATCAAGTTGCCCTCAGCCATCCCAGGTTGACCGGTAACAAATGCATTACAGCAATAGAAAACAAGTTATTGTTATTGTGTATATACCCATAATGCCCTGGGCTATAGTCTGCTTCCTGGTTTTGAAATGCTCCCGGCCACTTGGCCTTTACATAATGCAATCAAGCTGCACCACAGTTCACGTCAAATGAGCCGGGTTATGAGTTTTTCCCCTTTTTTTTTTTTTGTCATCAGAGTTTGATTGCACATACACACCTCCTCAAACTAACCGGACATTCTAAGGAAACAAATTTGAGTTCAGTTACAGCAAAGAGTTCAATTAGGATGCCAGTGCTACCCCTCAGTGAGAAAATAGTTATTGACTTTACTAAAAATGCATAAAATGATTTAATCTGCATAACTGTGCAAACGTGCTTGTAAATGTCTGACAAATGTTGTTTCTCCTGTTAAAGTACAAATCGCAACTTTTGCCTTGATCCAATTTTGGGTCTGGCAAGAGTAAGTCAAAAGACACACTGGTGAAGAATAATACAAAAGGGTGGTACTTAGCGTGTTGCTTTGTCACCCGCTCGCACCTCCGAAAGGGAGGGGGGTGGGGCGCTTATTTAGCAGGCACTTCCTGGTTTAATGCTCTGACAAAAAAATAAAACAATGTTATGAGTCAGTCGTTTACCAGTGGAAGGTTGAGGAGCTGCTCAGGGCGCAGGATTCAGGAGAATTGCTGAGAAATGCATGAATTAAGCAAATGCAAAGTCTGTTTTCAGTTGTTAATATTTCTGGTCTGCTGTATGAGAAGCACGGCTGAATCCTTCTCCCTGTTCATTCCTGGGAATGGATCATTGAGTTCAGTCGCTCACACAGAACCAAAGGCTCCTGAGTTGCTCTAGATTTTATATCAACCGTCTCACCAACCCCCTGAACTGACCTTCACCACACATCAAAAATATCAGCTCTGTAACTGCACATTCAGACAACTGTTATCATCCAGTGTTTTCCATTCACTGCGCTCACAGCACTTTCTTACATCAGACCAAAGCGACATAAAGGTACACGGCTTCTGACAGCAAAGACATTTCTTGGGCTAATATTAGAAACAGTGGGTGCATGGTTTGCGAATAGGAAAGGACACAATTGTTCAGACTGCAGTATGCACAGATATTGTAGGGATTAAAGACAGGGGCTCGTGTTAACGCAGGCCAATGCACCATTCAGCCTGAGGATGAATTGTCAGCAGCTGTTTTTCTCGAGAATCAGACGCTGGCTGCTGGACACTGTTGTGTATATTGGGTGTAAACAGAAGGACCCTTGAGTTGGCGTCCTGAGGGTGAAAAAGTGGTCATTCAGTCGTAGAGTACATTGGCATTAATAATCGCATCTCTGCCAGATGTTCACTCTCCTGACTACCTCATTATTAAATGATATGGCAGTGATTTAGTTAGATTGTTTTAAGCTATTTTCAAAGCACTTGCGGGGTTTACCAGATTAGTGGTGATCAGTATGTTCTTTTTAAAAGTATACTTATTAAAATAGATTTTTTTATTTGCCATTATTTGCATATAGAAGGTGATTTGGTCCTTTGGTTTTGTTTATAATAAAATGAATTTATTTTTGATACACCTCAATTGGAAATTAAAAATCTCTCGAATCTATTTTTAAAATAATTTAGAAATCACAGAAATTCATTTCAGTGAATAAATAAAGCGAAGAAACAAAAACTTAAAATGAATCCAACTCTTACTGAAGAAAACGTATTACAGTGTAATGAGCAGCACAAAGGCCTAACATTATTTTAGCAAAAGTGTACAAGCATCTTGCTGTGAAAACTAAATTAAGGTCATTTCCTTTATCCAGCTTATGAGGAAACACAACTTCCAAGTGAGCCTCCTTCGATCTGTTCAAGAAGAGGGCTCCTTAATTTGGTCAGACTTGCATTGTAAGTCACCTGGTTCTGGATTTGGACCTCAGCAGTCGCTGTTTCCACATTTTAACTCAGCGTTGTTGTCTGTCTTGGAGGATCCCAGGTGTATGAAGGGAAAAACGAAACAAGACTTACTAGAACTTGAACATTTAAACTGAAAACAAAAACAACTGTTCCATCAAGTCTTACAATCAGGTGATCAAGTTTGCCTTTCAATTCCAATCAGGTTCTATGTGTTTCATAAGCTTGGTTTATGTATACAGCACGTCTCAATGCTCAAGTCTGATGTTTTGATCTTATCAGATTTTTTTTTGTGTTGTGTAGAGTGTGTGGTTGTCAGGGGTGGGCTGGTGTTGATATTCAGCCGAGGAGCTTGGTCCAGAGGGGCCTTTTATCCGATAACACAAAGGATGCAATTGGAACCATATCTTCAAAAAATATATACTTTTATTACTACTATAACTAGTGCTGTCATAAGATTAAAAAAATAGATGAATTATGATCTGTAATTAATTCCTCTTATTAATCTCATTATTAATTTCATTTATAGTTGCAAAGAAAAACCTTAATCTTTCATTTAAATTCATCGCACTAATATGGTCGAAGAAAGGTTTGATATATAAAATTTAAAAAAGTGGTTTTATGAAGTAATCTTATGTATTTAACAGACTTGAAAAGATGCAGTCCCAACTTTTACATTCTGTGGTTATTTGTGACTAATCCCAATTGGCAACTGCAACCTTCTGCTTCAAGCATGCCCAGTTCATTAGCATTCTGGACTCAGTGGAGTAAATATCCGCTCTGAGTCCAGCTGTTAAAACAATATGTAATATATGGCTTATTTTTTATAACAATGGCCTGCCGCACAGCTGGAGCGGCCTGGTTAGCTCCAGTGTGTGGTGCGGAGTGGTTGCCTTCTGTCTGTGTGCGGTCTGAGATTGGAGAGCGCCCCGTTGACTGTGAGAAGAGAAACGTTACATGCCTCACCCAAAAGTCTTCACTGGACAGAAAGGAGCATTTAAAGTACTACATAATGATATATTTGTGGAAGGAGCAGCCACTCCTTTAGGGTGTAGAAGGAAACCCTAAGAATGCATTCATTTCAAAAGTTTCTTGAGTTCTAAACTAGCAGCATTACACAATCCATTTTAAGTAATACTATCTAATGTATAGATGGGCATAAAAAACAGTGCTCCACAAAGTAGGTGATCGTTTAACAGCAGCTACTGAAAACAAGCAGAGCAGAAAGTACTTCAGATTGAGAATAAGCCAGGTCTGGTGATCTTTGCTGCATAATGGCGTGTGAGAGGATATGCTGGCAGATACCTCCCACAGTCTTCTAGTTTTTGCTGCAAGCAAACGTATTCCCACAGCATGATACTGCCACCAGCATGCTTTAAAGTCAGTATTTGGATGATGTCCAGTATGTCATTGCCAATCCGGTTGCATGCACTTATGCCCCATTTCCACTAGTGCCAGTATGGTACGTAGCGGGACGCTTTGGCGTGTTTCCATTACCACCGTCCGTTCCGAGCTGACCCCAGACGACCCCCTTTTTCGGACTATCTCTGCCTTGGTTTCAAGCGACCCGAAACGCCCACTTATGGACTGATTGGGCCAGTAATATGATATCCCTCTCACTCCTACGCAGCAGCGGTAGCCGGTGTTTGGTCTGGAGTTGTTTGTCTCAGAGTAAGCTATAGTTTAAAGTTTCAAATAAGCAGCACTCTACAGTTAACTGCAAGCAGCCTAAAATTAAAAAGAAATCAGTGTAAGTCACGAATTATATAAGTTTTAAACAACTGGGGATCTTCTAAGTATGTATATTATTGAATCCATTTATTTCATCATGTTGTCATGATGGCTGAATGATTAGTGTTGGTGACTTCTGTTCGGTGGGTTCAAGTTCATGTCCTGCTACTGCGGTGCCTAAAGTCTTTTTCACAGTAGTTTCAGGTTCAAAGACAAAGTCAGAAAAAATACCTATATATATATATATATATATATATATATATATATATATATATATACATGATATATATATCATGTATATATATATACATGATATATATATATATCATGTATATTATTTTTAAATTGCTTTAGATTTCTTTCTGGTTTTGTATTTCAATAAATGAAACCAAAGACACAAATTTAGTGGCAGAGCAGTACTTTTAATTTGAGATTTTCCAATCCAGTATTTCTTCCATGGTTCTTCCAGGTTCACAATAGATAGAGGGTGAATATTTACACTTGGAGGTAGGGCTGGGTGATATGGCTTAAAAATTAAGTCTGAATTTTTTTTTTACCAAATCTGATTTCAGATTTTAATACATTTTTCCATACCAGATTTTTTTCGTAAGAAAAAATTGTAAGTAATAAAAAATATTTGCAAGTTATAATTTTTTTTTCAAAAACCTTCTTTATTGCAGTCACCCTATTCTTTAGCTGAATTGATTTAATGTCCAACTAAAAACAAGCTGCAACAGTATCCTTGTAAAATAAGATGGCTAGATTGACATCACTCTTCGCTATGGAAATCTAAGTAGAGCATTGGTTAAAAAATAATCTCTGTTTTCCAAAAATTCAATCTTCAACAACAGAAGAGGGATGCTTTTTGCTAGAGATTTTGTTGTGACTGCATTTAGCTGGAGCTTTTGTTAAGCTAAGCCCGCCCACGTCCTCACCGACTACAGTTCTTTTGAGATGGATGGAAACACAACCTACCCGTTCCAGGCCGCACTGACCCGCTGCATTCTGTACCGTACTGGCCCTAGTGAAAATGGGGCATTAGTTTCCCTTCACATTGATACTTCAAGGGTCTGACGCAACTCCGAATCTTCCAAGACATGGCCTTGTACCTACATTTAAAGACCAGGCAAGGAGAACATTAATCAGAGAAGCAGCTGAGATTATTGTGGAAATTCCTTGGTAGAGAATGAAACAGATTCCTCCGGCCTTCTAAGACTTTAATACAGCTTGTAAATTGGATTTGCATGGGCTTGTCACGCTAAACCCTGGCACACATAAACATATAGTAAGGCTGATGCAACTTATCAAACACTCCTCCTCTGCCTTCTTCTTGTCTTCTGAACAGTGAAGACTGGTATAAGAGGAAGGAAAAACTTGTATAAACTGGTCAGATGTGCTGACATCTGTGATCTGCAATCTGACACTTACCTATATCGTCCATTGCATGCATGCACATCATGTTGTTCTTCTTAACCTGACATTCCTACCTGCTATCACTCACACTAAGCCAGGCAATAGAGACTTTCATTGAGAATTTCCATTACAAGACCCATTTTAGTTCTGGAGTAGCAGCAGAGATCCACAACTGGGGTGGGTGAGCCTGTAGACAGGATACGTAATAGTTGTAGACTTCACAAACCTTTATGGATAAGAAAGAAAAAGCCATTGTGCAAAAAAGCACATAAGAAGCACAGTGCCTGACAAGTCATAAGAAGAGACTCAGCAAACAGAGGATGATGCATTGGTCAGATGAGAAAAATACTCTTTTGGTCTATATGGGAGGGGAAAACATTACACTTCACGCTGAATATATGAACGATGACCTGTGATGGTGGAAATATCATGCTCTGAAAATGTTTTTAATCACCAGGGATCTGGGGCAGCGTAAGGGGGGGGGGGTAAACAATGAAAACAATGATGAATCTCTGAACCCATGACTGGGAGAGGTGCCATGGGAAGCCCCTTATAAAATTGTGGTGCTAAAAAGATATTTGATAGTAAAAAGTTATTAATCTGATATTATTCTATTAGAAACTTCCTGCTGTCAAAAAAAGATTTGTTTTAGAAACACTAATGACCATGGGCCCCTCTCCCCCTCTTGATTATTGTAAGATGATTCAGTCCGCTGGCACCAAAATCATATTTAAATATATTATATATTTACATATATTTAAATATAATCTCAATGCTTTAGAAAACATTCTAATTTTGTTGATTACCAAAGGGATCTGGACTCTTCTTTTGAAGAAGATCGTGGTATCATCTGCCAACTGTGTGAACAGACTCAAAGTCTGGGCCATTTTAAAAGATATAGTTATAGCGTTATTATAATAACACAGCGGCTAAAATAAATAATAAAGGAGAACAGGGACAGCCCTGCCATTTGATAATGAATCCCTTAGTTGCTCCTCGGGGGAGAGAAACCGAGCTATTAATATCCTCATATATTATATGAACTATATAAACTCAATAAACTCTGTACAGAATCCAAAATACTCTGAAGTTTTTATAATAGGAGTGCATTTAAAAGAATCAAATGCTTTGTAAAAAAATAAAAATTAAACCTTAATCTTCAATCAAAGAATGATGGTCTACTAAAGGACTAATCTGGTATTATGCATAGACATATATTTTATAAATCCTGATCGTGCTTTACTATCTGTCCAATACCACTTTTCAAAAAGTTTGCAAAAATAAGAGTAAATACATTTTAATCCACTTACATTGCCAGACTAAGCACACAACAATGAAATTAAGGTGGTCTAGCCAGTGCAGGAACAGTTATATATATATAATTCACATAAAGTCTGACTTAAATGTATAAGAATGATAGTCAGAATACCATAAAGTGCATGATTTTATGTAAATTAATATGAAAAAAACCCCGCTGTGTTGGGGGCCCTGCCAAATAAATTCTTGTCATGGGGCCCAAAATTCTTAGCCAGGGGACATCATTGTCACTGGTATGACTTGACAGAAAGATCAATGAAGCTAAATACCGGACAGTCCTGCAATGATCCTCAACATACAGCAAGAACTAGGGTGGAATGGTCTAGACTAACCTATATTCATGTTTTAGAATGGTCCTGTCAAAAATATGAGACAAGACTTAAAGGTTTATATGGAACATTTTCATAAAAAGCTACATTAGAAAAAAAAAAGATCCACGTGACTTTTAGAGAGGTAAAGAATGAAAGTACAAAATTTCCTTAAATTATTTTTGAATCAAAATATAATAAAATGTACATTTAAAATGGGCATGACAATGACGTTATGTTTACATCTACCAGTCAGTAGGGGCCACAGAATGACAGATACGGTCTCTATGATCAACCTATATGGTCGACACAGCTCGGGTTGGACTGGGGAAAATGGTGGAGTTAGCAAGTCAAGCAGCTGCTTCAGAGCCCCGGAGATATTGTTATCTGTCTCGGGAGAGGAGTGACCGCAGAAGAACAGAAACTAGATTTGTTTTAAGTGAAGCCTACACTAGATGGACCCACATAAAACATTTCTACAGCATCAAACAAACAGAAACAAAACGACTTTCCTCCTGGATCGGTAAGCTAGCTCACTTGCTAACTAGGCTAATGTTAGCTGTCAGTTAAGCTCCTCTGAAATACATTCCTCACTGGTCATGGTTCAGGTTAGTCACTGGGTGTAGGGCAGCAAATCAGGCAACCCAACAGCTGGAATTTTGTTTTCGTTGTTGTTACTACAACCTAGATAAAGGTGTCGCTATCATGCTCACGTTCCACATTCAACCTTTAAAAATCCTTGTTTACAGATGCACTCTATCCAGTCTTTTTGAGCTTGAACTATCATGCAAAGAATTGGCTAAAATGTCATTTTGCATATGTAAGAAAGTTGTACAAATATAACTTATATAGTACTAGTAAATGTGGTTCTACAAAAAATATGCACTAATTTGTGTTGGTTTGTCAATTAAAATTTCAATGGAATAATTTTTATATTTATCAAAAGTTTAATCCTTTAGCAAATTAAGTGATGATGATGTGATGATCTCTGCTGTGGAAAATCGTTGTGACCCCGGACTGTTCTTTGATAGACTTTCGGCACCAGAAATGAAACTCTCTGTATTGCCAAACATCAACAACAGTTTTTGTGGAAGGCTCATGATAGGGCTGATGGCTGTTAAGGAAAAGATTGCAATGCTTTAAAGTTTTTTTGTGGAATTCAATACACTACATTAAATAAAATATCCACACAGAAGAGTTAAAGTGCCCTCTGGCAAAGCAAGTACAACCTACTATTACTATTCACGCAGCTGTGGCAGAGTCAGCTTATCTGCTCGTTTGAGTCACTTTAATTATTGATATGACCTAACTGCATATTCACAATATCTGCATGACTTACAGGCAATCCATGCAAAATGCAGCAAACAACCTCTTAGGTGAGGACTGAACTAAGAGGTGCATTTCTGCCATTAACATTTTTTACAAAACTGTTTTGAAATCACTAAAGATAATGATTTTTGAAAAGCCTTGATCATAAATGATCAAAGACAGATTATCAGTAGGCAAAGGTTGGTGGATTCATCTCTTGTTTTTGAGCAGCTGCAAGAAACTGGACTGAAATCCTGGTTCATTGTACTAAGTCAGCGTCAGTATAGGAGCCACTGCAGTATTTTCTTATTCACAGAATAATGCAGCAATGTGAGTCAGACAGAGAGCAGTATTTGGAATGAATGATGACACAAAAGGCACGATTGTTCTTTAAAGGTGCCTAAATGGTTTAGTGTCCCAGGCTTGAAACAGAACCCCATTCGTCAGTGCCATCTGACAAATGAGAAATGTATTATATAATTTGGAGATTTGTGTTTTGTAAGGCCCGCACTGACTCCGACAGGCGGCATAGTTCACAGAACTGGGATTAGACAAGGGTTGGAGAGAGAAGGCTGGTAATTATTAGTGCTCTGCCAAAGCTGCTATGCTTCTGGTCCTAGCGCACTGCTAAGCAGGCACAGGGGGACTCAGCAATTTCTTCGATAAAAGAAAGACATGAATCACAAGCCCAGTGAGACGTACAGAGAAAAAAGGAGACTGCCAGACATGAATAATTAACTCGATTATGTATGTGCCCACTTTATAAAAACCTTTGCCACCATCGTTATTCTGATCCAACAGCACTCTAGCTGAGATTAAGGAAGCTCTTTGTGTGCTCATGTGCTGCCCCTGTAGATACTTAGTGTTCATGTCCACCATCTTCTGCTTGTCCTCCCAAAGCCTGAAACAGCAAACCTGGTATATTGCACTTGAACTTTTATGTCAGTTCACTGTTGAAGACAATTGTACTTGAAGTCAGAATTAAACAAAAATGGGGGGGGGCAGGAGGCATCCCAGGACCTTGCTGAGGATATAGAGCTTGTCCAGTGTCTAAGAAAAAAACCACACTGTTCTTCCCGAAGGCTTGACTATCTGTCTGGTGGACCCTCATCCCTAGAACCTCTGAATAGACCATACTAGGGAGGCTTAGGGATGTAATCCCCCTGTAGTTAGAACATATACCCGTGGAAGTTTAGCTCCGCTACAGGTGTATAGTTGGAACACAGCCCTTTAACAGGGGGACCACTATACTGGTCTGCATGTCCAGGGGAACTCTGGGCAGATCTCATTCACCAAAAGATGGACTGGTGGTGAGCCATCACCAGAGACAGCAGCCTATCAAAATCCATCAGAGACTCTTCCAGGAGGTCAGAAATATCCATCCATGGAAGAACTCAATGGACCCAATGGCTCGTCTTAAGTTTCCGTGTAAACATCCTTTTACAAACATATTCAATCTAGAGTGAGAGGGATGAAGACTTGTATCAAATATGTCCATCTGGGGTAAAACTAAACAGGTTTTCAGAAAAAAAGCCCCATCATACTAACATCCACACATAGAGTTGGTAGATACTTGATTTGGGGCTGGTTTGCTACTTCAGGACCTGGTTGACTTGTTATAGATTCTGCACAACTGCTGTAAATCCTGGAAGAAAATGTCTGGCCATCACTATATGACCAGACTCTAAGGAACATTGGTTTATGCAGCAGAACACCATTTTAAAGCACACCACTAAGTCTGTCTCAACAGACAAACACACGTATGGAGTGACGTAGTTGAATTCTTTAATTAGAAAAAATTGAGATAGTTTGACATGACCTCCTAATGTTTAATGCTTGAAAGCCCCTCAGTGTGGCTCAACAAAACTCTACAAAGAACAATTTGTTTGACTAATGTTGCTCCACAGTGCTGTGAAACAACTCTCATCGCCTGTTAAAGCAATCGATGATGGTAGCTGTTGCCGCCAAGGATTATAAAACAAGTTTTTGGTTTAGATGGCAATCACTTTTCAAATAGGGCCAAGTATGTTAAAATGGATTTCTATTTTCTTGAATAAATTAAATCATACGTATTTATTGCCTTTGTTGCAATAAGTACAGTATTGATTTTTTTAAGGGTTCACGTATAATAGCAGAACGTCTATGAGAGCCATCCTTCTTCCCCTGCAAAAATTGATGTGACTGTTACACGCTTTTGTGAGCTGACCTTATTTTCTTTTTAGCTGATGGCAAATTGCTATCATGGGGCTCATGGGAAATATCAGGAAATCAGAAGGTATTAAAGAAAATTCATGTCTAGGATGTTTGTTTCCTAATAGCTGCTGAGGCTCTCCAAGTGGAGCTAAGGTCAGTTATCTCAGGAAGGCAGAATGATAAGTAGAGGTGGTTGAGGTCTTGAAAGCTGCCATAAGGACAATTAAAATGGTTTTTAAACAAATACCTTTTCAGGACTTTAAACTATAAGGTCCGGCATTGAGCAGGACTTCATTGTTGCCCCAATTTAGCACGCTGCTCAGTTTGTACAACTTAAACAAATGCTAATTTAAACATTTTAATACTGTAAGGGCCATAATATCAATGATTGGATTTTTGCAGTTAAAAACAACCACTGAATTGTGTTTAAATGCAAGAATAAGACTGCAGGGCTACATTAAAATCAGATAAGTTTAGTCTTCCTCAGATTGTTGAGAAAGGTTCTGATGGACGAAAAAGATAATTTTTTTGGTAAAGAAAATGCAAAAATCTGTAGGCCTTAGAACACACTCACTTAACTCATTTAACCAACCATTCAGAGTATTTTATAACAAAAACAAATAGTAAAATATGACACTGTTGAAAGTTTATCTTGTGTTTTTGTACCTTGGGTACAGTATCACCCTTTTTTATTATTTCAAAAAGTTTCATTTTGTCTGCTTGTTTATTAATTTGGACCATTTTCTTAAAGAAAAAAAAACCTTTAAGAAAATCGTTCAAATTAATTACCATTCTTTGCATCCGATGCTGCAGCGTATGCAATTTTATCACCATGAAAATCTGAATGAACATATGTTGCATTTTAAAGATTATCTCACAGTATATTCATATGTACATCTTCAGTCACTGGTGCATTAATTGTAATGACCGACTGATCAGCCGATTTAGATTCTAGCTGTCCAATTTTTAAAGTAACTGTCTGAAATCCTTAAGTGAACGCTGTGTAGAAATTTATATTACAGGGGTTTAAATACTATTATTTAGATTTTTATACTTCAATTTTTATCATGCACCTAATCTTTCCCGGGAATTTTTTTACATGTTTCTTTACTTGGCATGTGCTGCACTCTTGAAGTCATGTTTAGTGCACTGCTTCCTACCTCAATTTGCTGCATTAACAATAATTAGATTTTTTGTTTGCTGGCATGTTTGCATTTGGAATCCATCCAATGCAAATATGCTAGCAGTAGAAGTTCATGGAAATGTCTTACTTTGATAGAATTTTGGATTTTAAGTGGTGTAAGTTTGTTTGGGTTATTGCCCTTCTTAGGCCACGTACACCCATAAACGGGTTTAAAAAAAATACAAAAAACACCACTCCACACCTAGCCGGATAATTATTGTTTTAAAGGTTTTTGGGAAACAGTGGCCTTCATTCAACAGCAGATAGATTTGTTGAAAGGGGAGAAAAGTGGGGGAAGACATGCAGCAAAGGTTGCCTGGAGGAGGACTCCAAGCAGGGACAGCTGTGTCAAGTACTCAGGCCTACGCACATGGGGCACCCGCACTAACCACTATATCACACAACGCCTCAGAAAAGTGCATTTTTAAGCACTATCATAGACATTCCAAATCTTTAGGGGGCAGTAGTTCTCCCAAATCATAACCACTCAGAGTAACTTTCTACTCTTTAACTTCTGCATACAGCAGAAGTTAGAGAGCTTGTAAAAACTGATGGGATAAATGCTCTTTCTGAGTGTAAACACGGGTTGCTCTAGTCATGTTGGAGCGTTTTTTCCATCAATATTTTTCAAATGTTTATTTCTTTTAGTTTTGATTATTATAACAACTAGTGAAAGTGCCAAATTCAGTATCTCAGAATATTAGCATATAGTGAAAATGTTCAATAGTGAAGACACCCAGTGCCCCACTAATCAGCTAATTCACTGAGAACACCTGCAAAAGCCTTTAAATGGTCTCTCAGTCTAGTTCTGTAGGCTACACAATAATAGGGAAGACTGCTGATTTGGCAGTTATCAAAAAGACTACCATTGACACTCTGCACAAGGAGGGCGAGACAAAAAAAAAGGTCATTGCTAATGAGGCTGGATGTTCACAGAACTCTATATCCAAACACATTTATAGAGTGGGGAAGGAGTGAACAAAATGTGGTAGAAAAAAAGTGTATGATAGGGATAACCGCACCTTGGAGAGGATTGTGAGACAAAACCCATTCATAAATGTGGAGGAGATTCACAACGAGTGGACAGCAGCTTCAGTCAGTGCTTCAGAAACCACCATTATGCAAGACATAGGTTTCAGATGTTGCATGTCTTGTGTCAAGCCACTCTTGAACAAGAGACTGCGTCAGACGTGTCTTGCCTGGGCTAAAGACAAAAATTACTGGACTGCTGCGGAGTGGTCAAACATTATGCTCTCTGTTGAAATAAAATGTTTTATTTCCTTGAGAAATGAATGGCAGAGTCTGGAGGAAGATACCGGAGTTACATAATCCATGCTGCTTGAGGTCCAGTGTAAAGTTTCCACAGTCAATGATGGTTTGGGGCGCCATGTCATCTGTTGGTGTTGGTCCATTGTGTTTTCTGAGGTCCTGAATGTTTTAAAGTACTTCATTTTCCAACAGGACTTGGCACCTGCACACACTGCCAAATCTACTAGTGCCTAGTTTAAGGACCATGGTATCCTTCTTCTTGATTGGCCAGCAAACTCACCTGACCTTAACCTCATAGAAAATCTATGGGGTATTGTGTAAAGGAAGATGCAATACTTTAGACCCAACAATTCAGAAGAGCTGAAGGCCACTATCAGAGCAACATGGGCTCTTATAACACTTGAACAGTGCAACATACTGATTGACTCCATGCCATGCCACATTGATGCGGTAATCCAGGCCAATGGAGCCCCAAATAGAACAGAGAGAACAATGCTTATCCTTTTCATGTTCATACTTTTCAGTTGGTCAACATTTCTAAAAATCATTTTTTGCTTTCGACTTTGTAAGAGTTAAAATCTGATTCCTATATTTAGCAAAAATACCTTCACAAGGAGACCCTAGAGCCATGAGTGTATATAAAATGAAGTTTTTACCTGCAAGGAGTGGTTGGATTGATATTACAGAGACCCGATGAAGAATACAATTTACATAGTACATTTTATGATACATGAATGCCCCTTTACTCATCTATGGTGTAATATTAGTGCCACCAAGTTGACCGTGCAGTAAAACTCATCTGAGAGCACATATCTTTGGGAATGAACAGTAATTACTGCTTTATGCTTACGCACACCTCTGTCTCTGCTCACTCAGCTCCATGTCTGCTCATGTGGATCTTTCACTGCTCGCTCAACTATGTTTGCTTGGACGTGGTTCTGACTCCGTCTGCTCAACACTGTCTGTTTATGCAAGGCTCTGTCTCTGCTTGCTCAACCCTATTTCTCCTTGCTACTTCAGTTATATGTAAATTAACCCCACTACCAGCCAATCACAGACATGTCTTGAGTGTTATAGCAATTCAAAATACTGAACAAACGACAGACATTACAAAACAAAACGGGAGAACATAATAAAATAAACATTTGAATTTTGTTGCCCAAGAATATTTGATTGAGTATACAGTATGAAGATGATTGCTTTGTGCATTTATTTATACTTGGAAACCATTTGGTGTTTTTATAAAGGGAGACATATGATATATCCATCAATAATTCATAAATTAACTGTAGATTTTGGGTGGAAGACCCAGATGAGTCTTCATCTGATGCGTTTTCTCCGATCTATCAACTGTTGTTGAATAAGTATATAAGAAGACTATAACTCAACAAATTTCAAAAGTTTTTTTCTGACAAATTTCTGACTTCAGGTAAATACCTGTGGCTCTTAAGAATCCAAATATTATCCTGAAAATTGCATCACCCGTACTCTTTGTAAAGTCTCTTTAATCCTTAGCAGTGTATCTGTGAAATTATAGGTCAAAGAAAGACTTGAGGGTAATGACTTGAGACTTACTTGAGACTTGCATTGCAATGAATTGGTCCCACCTCTATACATCAGTCTGTGTGTAATGATGAATCTAAAACACAAGTTTCACTGTTTGAATGGAAATAAATAAACTTTTTCATGATATTCAATGTTTTTGACCAGCACCTGTACTTTCTAAGTGATTATCTTTGAACTAGTAGGAGTATATTGAAATGTATTCTCTGAGCTACAGGAGCCAGTGCAAGGATCTTAAAACTGGGGTGATGTTCTAGTGAGGATGTGAACAGTAGCATTGTGGATCAGCTGTCGTCTGATTAACTTTTTAGATAGACCTGTGACCTTGCAGTAATCAAGCTGACTAAACATAAATGTGTGGATGAGTTTTTCAAGGTCTGCAATTAGGCCCTTTATTCCTAGACATCTTGGTATTGCTACTATGTGAATCTCAAGGTTCCGGTCTGAGTTCATTATCACACCTAGATGTCAGGCCTGATCAGTAGGTTATAGCTATATTAACTAAAGCTGAGTGCTCACTCTTATTCGTTCCTCTTTAGGTCCAAAAAAAAAAAATTACTTCAGTTTAGATTCTGTTCATCTGGAGAAAATTATGTGACATCCAGCTATTGATGTGATCAATGCATTCATTTAGGGTTTGGATGGATTCAAAGTCACCTGGCCACATGGTAATGTAAAGATGACTGTCATCTGCAAAGTTATGGTAACTAATCTCATTGGTTGTTATAATTCGGGTTAGAGGCAGCATGTAGCTATTGAACAGAAGAGGCCCCAGGATGGAGACCTGTGGGACTCCACATGTGATTTCTGTCTGTTCTGATGACACTGACACAGAATTTCCTTGCGACACCTAAAACTCCTGTTCCATCTGTCCACAAGCAAACACTGAAATGGAGAAAAGACACCTCTTCATTTTGGCTGGAGTTTTTAGAAAGAATAGTTTTTTTTCAGCGTTTTCGTCTGGATGAGAGATGAAAAAAATATTAAATTTTTTAAAATCTTTTTTGAGATAAAACGCTACATGTAGACAAGGTATTAGATTTGTCCTTATTTACTTGCAAATAAATGTCAACAAGACAATAGACAAATTCATAGAGGTTTTAAAACCTCTATGAATTTGTCTATTTTCTGGATTTTTTTTTTTTCTGGGAGGCCTCTGCATTCCAAGAAATAATGTGTTTTAGCTTTAACCTATCCAGTAAAAATAATAATCCATTTTCTGAGGTGATTTAGCTCAGTTTTTCCCTTTTAAACTTACAAATCCAATTGACAGAGGAAATAAAAATTGTTGTGATAATTATAAGGTTAAAACAAGCAACAATTGCAAACGTATAAAACATACCATTGAAATTGCTGATAGGCATACAGACAAATCTAAATGAAAAAGGTTTATCTTGATTTCTGCATCTTGCAGACTCACCATGATGACAATCTGAAACTTTGGATGAAATGTTAATCAGATGGTAAATACTTTTACAGGTTTTGTTATGTGTATAAACCTAAGCAGGAAGTTATAGCCAAGCAAAGGGGCAAAAAGTAAAGGTTACGGTATATGGCCAGTGACCTTGGCCAGAGTAAAATTGTATAGTAACTTTCTTCAGTTAGTACAAATTTGAACATAGGACTCTGTTCTTTACAAAGTACTGCTTTGCCAAATAGCACTAGCTTATTTGAAAATGTATTGCTATAGCTCTTTTAGGTTATTGTGCTGTGTCATAAAAAACACATATTCATGTTCACCAGCTATTGATGAGTGGTTGAACATTAAATTCATTTCTGTTTCCTTTTTTTTTTGAAAATGCAAAATGTCTGAAGTTTGATGATGGGAAAAGTAACCAAGTTGATCCTAGGAGTCAAATTTATGATTTCAAACCCCAACCTCGTAATCTGATGTGAAAAAAAAATAAAATAATCTGTGACTCTGAAACTTAAAATCTTGGTTCCTAAATTAACCAAAATACCTTACCACAAGAAGACCCAAGAGCCAGGAGTGTGAAAAATGAAGTTTTTACTTGCATCAAGAGTGGAGAAGTGGTCACAGTTCGTTCTTCACAGATCCAATGGAGATACAATTCACACAGCACAATCAGTTCAGTGGTGTTCTACTCCTCCCACACATTATTGTCCTGCTCTGCTGTCTATAAGTTTTTATGACCCTAATCTCCTGTCCCATGCAAGAGAGCCCATGTCCCCAGAGCAACTGCAGTCCCTACAGATCAATAATATTCTGCATAAAATATTTAAAAGTACAAAAACTAAATAAATAGAAAAACTGTAATAAATGTATTCACAGTTTTTTTTGCAGTGACGAACATCACAAAAGTATGAGCACAGTTTGAAGGTGAAGATAATTAAAAACAGTAAAAAATCAAGTCAGACACGCTCTGATGGCATGGAATTTAATTCATTAGATGTCAAACAAGCAGTGGAAATTTTCTCATGAAAGGAAACAAGCAGAATAATCAATGAGCAGGATATAGGAAATGATCAATTATTTACAAAAACATCTAAAATCGACAATCTATCATCTATTACATTATTTAGTTTTCATGCAATTGTACTTTAAAATGATAGAATATTTAAAATTATTCAACGTTAGGAGCACATCCCAAAAAAATAGGTAAATCAGGTCTAACATACTGCAAATATGTCCACTGACATTTATTAACACGTACAAATACAGTGAATGCTTTCTTAAGTGAAATATATTGCCATGTACAAATACTTCAATAATTTCAATCTAACACTTCTGCTGTCATCAAGCAGCCTTTGCATAAGGGCACATAAGAGATTGCATGTTTTGAAACAACTATGGCAGTGATGACATTTTTAATAAATCCTGTATTCATCTTTCCAACAGTGGACAGAAACTTTTTGTTTTCAATTCTTCACTTTTTGCTCACTTTTGTTCACAGTTTAATGACAATTTGACCTGGTTTAGGTGAATGGAACATGTATGGTTTTTCTGGATGCAGACTTATCATTACATAACAAAATGAAAAATGTAAAAATAATTCTCAAAAGCAAGGCCTGTTGACTTTCTTTAAGTTCCCTGATATGGGTATGTGTATACTTTGTAAAGATTTTCAAAATTATTGCTCTTACCTTTATGATTCACATTATCATAACTTTGCCAGTCAGCCATGTCTGTAAACATACTAGAACTTCCCCCCTGCATCAGTCAGTGTTTCTTTTTCCTTTGATGATAATTGATCATTCTTTTTTTTTTTAGAACACCACTGTAGGGTTGCCCAAGTACCCCCTGCTTTTTGTGTACAACAGTTTGAGTACCATGGATGCAGTAATTGCTGTGCAGACAGAACCAGAATCACAATTTACAGAGCCACTGCATGGACTCTGAAATCAAGAACTACCTGTCTTAGAGGATTTTGATTCATCGGATTAATGCAGCAGGTTGCTTCTTTGCGTGAAGGCTTACCATTCTAAACAGGAACAAGTTATTCCTAAAAGGTGCACTCCCACATTATACCACAATCACACTTAGACTAATCCACCAGCTTTAAAAAGTCTTGACAGGGTGCATATTTTGCGCTGAATTTACCCTAATCCTAAACATTGGAAAGCATTTCAAATTCTTACAACTAATGTCGGCACACAGAAAAACTCCAGTTTTTCGATGAGTGCTGTGTTTGCCTGATGAGTCCCAAACATTTTCCCACCACTCATCTTCTATGCCTTAAATCCTCACTGTTCCTGCGGAGACGCGATGGGGATATGGCCTGGAGGACCGAGCTGCACCTCTGGGTTGACCGGGTCACACGCTGTGCCGCAAAGCATTACAAGCTATTGACTGGCGGTCCCAAGGGGTAGATAGCAGTCCGAACATAATGCCCTAATGTTGCTGATGGTGGTCTGTTTAAATGGACCCATTATCCTGCCTCCATTACATGATATGGCCAGCACCCTGCTGAAGGGCTGAAAATGCTTGGGTAAATCTTCGCCCATTACACAGCTTTTAACCCACACTATTTCAAAAGTAAAAACAGAGTCTTATTGTAAATGAGACATTTTATGAGGATGTTTGTACTGTGCTAGTCTCTCTTTAACTTTACATAATCGATATTACCCTGTAAACGCAATTCAGAAAGGCAGAAAGCTTTTCCAAAATGAAAAAGGGTTGCTAGAAGTTGCACAATGGTTTTTACAACAGATTTTTTGCTTAAATCACAGCTTGTCTTCAATACACTTTTGCTTTTCTGCACCTTTTCAGCACCTTTTTGAGCTGTATAGAGTTAAAACATACATATTCTTTGACAGAATCATAATCAGTAATAATCTGTTTTTACATGTCAATTTTTAGAATAACATCCATCTATCCATCCAATGTCTTCTGCTTATCCAGGGTCAGGTCACAGGGGCAGCAGCTTGAGCAGCGACCTGGGCCAGCTGCTCAGGGTGAATCCCAGGGTGCTTTCAGGCTATCTGAGAAAGAGTCCTTCTGGTGTGTCCTGGGCCTTCCTCTGGGTCTCCTCCCAGGGAGACGTGCCTGGAACATCTCACCAGGGAGGCATCCAGGAGTAGGGATGGGTACCCAAATCGATCTGACATAAACTGTACTAACCAGACAGGAAAGCAACACACAACCCCCCCCCCCCCGGAGATGTCAAACACCATGGATTCTTGATATGCAATTAACCAAGAGCGATGCCTTTACTAGAAAAAGTCAACATGGCCATCTTTTTGCAAAAAATATGCTAAACCTTCCAAAATTAATGCATTAACGCGGGTTTATTAATTCCCAGAATTTACTAAATTTTTTGGTAACACAAATATATAGCCTTGTTTATAATTCAGCCCGCAACAAATCAGCTTTCCATTCTAACCTGCCAAACTCTGGATTGTTGTGCAGCAGCATGTGTGTGTGTGTGTGTGCATAAATGATATACAGTGTTGGGGAAAATACTTTGTAAATGTATTTAGTTACAGAATACTGAATACCTGCTTTAAAATGTATTTTGTAATGTATTCCGTTACTTTGCTGAATCCTGGTACTGTATTCTAAATACTTGGAATACTTCCCCTTAAAAACAGCATTAAAGTCTATTAAATGTCACAAAATGTGCTGGTAGCTACTCCTGCAGGAAAACGGAGGGCATTTATGAATTAATATTAAACATTATTAATACTAAACAGTACTGGCTGGGAAAAAATTAAGTATATAATTATTTTTGGTACAACATTACTACCTCTCAGTGATCTAAAACCAAACAAAAAAACAAACAGACTAGTTTTTAGCAGTAATATCTCTACATTTGTTAGATTTTATATTTAGTCATTTGAAATGAAGTTTAGCTGTTTATCAGCCACAACCAATTAGATTATTTACGACATTCTGTTATAAATATGCAAAGTATTGTAAACTGACATTAATTGCATTCCAAATACAAACCTTTTATTCTCATAGCCATAATTTTCGGGAAACCCATCACAATATATAATCAAGCTAACATGTCAGATACAGAAACACTGTAACTTTGAGAAATGACCTAACGGACAAAAAAAAAAGTGGTAGAGGATTTTGTTTTGTTTTTGTACATCATTGCAGAGTCTTTTAATTTTTTTGACTTTCCCATACCTTGGAGGCTGGCCAGCTGGATGCTTTGTTTCTAGTTTGCTGTTGACATTGTTGATGTGCAGCGCTGTAGTTTCTTGAGGCCCGCAAGCAAAGTTTAGACAAAAATGAAAGAATTTTCCAACCTGGATCATCACTAACCTTTGCAAAAAAATATTTAGGTGGTAATACGAATATGCCGCTTCATTTATTGATACTGAATTACAGCTACTCCAGCAATCACTGGAGTTTCCCTGCATACTTCACAGTTTGACACCAGAAGCATAAGCGGTGCGACACTATGACTAGTGTTGCCAGATTTGATCCTTTCTCCCGTTTAAACCACCATTGCTTTAGTCGGGCTTTTTTCAGGAATGCTTGAATGAAATCTAGCATCACCTGAAAAAAATGAATTGCGAGAGAGCACCATTGAATGCATCATTTCCTTCACTGCTGGTATGTTTATTTGGCTGTGGTTGTGGCTCCAACCCCCCCAGCTCCTGATCTGAATCCATACCTGGCCTCTCACGTTCACGCTGTTTTTTGATAGTCAGGAGTGTTTCGGCTATAGGATATCTATATGGTTGCAGTTGCATGTTGTTTAGGGGTATTATGGGATAGTCTACACAGTGCAGAGACACACGTTTCCCTAAATAACATCTTAATCTTTCCGGTGGAAAGTGGAAAATACAAAAGTATTCCAGTGGTATTACGAAACTAACTGTATTCTGAATACCATGTTTAAAAATAGTAACTGTAACGGAATACAGTTAATCATAATTAATATTATTCTAAATACGTACCACCGGTACCTTTATTCCGTTACTACCCAACACTGATGACATATGAGTATATTATTATTGCCGTATTGGGTTGACATGATTATAATTTCATAAGTTGTCTGTGGGAGTTTTCCTTACCGTCCGTTTTGGATGACAGCTTGCTGTGGGCGGTGCAGAGTATAAATGAGCTGTATTTATGTGGATTTATGCATGGTGGTTGTACTGTATAGCTTCAGTACAATTCATAGTGAGTTACATCTGCGTTCAGTTGAAGTGATGTTTTCTGACTTTAATCAGTGCTAACTCATTAGTGGAAGTACCTGTGTCACAAAGAGCTTTATTTTAATGTGATGAACAGGAGAATCTACTGAGTGTTTACCTGTGGGAAAATGGTAAATTGTGACATTTGATTTGTAGGATGCTTAACACAGACTGGTGATATCCAAATGATAAGTTTATTAATATATTTTGGTTCTACCTGTATTTGTTATTTTTCATATTAGGCCACACACACATTGCGAAAGTGATTGTGGAGTTCAAAACAAAAATTCAATTGTTTTCTCCTTTATTTAATTTTTAAAAAGAGCAACGGTATCTGCATATGTCCTTTATTTAAACTGAAATTTGTAGTTTTAGGAATAGTGATTAATTCACAGCTATGCTGTGATTAATTAGATCGAAATTTTTAATCGTTTGACGGCACCACTAAAAATAAAGAAATAAGAGGGTTTTTGGATGAAGTTGGTATGTTTTCCATTCTTTAAACACTATTTCAAGCACTGTTTAAGCACCGGCACCATTTCAAAAATATTGATTTGGGACTGGTATCGGATAAAACCTAAACAATACCCATCCCTATCCAGGAGGCATCCTAACCAGATGCCTGAGCCCCTCAACTGGTTTCTGTTGATGTGGAGGCGCAGCGGCTCTACTCTTAGCCGCGCCCGAATGAACGAGCTTCTCACCCTATCGCTAATGCCTAGTTTATACTTCTCTGTCACCAGGTTTGCATCCAGCTGCAGACATTTTGATTTAGAAGTTTTTCTTTTATATTTCTCAATTTGTCAGTGTTACAAAGCAATTCCCCACCAGGACAGCAGGGGGTGCTAACTTTTTATGGCGGGTCTGTTTACCATTGCAGTGTCGTTTCTGGTTAACTAGAGTCTATTTTCCTCAGCTTCTGAACACATTTCCCCTCAAGGAGCAATGGACGGCAGAAGGTAAGTTTTGATTGAGCTGATAGATACATGTAGAACGTTTTTTCACTTCTCAATTTTCTGCATCATATCTCACTTTTTTTCATACCATGAAGCATTATTGGAATTCTGTTGCCTTAAAACACATCCACAGGTTTACCTCAAATTTTAACCCAAATTTTGTGAAGTAACAAGAACAAGCCATTACATCATCACCTGGGAATTCACATTTTTCTGAAAAGCGTTGCAGTTCTGCAGTGTGCCAACTTCTGAATTGAAAGAAAATTATAATAATAAAAACTTTTTGTGGTTATTGTAAGAGACAGAAAACTAAGAAAATGTCACCTGATTTCAGTGTGAATCAAATAAATTGCATGTTCATTATATACAAAAAAGTAATGTTTGTATTTACAGTTGCCAGATTCACTCAGAATGTCGCCAAATGTACAGCTTGAACTAAACTGATTTTTCCTTTTTTTCTCTTTGTGGTATAACTGAACCGGAGAAACATGCAATATACCTAGGAAAGGTCATTTTCTCTCACTGACTGCACACCACAGAGTTAGGCCTCATACGAAGGCAAGAAGGTAAATAGGCCAGTTGTCTCCAAACTGAGCCTTTTCTTTGCTGAGCCTCGTTCTTCTAGATTGGATTAGGAGGTGGTTTGCAGAGCTACTGTAAACAGATTGCTACGCTTGCACATTATGCTACACTTCTCATGCTGGCTCTGCCTATTTACATTTAATCATTTATCACCCAGAGAGTCAGTGTAGATGGTTGGTGGAAAGGCTGGGAATTGAATGCATATATTTTTTAACCCTAAATGTCCTCTAGTAAATTTTGCTGTGAAGAGGTTATATAGCATTGCTTTACTGTACACACAAATACCTGGCCTTGGCAATCTGATACTTATCAGTAAGGCTGCAGTGCTGTGCTGTGCCATTTTTAGGAGCTGTTGGTATTTTTTTCCTAATGACATACCACTGCTACTTGGTACAAGTTGTTTTGGAACAGAGGGTGCTGAGCCTCATATCAGTCCTTCCCTCTTTATTCTTATGGCAAGGCAAGGCAAGGCAATTTTTTTTGTATAGCACACTTTCAACACAGGGCAATTCAAGGTGCTTTACATGATTAAGACTGGTTCACAGCATCAGTTTGATGATTAGAATACAAATGAGCAGTTACAATAAGAGAATAATCAGGAAAATACAACAATGTACGGACAAATGAGGAAAAAAACACAGGTTTAGTTCATTAACTGATCTTGCTGAAGAAAGCTCACAGTTTTTTACACAAGAAAGCATTTACAGCAATTAGGACCATGATTTGTGTGACAATTAAAAACAAACAAGTAAAAGCAGTTACTCATAAGCGAGTCTAAATAGATAAGTTTTAATTTTAGATTTAAAAGAGTTCAGTATCTCTAGAGCTTTTGCATTCTCCCGATAGTTGGTTCCAGATATGAGGAGCATAGAAACTACAAGCTGCTTCCCCATGTTTGGTTCTGGTTATAGATACGATCAGTAAACTAGAACTAGAGGACCTGAGTGGTCTGGATGGTTTGTACCGTGGTAGCAGATCTTTAATGTACTCTGGTGCTAAACCATTCAATGATTTATAAACTAATAAAAGCACTTGAAGTCTATTCTCTGAGCTACAGGGACCCATTGTAAGGACTTTAGAACCGGGGTGATGTGTTCAACTTTCCTGGTTCTAGTGAGAAGACGAGCAGCAGCGTTCTGGATCAGCTGCAGCTGTCAGATTTTTTTAGGTAGACCTGTGAAGATATTGTTACAGTAACTAGAGATAAACACATTGATTAATTTTTCTAAGTCTTCTTGTGTCATCAGTCCTTTAATCCTGAAAATGTTACTCAGGTGATAGAAAGATGACATTGTTATTGCCTGTATGTGACCCTGGAGGTTCAGGTCTGAGTCCATTATTACACCTAGATTTCTTGCCTGGTTGGTAGTTTCTAGTTGGACCAACTGAAGCTGTGCACGGATATTTAATCAATCTTTTTTGGGTCCGAAGATAAGTACTTCAGTTTTGGTTTTGTTCAGTTGGAGGAAATTAAGGGACATCCAGCTGTTAATTTGCTCAATGCATTTATTGAGGATTTTGACATGTTCAACATCACCTGGTGACATTGACATATAAAGCTGAGTGTCATCAGCATAGTTGTGGTAGTTAACATTGTTGGTGGTTATAATTTGGCTTAGTGGGAGCATGTAGATGCTAAATAGGAGGGGCCCTAGGATGGTGCCCTGGGGGACACCACATGTGATTTCTGTGTTTTGTGGTGAGAACTGGCTAATTGACACAAAGAAGTTCCTGTTCTTGAGGTAGGATTTGAACCAGTTGAGTACTGTACCAGAGAGTCCGACCCAGCTCTCTAGACATTCTAGTAATATATCATGGTCAACGGTGTCAAACGACGCACTGAGGTCTAATAGTACAAGTACTCTGGTTTTACCATGGTCAGTATTTGTATGGATATCATTGAAAACTTTGACGAGGGCAGTCTCTGTGCTGTGGTACCTACGAAACCAGACTGATAAATATAAAAGCGGTTGTTAATTGCTACGAAGCTATTTAATTGTTGGAACACAACTTTTTCGATCATTTTACCGATAAATGGGAGATTAGAGATTGGTCTGTAGTTTTGCATCAACATGCTGTCTAGGTTCTTCTTCTTTAGTATTGGTTTGATAACTGCTGTTTTTAAGCTTCTGGGGAAAACACCTGATAGGAGGGATGAGTTAATTATTTTGATCAGATCTTCTCTGATGGCTGGGAGGACCTTTTTTAGAAAATTACAATATATCAAAGCAGCAGGTGGCAGAGCTTAGTTTGTCAATAATTTCATCAAAGCTTGTTTGATTTATTGTTTGGAAGTCGAGTTTTGCACAATTTTCTCTCAGCGCGTCGGTACTCCCTTTTTTCATTACATACTGTACCAGTGGATTGTTTCTCCAATGAGACTTCTTTTTACTAGAGATGGTGTTAACCTTAAGGGGTGCAATCTTATCTATCATGTCTAAGATTTTGGATAGAAAATCATCAGTCAGTTTGTTTACTGAGTGTGTGTTGGTGGATGTTGGTGATTTAGATAAGGTTGGAGTGTACATCAGTTTAAAGTTTTCAGCTGAGTTTTCTTTAAGGATGTGTTTTTTAACAGTGGATTTACTCTGATTAGATATGTTGGCTAGGATGGTGCTTTCAAATGAGATGCAGAAATTGTCAGATAATGTGATATCAGTTACGGCAATGCTAGAGATATTTAAGTCTTTGCTAATAAGTAGGTCCAGAGTGACCTAATCCAAAAAAATTAATGAGCCAATGCACAACCGAGGACACAAAGTTATGAAGGCATCATTTAGTGCTTTTGTTCCGCTGTCTTGGGGTTTATCAGTATGAATGTTGAAGTCCCCCACAATTGCTATGTTGTCATAGTCTAGGCATATTGCAGAGCAAAGGTCATTGAAGTTGTTATAAAAGTTTTTGTTAAGTTTTGGTTTTGGTGGTCTGTATATGTTTACAAATATGACTTTGTTTGGTTCATTTATTTCAGTAGCTAAATTTTCAAAGTTGCTGAATTCACCTAGCGATACCTTTTTTGAAGTTTAAAGATTTATGAAAAATTGTGGCCAGACCACTGCCTCTTTTATTTTTCCTGGTCTCACTAATGAAGTGATAATTATTTGGGCATGTCTCTATTAATACATTTTGTTCTTTATTTTCATCAAACCAAGTTTCTGAGAGAAATAGTGCATGTATATAATCTGTGATGATGTAGTCATCGATTAGCAGTGATTTTTCTGATAGTGATTGTATGTTTTGTATAGCGGCATTAATATTTATTTCCGAGATCAAGAGATTCTGTTTGCAAGTTATTATTTTTCAATACTGTACTGCTCGGTTATTTGTCATTTTAGTGTGTGAATGTGGCAAGGTACACAACGAGGGCCTGGGCGGGGATTTGATCCCACGACTCCCAGGTGAAAGTCATGTGCGCTAACCGGTCAGCCAAAGGGAATCCCTGTGGCCAAGCAGCCGGGGTACGTGATCTATTGGAGCCACAGTGACAGGACCTCCACACTGTCACATCTCTCCCCCTCTTATCACAAGCATGTCCATGTGCTCCCGTGCAGGGTGCCACCAATTTCAAATCCATGGACTTATTACCAGTCTCACATGGACCCTGCCAGCAACGCCAAATGTGGCATGGTACACAACGAGGGCCTGGGCGGGGATTTGATCCCATGACTCCCAGGTGAAAGTCATGTGCGCTAACCAGTCAGCCAAAGGGAATCCCCCTCTTATATCAAGCACATCCTCGTGCTCCCGTGCAGGGTGCCACCAATTTCGAATCCATGGACTTATTACCAGTCTCCTGCCAGCAACGCCAAATCCCTGTGGCCAAGCAGCCGGGGCACATGATCTATCGGAGCCACAGTGACAGGACCTCCACACTGTCACATGAACATCTCTTTTTTTATAATAACCGGGATTTTACTTTCAAGGTGAGAATGAGAGTACGAATGACAGAACACCACCTTTTGTCTGACAGTGTTCGGTCGGTATCAGATGTCTGATATGGTGAGTTGAATTGGAGAGCAATGTTTATGTCTGAAATGCTGTTCCCATGTAACAAACAATTAACATATCATTTTTTCTCCTCCAATACCTGTAAGAAGGATCAAATGCTCTTTTGGAACTCCTTGAAAGAGCATCCTTCATTCTTGGGTTTGGGTTCCAGCCCGGTTAGCCTCTGCACCGCTCCCCCCATGATAATCTTCACAACACTCACCTTCTCCGTTGCTGTCATCAGGCTGCTTGCCTTTCCGCCTGGAAACACCTTCACCTGCAGAGGAAGGAAAACTTAAATCCTAACCGTCAATCCTGGGAATCCTCCGGATTCCTCCTGGTCATCCTACAAAGAACAACAGACAGTCTTTTGACACCACACGCCCACCTCCAGCCAATCACAGGTTTCAGTTTCTTACTTACCTTCCACCAAGCAACACTCCTCCAGACTACAAGTAATATTCTAACTTACCACACCATATCACCAGATCCTCCTCATCCTGTTTACTTCCATGCCTACTCCTCTTGCAGTTCAACCCAGTTCCCTGGTTCCTCCCGAGACAACCCGCAGATCTCTGCTAAAATAAAATTTTGTTTTAAGAAAACATCACCTGTCTACTGTGTCTGGCGTTGTAGTGACTCTTGAGTTCAGAAACTAATCACGTCAATCCCCTGATCAACCAAAACACATTGAATTGCATTGTTGTTGAAGAATTGCTATAAAACTAAAGTTGCCTTGCCTTGAATACATGAATGGTTTTGGGGAACAAGTGGCCTGAACAGCCCTGAAGTTTCATCCCTCAGACCAGCCAACTTCATATCAAAACCTATTATAATTAAAATCATGTAATTATGACCTTACATTTAAAAGCTACAACAGCCTATGAAACCTTGTAATTCAGAATATTTTCCTAAAAGTGTTCACATCTACATGTGTTCGTATCTACATAAGTCTTTATAACACATCCATTACACATCTCTAATAAGTCCCTGAGTAGAGTCTGCTCTCCCTTTCACACTTGACCCAGTTTCCCTACCCTACACATACAATTCTGTAAAACGTTAGTCCATTTGATATGGAAAACACATTTGAGAAAACCAGTTAGGATATTTAAATGGCAAAACATGTATCCTTATTCCATATTAGTTTAGTTCTATTGTTTTCTAAATGTGGTCTTTGTGGAAAATCGTTGTCATACTTTTAAAGAAAATAAATAACAGCTCACACCGTCATTTGAGCATAGAAATTGTTTTTATTGGGACTTCTGCTGGCTTGTTTATACCCCTTGTTTTTCCATACGGACAAGAGAAATCCTCTCACCACCACGGATTCCTGAGCCATTTCCAAAGCCTCTGATTATTATTCATTTCAGTTTTTATTATATTAGTGCTGAATCAGCTAGCAGGGCACTTTTCATGAACAGGTCTACATTATGCTCTTCATAATATTAATACTAATAATATTAACTCGAGTATTCCTGCCCACTCTGGACTTGTGGAATGTTATTACTCAAATTGCTTGTGCTGGATTTTCCTTCTAACTCTGAGGAGCTAAAACACAGAGTTTCCCAGTTATCCGGTGTTGTACCATTTTATTATTAAAATGATATTTTATGCTAGTTGCAACAGCGCCACACAATTAATCGACTTAATAATTATTTGGTTTGCAGACAAAGTTCAACACCTCATCTTACCCTTTTTATCGTCCTCTTTTGTTGTCACAAACCACAGGCTTGTTTCAGTGAAAACATTGCCCATTATTGCACAGTGAGTAATGTGTTTCTAGAGCTTTCCTGTTTTAATTTTAGCCCTCTCTGCACCATCCTTGCTGAGTGCTCTGATGTGTTACATCAAGGTGCGCTGCACAAATAACTGAAAATCAAGCTGCCAGTATGGTAAGCTGGTTTTGGTGAAAACTCCATATCCTTGACATCTACTGTTGTGTATGCCACTAGTATGCGACTACACTGCAGTAGTTAAACATTTTCCCCTACTAGTTTGAACTTTTACCAAACTAGTTCAGAAGTGCCTAATTGTACAATAGTACGATTCTGCTTGCCATACACCAGCCCTCAAACACCAAGACCAAACATTAGACTGGCCCACTGGGAATCATCCAGATTCTCCAAATTACCCATTTAGGGCCTGAGAATGACAACTATGAATAATAGACATATTTCCACCAGACAAGTTCTGGGACATATATGGGCAAGAAAAGCTGAAGGGGTAAGTCAGTTGGACTGGTCCTATCAGCCTGCTGTCTTCATGCAAAAACGTCCCTTTAAGGAATTTGCTAAGACATCAGTTTATCACCACTATTTTGACTGATGAGAAGCTAATTTGTAAACACCCAAAGACAGCAACAGCAGCAGAGAAAAATAAAAGATCAGCAATGGAAGAAGTAGAGATGGTTGCCTCGTCTCTGTTTCCAGTGTTGCTATACACCGCTTCACCAGCTACTCCCCCAATTTTAGAAAGTTGGCTGTTTGGTGATGTTTACTGATATCATTTCCCACTGAGTTAATAGAAAGTTCCGCCCAGCGATTCTGCAAGGCCACTTCTAAGTACATACCCCAAGCCAGGTATGCAATTGGTTTCCTGAAATGGTCCAGAAACCAGTATAATTATCCAGATGTTCCAATAGTGGAAACACACCTGATATGGACTGAAATAGGGAATGTTAACATGCAATTAGTCATTGAGTGCCTTTGAAAAATATCTATATAGAGCTAGGCACATTCCTGTCATTGTGTGGATCATCAGCTCATCTGGTTACTAAAGTATCCAAGAGTCAACTGAAAGGTCTTCTGTAGGACAACAGAAGCTTTGTCTAAATAGAATGATCAGTGTGTTTACATGCACTAAGAGAAAACCGTCTTATTGACATTGTCAAGTTGAATTGGACCTTTGAAATGCATGTATAGATTTTCGACTGGCTGAAGTCGAACTGAGCTGGCCTAGTATTAATCGAGCTAACACACCCAGATAATGTGATTAGAAAATCAGATTTCTTTGCATGCAAATGCCAACACAGCTTAGCCAAGCTATTAGCGGTCTGGGTGCCCCCCCTTTGGGAAGTGGTGAAATCACAAAGGTGGGAATAACAACACCGGAACGAGCAGCATCAATGGGTCTAACACATTCAAACAGCACAGTACTTACAAAATCTACGCTGCAGCGTTGTTGTTGTCTTTTCTCATTTTGCATACCCTGCTTTTCCTCAATCTCACTGCTGCCACCATATGTTTAGTATCTGTGTCCTCTAGTCCAGCTGTAAGAATGGCAAGATGAGAAGGTGCATGTCACCACCTTGCTTTGTGGACTTGAACACAGTTCATTCCATAATTCAATTTTTTTGAGTGACATGGAACTTGGGATAAAAGCTCCCATTCCGGTTGAGGTATTTGCTTGATTTTTGCCAAAAGACTCGATTTAGATGTGCACGTGCAATGTGCCGATTGATCCTAATCAGAGCAACACATCTACATGTACGACAGAAACAATTAGGATCTAAGCATCTAACTGACTGAATTGCTTTGGCAGAGGAACTAGAGAGCTTTGCACCAAAAGACTGTCAGGAAATTTTAATGAACTGAAGATGTTTGAAAAACATCACCACAATGTCTGAATTCATTACTGATTACTGACAAAGGGCTTCTCCCATCCCTATCTGTGTATGATTCTTGGCTGTATACAAATGTTCTTCTGATGCTACAGTAACCATTAAAAAAAACTGTTTTTTCTTTCCTCGACTTTTGTACCTTTCTCCCCACAGAGGGACATCTGCCTGGGTTTTGCTTTTAGGATAAGGTGATCTCAGGATCATGAGAAGCCTGGCTACAGAAAGTTAAATTAAACATATAGTTGCATTATACTGCCTTTGGTATCTTATCAGGTCCTAGATTGTATAATGCCTTTCTCAGCATAAAAGAAAAAGTCATAGTCTACTGCAGTGGTTCCTAAACTTCCCTGTCTCTGACCCACAAAAAAAGAATTTAAGAGGCTCGTGACCCCAGCTCATGATTGAACATACAAGCATCTTTTCTTAGTCACTTAAAAAGTGGTACAATGGCAACATAATCAACATCAAAACCCAGTATATCGACCAATACAAGCTGTTTATCATCTTTCTTTTGATTCATAAAATGGAGATGCCTGCTCATTGCCATTTCTGGTATTGATATTATTTTCTCAACAGACTCTCGGTACCCAGCACTTACGTGTTTGTGATCCAAAGTTGGGTCTTGACCCAAACATAGGGAACTGCTGATCTAATGTATTACAGCCCAGTTCAAGGCTAGTTTGAAGAGATAGTCAAATAGTAAGTGTTGTGGTCTTCCACTGATTTCTTCCCCTCCTGTGCCTGTTTTTTTCCGCAGGTCGGGTGTGGCCATGCCATTTGGCTGTTTAACAGTTGGGGAAAAGAAGGAATACCACAATCCTTCGGATGTGACTGATAAATATGACCTGGGTCAGATTATCAAATCGTGAGTGTCTTTAAATCTGCCTGAAAGATCTAAGCGGTGCTTTTGCACATTTTATACCAGCAAATTTGTCTTTCCAGGGAGGAGTTCTGTGAGATCTTCAGGGCCAAAGATAAAGCAACAATGAAAATGTACACGTGTAAAAAATTCCTGAAAAAGGATGGAAGAAAGATCCGGAAGGCTGCCAAAAATGAGATTCTTATCTTGAAGATGTGAGTTCTTCTGAACGATGTTTTGAGAAATTGGTTTTCCATTTCATCTGTGCGCTTTTAAATATTATTTTTTATGCAAAATAATGAATAGTAAATAGAAAGATACTTCCAAGGTTAAAAAAGAAAACTCACCCTTTTTTTATCTAGATCTGTTTTTGTTTCACTGCTGATTATCTTCTTTAAGTAAATCCTGCTTTAGAATAAACTTGTTGAACAATTTTTTGCTGACAGAGAGATAAAGTAACTATATTCTCTTTCTAAAACCTTTGAGAACACAGAGCTGTTTTCTTCTGAAAATACCACTTTAGACATTATGGTAACAGGCTTCTGCACGCTCTTGGTTTTCATGCTCAAATCATCATCATTGGTTTTGAAAAATCTTAAAGGCATGCTCAGAAGCTGTTGGTAATGAGTTGCAAATCCTCAAAAAAAAAGAGTTTGCATTAATGTTTTCCATATTTGGGAATTATGATTTGATCATGTTGATATTTTGTGTAATAGACACAAAGTAGATCAAATAGGTCCAGTTAAGGAACAATACGTCAAAACAGGGTTTCTGACATTCTTTTTACAAATAAAGATCTCAAAAATGTGGTGTGCACTTAAATTCTGCCTTCTTTTACTCTAATTGCACAATAAAATACAATAAATAAAATCTAGCACAGCCAACTACTTCCCTAAGTCAATTTATTGAATATAGCTTCATGTGTCTGTTATCTCAGCACAGAATGAATCCATGTTTTCTGAGAGGGCCTTACCAGTTGGGTCGGTAATAAAGTTGTAGAGAAGTTATGAAGAGGGTTAGGTTATGAAACAAAACTCCAAGTTTTGATTCTCTGATCACTACATTCCATTGAAATAAAAAAAAGAACTAATGTTCACTGATGCGCTCCATTAAATGAATTTGCATGGGTCAAAAATGCTGTAGGAGGAAAAGCTTTCATTTTAGAGAATGAAAAGTATCGACTCAGGCTTTCAAATACAAACTTACAGTTCAATGTTCTGAACTGTATTCATAATACTGAATAAACCATGTATCATTTTCCTTAAAAGCTTATGGAAACTTTTTGCCAGGTTCCATTAATCCCTCTAGCCATAGTTGTTTTTTTTTTTTTACTTCCTGGTGTGTTGATTACAGTTATGTAGTATCACACCAATCAGGTATGAGGCATAGCACTGATGATACATAAATGTCCCAAAACGTGACTTTCTTCTCACTGAATGACTCAGCTGGGTTCAGTGAATGAGGAGGTAATTTAGGAGGCTGCTGTTGTCCTAAATCAATCATGTATTTACAAAGGAAACAGTTTGTTGCATGCTGAGCTGTTTATCACCAGTCTGCTGCATTCTTATCGCTGTCCTTGTTCATGGGACGGTAGCAAATATTACAGCTGAATGATGAATGTCAAAAATTTAGTTTGGAATTGCGTCTTCATCACTTTGCTGCTTTAACTGATCTCTCCCTATCATCGGCTGTCTGACACCCCTTCCTCAGGGTGAAGCATCCCAACATCCTCCAACTGGTTGATGTCTTCGAGACCAAAAAGGAGTACTTCCTCTTCCTTGAACTGTGAGTTTAGATGTCTGACGTGCCAGGGGGGAAAAGGCTCGTAGCTCGTCTCTTCCGCAGCTCGGCCCAGAGCTGCTTCTGTTGATCTCACGCTCCTAGGGAATGAGCCGCTGTTGCTCAAGGCCCAGCAGATATACGAGAGCAGCTCTCAGCTCCACATGATTTGGTATTCAGATGCGATCACTAGTTTCCTCTATTCTCTAAAACTTTTTCCGTCTTGGGGAATTGGATGCATTTCTTTGGAAATTCTTAATGCGGAAATGAATGTTTTCTCCCCACTGGGAGGACTTGAGGGATACTAATTATGCTAAAAAAAAATCCAGCAATCAGAATCATCCACGGTGAAATTATAATCCACACTTCCCCCAAGGATGCTTCTCAATTCTTAGAAAGACATAAATATGTTCTTGTAGTAAAAGTCAGTTTTTTTTAAATTACAGTGAGTAAAAAATAAAAAAAGGTTTCATCTGGCTGATTTTCTTTAGCTCTGTTGCTGCTGAGTGGCAACTGTAAGATAAAATTAGATAAAAATGTAAAAACAATGAGTCAGTGACATTACAGCTTGTGTCATAGCCAAACATGTAACACATTACCGGGCTTTGCTCTCCCACCTCTCTGCAGCGCCACAGGCAGAGAGGTATTTGATTGGATCCTGGACCAAGGCTACTACTCAGAGCGGGACACCAGCAATGTGGTGCGTCAGGTCCTGGAGGCTGTGGCCTACCTCCACTCCCTGCACATCGTTCACAGAAACTTGAAGGTAACATGCTGTGGATGACAGGGTGCTTACTTTAGCACTTGGTCAGTCTCACTTTGGTGGCAACACTTTTAAACTAAAGCACTGATATGGAATAATGGCAGAGGATGGCAAAAGTCCAGATATGTGGCCCTCTGAGAGAAAGAGAGAGGTCATATTTCAGTCTTTTGCATATGTGCAGGATCTCTATTTCCTTCTTTGACAGCCAGCTCAATTGCCCTTAACTTTAAGACACACTTCGTAACCTTGCAGATATTTGCCCTCTGTCACCCTCTCAAGGCTTGCGGCTTAACTTCACTGTCGTAAAATCAAATCTCTATGGAACGGATCTGAAGAAGTGTACTGACGGTTTTTCAAGCTCATCAGCCAAAACATCAAACTAACAGCGTGTCAGTTTTTAAAACATCGAACAGTTTCTCTGGCACTGTATCACATCATCATGCTCGAAGAACCTAAGAGCAAAAATGTATTACTTACCAGTTAAGCAGCAACACGGCTAGTTCAGCATCCATACAGCCTGCTGTATCTCTAACTTTCCCACTCATAGTGGCTGACCACACAAAACTGAAAAGTCTTAAAGGAGACATATTATGAAAAAAATCCCTTTTACTGGGATTTGGGGTGTTATTGTGTGTCTCTGGTAAATATACATGCATATAAATCTGAAAAAAACAACATCCATGCTGTTTGAGTGAGATTGGGTTTTCTTAATTGATCCTGCATTCAGTCTCTCATTGAGCTGTTCAAAACCTGTCCGGCTTTCTACATCACAAGCCGGAATATTGGAATATCCACACCTCCTAAGAGCGCTGTCTCCACATCCTCAGAGCACTGTTTCCACCCACCAGGTACAGCAGTAAACAAAAGTTACCATTCAGATAATGGAACATCATGTTGAAGCTCCACGCAAAATGCTCCGTTTTTGGCTGGTCATAAGATCTCATAACAATTCATCAGGTCCCAATCGAAGAGGACGGAAGAGCGGCATGGGTTGAACTTTATTTTTTATGGTAAGATGCTGGTGGTAAGGGCGGGGAAGACGGGAGATCTGCCGCCGAACTGAGCTGCTGAAAACCGGGAAGAAGACGAGAGATCTGCCACAGAAGAGCAGCATAGATTTTTTTTTTTTATGGTAAGAAGCTGGTGGTGAGGGGGGAAATACGGAGGACCTGCCGCAGCAAAGGAATACTCAAACTCCAGGCGGAAGACGATAGACGAGCCGCCGATCTGAGCTCCTCCAACCCAGGGAAAGACTGAGGACATGCAGCCGCACGGAGCTCAAAGAGCGGGGTCTCCGCAGTGCTAGAGAGCTGGATTCAGCAAGATCGAGCTGGAAGGCTTTAGAGTCGGTGTCTCAGGATGATATCACAGTGTCAGGTAAGCAGTTAAATATATTCTTCTAACTTTAAGTAATTTCTTCAATAACCATTCAGAAGTATCTTGCTGAAATCTCTGAGTATCAGGTTCTCAGGAGACTCCCCTACTACGGGAGCAGATTCTGGTTCAAACATGTATGGTTAACCTACTTTTCTTAGTTTTTTTTTTTTTTTTTGCATTATTGAATATTTTTTGTATGGTTGAATTATAATTTTTTTGTATGGTTGAACAACTTATTTGTATTTTTTTTTGTATGGCAGAATTTTTTTTGTATGGTTGAACTACTGCAGCAGCCATGTCTGTAACTTTCACACATAGAGGTAACAGTCACTATGTAGAGGGTGACACGAGAATCAATTGTCGCCCCCGTCCCGATCCCAAAAAAATACTCCCGTCACGTCCCAATCACGTGACAGCCCCCCCAAAAAAATCTTGTCCCGAAAAAATCCCGAGAGAAAGACTCCCGTCCCGACCCGAATCCCGTAGATTAGTAATTTACCTCCTATGGCGCTCGCTCCCCCCACCCCCCCTTTAAACCATAGCCTAGCACAGTATCAAAGATCATCTATTTAGCTTTATCTGCCGTCTTTAACCATATCCTGAATTCTTGTTTGGCCACCTTACCACGTCATGAATGGACTCGACTCGTCTGACTACCAAAGTATTAATGCTGCGTTCGAGAGCCCATCCAAACCAGTGGGACTTGTCCTACCTGAAATGTACTAGCTCCCACTTCTAAGCGTTCGAGGCAATCGAAGTGGAATGTAAACAGAAAACATGGACGACCACCGCGCTAAACAGATAGTCGCTTTGTTTATGAAGAGGCATGCTAACAGATAATGACATTCACACCATAATAAGAAAAACAAGTTGTGTTAAAATTACAGTGTCTAAAACAACACTACAAGCAGAGAAGTACAGTTTATAGCCTATTCGTTCAAGTTTTACCTCTCAGGACGCGAGAGTCCGTGGGCGCCGCCATTATCCTTCGACTTAATTTTGGTGAAGTCGGGGTACGTCGCATTACCCCGAGATTGCAGGAAGGAGGTTCCACTTCGACAGGCATTCCAGTGCACTTTTCCTATTTGGAGGTAGGATAAGTCCCATGTCCCACTGGTTTGAATGGTCTCTCAAACGCAGCATAAGATACACACATTTTCAGTCGGATATGATATGCTTACCAGTTTATCCAGGTGGTGTAGCAACACCGTAGCAGTTTCAGTTTTGGTGCGTGCAGTAGACCCGATGGAATTAAACTAAAGATAGATGTAAAAAAAAACAAAAAAAACAATTCTAATTTCTGGTTTCCCGTCCGATTCCGTGGATTTTTTCCTGTTCCGTCCCAATCACGTTACCAATAGCGAAATTGACTCCCGTCCCACGGGAATCCTGCAGGAATCCTGTGACCCGTGGGAATCCCGAAAAATTGTCACCCTCTATCACTATGAGAAAAGATCGTAGAAGCGCACAGAGCGAGCAGGCAGCAGGATCCGGCAAGAGGTGCGCTGTTATCAAGGACAACGTAACAGGGAAACAGCCATGAGCTTTAGGGTACAGCTCCACGCCTCAGCATGCTGCAACTTTTCTTACCCCTAATTCACAGCGAGCGCAGAATCAATGCGCCCCAGTATTAATTATCATAAGGAGCCTTCTACAGTAGTGAAACTCCGGCAGCTCTCAGCTCTGGCAGCCAAAGTGTCTTTTCCTCGCTTCTTCTGATAGCGTCTTCTTTGGTTTCTTTGGTGGATCTCCCATGGCTCAAGTCTGAAAAAATGCAGGTTTATTTACTATATCATTAGGTAGCGTGTAGGATACTTCCATTAAGCGAAACTCAGTCAGTACATCCAGGGACGAAGTCCATTGGTGAAAAGTTCTATAGCATGGTAAACAGCAGGAGGACCCTCCCATGTAGTTACAGCTCTGAAAATTAACATCAAAAATGGTATTGTGTCATATAAACGTTACAAAAACACATTGTTTTATGGTGTACAAGTTATGAAAATGGTCTTTAAAGGCTGCATTATATTTGTTTCTCTGTGTGTTTTCCATGATATGGTGTGTGCATGAAAACTACCGGGAGTGTTTTCTTTGGTGCATAATCTTTCCCCACATGTCTGTCTCACTTTTGTGCCTCCTGCTATAGTAAACAGCTCTTAGTCAGTAAAAGATGTATTAATTAGCAGCATCATGGTATAGGCCGCAGGGTCCAAATTTTCTTTACTTATGTGGGTGACTGTGGCTCAATGGTAGAGTAGTTGGCTTGCAATCGGAGGGTCGTAGGTTCAATTCCAGCTTTCTCCAGACACATGTCGATGTGCCCCTGGGCAAGGCACTTAACCCCCAAATTCTACATCGTCCTCCTGAGCCATGTTGGCTATCGGTGTATGAATGGGTGAATGTGGCTTCAATGTAAAGCGCTTTGAGTGGTTGGTAAGACTAGAAAAGCGCTATATAAGTTCAGTCCATTTACAAAACATTTCATTTATCATTGTTGGGCAGATACATTTTTTATACTTCACAATAAAATGTCATTTGTCAAATATCAAAATGTCAATGTAGTTTGGATAGCAATAAAAAAAAAGTTTTTTTTAGCTTGCAAGTACCTTAGCCAAAATAATTTTGGCTTAGATTTTGACACCACTAATTTAAACTACTGAATCATTTTTTTAAAAACATAACTCAGGTATATAACATATTTATGCTAATGTTTTCTTACAAAACTAACCCTTAACTTGTTTTTAACCTAGCTCTACTTGAAGAATTCTTTTTACTTTTGCAGTTCTACAGAGTTGTTATCTTTACCACCACTGGGTGATGCCGGGTGTTGACTTCATTTCATTTTTACTTATAATTAACTAATTCATTAATGTCCCTCTGAGTTTTACTATAGTCAAAATAATTCTGCTTTTTTTGCTTGTTTTTATCAGAATGAAATGTATATATAGGATGTAAATAACACGTGACATATAAATAAGTTCTGTTAGCAATACAATCAAAAATATGTGTTATATTGAAGGTAATGAGTTGGAGTGAAGTTTACTAACAAGTTAAAACACAGAAATAGGTCAGTGTTAGGTCATTTTTGCATTCTTGTGTCTGTCAATTTCTGGCCATGACAACTTTGTATTTCTATGCTAATGCTGTTGGATAGAACCTTAAAGCTGTTGAACATTATCACATTAAAACTTGGATAATTTACCATGATGCAGCAGTAGAGCAGGTGGCCCTACACAGAGGTCTCCGTGGGTTCATCTCACGATCTCGAGACATTTGCTTCATGTCTTTCACTCATCTCTCTCTGTCCATTTTCTGTGCACATTAGCTTGTCAAAAATGACCTAAAAGTCTGAAAGGTTTGTCAACGAAGTAATGAATGTTTTGCAGATTTGATGGGTTCAAATGGTTTCTTGGATTTTGATTGATGAACGATATTCCGATATCTGTTGTACATCTTTGTTCAAAAGCTTAATCATAATGCAGCACAAAAAAAAAAATAATCTTTTGTTACTGATTTATTTGTATGTTGCACAAAAAACATTTATTTCACTAATTAAATATGGCTTTGTAATTTGACCTTTATCAATAGTTGGAGAACTTGGTCTACTACAACCGTCTAAAGCACTCCAAAATTGTCATCAGTGACTTTCATCTGGCCAAGCTCGAGAACGGGCTCATCAAAGACCCCTGTGGGACGCCAGAGTACCTGGGTGAGATTAGAAACTGTGGTGAATCAGATGTAATGTGGCATCTGGTTTTGTGTAATTGATGATGTTTGTGTTGCACTGCGCAGCTCCTGAAGTGGTTGGCCGACAGCGATATGGCAGACCTGTGGACTGCTGGGCGATAGGCGTCATCATGTACATACTGTAAGTTATTTTTTTATTTATAAGATAGGGATATTTGAGATCCACACGGTCAAAAATAGGGGTACAGAATGGGTACAACAATGTGCCCCAAGCTACAAAAAAGAAATGAACACAGTCTAAGGACAAATATTGTACTTCAGGGTAATTATCTGTACCCTTTTCAATGTTTGAACCGTACATACATGTTCCTCAGTAACAGAATGTACATTTTTGCACCATTTCTTGGATAGGGTACCATTTGTGGTGACTATCTTTTTTACACTAAAAATAAACGTTTTGGGTGAAAATTTTAAAAATCTATATAAATAATTTCTACCCAACTGATTTAGTTCGATTCAGCAATAAAGAAATTTGTTGAGTGAACTAAATGTAAACATTGAATGTAAAATTAATTATATTATAAGGACCTGCAAATTCCCTTTTTTCATTAAAAAAAGTGAAGGAATTGTATAACTGAAATCATTATAACTGTTAGGGTAAAAAATAGTGGTTTAACCTAGAAAGAATCACACACAGGGGTCGGAGAGAAATTGAAGTTAAATGAGCTCTGCAGTGGGAAATAGAATAAAGTAAAGTTCTGCAGAGGGAGACCAGGAAGATTGTCTTGTTGACCGTTTGTCTGTTCTCCTTTCAGCTTCTCAGACAGTCTCCCAGCTCTGTCTCCTGATTACACAGCTCTGTCTCCTGGTCTCAAAAGGCCCTCCCACTGCAGTCTCTCATACACCCTAAGAAAATAATAATACAATATTGTTATTTTTCCCTAACAATAACACGGGTAAAGAGAGCAGCTCACCTCACAGCTAGAAGGTCCTGGGTTCGATTCCTGCCGGGGACGCTGTGGGTGCTGAGGGTGTGTTTCTTCCTCCATATCATCAGCACCCACACCCTGGGTGGGGTTGGCGAAAGGGCATTTCTGTGTGGAGCTTGCATATTCTCCCCATGTTCCCTTTAGTAGCTAATGTGATCTACTCCCACAAAAACATGTACCGGTTCTGGGCTGTATAGTGCCTCCTCCTGGCTGACCGGGGAGCCTGAAGGGGTTGGGGAGGATCTGTCTGGAATAACATGATCCTTCCACGTGCTATGTCCGGCCGGGTAAACTCTGCCCCCTCAGGTGACAAGAAGGGCCTGCTCACTCCTCAGGCAAGAAGGAGGCTTGAGCTTCAGTGCAGGGCCCTCCCACAGTTGGCAGAGGGAGAGCAATGCCCAGGACTGGAATTAGGTAGGAACACTGGGGTGATAAATAATGGAAAACACCGTAGGATAAAGATATATTTTAAAAAACCCCACTGAAAATGAAGTCATATGTGTTGTTAGATACAAATTTTCTGAGTTATTGTGTAGCAAAGTGGTTAGTGCAGGTGCACAGGAAACAGAGGTCCTTTTCTCAGTTTGAGTCCCATCCCCTGCTGTATATTTTTGTGCCTTGTAGAAATCCAAATGTATTATGTTGACCCAACATGTTTACATTTAGTTCACTGAACAAACTTTTTTATTGCAAAATTGAAGAAAATCAGTTGGGTGGAAATTATTTACACAATTTTATTATGTTCACCAAACAAGGTCTTTTTTTTTGTACTAAAAAAAATACATCCATTAGCAAAACAATATTTCTGTAAATGGACTTATGGATAGTTTTATTGTTATCAAATTTTTTATTATATTTTAACTTTTTTCAAATAAACAAATGGGCAACTATTGGCTATATTGTGGTTAGGTGATGTGTCAGTCATGTGAAAATAATAATGATTGGCTGTCAAGGTAGCCCTGATAAAAGGTACAGACTAAAATAATACATTTTCGGTGTACCACAGCAGTGACAACACTATGTTCCACTAAATACTATCTTGTTGTACAATCAACTTGATATCACAGGCCACTTTAGATCACAATACTGGCATCTATGAATACTTTTCACATCAGATAAAAATCTGGTAAATTTTATGCACTTGGCAGATTTAGGTCCAAAGTAATCTTGTTTTTTTCCGAGTGGAAGTATTATTGTGTTTTGGAGCAGTCCACCCAGAGTCCGGGGTTAAATCATATATGTGGAGGGAGCTAAAGATTAGGGTTATGGCAAGGATGCTTTCAAACCTACCAGGTAAATTGTCAAAATCCCAGAGAAAGCATGCAAAAATTAACTAACCCTGACCCTATAAAAAAGGTTTGATAGCTGTAATCCAAATTAATGTTTTTCCTCTGATTTAATGGGGAAGTGTGTAGATATTTTAAACAACATTTTAACTACATCTAAATAAAAACAGATCAATTCTGTTTTTTTCTCAATTGTCCTTTTTATTGTTTTATTATCTTGAGTCTTCTGTTTTGCTTATTTTTTTTAGAGAACCATCTTCTAGGTTACAGAAAAGAATTTTAGTCCTACAATAAATCTGATCAATCTGATAATCCAAATCTAATTTTGTTAGAATTTTATGTTGAGTTTGAAACTACTACGTCGATCAGACAACCTGCTACACTTTTATCCATGCTCTTGGAATAAAATAAATCCAAAATTTTCAGTTAGAATTACTAGATTGGGTCTAAATTACAAAGTTTGGCCTAAATTTACTAGCTTTCTTAATTGTGTTTTATATTGCTGTTTTTTGTAAAGTGACCTTGCGTGTCTTGAAAAGCACTTCAAATTAAATTAATTACTATAATTACTATTATTAAACGAAAAAAATCCATTTTAAAAATCAGTGTTAGCCAGGAGAATCTAAAACAGTTAATCAGTGTTCCTTTGTAGCATTCTAAGATGTGGTCGGTATATTCTTACACTGATTTGCTAAATCCAAACTCCCCTTTTTTACCACAGTTTGTCAGGCAACCCTCCTTTCTACGATGAAAGTGATGATGACGATTATGAAAACCATGACAAGAACCTGTTTCGAAAAATCCTTGCGGGTGATTATGAGTTTGACTCTCCGTACTGGGATGAAATCTCTGATTCAGGTACTTTTGATGGCAATGAACTCTCCTGTCTTCCTTGCTGTTAACTTTTCAAAGCAGTTTCTGGTTGTGTTCTCATCCTGTCAGGAGGTAAACTCTTTTCTTGTTGTGTTTCCTTCATGTGATTTTACTCTGACAGCTAAGAACCTGGTTGCTCGTTTGATGGAGGTGGATCAAGACCAGAGGCTGACAGCCCAGGAGGCTATAAACCATGAATGGTAGGCGGAGCGTTTTTAATGAATTGTTCAGTAAATCAGTGCTTACATGATAAAACATTTCTCATGAGGGAAAAAGTTTAAATCTTAATCAAAAAAGGATTACTTATCCTTACCAGTTTGGGCAGATTGTTGTTTACTGGTTGTAAGCTTGTTCTGCTTAGCTGTACATGAGAGGTATTTCCAACAAATTATAAATTTTTAGTTAGCTAAATACAATCTATACCTTTGGGATAAGGAGTACTGAGCCAAAAAAAACCTTTTACAACAACCCTTAAACATACATGTGTCTATGAAAGAGTATTAATTAGTACCTTGTACCAAAAAAGAAAACAAAAAAAACAAACAACTGCTCTGCTGAGAGGATAACTTTTGTTTTCATCTTCTTTGTTCGTCAGGATCTCCGGTGGTGCTGCTTCCGATAAGAACATCAAGGAAAATGTGTGTGCACAGATAGAAAAGAACTTTGCGAGAGCTAAATGGAAGGTGAGACTTTTTGTTCTCTTCCCCCAGAAGCTGGAGTCATTTTAAGATTCGGTTCTCATCGTATTGCCTTTAAAGAAGGATGCTTAGTAGCACAAATAGGACCTTGAAAAAGGTTTCATAACACTTTTTTTTCCAAATTTTGTCACATCACGGCCATAAACTCTGATGTTAGTGGAACTATATTTGAAAGAACGAAGTAACACATAGTTACAGTGGGGCAAATTAGTATTTGGCAGCAACCCATTGTGAAAGTTGTCCTAATTAAAAAGATGAGAGCAGTCATTCATTTTCATCATAGGTACACACCTTTTGTGAGAGACTGAATTGAAAAAAAACATCCAATAAATAATTTGTATGATTTTTAAATAATTTGTTTGTATAAAGGTGAAGAAAATAAGAATTTAGCACCTACTAACAAGCAACGACTCACATGTCCCACTCCCACTAGGGCCGGAACGGTTGAAAGGATAGGTTTACAACCGTTCTGGCTTGTTTCCATTACCTGTGTCTGGTATGAGCCGACCCCTTTTTGGACTATCTCTGCCTTGCTCCGAAGCGTGCCAAAGAGACTCAACATGCCCACCTAAGGACTGATTGGTCCGGTACTGTGATATTGCTCTTACTCCTACGTAGCAATGTTTGTTTGAAAGCAAAACATTGCTCTGGGAAACTAAAGGAATGAAGGGCTGCAGCTACGCAAGCGGCGGGAGAGAGAGGATGAGATACCGGCCACAGTTACACAAGCAGCGAGAGGGAGAGTGGATGAGCTTCCGGCCGAAGCTACACAAGCACCGGGAGGGAGTAGATCAGTTACTGGCCGCAGCTACACATGCAGCAGCGGAGAGAGTGGTTGAGATCCTGGGTACAGCTTCGGCATTTGGGACATTGGAAAACTGATTTTTATCAGGCCACCAAGAGGAATGGAGCTGGGATCGGTACTGTTATCGTCTTCCAAACACAGGTTGGAGCAGGCTCCCACCAGGTAGTGGTAGAACGGGTGAAGTCGGAACGTCACAGGACGGAGTAACCACGGTTAGTCCAGAGTGTCGGGGAGGAAGAAGGCTGGTAGCCGGTATTGCAGCAGAGAGTGGGCGTAAGTCTTGGCGAGTTCAGGCTGGAAGGCTGCAGAGACAGAGTCTCCACAACAGACTGGATGATTGCTGTTTAGATCAGTATTGGAGTGAGGAACACAGATCAGGAGCTGGAGGAATTAATAGATCAATGTCTGAGGGATGTGATGTGACTGAAAAATCTTTTAACTTCTGATAGGATCAGTGTTTTCATTATGACTTTGTGACTACTTTTTGCTAGAGCTTTTGTTAAGCTAAGCCCACCCATGTCTTCACCCACTGCCGTGCTTCTGAGATGGTAATGGAAAGACAACCATCCCGTTTTATACCATGCTGTCTCTACCACGGCTAAGACAACCCCAGTGGAAGAAGGGGCAATATATCTGTTCCTTCTTCTTTAAGAAGCTTTTCTGTTCCTCTCTTGGTTCAATGTATTAACGGCTCGTGTTTGAACTCTTGTTATCTTGTTATCTGACACTTGTCCACACCTTCAGTCAGAGTCCAACATCCACCATGGCGAAGATCAGAGTGCTTTCTAAGGACATAATTGACAAGATTTTTCACATGCACAATACTGTTTTGAGCCAGTCAACATTAGGCAAGCCGCTTGTTGAGAAGAGATCAACTGTTGGAAAAGGAACAAATACAAAGAGTCGGGACCCAGAACATAATACCCACTGTGAAGCATTGGGGTGGAAACATTATGCTTTGGGGCTAATTTTCTACAAAACGGAATTGGGCCATGTATCATTAGATTTTGGGCAAATACCTCCTTTCATCAGTGAGAACATTAGAGATAAAATGTTGTTAGGTCTTCCAGCATGGCAATGATCCCAGAGACACTGCACAGTAGAGGGTGACACGGGAATCAATTGTCGCTCCCGTCCCGATCCCAAAAAAATACTCCCGTCACGTGACAGGCCCCCAAAAAAATCTTGTCCCGAAAAAATCCCCGACCCGAATCCCGTAGATTAGTAATTTACCTCCTATGGGGCTCGCTCCCCCCGCCCCCCTTTAAACCATAGCCTAGCACAGTATCAAAGATCATCTATTTAGCTTTATCTGCCGTCTTTAACCATATCTTGCATTCTCGTTGTTTGGCAACCTTACCACGTCATGAATGGACTCGATTCATCTCACTACCAAAATATTAAGATACGCGCATTTTCAGTAGGATATCATATGCTTACCAGTTTATCCAGGTGGTGTAGCAACAATGTAGCAGTTTCAGTTTTGGTGCGTGCAGTGTAGTAGACCCGATGGAATTGCATTTTGCAGATGAGTTAATAACCACACACATTGGCACCGCATCGCAGCGTCATTTTTTAAAGCTAATTCCCTGATATCTGACAAGATAAATGTAAAAAAAAAACAACAAAAAAATTATAATTTCCGGTTTCCCGTCCGATCCCGTAGATTATTTCCTGTCCCGTCTCGATCATGTTACCAACAGTGAAATTGACTCACGTCCCGCGGGAATCCTGCTGGAATCTCGTGACCCGTGGGAATCCCGAAAAATTGTCACCCTCTACGGCACAGCCAACGTAAGAGTGCCTAATGTAAAAAACATTTTAAGTTTTGTGACCTACCCTGTCTCCAGACCTCAATACAATGGAGAATCTGTGGAGGGAGTTGAGAGTCTCCTTTGCCCTGCAAGAGTCCCAAAACATCACAGCCTCATGAAATAATGGGCTAAAATAGCAGCTATAGTGTGTGCTAAGTTGGTGAAGACCCAGACCGAAAATATTTGACCTTTGTCAGTTCCAACCAAGGTTACATTACAAAGTACTGAGATACATTTTTATTATTGACCAAATGTGTATTTTCTGCACAATTTGGCAGTTGAAGTATATCTGTGAGGAACACTCATCCTTTTAAGTTTGACAACATGGACATTCGGCGGCTAAGAAATACTTTTAGGCCCGACTGTATGACATACAGAACAATTCCAGTAAAATACTCTAAACCTTGAGGTTTTAATGTGACAGACATTCAGAGCTATCAATGGCCCTGGACATACGGCTCTGTATTGTGAGGTGTAACTTGTTTATGCATGTGGTAAAATTCCCATTTCTTCTCTCACAGAAAGCTGTGCGAGTCACCACCATCATGAAGAGACTAAGAGTGCCTGAGCAGAGTCAGACGAAGTCCACCTCCCCTGCGGCGGGGGCGCCTGCAGACCCTGCAGCTCCCCAGGCTTCCACTGATCCCTCTGCGCCTTCATCTGCTGAGGGGGCTCCTGGTGCTGGCACAGAGCCGCCCACTGAAGAGGAGAAGAGTCAACAGGCGCCGCTGGCCGAATCAATGGCAGCAGCCTCAGCTGAGGAGCCACAGTCGGCAAATATGGAACCGCAGGTGGCCGAACGCACGTCGCGTTGCAATGGGGAAGCTTCTGCTGCATTTCACACAGTTGCTGAGGCAATGGATGAGCAGGGTTGAAGCCCCCACAGTATCGGCACGGTGTGAACTCTTAGTCCCCACCGACTCCTGCACACTGTACATTAGCTGTTAGCATGGTGACACTGACTCTGCTTCTTTCTCAGTTGCAGCATTAGTTTCATCTCTTGAAGATTGTGTGCTACCTTTCCTGAGTGCTGCCTTTCTTTTTTTCTAATATGTATAGCGCTTTCACATTTTGTTGAATTATCAAATCTGTCAAACTTAAGCATTGGAGGTCAAATAGATCCGCTGTCAAGCTTTTGGCTCACACCCAAAGCATGCTTGTCTCTACAAATCATAGCAAGAGTGTATATAAGTCAGTAACATACTAACACACTGATTGTGGTTGGCCTTTAATAAGCCGACAAGGGGAAAATTGCAGAAATGGTCCCCCATGGGCCACCGTACCAATCTGTAAACGGCAAATTGAAACACAAAGAGAAGGGTACAGTGCCTGGCAAAACATTTCATACCTCCATCCTTTCCATGTCCTTATAACAAACTACAGTGTATTTTATTGGGATTTTACTTGATAAATTGAGGAAAGGCGGTTGATAATTATGAAGTGGAGAAATTAACTATATCAAAAAGCTGCCCACTTCTCTTTGCTGAATTGCACAAGCTCAGTCAGACTGAAGAGTCTGCATGCTAGCATGTTCTACAGCCAGTTCTGAATTGGATTCAGTTCTGTACTTTGACAATGCTATTCTGACACATGAATATGGTTTGTTCTAAGCTAATATGTTACTCTGGTTATCCTGAATTTGGCTCCAATTTTATTGATTTTGCAGCATTTACCAGGTTTTCATCGATGATGGTCTGATATTTTTTCCCCTCAAACAATTGTAATGATTGCGTTGAGATCGGACGGAAATGCAGACAATGGAGTCTCCTGAAGGTAATTTTTGTTAAAAAGAACCAAACCTTTCTGAGGAGAGGGCAACAAAAAAAAAAGGAAAGGTGATGAGGAACGAGTGAGATGTGACTGAAAGAAGACTGGTTAAATACTAAGGAGGAAGTGAGGAATGGTGGAGAGAAACCTGAGAACTGATTAGTGAAAAAGTAGAAGCAGGTGAGAGAGCAAGGCAATTGGGGATGGAATGCAGCTGGGCAGTGAAGCAGAATGGCAAGTATGAAACGAAGAAAAAAAAAAAAGGTATAAGCCTAAAAAATAAGATAAGACTAGACAGAAATAATCTTAAATGCATAAGGTCAGACCACAGCCAGCAACGTGTCACGTAGTAGCACGTTACTTTAAACATCACCGCTTTTTCAGTAACAACTAACGAGTTATTGTTTCCATACCAGTAATCAAATTAAAGTTACTTGTCCAAGCCACAGGACTTTACTACTTTTGTAATTTTCTTAAGTAAAAAGATATGTTTGCTACACAGGGTCAACAGTGGCAAAAGCAGTAGAAAAAACAAGCAACAGTAGTGGTAAATATGGTCATACATACAGACGTGGACAAAATTGTTGGTACCCTTCATTAATTCAAAGAAAAACTCATAATGGTCACAGAAATAACTTTAATCTGACAAAAGTAATAATAAATAAAAATTATATAAATGTTGACCAATGAAAGTCAGACATTGCTTTTCATCCATGCTTCAACGGAATTATTTAAAAAATAAATGCATGAAACAGGCCTGGACAAAAATGATGGTACCCCTAGAAAAGAATGAAAATAAATCAAACGACATTACATGCCACAACGACTTTTTCTGTCGTAATCTGAAAATCAAACAGCTGATTATAAACTCTATGCTAACCATGTTTTTTTTTATTTCAGCCCTACAAATCAGGCCCTCTAGCCAGTCTGAATTATGTACTCTGCGCCCTAGTGGAACTCTCAAGTAGTATGTGCATTGCACAAGCACATACTAGCCCAACACGCAGCCTGTTGCTGTTGTCAGCGCGAGGTTACATAAGGTAAAAAAGTATATTTCCGGCCTTACTGTGAAAATGCATTTCCAATAAAGTGAGTTTTGGCAAAACAGGTTATTGCTTTTATGTTGAGGCAGTTGGAAGTGTGATTGGCAGCTGCTGAAAGTAACTCATAATTTGTAATCTAACTTATTTATTTTTAAAATAAAGTAATCAGTGAAGTAACTATGATATCTTTGTAACTGTGGCAACACTGGGTAAGACTAACATCGAAGGGGTAACTAAGAATGATAAAATCTAAATAAATGAATAACAATAAAGAAACACAACAGAAACGCATACTAAAAGCACTAATAGATATAGCATGGAGGAGACATAGTATAAACACAAGAACAACTAAAATTCAAATCAGAAACTTAAATCAGAGAATATTTACCTTAATGAGAGAAATGAAGTGACACATAACTAACACAAAGGAAAAACGAAAGCTTCATACCTAGAGTAATTTGCATGTAGGTCAAAGAACTCAATTCTGACCAGAGCACCTTGTCCCACATGTTTGTAGTGTTGGTCTATATGGCTGGTAACAAACGGCATTACTTAATTTGTATGGTTTTCTTTAAATTATAGTTTTCTTCTTACCACTCTTCAGTTAAAGGCAGATTTATGAAGTGCGCACCCAATGGCGGTCCATTCAGTATATTCTCCCACTTGAAACGTGTATCACTGCATTTCCTTCAGAATAACCATGGACCTCCTGGCTACGTGTTTGATCAATGTTCTCTTCACCAAACCTTTCCATTTGGAATCACACCAGGGGATTGATAGTTGATCCATACTGTTCTCTTGTTCAGATGATTGATTGAACAACAGTTTGTGAGACGTTCATTGCTTGGGATACTGTTTTAAAAACTATTCCTGGTGTTTACCCTGGTCTTCATGATGCTGTTTGTTCACTGACACTCTCCAACAACAGCCCGAGAGCTTCACAAAACAGCTGGATTTACTCTGTGATGTTAATACATTAGTGACTTCTGAAAGGAATTGGCTGCTCTGAATTTTATTAAAAGACTTAAGCTTGGTTTATGCTTGACGTATGCGCGAGGACGCACGGCTTCACGTAGCCAAATTACGTCATTTCAGCAACCACGCCCCTACGGGCGGCTTCTGAGAAGCCCAAATTTTCCGCACCACGCTCCTAGGAAATTTTCTAACCATGCGGAAAAACATGGTGGACTGGCAAGAACTCTTACTGGCGGAAGTGAGATTCGTCCTATAGAGATCACTGTGATCAAAATATGTTTTGACAAGTGGTCCATCTCCTTTTTTTCTCTTTTTTGCTATCAGTAGTAATAATTCTTCCTCTTTGTTTAAGCTCACGAGTGTCACCATGTTGTTAACTACAGTGATTTCTACTTCTACTATGGTGTATTGTTGTATGCATGCCGTAGAGCCCTATGCCGCCCCCCTACAGTCTTCAAGAATATTGGCTCACAGTAGGGACAAGCCGCAAAAGCTATAAATGCTGCTAGAAGGCGTCTCGGCTGGTTCCACATGTCTCATTTTCCGTGGAATGTATATCCGTCAAGCATAAACCAACTCTAATTCAACCCCTACCAGAGTCTAACTCCACCCACATTTTCTGTTAGAAAAAATACCTCAAAATGAGGCACTTCCTGGCAGAACATTGGCTGGGTTTGGTGTGCATTGTAATTGACATGTTGACTGCAGCACTGCTTGTAGAAGCACACAGACAGCCAGAAAGATGCAGAGCATTGGCGATGCAAGCACAGAGGGGGGCAATTATGAGGTTGAAGATTTATTTTGACCTCCTTCACAAGAGGGATGGAGAGGAAGGTCCTGTGGAGAAGGCAGCCGTTACGTTTCGATTGAGTTGCAGACACCAACGTGGCCACGCTGAGCTTCTTTTATACTACACAGTGGCAGGATGGCTGATGTAAGAAATCCAAGCTAGGCCGGTAGCAATGCCTGATTCAAATTCAAGTGCAGTGTAAAGTTCAATCCTGAAGAGGGCACTCCACAATTGTTTTTTGGTACAAAACCAATATTTTTACTAAAATCTACTAAAATATCAAAAGTAATGACAGGGCATGCAGATAGCGTGCATTTATTTAAGTGATTTGCACTTCCAAGGTATCATACTAAAGGGCATTCTCTATGCTTTCGTGTTTTTTAATGGAAATATCTTTATGTTGGTGTGATCACATAAAATCCCAATAAAATAATCTTCTGTTCGAAATCGGAAAAAAGTTAAAAGGGTGTGAATACTTGTTCTAGGCAAAGTATGTTTTCTTTCCACCTGGGAAATACTTACCTTACCATTCTTGTAATGTCTACACCCTCTGCTTTATGCATTGAGCAATGCCTAGACTGGCAGCTGGGAGTTTTTAAATCCGGTTCTGTACCTTTGAATGAGGCAGCTTCACACATAAGCACAGAAACACTATGTTCCTTTTGCTAAGTTGCTCAGGAATTAATCTCCTGGCTGTTAAATGTAAAGAGCCTGTACATAGAGACCTTTGTAGAAGTAGCTAAAAACAGCATGCATTTGTTTTCAATGTACTACCACTTAGTGAAAAAAGATGTGTCGTCGCCAACTGCGTCTAACCGTACGCTGCAGCACCCAAGCTTCTTGTGAAACCTTAGTCCAGTCTGAAGTTCTTTACTAAAGCATACTATATTGCATTACCGCTCTACTCCCATGCTTTTGATCTTAGTCCCACAAAAACGAACACAGTTTTTATTGCATAGTATCCAAAATATTGGTAGCTTTTCTTTTTCTAACCACGTCACACCCTGACACCTTTAATTAGCTGATGTGATTTGTTTTCTTCTGCAATATCTTCGGTTGCTCGTACCTGCTTTCACTTGATCCTGACATTTGTACTCTAATGCTGTATAAAACGACACACGTCTTAATATGTGGCTGAAACTGTAAAAAAACCAACAAAACAAACAAAAAAACATTACCAAGGCAAATATGAGGAAAGAAAAAAAATGGGGGAAAAGTTTTTTTCGTTGAGGTTTCTTTTCTGTTTATTTGGTTTTATTTTTTATCATTTTTTTATATACAGCCCATTTACATTTATGGTATCCCTGGTAAAGATGTGTAAAACACCCTGAATAAAATAATATTTCTACTGCTGAAGCAAGGCCTTGACAGTGGTGCAATTGGTAGCACTGTTGCCTTGCAGCAAGAATCCTGGCCTTCGGTCTATCTGCATGGTGTTTGCATGTTCTTCCTGTGCTTACATGGATTCTGTCCGGGTATCCCAGCTGCCTCCCATAAACAACCAAACTTCCAAAAACATAACTGTGAGGTTAATTTGTCTCTCCAAAATTTCCTTTGTGTGAATTGTGATTAGTTGTCTGTTAGTTGTGTTTCTGTGTTTCCCCTGCAAGGGACAAGCAATCTGTCCAGGGCATACTCTGTCTCGCGCCCAATGACTGCTGATGACAGGCACCAGCAATGGATGGATTGCTGAAATTGCTCAATTTGAAAATTTTTAAATTCTTCAAAAATTTTGAAAACACAACCTGTAATTTGAGTGCATTTGAACGTTAAGGCAAATCAAATCTTCCAGCAATAAAAAGCTAATTGTTTTTCTTACAAAACTACGATTGCCACAGCTTTTGCCAGTATCACTTTTAAGACTTTGTACAACTGTGACTGGATAGCTCTGACTCTTTTTAGTATTTCACAAGGTTCGCACAGAGATCTTCTCGTAATATCTCTTCCCTTTAGCTCACCCTACGGCGGCACGGTGTGTGGCCTTTGATAGCTATGGAAGAAGTCGTTCTTCCATGGCAATTTTCCACACCCATCAGCATTACTCTGATGAAAGATCCCAAGACGACCCATTTTTGGGTTTTACAGTGATCTTTCGATATTTTTTCACCTCTTAAGTTAATGAGACACGTGATTTCGTTCAAAAGTTGTATATTTTAAGAAATACACGCATGCAATTTATTTTTCTAAATTAGTCCGTGTGAGATTCCATCTTTACCAGTGGTGCTAATAAATATAAAGGGCACTGTGTTTATTTCAATCAAGTTCCGATCATTCTCGATGAACTGTAATAATAACAAACTCTAATAACTCCTTTCTTTTCCCTGGTCCACTCAAGCGTTAATATTGAGCATCAGGTCCAGTTCTCTGTGATCACACCGCATAGAAAAAAGGAGCAATATTTGACTGGCTGCAGAAACTGTGATTCTTTGTGTCCTTTCGAAACAGTCCACGTAACCTTTAGCAGAAGCCTCTAGTCCTTGGCGACTGTCAGCGTCACTGACACACAGAGCCTCTAGCATAAGGCTGATGTCAAATAAATGTGTGTCCATGTGCGTGTAGGTGGCCATGTGGGTGGCCTGTTCTGACACACTAAAAATAAGTTGTTTTCTTTATTCACAGAAAGAGAGCAGCCTATCGGTACAACTATTAGATTTCTTGATTTATTTCCAGTAGGTCTTGATAAACACACATAGTCACTTTGATCGTTAAAAGTACACATCTGAACTTCGATCATGATGTACATTTTGAAATAAACAGACTACTGTACTTATCAGATTTCTAAGATAGATACTCAAGTTACAGTTTATTTAATAACATCTTTTTTTTATTGCGTTGAATCTGATTGGTCACAACACCAGTTAGTCACATTATATCACCGTGTACTTTGTCATGCTAACAGCTCACTGCAAATGTATTCAAATCTCTTGAACCTTTTCGCTTTTTCTCACTCTACACCCATTCAAAGTGTTTTATTTTAGAAGTCTACCAGCTTTGCACATCTAATGGCTAACTTTTTGCCCATTCATCTCTGGAAAATATCTAAACCTCAGTCAAGATGAATGATTTTTGTGAACAGTATTTTTTTCCAGTCTTGGCACAGGACTAGACCATTCTAATGAATATGCTTTAAAAAACATCCAGGTTTGGCTCTGCCTGTGTGTTTCAGATTGCTATCCTACTTGAAGTTAAAACCTCTGAACCACTCTCAAATCCAGTGCACCCTCTAACAGGTTTTCTTACACCATGTGTCAATGTGGACATGGTTGGTCAGGGGGATATGTGCATCGCTATTCTTTTCACGTGGCCTTCGTTTCGTGGTATGAAGGCCACGAAATTCAATTTGCTTACTGTAACACCCCATCCCCAAAAGGGATTATCTGTGCCAGGGGGCTTGAGGTCCAAATATGGCCCCCAAGTCATTCAGTTTGGCCCACCAGGGGCTCTCCTGGGTATTGCATAGAAGTCTACATTGTTCAAACACTCAGCTCAATGTGCAATATGATTATTCTTTCGCTGCTGATACTGTTTGTGTTTATGGGCCCAATCAGTATTTATTGGGCTGCATACACTGAAAAAAATAAAAAATAAAAATAAAAATTTCCACATAACTGATTTGGGTTCATTTAGCAATAATGAATTTTGTTGAGTGAACTAAATATAAACATGTTGGGTCAGCCTAATATATTTGGGTTTCTATAAGGCTAAAGAAATGAACAGCAGGGGAGGGTGTCAAACTCAGAAAAGAGTCTCTGTTGTCTGAGCATCTGCACTAACCACTTTGCTACACAATAACTGAAAAATGTTTTATATAATATACAGTGGGGCAAAAAAGTATTTAGTCAGCCACAGATTGCGCAAGTTCTCCCACTTAAAATAATGATAGAGGTCAGTAATTTTCATCATAGGTACACTTCAACTGTGAGAGACAGAATTTGAAAAAAAAATCCAGGAATTCACATTGTAGGATTTGTAAAGAATTTATTTGTAAATTATGTTGGAAAATAAGTATTTGGTCAATAAAAAAAATTCAACTCCACAACTCTACTTTGTGATATAACCTTTGTCGGCAATAACAGAGGTCAAACGATTACTATAGGTCCTTACCAGGTTTGCAAACACAGTAGCTGGTATTTTGGCCCATTCCTCCATGCAGATCTTCTCGAGAGCAGTGATGTCTTGGGGCTGTCGCCAAGCAACATGGACTTTCAACTCCCTCTAAAAATTTTCTATGGGTTTGAGGTCTGGAGACTGGCTAGGCCACTCTAGGACTTTCAAATGCTTCTAACGGAGCCACTCCTTCATTGCCTGGGCGGTGTGTTTGGGATCATTGTCATGTTGGAAGACCAAGCCACGTTTCATCTTCAAAGCTCTCACTGATGGAAGGAGGTTTTGGCTCAAAATCTCACGATACATGGCCCCATTCATTCTTTCCTTAACACGGATCAGTCGTCCTGTCCCCTTAGCAGAAAAACAGCCCCACTTCAGACGGGCCTGGACATGCACTGGCTTAAGCAGGGGGACACGTCTGGCACTGCAGGATTTGATTCCCTGTTGTTGTAGTGTGTTACTGATGGTAACCTTTGTTAATTTGGTCCCTGTTCTCTGCAGGTCATTTACCAGGTCCCCCCGTGTGGTTCTGGGAGTTTTTTGCTCACCATTCTCATGATCATTTTGACCCGACGGGATGAGATCTTGCGTGGAGCCCCAGATCGAGGGAGATTATCAGTGGTCTTGTATGTCTTCCATTTTCTGATAATTGCTCCCACAGTTGATTTTTTCACACCAAGCTGCTTGCCTATTGTAGATTTACTCTTCCCAGTCAGGTGCAGGTCTACAATTCTTTTCCTGGTGTCCTTCGAAAGCTCTTTGATCTTGGCTGTAGTAGAGTTTGGAGTCTGGCTGTTTGAGGCTGTGGACAGGTGTCTTTTATACAGATAACGAGTTCAAACAGGTGCCATTAATACAGGTAACTAGTGGAGGACAGAAGAGCTTCTTAAACAAGAAGTTACAGGTCTGTGAGAGCCAGAGATCTTCCTTGTTTGAGGTGACCAAATACTCATTTTCCACCATAATTTACAAATAAATTCTTCTTAACCCTGGTCCTCAGGGCCCTTCATGTTTCAGCTGCATCTCTACTCCAGCACACCTGATTAAAATGATAACAGTAGCTCCTGCATGCCAATTTCTCCAGATCTGGAGATCCGGATCTGGCTGGAATAACATGATCCTTCCACACGTTACGTCGCGCTGGGGAAACTCCACCCCAATGGGTGAAAAGAAGGGCCTGCTCACTCCTCAGGCAAGAAGGAGGCCTCAGTTCAGTGTGGGGCCCTCCCGCAGTTGGCAGAGGGGAAAGCAATGTCTAAGACTGCACTTAGATAGCAACACTGGGTTATTAAAAAATGGGGAGAAAAATGGTAGGAAAAAAATAACATCAACAAAAAAAACCATCATGACCGTGACCCCTTAGGACCAGGTTTAAGAAACAAAGAAATATAATCCTAAACAAGAGAGTCTGAATTTTCAAGCTGTAATGTGAGAAAATATAAAAGGCTCCAAATGGGTGAAGACATTTGCAAGGTGCTGTAAATAGTTATTTAGATTTCAAGAATCAGAGTATATTAGAGGAATATATTTGATCGCATTATGTTGGGCTCAGATGTGTTTGATGCTAAATAAACACTGAAACACTCTGAAGCCCCTCCCCCCCCAACACAACTCCCTGCATTTCTCTGTCCGTTCTGCCATGCTCCAACGGATGTTGTTGTTCATGTGGTGTATGCCAGGACCAGTGGTCACCCGCCGCTACCGTCCTGTGTTTTTTTGTAAAGCTCTGTAATGTCCTCCTTAACTGACTTGATGACTTTATGGGTAATAAAAATTGATTTCATCTCTCTGTTTGGATCCTTTCCTTTCCCTTTTCATACTGTACCCAGTTTTAAACCAATCTTTCTTGAAGATAGTAGGAAATGGCCTGCGTTATTGCAACTCTGTTTCTTCCCTCTAACCAGGAGGAGTGCATCAGTGACTTTTCCAAAAGTCCATGCAGTGCCATTTGGTGACACTTTCCAGGATGCTTGACTCGCATTGTTGGAATAATAACGCTGAGTGCTCACTCTCTGGAACCTCTGGGGTTGAATTAGGCCTCCTCTCGGGAGTTGTTCCCTGTTTCATGGCCACTGTGCAATGCTATGCAGCCAGCCATACTGTAACCGTAGCTCCAGGGGATCTCAGTTCTGCCTCTGTGCCAAAGGACGGCTTCATTAAGAGTGTGAGTGGAGAGTCACTTTTTCTGTTTCGCTTTAACCAGCAGAGATGAAAGACCGCTGTTCAGAGGAGTCTGGTTTTTCTATAATAAAAAAGCAAACAAGTTTAGAAATATTTGTATACCCCAGCACAGCAGGAATTAAATATAAAGTATTAAATTATTGCTTTCTATTAAGCAAAATTACAAGTGAAAGAAGAACCAGTCAACATAAGCCAGGGTTATCTGTTTGGTTGTTGTTGTTTTTTAGCTTCTACTGTCTTTTCCTTTGGTGGATTATATACAGCGCCTCGCTCAAATATTTTTACCCCTTAAGATTTCCCACTTTTTCTTTAGCGCTACAACACGCAACTTTCACAAATGTTAACATGTTTTTTTTGTTGTAACAAACGAACACAAAACATAAAAGTGATATGTAAAAAATAGAACACTTGCCTTTCAAATGTTTTTTTATATAAAAGTATGTAAATTTGTTGTGCAGTTTGCTACAAGACCTCTAAGGGTCAAAATTGACTGAAATACGTTTTTTAGATCACAGTCAGATAAAGGCAGCATCATGCTGTGGGGGTACTTTTTTTCTAGTAAGCAAAATGAAGCTGCTATTATTTTATGAGAGTATGGTTAAAGCTTAGTAAAAGAAAGTCCTGGAAGGAAGACTCCAAAAGAGTTGAGACAGCGTGGGGGTTTCACCTTCCAGCAGGACAACTACTGTTCGGTTTTAGATTTTATGGAATCCCAATAACACACATTGACGTTCGCGGTTGGAACTTGGCAAAAAGTTTAAAATAAATATACGCCTATTTATATTGATGATGCCACTCCAACATTTAGCATTTCATAAAAAAGACATCGATTTATGAGTAATGGTATATCCTCATGCTGAGGATTAAACCCATGTGAGTTATTTAGCTGATTGGTTTTGAAGTTTTGCAGACAGCAATGAAAACTAGAATGGATGCTCAGAAATGTGCTCCAGTCTTTGTCAAAAACTAGAAACAAATCAACACACACACTGGAAAATGTCCCATCATGTAAAAATAATAAACTTTAAACATACTATATCCTGGCATCTAGATTACAAATTCCTTCCAGACTGCTTTAAAGGCTGCTAGAATAACACCTGACTTTGTTCAATCTTGGCGTGTCTTCCATCAAATTCCTGTAGATGGTTCTCTTATCATCCTATTGATTTTTGGGCTGACAGCAGGGGCTGCCATCAGGCCTGCATCACCACAACTAATCCCATCAGGGAGTGGGCTCTGCTTCTCACGGAATCTGTTTCAGGCACATGAACTGTTGGAGTTCATAATAAATTTTCTTTTATGCAGAGGAGTTACATTGAGTTTACATTCACTATGAACCTCAAGAGTTTAAAAGGAACGAAAAAATTTATTAATTCATCTTTTTTTAAAGTAGAATGTTAAAGGTAAACTGGAAAAATACAAAAATAGGAAGCGATTACAGAATTTCTTATTTTTATTTCTGTCCCAAAAAATTTTTGTTGAATAGACTACATAGGTTTATCAGTGCACATTTTAAATAAATCTATTAAGAATATTCAATTCAAAGTGCAGCTTAATATTTATTCAACAGTCATTATCCTGGAAAATAATAAATAAAAATGGGGGACAATGGTTATTATTTTTGTTTTTTTCATTAGAGCTACTCATGACTTTTGGAGGGTATAGATTAGCAATGCAATTTATTTAAATTGTACAGAAGCTAGGTAGGAAACACATATATTGTGGAGGAATGAGAAGGACGACACAACTAGATCCGATCAGCTCGTTTATTCCAATCCCACTGAGCATCAGGACAACAGTATCTCAGAGCAGTTGCAACATTCGCGCCACAAACCTCTTGAACATTTTCAAATAAAAACAGAACATTTTTTTATATATAAACATCCCGTTGTCTGGGTGTGAGTGGAGCCCCCTGGTGGTCCGCCACACGCGCCCCCCCCCGAACACCCAGTAGGGTCCAAATCTAGTCCAGGATCCTGGGTTTAAGTAAACGGCCGGAACGGCTGAACCTGGAACCACCAGAACCAGTCCGGAATTTTTGTAGGCGAGGCGGAGGACGAGGCGGAGGACGAGGAGGAGGAGCTGAGGATGATGTGGGATCTGACGGTTGATGAGAGTCCCTGGAAGGAGGAGAGCAGTCCATCAACATCTTGGAGGGGGGGCGGCCCCTACGAGGAACCTGGGCTGTAACTACATCATCTGCCAGAACATGAGCAGGTTTAAGCCTATCTATACAGACAGTCTCTTTACGGCCCCCCAAATCTAAAAGAAAGTGCTTTAGGCCGGGCTCGAGGACCCTGAAAGGGCCATCATACAGAGGCTGCAATGGTGTCCTGTGTGCATCATGCTTAACAAAAACAAACTTAGAAGACGCTAAGCTCCGAGGTACAAAAGACTTGGGCAGACAATGATGTACAGGAAAAGGAACGTGGAAAGGGTTACTCTGAGCCGGATGGTTGAACTGGGGCAGGGGGGCCTCAGGAAAAAACACGCCTGGAACCCGTACTGGCTGGCCTAAAACCAATTCAGCTGGGGAGGCACCAAGGTCCTCTTTAGCGGCGGAACGCAACCCCAGCATAACCCACGGGAGACGGTCAATCCAGTTGCCATCGGTCAAAACAGCACGAAGCGCTGCCTTTAATGACCTGTGAAACCGCTCACACAACCCATTAGCCTGCGGATTGTAGGCAGTGGTACGGTGGATCTTGATCCCCAGGCCGTCGGCCATGGAGGACCAAAGCTCTGACACAAACTGGGGACCTCTGTCAGAGGTGACATCTGAGGGGGGGCCAAAACGCGCCACCCAGGTGGACAAAAATGCCCGAGCCACCACTGCAGCTGTTGTGGATGCTAGTGGAACGACTTCCGGCCACCTGGTGGTACGGTCGATGATGGTCAGGAGGTGAGTAAAACCCTGTGATGGAGGCAGGGGGCCCACCAGGTCTACATGAACATGATCAAACCTGCGACTAGGGATGGGGAATGGTTCAAAAGGTGCTTTTGTGTGCGTATGAACCTTTGCCCGCTGACATGGGACACATGCTGCAGCCCATTCCTTCACAGCCTTACGCAATCCAGGCCAAACAAACTTGGAACTGACCTGTTTCACTGACGCACGCACACCTGGATGTGAGAGTGAATGCAAAGCATCGAAAACGCGGCGGCGCCACAAAACAGGAACCAGAGGGCGGGGACAACCTGTAGAAATGTCGCAGAGCAGATAAGGACCACCTTCCTGCACCTGTCTGTCTGCCAGCTTAAGGCCGGTTGGTTCAGACTGCAGTTTATGGATGTCTGCATCATCGTGCTGATCTGCAGCCATAGCAGAGAAATCAATGCCCACATAAACTGGTGAGACCAGAGCACGGGACAGGCAGTCAGCCACCAGGTTGGATTTGCCAGCCACATGCTGAATGTCTGTCGTAAACTCAGAGACAGCAGCAAGGTGGCGCTGTTGACGTGCAGACCAGGGGTCAGAGGTTTTGGACATGGCAAATACCAATGGTTTGTGATCAACATAGGCTGTAAAAGGGCGGCCCTCAAGGAAAAAACGGAAATGCCGTGTAGCCAGATAGAGAGCCAGCAGCTCTCTGTCAAACACGCTGTATTTACGCTCGTTGTCCCTCAGCGTGCGGCTGAAAAATGCCAGCGGCTGCCAAACCCCACTGACGCGCTGCTCTAACACCGCCCCTACTGCTACATCAGAGGCATCAGTAGTCAAAGCCATCTGTGCTGAGGGGGACGGGTGGGCCAAAAGTGCAGCATTTGCCAGTGCAGACTTAGCATTATCAAATGCTTGAAGGCGATCCGGGGTCCAGTCCACATTTTCGGTGGCCTTTTTCTTTTTCAGCGCACAGTAAAGTGGCTGCAGTAGTTGTGCTGCCATCGGGATGAAACGATTGTAAAAGTTAACCATTCCCAGAAACTCCTGCAGGGCTTTAACAGTCGGAGGACGCGGGAAATCGGACACCACCTGCACTTTAGTGGGTAGAGGAACAGCTCCACCGCAAGAAATGCGATGGCCCAAAAAGTCAATGACTGGCAACCCGAACTGGCATTTTGCTGGGTTGACAATCAGGCCATGTGCCGCCAGGCGTTGAAAAACCTGCTGTAGGTGGGATATGTGCTGTTCAGCACAGCTGCTGGCCACCAGGATGTCATCCAGATATACAAAAACAAAGGATAAGCCACGCAAGACCGAATCCATCAACCGCTGAAATGTTTGAGCGGCGCCTTTAAGGCCGAAAGGCATCCGTAAAAACTCAAAAAGGCCAAATGGAGTAATTACGGCAGTTTTAGGGATGTCCTCCACACGAACCGGAACCTGGTGATAACCGCGCACCAGGTCGACTTTAGAAAAGATGGCGGTGCCGGCCAGATTGACAGAGAAGTCCTGGATGTGAGGGATCGGATAACGATCGTTCACTGTGACATTATTAAGGCGGCGGAAATCCCCGCAGGGCCGCCACTGTCCGTCTGACTTTGGCACCATGTGTAACGGCGAAGCCCACTGACTGTTAGAGCGCCGAACAATGCCTAAACGCTCCATGTTGGCAAACTCCTCCCGAGCGATAGCCAGTTTAGCTGGATCGAGGCGGCGCGCCCGCGCGAACACTGGGGGCCCGGAGGTGGGGATATAATGCTCTACCCCGTGCTTAGTGTCAGCGGTGGAAAAGTTGGAAACAGTCAGTGAAGGGAATTCTGCTAACAACAACTGAAAATCGTTCTCAGAGGCTAAAACATTAGCACGGATTGACTGTACAGTTGCCCGCGTCAGACAAGGCAGAGAGGAAAATGACACCGCGTCAATTAACCGTCTGTTAGCGACATCAACCAGGAGTCCATGCGCACAGAGGAAATCAGCCCCTATGATGGGAACTGAGCTGGCAGCTACTACAAAGTTCCATTGGAAGTCTCTACCGTGAAAACAGACAGTGACCGACCTTTCGCCAAAAGTCCTGATGGGAGAGCCGTTAGCGGCGGTCAGCGACGGTCCGCAGCCTTCAGCCAGCCGATCAGAGCCAGCCGGGGGAACCAGGCTCTTCTGAGAACCGGAATCGACCAGAAAGCGTCTCCCAGACCGTGAGTCCTCGACGAACAGCAGCCTTTCCCTGTCGCCAACACTCGCGGCTGCTACCGAGCGCTGGCGGCACCGTTTCCCTGCGGCTTGAAGTTGCAGGGCGGAATGCAGCGTCGGGCTCTGGCGCCGAACCGCTGGTGGTAGAAGCAGAAGTCTGATCCGTGGCGTCTCGCTGCAGCGATCCTCGCTACCACCGATGACCCGTCAGCTTCTGGGGACGGTGGCGGAGACTCGGCAGACGCTGCTGGAGATGCGGGAGCCACTGTTTGGACCGTAAAGCTCTTTGTAGCCAGAAGGACGCGGTCTGCTTCTTCGGCTAAGGAGCGGTAGTCCCCATCCAGCAGAAGCGGGGAGTTCGCCAGGACCGCTCGGACTTGTGTTGGAAGCTGTCGGAGGAACAGGTGGATGAAAAGGAACCCGCCGTCATCAGCACCCAGCAGGGACAACATGCTCTCCATGAGCTCCAGGGCTGAGCCATCACCCAGTCCAGGGAGGGAGAGGAGTTTCTCGGCCCGTTCGGCGGGGGAAAGGGAGTAACGGCGAAGCAGCAGCCCCTTGAGGGCGGCGTACTTTCCTTGAGCTGGGGGGTTCCGTAGAAGGGGCATCGCACGGCGGGTTGATGGCGAGTCCAGCGCCGCAACCACATAGTGGTATTTTGTGTCGTCTGATGAAATGCCACGAAGAGCAAACTGTGCCTCTATGTGGAAAAACCACGAAGGTGGATCATGCAGCCAAAAGTCAGGGATCTTCACAGCCACCGAAAAAGAAGCCGGGGATGCAGGTGGATGTTCCACCGCGGTAGGCATCGCCTGAGAGGAGCTGGCTTCACCTTCAGACATGTTCAAAAAACGGGGTCACCAATGTGGAGGAATGAGAAGGACGACACAACTAGATCCGATCAGCTCGTTTATTCCAATCCCACTGAGCATCAGGACAACAGTATCTCAGAGCAGTTGCAACATTCGCGCCACAAACCTCTTGAACATTTTCAAATAAAAACAGAACATTTTTTTATATATAAACATCCCGTTGTCTGGGTGTGAGTGGAGCCCCCTGGTGGTCCGCCACAATATAAGAAGTGTTTGTTTAAAATTAGAAAGTTGATCATTTTAAAGAGATACTGCTCATCAATTTATTTCCTAGCTCTGGCAGTTAGACACTTTCATAAAATAAGTCAATAACTAATGCACCATTTTGGTTAAATTCTAAAATACTTTAGCTACTTTATTGTGGTAAAGAGTCCTTCCTAAACATTATAATGAGCATTTAGCTGAATATGTTGTTGGTTCTTTCAACTGTTTGTCTCACTCTGTATGCTGTTCGGTAGAGGACAATTTGGCTCATAGGTTTATTCTATTACGAGTGATCATATCAACTTAACAGAAGTTTGAGAAATGTTTTAAGTCTTTTTGTTGAGAGAGTTTTTTCTGTTCTTTGAAGGGGCTTTTCTTCAGCAAAAAAAAATTAATTAATTAATTAATAAATAAATGTAGTTATATCTAGGTTTTGCCAGTCTAGCAACAGCCCTAATGCTGAAGTCTTTAATGCCAAGTTTGACAGCTTGCAATGCGAGTGTCTTAGTTGCTGTTAAGAAATACAGGTAACTCATCTTGGCTGAGGTTTACTTACCAACTTCCATCCATCCATCCATTTTCTTAACCGCTTAATCCTTAATGGGTCGCGGGGGGGCTGGTGCCTATCTCCAGTTGTCAACGGGCTAGATACTCACCAACTTGTTAAAAGAGACCGATGTAGTTTTTTCTTTTCTTTATAACGTAGGAGGAAAAATCATATTTGAAAAGGGCCTTAATAATTAATTTGAATAACTCATGTTGTCATGTAAGCAAATTTCTGCTGTTGGTTGGAATTTGTCTAACTCAACTCAGCTTCTTTTAACTGTTAAATTACATTCCTGTAAATTCACCTCAGAAATACAGCTTAAAATAAACCCAAATAATATGCAAGCTGTTACACTAGTTTTATTGGTTCAGTTTTATGTTATTTTATCAGTGTAGCACTAGTCTTCAGATAACCCATTAACTAAAAAGACACAGAGGTAGTATGTATAAAGGACAATAATGTAGGTTTTGAAAACAATTTAGAATTATGTTATTAGTTCCAAAGCAATATGATGGATGGCTGAAAGTCCATTTACTCTGGTTAGTGTCTTGAAAATGCACAAAGCCCTACATACACCAGTCATGAATGTGCATTCCTGTCAAAATCACAACAAATTTGCATTTATTATTGTGAGATATAATATTTTTTAGAAGAACGCAGGCAGGGATGGATACATGGTTACATCAGGAGTCAGTAATAGCCTACATACATCTCTGATTCAGCAGAGACAGTAAACAGCCACTCAGAAAAGGAGGGATACTGCTCTCTAGTGGACAGAGATTTAGACTGAGCAACCTGTTTGCTACATCTCTGCGACAAAGACTGTATCAGTAAAAACAAAAATAGTGAAAATTTTGGGTTGCCAAAAAAAGAGACATTAAATGCTAAGGATTTTTTTTTCACAGTATAGACATCGGCTACTATAAACTAAATTAGCTTTAAAGCTTTCAAAAGTCCTACTCTGAGGACATAGACTGTCATCAGTTTACAGTGACATGCTTTTATGCAACATCTCTAAAAATCCCCTAAACCATTTCATTGATTTATGTATTTTCAGAATGTCTTATTGATGACATCATCAATAAAATTTAGAAACAGTTATAGCTATTAAACATACGGCAAAAGAGGTTCTGTGAAAGGTGTCTGGATAGATCAGACATGAGCAGGATATCTGTTGAAAAAACACAATCACTGTTCCACCTTTTATTCAGAAGGAAAATATGATACTATTATAAGAAGAAATAAATTAATACAATTACATTACTCCAAAGCCAATGCAAGAAACATGATTCAAACTAAATGAACATAATTACTGACTAGGTACAAAGAATACATTTCTAAATAATATAAATATGATAAAATGTTAGCAGTTATGGTACAGTTATGCCAATTAAAAGTTAAAAAAAATAGGAGCGTAAATTATGTTATTATACCATTGAAATTATTATATACTTAAAAATCTCCCCAGAGATTGGGCATGATAAGGAGAAGTGTTAAAATCTAAATTTGAAAGTTGTGTCTTCTTTCTATCGTTAAAACTCAGTCGCCTCATCTGCAGATGAGAACCATGACAGAAAATGGTGGCCTCAGCATACTGTGTTAGTCCTGGCTTTGTGATTTGATTAAATGATCAAAGAAATCTGGTATTTCAGTACAACCTGCACCATTACCTATTTAAGCAAGGGGTAAGCTGGGGTCTTGTAGTAAGGACCCAGAGACAGCAGGGGGTAGTGTTGCTTATTCTGTCCTCCAGTTTATTAATAGCAGGTTCTGGTGGTCACTTGGAGCTTCTCTTTCATTTTCTACTGAGATTTTTCTGTGTACAGGTTTTATCTATGACTACATGAAAAGTCAGAGTTGTTCACATGATGTGTGATAGATGATTTAGTAGGCCTAATGTGTGGTTAGTCCCTTGTTTGATCATTATATGAATCAATTCTTTACTTCTTCCACAAACTGAATTTAATGTTTGATGCTGTCCAAGTCTGTGGGTCTTCAGAGGAAAGTGTCTAAAGAAAGAAGCAGCCTGGTGCCAAACCCTTTGCTCTGACAATGCAGCCCCTGTCCAACAAGCTATGCCTCTGTGAGTGAGATAGAATCACGTTACACATCTCAGCCATGGTCTCTTCACTGCCTCTAAGAAGCAGATCTGACTCAGCGATAACATTGAACTGAATTTCAACAAATGAAACTTGTGGAATGATCTCAGAAATGTCGCAACTTGACATGTCATGTAGAGGGTTGAGGTAAATTCTTCCATTTACACTGCACAGTTACTCTGTGATGGGAGGAATGGGTTTCTAAAATCCCGGATCAGACTCAGATGGTTCAGTCATTTTAACATTTAAAATGTTCTCATTTGGGTTTTGATCTATACTGAATTAAATTTAATCTAATTTAATTTAAACTAATTGAATTGAGACCACAAACAACAGCCCCCTGCAGGACAAGCAGGTACAGAAAATCAATGGACAAATGTATATTAAGAAAGATACAATAAAATAAGCACAAACCTAAAATAGGAATACAGAAATGGAAGATAAAAAGGAATAGTATTACTTATCATATTAATAGCTTTCTTTTCTATATGTCAATAGTTTAGAAACTAGGATAAAGTTTTACAAGTCTTTTCATAGATTTGCTGTCACCATTTAAGAGCTTAAAAACTACCTAAATTAAGTATTTTTATTCTTTTATTCTTTGTACAATAACATTTACTGTCTCTCAGGTAGCTTTCTCGAGTAGAAAGGACTGGACTACTATCCATTTAAACAAAAAAAATATGTGTCAAGTTAAACCATTCCACTGTTGCTCCTTCTTGATGTTAATGGTTGTTATGCTAGAAGGTGAATCTCGTTGGCCTTCTTAAGACATTTTCTGCCTCCAACAGGTTTTCTTCCCAGAATTCCTGATAACGTTGCAGCTTTTGACCATGTATATCACACCATCTTATCCAGCATGGTTTGGTAGGGATCTCTGGAGCAGTTTCAGAACAGTTCAGTTCTTCAGTTACTTTATAAACATCATGTCTGATTTTACTGATTTACTTTCTGGTGTACCCCAAGGCTCTATTTTTGGGCGCTTTCTGTTTTTTGCTATGCACTCTCCCCTCATATGCACCATTTATTTATTTAATAATATCTCCAGTCTCTTTTATGCAGATGACATTCAGCTGTACTGCCCCTTCAAGCGTTTTGAGTTCCAAATTACTTAAGGGCATAAAAATGATATAATCCTGTCATAAAATATCTTCCTTCAAAAGAATTTTGAGCAAATTGAAGGGCTGGTTTATCAAGATTCCTGATAATGACCGCAAAGTTGCGTGTTGCGCAAAATATTTGCGCAAGTCGATTGTCTTTAATTTGCAGATATTTACTAAGATTGCGTGAATAATTCTCAACAGGCGCAAGCAGTAATTTTCAAATGAGGAGTTTATGGCCGCTAATGCAAGCTGCACCATGGCTAGAGAGAAGGAATAATGCGCATGGATCTATCATGCGTCTTTGGCAAAAAATTAGGCTAAAATGCTGTGAATTCTGTTTTTAGTTTGTCAGTAATAAATGTAATTCATGTACATGCGCTGCTCTCTGTTCCATGCAAACATCGTATTGCAGGGTTAGACTGATTAAAACTGCAGCATGTCTGAAATTTGTGTTTAAAATTTCATATATAATGCCAATTATAATTGTGGTATTGTACAGTATATGATTACTACATTTTATTAACTGGACTCCAGGAAGGAGTGAGAAAATAATGAGGATTCATTAGGATCATGTGCGCTCAGCACATCTTCCCCAGGTGGAGACATGATGAGCGTGCAGTGAGTTATGATGCGTCTTTGGGCTAAAAACAGGTGAATATATACATAACTCTCAGGTTTATGGCCATTAGAGTGTTAATTACTCTTAGTTTATAATGTGCATAAATGACATTTTTTGTTTGTCAATAATAAACTCATGTTGAATGTGGTAGCGCAAAATTAAGACATCCTTTTTAGAAGTGCTAAAAATAGACGCTAAAATAGCCGGCACATACATGTTTATGCTTAGTAAATCACACTGCACCTGGAACGCTTACTTCTTTGCCTATTCTCCTCCCAATATTTTGCTTCTTCTTAGAGAATCGCCCAGATTGCACATTCATCAAGGGCAAAAGCGCTAAATAGATTGTGTGTGTCTTGCTGTGGGTCTAACTAGCGCAATGCACTCTGCGCCATGTTGATAGATCACCCAGAGCCGGTTTTTACGATTCTGTTCAGTTTGCGCAGGTTTTAACAAGCACAAAACGTTGATCGACCAGGTCCATAATGTCTAAAATAGTTTTTATCGTTCCAAAACAAAGAGATAGGCCTGTAGCTGAGCTCCATCCATCCATCCATCCATCTTCTTAACCGCTTATCCAATTCAGGGTCACGGGGCAGCTGGAGCCTATCCCAGCAATTATCAGGCGTTAGGCAGGGTACACCCTGAACAGGACGCCAGTCTGTTGCAGGGCCAACACAGAGAGACAGACAACCATTCACACTCACATTCATTCCTAGGGACAATTTAGAGTGATCAATTCACCTATCATGCATGTTTTTGGACTGTGGGAGGAAGCCGGAGTACCCGGAGAGAACCCACGCATACACGGGGAGAACATGCAAACTCCATGCAGAAAGACCCTGGGCCGGGATACGAACCCACGACCTTCTTGCTGCAAGGCAACAGCGCTAACCACTGCGCCACCGTGCAGCCGTAGCTGAGCTCATTTCCGCAAAATGTATATGGTCTGTTTTTATATTGTTTGCAAGCTGCTGTCAGTCAGTAGCTCTCATTTTGTTTGAAAGGAAGCCTGCCTCTTGCAAATATGTCCCACAGTGCCTGATAGTTTGGGTGATTTTCACCTAAATATGAATCAAAAAGAAAAAAAATTATTCTCTAACCTATCTTCCACTGAGACCTGCCCACACCCAGTCCTTTTAAATTTAATGTATTCATTTTTCTACAGCTTGGAAACTTATTTGGTTTTACACCCTGTTGCAGGACTCAGGATTGCTTTTTTTGTACAAAACATAGACATTCAGACATGTATGCTTGGTCAGACAGACCATGCCATCAATATCACATGGGTGCTCTGTATTTTCTGTGGGTGCTGGGGCCCCAAAGCACACAGATTCGACGCCTATGATCTACAATATTTCATTTCTTTTCATTTTATGTTCTGTTCAAGTCAAATATTACTCCACCCATGTCCCCATCAGCTCTGACCAGTTTTCATGCCCCTGTGAAAGAAAAGCCATTCCACACCATGATATTGCCACTACCGTGCTTTACAGTGGAGATGTTTTATTCCACATCCACACATGTGAAGTGCCAGTTTTCTGCCACACATAATACAATGTCTGAACAAAGAATCATCTTGATGATAAAGCATCTGCTTCGACAATGCAGCCCCTGTCCAGCTGCTCCGCCTGCGTGTGTCTCATTGAGGCACATCATAGATATAATCTCCAGTCTCTTGACTCCCGCTGAGCACCAGATCTGACTCAGTGATAACACTGACCACAATTTGAAAAATGGACTTCAAGCTGAATTATGTTAGAAATGCTACAACTAGCCATTTTGTCGTGTTCTGCACTACACTACACCACAGATTTCCTCTTTGATGGGAAGAATGGTGCTCATAAATTCCTGATCAGACTCTGACTGGTCATGCTGTGTCGCGGAGAGCTTTGAATTTCCTGACTGTGCTTCAACTTGTTGGTTTCCAACTTTTATTCTGCATGGATCTGGCTATGATGACATAAATGTCATTTTAAAAGCTTAGTTTTGATTATCTTAGACATTGCGGTCATCATGTCACCCTGAGCTGCCTTGTGTACTCTTTTGTCTCGTTGAATCAGATATGTTTTCTAAAACCCAGCTGTTATCTAATACTTTTGAAACCCTCACACATGTTGTCTCCAACTTCTTTATAATTATTCAGAAAGAGGTGGACAGGAGACAGACATGCCATCATCATCTAATGGTACCAAAATAGGTTGCCAGATAAAGGCCTCACTGTAAAGTGGTTTGTGATAAGCTGTTGAATAAAATGCAGAAACGGAATACAGAGCACACATCACCACATAAAGCTATGGAGGCATCACCAATGGAATTGTTCTATAATTCTATTGTTCTATAATCCAGGGTCAGAAACAAAGTTACAAACTGCTTTTGATGAAGGAGTGTTCAATGGTCTGTTATCGGTGACTTTTTAAAATGGCTATTATAGTCTCGAATAAACGTCCTTTAAGGTTTTGAAAAGTCTTAGATCATTTAAAGAAGGAGTCAACAAATAAAGTCAAAACAAATATAATAATAGACTCCCATCATATTGAGAAAATTCCGCACTGTATAAAGTATTAAAGGAACAGGTTCGCGTCATTGTGACTTTTTTAAAAATACATTGACAAAACAAACTTACATTTTAGGAGATATTTACAAAGATTTTATGTGTGTAGCTTAAAATAATTTCTGAGGAAAACATCTGCAGATTGTACAACAAAAAGACCTTTAAAATTATAAAATCTAACTAATTCCCACATTTTTCCAGACAAAGCTAATTTATGAAATAATTATAGTCTTCTAATATATTTAATTACAGAAATAATTCATTTAATTCAGTTCCTGAAGTAGAAACAACAAGATCACAGAAAAGACTTAAAGTTGCCCATACAAGAATCATCCATCCATCCATCAATTTTTCTGAACCGCCTAGTCCTCCGGGGGTCACAGTGGGGCTGGTGCCTATCTCCAGCTGTCAACTGGCGAGAGGCAGGGTATACCCTGGACAGGTCGCCAGTCCATCACACACAAGAATCATCTCTTTCATTAATTTAAAACCAACAAACACAGATCAATTTTAACATATACTGCTGGATATTAACTAAAAAGATCTAATTAATCCAGCCAAGTCTCATGGATCAAAATGATTCCCTCAATCACAACACATTCCTTTGCCTGATCTTCCTTTGGAGTAGAATCCTGGCTAAATCTGTGCAATTTCCAAAATCCAACAGGACTTGAATATCTCACACTGTGCGAGCTCTTAGAATTTTTCAGTGTAACCTGTGTCATAAAATAGCAGGTTAAAGCTGTCAGTGTTCTTTATTTAACAGTTTGACCCTGAAAGAAGAAAGAAGATGAGGGAATAAAGACAGCAGGAGAATTTCTCATAAACAGGCAGAGGACAATAATCCCATGTCGGTCACAGCGGTACAGTTTTCCTGGAAAACTTTAGACACAGCCAGATATTTGTCTTAGCCTTTGGTCTGAAAGAGCTGAATCACCAGTGGCAAATCATTTGCATTAAAAATGACTACCTTCTGGAGCTGACTGCCGGAGGAGGAGCAGCTCTCTCTTAGCCCTCCTGATCTGTCTTATTTTTGCCTTATTTTCACCCTATTCTCCCCTTTAAGATTTAGGTTTGGGTTCTGTTTTTTTCAGTTTTCCTCTTTATGTGTGGAAGTACACTATTAGAAGGGACTTTTTATTGTTGATTGCTTCTAAAGGACCTCTGTAAGACTGTGGATCAACATGGCGTTTTACTCAGCTCAAGACTTGTGCCCAGCTCCGTGCTAGAACGGATCACCTTTTCTGGACACCTCTGAAAGACTGTGAAAAAGTATGGTTTAACAACATGGCACACTTCTCAGCCGATAACTTTGATAAGCTACTCCAAAGACAGTAGGAACTTCTTGGAAGAACAGCTCTGGAATATGGAAGCAAAACTTCGCCTTCTGTAAATAAACTTTGAAATTAATGCTGGATATAACAATGAGACAACACTACTAACACAGGAACAACAAAAAACTGACAGCCCTGTGCTTCAGTCTAGCCTCAATAAGAAAGCACTGAAAAACACCATTCCCTCACCGAGGCGTGGAACGGGCAGAACACCAAACTTGATTTTTGAGGAGAACTGGCCACCTCTGAAACGAAGCTCTGAAAATATCTCTTATGATATATCTTATGATATCAGCCTAAGCCAGAGCGAAATCCTCCGAGCTAACGTGTCACAACTGCTCATGGCTCTAAATCAGCTCAATATCTCAAACACCTGGAAGTCTGGCACAGTTCCAGAAGGTAAGGATGAACGATGGTCGTGAGCAAAATCCCTTCATAAATGGATGAAAACAAAATGCTTGGAAAAATCACTCGGCTATGTAAGAAACTTTAAGCTTTTTGGTTCGACGACTCATCTATTCAAAGAAAATCAGCGCTATCTCAACAGAGCTGGAATTAAACTGCTGTCTGCTAATATTTTTACTCATTTGAATAACAGTGCTCCGGGACTCTCAAAACAAACTTCACCGAAGGTCAGCGCCTCAGCTCAGCCTGCAGATAACGGACAATCATACAGCTCCTCCAGCTGCTCGTAGCCCTCTGATAATGTAAAGACTGCACTATCTGTAAGCTCTAAGGATCATGCGTCCGCCGCTCTCCTAAAGTGGAGTGATGAATCAGAATCAGATGTCTCAACAAAATTAGCCTCACTGATCGAATTCTGTAAAAAAAATTAGAGGAGGAAATCATCAAAGGTACTCAGCTTACTCCAAGATTCTCACTCAGGTCTATTGGACATGATTATTCTCCCCTCCCACAACTGGCATTGACTGATGTATGATTTGTAAGGTCACCAGACATAACCCCAAGACAACTCCCCAACCAAGACATGTCTGGTTACCGAGAAAATTGCATTCCTGTGATTATAAGCAGAAGAACTTACAAATGCAAATCATCCCCGCATCAAGTCAAATCTCATAAATAAAACTTGTCAGAATAATTTTAAAACTGCCAATGGTTCTCTTAAACTGGCATTACTCAATATCCGATCCTTATCAAGAAAATATTTCCTAATCAATGACTATTAATAATCATTATTTACAGGCTCTGTTTTTATCTGAAACTTGGTTATACAATGATAGAAGCTACTCCTCTTAACTATAGCTTTATAACTGAAAACAGGAAAGAAAGAAGATGAAAGGGACTGTGTAGAATAAAAAAACCCCACTGAACTTTAAAAATATTTTTCTGGGCACATTTCACTCCTTCGAATACAGAGATAAAAGAGCCAAATAAGGTCACAGTCGTAAATAGGTAGAAACCCCCCAAGCTAGCTCAAACTTCATTAATGGCCTCAATGACCTTCTATCTGTAAAATGTATTGAATATGACCAACTAATAATTGTGTGAGATTTGAACATTCATACTGACAACCCCCAGGATAGATGGACTAAAACACTAAGTGATACTCTCCATAACTTTTAACTAACCCAACATGTCAATCAACCAACACACAAACAAGGACACACTTTAGACTTAATCATTAGCAAAGGACTGAAAATCTCTAACATGTCCATAGTGGATGTTGCATTATCAGACTATTTCTGCATCTTCTTTGAAAGCATGATCCTGGCTAAACTATCTAATCAAAATGAGACCATAGTAAAAAAAAGCTCTTCCTCATTGACAGCTCAGCTGAAATCTTTAAACAAATTTACTGCCCTAGATAATACATTGATGCAGAATTATAGGCCAATTTATAATCTCCCATTCATCAGTAAGATTATTGAAAAAGATGTATCTCAACAGTTGAATATATTCCTGACAATAAACGATTCCTTAGATAATTTTCAGTCTGGTTTCCGTGCCCATCACAGCACTGAGAATGCCCTCGTCGAAGTTTTCAATGACATCCGCATAAATACAGATAGCGTCAGAACCGCAGTTCTGGTTCTGTTGGACCTAAGTGCAGCGTTTGACACTGTTGATCATAAATTATTACTGGAATGACTGGAGAGCTCGGTCAGACTCACTGGTACAGCACTTCAATGGTTTGAGTCTTACTTCAAGAATAGGAATTTCTTTGTGTCCATCAGAAATCTTTCATCAGAAAAAGCAGAAATCCCATGTTAGGTCCCCTAGGGCTCCATCCTGGGTCCCCTCTTGTTCAATATTTATATGTTCCCACTAACCAAGACTATAGCAGCCAATACGATTATTTCCATAACTATGCAGACAACACTCAGCTATACATTACATTGTCACCAAGTGACTTTGATTCTATCCAGACCTCAAATTAATGCATTTAACAAATCAACGACTGGATGTCCCATAACTTTCTCTAGCTAAACAGAAACAAAACGGAAGTAATTATTTTCGGACCTAAGGAGGAACGATTAAGAGTCAGCACACAGCTTCAGCTAATAACGACTAATCAGGCCCTAAAAAAGACTCATCAGGCCCGTAATCTAGGTGTAGTAATGGACTCAGACCTGAACCTCCAGGGTCACATAAAGACAATAATGTCAGCTTTCTATCACTTGAAGAACATTTCTGGGATTAAAGGACGGATTTCACAGAAGGACCTTGAAAAACTGATCCATGCGTTTATTTTTAGTCGGATTGATTACTGCAACAGCGCCCTCATAGGTCTACCTAAAAAATCAATCAGACATCTGCAGCTGATCCAGAAAGCTGCTGCCCACGTCCTCACTAGAACCTGGAAGGTAGAACACATCACCCCAGTTCTTAAGTCCTTACGCTGGCTCCCTGTAGCTCAGAGAATAGACTTTAAAATACTGCTACTAGTTTGTAAATCACTGAACAGTTTTGCACCAAAGTATGTTGGAGATATGTTGTCACTATACCAACCCAGCAGACAGCTCAGGTCCTCCAACTGTAGCTTACTAAACATTCCTAGAATTAGAACTGAACAGGGAGAGGCAGCTTTCAGCTTCTATGCTCCACAAATCTGATACAACTTCCAGAAGAATGCAAAAATGCTGAATCATTAGGCTCTTTTAAATCAAAGATTAAAACTCTACTATTCAGAGCTGCCCTTGAGACCTGAAGAAAGTTTTTGACCACTCTTTTATTCTTGTGGTTTGATTTTTATTCTTATTTTTTAACCGATTGTGTTTTATCTGTTTTGAATCTATATTATTTTGCATAAATTTGTTCTTTACACCTTCTCTTTTTATGCTTATGTTTTATTTGTTTTTTTTTTAAGTTCACAGTCTCACATATTTTTCATGTTTCACTGACTAAATGCATTTCTTTTAGTAATTATCTGTTTTCATTTTCTTATTTTTATCATGTATTTGGTTTCATACCACTGAATCATATAAAGCACCTTGAATTGCCTTCGTGTTGAAAGTGTGCTATAAATAAAATTGCCTTGCCTTGCCACAGGTCACTAATTCAAGCTCATAAATAAATGCCTAGTTTATTTATCATTAGTAACCAGGACACACAAACCGATGTTTGCACACTTTTAGAAAACCTTATATAATGTTATGAATGTATTTAATGTCTAATTTAAATTTTAAAATCCATATTTTTGACACACAATGCTGTTTTCAGTTGCAAGTGAGAGAGAGTGAATTTGTGTTTGCAAAATTAGGCTACCTTTACCAATTAGATAAAACAATAATGCTACAAAACTCTCAGTATTTTGAACTACATCTTCTTTCCATCTCTGTTTCTTTATTTCTGTCTCTTCAGTCTTTTTCTTCTTTTCCTTTTTTAGTCCAGGCCTAGATTTGTGTGGGAGGGTTTGACTCATTCATGGGCTGGTCACTGACCACAGGTCAACACTGCAATTAAGATTTTTAGGAGGTGTGACTCTTTTCTGACCTAACGACAGTCCCCTCTTTGAGCGCTGTAAGGAGAATTCCATGTATTTTCCAACAACTGTTTTCTGACACATTATACAATCCAAACAATGATGCTGAATAAGGAGGAAAAATATATATATTAGCCTGACTTTTGGTAGTAAGAGACAGTTTTGTGTTTTACAATTCTAGTACGAAATATAATAGCAAAATGAACAACTTTTACTCTATCTTTGTTTTTTTCTTGTTACTCAGTTTTTTTGTGATGTTTGTCCTAATTGTCCTTACTGTTTTTAATTCTTAAATTCAACTTTATATATTTTGATACTTGTGTGAAGCCAATGCTTCTATTACTTTGCTTCTGTTCTGAATATCCCCTTTGTGGGACAATAAAGGATTATTCTTTTCCAATTTGCAACAATACACATTTTTGAAAACAAAGGATTAAGCAGGTAATCTGAACAAACCTGAGCATAAACCTTTAGTAACTGAGTTAGTTTGTTTACTGTATGCTATGAAATGTTCTCGCAAAGAAAAATGGTTAACATAACCAACGACTGTAACAAATTATACAGGGCCCCAAAGTATTTTATGGTTCAAGACCATATACTATTATCCTTTGGTAGGCCCGAGGGGAAAATCAACATGAGCTACAGTTCAATAAGTCCTCAGGTTATTTCACTCCTCCTCTACAATGACCAGTGATTAGACCGACTCTGACATCCGATGGCAGATTCTTCACTTCAGAGACACCTTTGAGTCTCTGTTACATCATGATATCCACCCAAGGAGCTTTATTTACACTAGATTGTCAAAAGTACTTAGCTTTACAGACGTGAACTTTATTTAAATCCGGATTTTAATTCGAAAGCTTTTTATACTAGTATGCAAACTGCTGAGAGATCAGCATATAATGATCTTCCAGCATTAAGTGACATCACTGATTAATGCCAAAGGGAGCCCATAGCAGCAGAGAATAACGAGAGATCGAGAATGAAAGAAGCAGGGCGGTCTCCTGTTCGTATCTGTTTGCCATGTTGTACTCAGCTGTGTCTGAGCACTTGTCTTGGTTTAAAAAAAAAATTCTATTTCTTTAAATTCTGCTTGTCCAGCAAATCTTCCAATTTTCCAAACACTGCTTGTTATGCACCATCTACAAATATCATATACTACTGAAACAGTTATAACCAATCAGCATGAGTTAACCACAAGTCCTACCCAACGACTCTACAGGACCACTTCCAAGTACATATCCCATTGCAGGTATTCATTTGGTTCCTTAAATGGCCCGGTAAAATGGAGACACCCGCATTATGTGAAGATCTAGTCAAGTTACTCGGAAGTTCAAATAGTGGAAGCAGACATTATTGGAACCTTAACTTTTCTGGAAAGGTTCTAAAAGGATTTTGTTTTAGTGGTGAGCGATAGTGAGTTAGACTCACAATCTTGTTCCAAGTTCATCCCAAAGGTTGAGATAATGGACTCTGTGCAGTCCAGTCAACGTCGCCCACTCTAAACCCATTCATTCATTCTTCACTTTTCTAGTTGGAACTGAAAAGTCCACCTCAAAACTGTTCTCATCAAATTAAGAGTTTAAATGATCCAAAATGACAGTGGAATTTATACAAATTTTAAATTTGTTGGATTAAAAACAAATTATCGGTCCCCTGGCCGAAAAAATTATGAACTGAAATCAATCGAGCAAATAAAGCTTTTCTTGGTCTGCTTTGTCTTACTTCCTGAATCACAGATATGTTGTACCTCAGTTTAAATGCTAATGATGTGTGTCTCGGCTGTGTTTGCCAAGTGATTTGGGATTTATTTGATTTTAAAAATCCGTATTTAAAATGCCTACAAATCAGAGGTCGGATATATAACATCTGGGGCGCGAATTTTAGAATCATAACTATATAGGGGCAGGTCCCGCCTTCCTCGCCGCTGATTGGGTTGAAGTTCTCTCGCATGATTGGCTATTTCTATTATATAGCACCAATTCACAACAAATGTCATCTCAAGGGACTTTACAACAAAAGTCATTTCAATACAATTCCTATTAATAAACTGCTCTGGTCTTTCAACTGCCATCTAGACTCATTGGCTTGGTGGTAAGAATGCTGACTTTGAAAATGGGAGCTACAGGTTTGACTGCAAGCTAATCATTTTCAATGTGTACCTTTTCCACACAATCATATCTATTTTGGAGAGTTTTGTGATGAAAATGTTAATTAAAGTTTTGTGATGGTATAGTCTTACTTTTTTTGATAACAACTTGTACGGAATAAAATCCTAGGTTGAGGCTGCGAAACAACCAGGATTAAAGTTAGGGCAGATCTCTTATCGCCTCAGATTGCCTCTATGTTGATTTCTGTTAATTCTCCTGCTGCTAGGAAATGACCTGCACTGCACATAGCTTGGTAAAAGAGTACATTTTTTTTTTTTTTTTATACATCTTGCACCCAATTTAGGAACAGCTGTGTTTAGCATTTTTACTCTCGTTTGATATAATATCAGTGTTGAGAGCAAACAGAAACAAAATACGTAAATTACAGTGTAATAAGTGTGAGATTTTTAGTAGTTTACATTTTCATCACAAGCTTTAATTTACATTTTCATAGCAAATCTCTACAAAATACTGTGTGAAAAAGGTGCATAAGGAGAATCTAGACTAGTATCAAACTCATGAGTCTCGAATGAGAGCTGCCAATAATACCAGTGAGCCAAAGAGACTCAATGATATGTAAATGGCCACTGTATATTATCAATCAGACATGCACATCCTTAATTAGAACTGTTAGCTTCAACGATAAATATGACAGCACATACATATCACAGTGCTATATAGACTTGGTTTTGTTCTTTTAGTGGAAGGACTAATTCAAAAAAATGACTTAAATAAACATGCTGATAATTTTCACCAACATTTTGTGATGATGGTTTGCAGCTGTTGGAGAGGTTTTCGAGCCAAACAAAGGCAAAAAAAGGGGGACTAGCCCTCAAAAGAAATAGCCAATCATGCGAGATAACTTCTATTCAATTGTAGTGATGTTTCTGTTGGGTCCGGCCCTGGATATAAATGGAAACGATATCAAAGGGTTCTATAATAAGCCAGCATCCCCATGGCGTGGGCTCCCTGCCATCCTCAGTGCGGAACGTTGCTCTCAAAAGAAACCCCCCGGCCGGATTATGGTGCCACACCTGTGGTCAAGCAAGAACTGCTCTCTCTCTCACCCTAGAGCGTCATTGCAGTCTCCCTCCAACCTAACTGGACAGCGAAAAGGCAGGAGGAGCACCGTGGAGTTTAAAAATCAATAAAGAAGCGATTGATCTCTCTCTGGTTTGACTTGAAGCCGAGCTTTAAGCGGGGAAACTGCTCAACCTCTCTAATGGCCGCTTTGGTCGCTAAGTTTCTGTTAAAACCATTCATTGCTGGCAAAACCTAATTCGAGCTGGTTGGCCACAAGTCGATCCGTTTTTCCTCTCCCCTCATCCAAGCGAGTGGATTAACCTTTTTTCATCGTACTTAAAAAGGACTTACCCCTTTTTTCCTCTGCAATCCATCACGGACTTCAAAGTAAGATCATTCCTTGTATTGTTGAAAATTTGGGTTTCTCGAGCAAAATCTAGAATATTTCTATGCATGCATGTTTGTCTGAACGTTTTGTTGTTTGATGTTGTGTTGAAGTTACTGTGTTTCTTTTATTAGTAAGCAAGCAGTGTCTAATTTTGCTGTAATCTCTGAGCTACACCACAAACCAGGGAGTTTCCGAGAGGCAGGCACAGCTGAACGTAGTCTTTGTTAACCCTTTTGTTTCAATCTGTAGCCATTTCAATTCATAGTCTTTGTTAGCCAAAAGCTAAGGTAGTGATGAGAACCATGCGGTCTCTTTGTTTCATGTGTGCGTGCGTGTTACTGCGTGACCGCATTCAGAAAATTCCCTGGGTGACGTGGTCATTGTCATTGTGAACCGCCATCTTTTTTGCTTGTTTACGTAGCATGTAGCCTAGCCATTTAGCATAGCCATTAGCGATGACCTAATTAGCCGAGAGTAAAATCAGTTGTTGTTTTCTGTGGACAATCTTAATTATTAAAGCTGTTAAACTGAATCAAATCTCCTTACTTCTTTTATTGAGTGCGTTTGATCATTCCAAAGGGCTCAACCTTCAGACAAATCATATCTGGTAGCCATAGCGACCTGCTATTTGAAAATAGAGTTCATTATGAGGAACACATATATTTACCGGGTTAATTCCTGGTTGGTAGTATTCAATTCAATATAGTTGAAGTATTCAATTAATATTTCTCATATAGCCGGATAGACAATAATCTTCTTTAATAGAGCTAAATGTGTCCTATATGGACTCCCCAAGATCCATAAAGAAGGGGCCCCGCTCAGGCCCATTGTCAGCAGTATAAACTCTGTCACATACAATATAGCCAAATACATAACTAATATCCTGGCACCTCTGGTAGGCAACACCCCACACCACATCCAAAACTCCATAGACTTTGTGAACAAAGTCCAGAATCTAAAAATGGATCCAGATGAGACAATGGTTTCCTATGACGTGACTTCATTGTTCACCTGTATTCCTACCATGGAGGCCTTGGTCACAGTAAGAGAACGACTTACACAGGACAACTCCCTCCAAAACAGAACAAAACTCAAACCAGAACACATTTGCCAATTCCTGGAATTGTGCCTGAATACCACATATTTCCAGTTCAATGGCAAGTTTTATAGACAGAAACAGGCTGTGCCATGGGCTCACCAGTTTCTCCAATTGTGGCAAATTTATACATGGAGGAGGTAGAGTGCAGAACTTTGAACTCCTTTGAAGGAATAACACCTAGCCACTGGTTCACATACGTAGATGACACATGGGTTAAAATCAAAACCAAAGAGGTGCAAGCCTTTACTGAACACATAAACTCAGTGGACAGAAACATCAAATTCACCAGAGAAGATGTCAAGGACAATAGTTTGCCCTTTTTAGATTGTGTCGTCCAGAGGAGAAAGGACAGAAGGCTCCACATTGGGGTATACAGAAAACCCACACACACAGACCAATACCTACTTTTTGACTCACACCACCCACTGGAACACAAGCTTAGTGTTATCAGGACCCTGCAACACAGAGCTGATAACATACCCACCAGCTCACAGGCCCAAGGGGAAGAACGCAAGCACGTGAGAGACACCCTCACAACTTGTGGTTACCCCAGCTGGACTTTTGTGAAAACTGCAGCTAATTCCAGAAGGAAAGCCAACAAAGTGGTTGAAAAAGAAAAAGAAAACAAACGAAACAATGTAGTCATTCCATATGTGTCGGAATGCTTTCTACTCAGCTCTCAGCGAGGACGGTCGCTTTTTTCCCTCCCTCCTCCTCCTGTGTCTTATCCCACAGCTCTCTGTCTCCTGTGCCTCTATCTGGAGTATCTTTTGGCAATTTTTCTCCGAAACCAAACTGAATAAGCGAAGATGGAAATGGTCAGCTGGTCTCTGAATGCTATTGATAAAATCTACTCAACTCTACGAAGCACCGGTAAGGGTCAACCGGGGTGTCCTGCGGAGACGTATCCGGCGGGCTACGTGCTGGACGCTTGGACAAAGTTCCAGCCCCTGTGTCTGTCAATACTCTCCAATGAGGATGCTGAAGATATATATCTATTCGCAATCATGGTGATCGGGTTTCTGCTGATTGGAATGGGCAGTTACTGGAACTACCGTAAAATAGAGCAACAAAGATCTGAAACACGGTCGAGATTGGTTACTGTTCTGGAAGCGATTGGACGGCTGAAGGAACAGCTGGATGCGTTGATTCGTATTGATGGGACTCAGAACCAAATGCTGGGGGAGCTGGGACGCAGAATAGACGCTGTAAGAGGCGATCTGGCCGGCGCTCTGGGACTCATCCGCAATTTGTCATCGGACTTGGAGAAACTGTCGGTGCGGATTGGGGCAACTGGAAATTAATTGGATTTGGAACTATTAATCTGGGAATTAATTTGGATTTGGAACTTTAATTTGAACTACAATTTGGCTGAATTAGACTAAAAAAGAAACCACTGACAGACTGAAGGGGCAGAAAGGAATATTTGATATCTCCCTGAAATCCAAACAATTTATATTTTGGCTCCCATGAAGACCTTCAACCTGGTTCTTATCAAATGTCCCTGAGAATAATTTCAACAGAGTCTCCTCTCCCCCGTACACGTGCATCTACTGACGCACACACTGACATGGTTACACTCACTCACATTCACACACACCGTCTCGCTGTATCCTCATTTTCTCTCCTGCAACATGAAGCTGGATAACAGCGCGCCTCGATGGCAGCGCGTTAACTTGTGGACTGGAGCTCATACCTGCCCATCCTTCCTGATGTGTCATTGTTAATGTCTGAATATGTGCTTAAATGTTTGTTGGTGTGGTTTTTTCTATCACCTGCGTTGTGAGTGCTGTACGGACCCACAACACAGTTGAGCGTTTTTTCCCACTCACCGTGGAACCCTCCCCTACCAAATGTTTACTTCTCTATGTTTCATAAACGGGAGCGCCGCTTGGTGGCTGCATGCCCAACAGTGACCTGGATCTGTTTGTTGTTGTTGTTGTTTGTAATGATCTTGGACAGGTTGTACTGTATCTGTAAATTCCTTGTATGCATCATACTTGTATGTGTCATACTTGGCGATTAAAGCTGATTCTGATTCTGATTCTGATTTCTGAAAAACTCAGGAGGATTTTTAACAAACACAGTATCCCTGTGTATTTCAAACCCAGCAACACACTCAGACAGAGACTAGTACATCCCAAGGACAGAACACCACACGCACACAAAAGAAACCTGGTGTATGCAATCCAATGCAATGAAGAATGCAAGGACCTCTACATTGGTGAAACCAAACAACCACTGTACAAACGCATGGCCCAACACAGGAGAGCTAACTCCTCAGGCATTGACTCTGCTGTTCATTTACATCTCAAGGAGAAAGCCCACTCCTTTGAGGACAGCAATGTCGAAATATTTGACAAAGAGGACAGATGGTTTGAAAGAGGAGTAAAAGAAGCCATCTATGTAAAAGTAGAGAAACCATCGCTAAACAGAGGAGGAGGCCTGAGACATCACCTATCTCCAATTTACAATGCTGCACTTTCATCCCTCCCTAGGAGACTCAACAAATTAGCCTCTAATAATGACTTTAATGACTTTCGTTATAACCCAATAGGGCACTAATGAAGCCGAAACCTAACCTCCACCAATAGGCGACACGCCAACAACCGTCGTTAAGACATGGAGCACAAAGGATCCAATGACATAATGATTCTTGTTCAAGAGGTTAAATAGCTGAGTCTCCACACCAGTTAGTTGGACCAGTCCCAGCCTGGTCAGCGGCGAGCATGAACTGATGAAGCCTCTTGGATAAGAGGTGAAACATCTTCCAAGACAAATTACCAAGTCCAGTTGCGTTTGATTGAAATTTCCTTGAGATAACCATGACCTGGATGAATGAGAATATTCACAGGCTTCTTTAATACAGAATTCCAATATTTGACTCCATAGCTAACGTTAGCTAGCACTAGTCAGTACTTCAAATACTCACAAAGATCTTGTAGAGCTTTTCCTGCATGCTGGCTCTCACTAAACAGACTATTTTTCCCTCAGCATAGCTGACACTTTCCACATGGGCAGATTTATAATGGTGGTCTTCACATTCAATGCTTATTCCTTCGTTTTGGAGAAAGAAGGTGAATCACTATTTTCCCCCCCCTCCTTCAGTTGTAGTTCAATAGCTAAGTGTTTTCACACAAAACCTAAATAAACTTTTGTCGCCAGTCGAAAATTTGAGTTTTATCTGCATCAAAATGGTTGTTTTTTTTAAATTCATGGACAGCATATGTTCAAACAAACAAAATATTTTCAATACACCGTGCATTTCAAACGGGATCATTAAATAAATGTTTTCTTTCCATTGACACATTTTTTTTTGGCAGTAAGTGACCCAAAGTAAGACCGAAAGTAGATGGGCGTGACCATTACCTCGTTTCCACAGTGCAGTCACGGTGCGGACCAGATCGCTATTGCGCAATGCTCACTTTCCATGTCTGCGTTCCCACTGCAGACAGGACGGCTGTACCTACTAACTCAAGTTAATGGCTGGAACAGATAACTAGTTGTTTTTGTAGTTGTCGCAGAGGGGACGTTATGACTTCAGCCAATGAAAGGACTAAGCTGTGTGATGCCAGTGTCACCGCCCCAACCGTACCCGGACCACCCTGCCCTAGTCCGGAAGCTGAAAGCGGACCACCTCCTGCCTGGTACGGTCCTGCTCCGTGGGCTGCTTTGACGGTGGAAACGGGCAAAAATGCGGACTGGAACATTAGACTCCCTATACCCATTATAGGATCAGAACCAATGGTTCATAACGAATTGATAAGAGATCACCCCACCCATCCTTTTAATACACAATCATTACAGAGGTTTCATTGCAATCTGCAAATGCAGTGTCTTTATTTTACACAAATGTGCATACATGATCTTTTTGACAAGCACAACTTTATTCCATGGGTCAAGAGGTTTCCGGGAAGAACATGGGAAAAAAACAAAACAAACAAACAAACAAAAAAAACATTCAGCATCAAGCAAGTCAATGAACAAGTTGGAGCATACCATTATTATAAAATATAGACTTTTAATTCATTAGTCAGTAACAACAATGGAAAAAGAAGATCTAGACAAGTAATATCACCTCTGTGCGTGTTGTGTTATCTTTTTTCAGAAAGTATGACACAAAAAAACAAAGACTTAAAATAAAACAAAAGAAAATTTGTAAAAAGGAATTTTAAAACAGTTATGTGCTTTTTGATGAAAAAATGTAATTTCAGTAATCTGCTTTCTATTAGCGTTTAGGATTTTATATGAATATAGTGAAAACAGATACCACAGTGAAATAAGATGCTAATATCTTAGATAAATTATCAGTGGATCTTGACCGAGGTGTCCATACCAACTTTTATTTAGACTGTAAATGAGCACTGGAACGACACATTTAAAACATTTTTCATCTCAAACGGTTGTGAACACAAATGTTTTATTTTTTTGTGATCTGTACAGAATTTTACTTTGAGTTGGTCGACTGAAATACCTCTGCAATAGCATTGCTCACTTACGCTTAGGCATGGGCCAGTACAAATAAGATGATACAAACATAAAAACACAATTTCATGGTAGTATAGTATTAAAAAATAAATTTAAAAGAAATTGTAAAAATATATGACATGACCTCATCACATTTAATTGAAAAGTGCAGCTGTAACTGCAACATAATATTGTTATGGGTTACTACTATATAACCTTAATTTATTATTTGATATGATCATCATCATTTGACTTTGATGAACAGACAAATTTATGGTTAGTTAGTGCTAAAATGCCAGACATCCAGACATTTATCTCATGAAGCATCATATTTTTCAGATCCTTATCAAGCAACACTCAGTGTGTTTACACACAGCAAGAGAAAGGCGACTTAATGCCAAAGTCCTACTGAAATCAGACTTTTGAAATGTGCACATCTTTGTCTGGCTGGAGTTGAACCGACCTTCCGTTTCAGTAATTGGACTAAGGCACCCAAGATAATACGACTGGAATTCAAATTTCTCTGCAACCAGCCGGAAGAAATCTTATGGTACATTCACACCGCCCCAAACGTCAACTTCAAAAGGAGCAAGATTACATGTAAAGTCTATGGTTGGGGCCATCAGAGGGGCATCAAGTCTCTGTGGCATTTTGTTCGAGTTGGCTGCATCAATTTTTGAAGCCCATACTGTGTTCCAAGCGTCAAAAGCCAGCAACGGAGAAGTTAAGCTAGCGGAAGTTTTGATCCTCGTGACGTGGTGCATTGACCAATCAGAGTGTCTCACTATAATGACGTGGGCCAATGTCAATGTTGTTTAACCAGCCATAATCTGCCGTTGTTTAAAACATCCAGCAGAAAAAGGCCCACTTATGCGCTTTGCAAGCTTCAGCATAAAAATGTAAAGGCATCAAACTAGTCGCCCTGTGAGCTTTTTTTGACGCCGAAAAAGTGTGCGGTGTGAACGCACAACACAAAGGGGTGAATGTTGCCACCTATTGTCAAGCACTTCAAAGCACTTCACTCAATAATTGGATTTTCTCTCTGATATGTAAACGGAGCAATGACTCTCACTCTGCCTAAACTATTAGTCCAAAAGCTTTATTTAGATGTGCATGTAAAATTGCTGACTGGGAGCTAACATAGCTGATGCAGCTCCCTGATAGCTCATTTGCGATTGGCTGTTTATTCTACCAGCAGACAAGCTTCTTGCTTTAGCTCTTTTGGAATAGTTTGTTTCAAAGCCCTGTTAGCTGGCATACATGTTTCAGATTTTTTTTGAAGAGAGGTTCTGTGAAGCTATCATTAATAGCGATGTCTTTCCCTGTTTTTAAAAACAGAAAATGGCCCAGTCATTTAAGCGAAGTACTAGTTTCACTACAGACTGCTTCTGAACAACTCCTGCATGACTGTTTTTAAATTATGTTGCAGGCTGTACTGGTTCACATGATGTAGCGTAGCGAAGCATGGAAGCTGTTCTGCTAGAGAGCTCAAGACGAACTGAATAATAACCTCTAGTTATTAAATTGCAGATGTTCAATATCAACTATGGTAGTGTTGTTTCAGTGTTATTTTCAGTTTGAGTTGCTTTAATATTAGTTTAAATAGTGATTCAATTTTCAGAAAATTCACTCCAATATTAACATCTGTCCACTACAGCATCCTGATTCCCAAAATTTTTTTTACTTTTCCTTTAAAAAGGCGTGACTGGGGTATCGGGCTGTTCGTATCGATGATTAACAAAAAAATAAATAAAAAATGAAAAATATTACACAGATAAGTACACAGCTGATTGACATCTTGTAGCAATAAGTGAGGAGGGGGAATGGCACCAAGTGAAAGGAGAAAACCTGTGTCTGGGATGTTATTGATCAAAGTCTTTGTAGGGCTTAAAAAGCTCATGTTAAAAACTGGAAACTGGCCCATGGCTACAACAGTAATTATGACAATTCAGAACAATCATTTTTCATCCCAACAGTGATAAACATAATATATTAAATAATTTTACTCGAATCTATGTTGAGGTCAATGAGAAGGTGTATCTTACTTTACACTGGAGACATTTTAAAATAATTTGTGATTGTGAGAACCATCATGCTGTACACCCACAGAGATGAAAAACAATCAAAGACATACCATGCGCTACCTTATTGGATTTACAGTACAAATACAAATTCATGCACACAATGAAAGCCAGCTTCCGATATTTTGTTTGGTGTCACTATATATATATATATATATATATTCTTTTACGTAGCTCTGTTGTGTTTATGGTTATTTTTTTCCACATATGAAAAGTCTCAAGAGGAAAGGAATTGAAAAATCTCCTTCTGTGCTCAGAACTGCTGACTGGAAAAATTGCTTCCCAAATGGAACACCTTTCACTGCAAACCGGTTTTGTTCTTTCACTTTATCTGGCTGAAGTGTGGTGTTTGATTTCTTTTTGGCCCCTGCCACTATTCCTTGAAAAAGAAAATAACTAAATAATGCCCTTGTGTGCAAATCCTTATAGCTTGTTTGCCTCAAAATCTATTCAGAGGAGGTCCGCGTTCAACTAAAGCTGACTAACATAGACAAAAGCTTGATCTTTTTCACATTATCTAGACTTTATAGCTAGAAACTTTTATGCATTTCATTGGGATTTTACTTGACAGAGCAATAAAAAAGCAGTGCATAATTGTGGAAGGAGAATGCTGCATACCAGTTAAGCACCTTTTAATCTAATAAAAAAAGTAGTGCAACCAAATGTCGGCAGAAGTCTTCACTTAACCGTGGGTCAAGATTTTTTAAAGCTGTAACATGGAAGCTGGTCAAAGTAGATGGGGAGACGGATGGAGCTAAATACAGGGCAATCCCAGAAGGAAACCTATTGGAGGCTACAAAAGACTTTATAGTGGTGTGGCGGTTAAACGATAAATGTAAAGACCACTCAAAGAACCTTTACACTACCGGCAAATTCCCCCTACTGCACTCAGCACACACACCGACTAAGACGACTTCTCCTACAACCAAAGCCAAGTTTATACCTCTCCGGCTGCGTAGCTACGAAGACAAGCAATGCCATAATCTGTTGTTGCAAGGGCTGTCCGTCACCTACGCAAGCAAACATGTAGTAAAGGCCGATTTTTTTAAACTGTCCATCAAACGCAACGGAAAGCGCGCATCTGTGATTGGTCGCCTCAACAACAGCCAGAGATAATTTCTCTGGAACGGTTCACTATAGTTGATATAAACAGTAGTCAGTGCAGTGTTTGGACACTACATGCTTTATATTGTAAGGCTAGTTTGTCCAATATGGTCTTTTGTTGATTCTGAACACCAGGAGGAGCCGAGAAGAGCAGAGAAGACCACTGTGTCTCTTTGCATGTGTTGTTGTATGAGCTGCACTTTTATTAAAAAGCTTTCTAGCTCAATCAAAACATACTTTCTGCTGGCCATTGCTCGTTGAGTGGATCAGCTTTTACAAGCAGAAGTTGATCAAAGTTACTGCAATGGTAGGTAGACTCGCCATAAAGGATATATGCCCCCTGCTGTCCTGGCGGAGAATTGCTGTGCGACACGGACACACTAACGAAGAAGAATGAATGTAAAAACCTCTCTGTCAATATGTGTGCTTGTGGGTGCAAACTTGCTGAAGGAGAAGTATATAAACTAGGCTTAAGCCATGGTCGAGCGATAGTGGCCCAGTCAAAGTACAGTCCTGGATTAAATAAATAATCTGTGGCAAAATTTGAAAGTAGTGGTTCACAGATGCTCTCTATCCATTCGAATTTAAATTCATGTAATTAGCCAAAAAGGAAAGTTCAGTAGCTGAAAACGCAACGCTCCCGATAAGCTTTGTGTCTTATAAAGCAAAAAAAAAGTTTGTTCTACAAGGGTTTGAAACAACGATGAACACCAGCGGACACCATACTTAAGAGTTTACATATGTTAAGCATTTTAAAAACAATTTATCTTTTCCATCAACTTTATAATTATGCACCACTTCATGTTGGCCCATCACTGTGAATCCCCCAAAAAATACATTCAAGTCTGTAATTGTGATGATAAGCAATGTGAAATAATTCAAGGAGTGTGAACACTTGTACGAGGCAACAAACAATGAAAGCTATTTTCATACATCTAGAAAGTATGTGTTATGTTTGAATTTAATCTTTTGGATCCCAATTAGAAGCTGGCCTGGGATGCAGCAACGTTCCGCACCCTTCTACAATCAGTTCCCCACTCTACACAGACATGACAGAAATGAAACACAAAGATTCCCACTGAGAAAGGAGTGTTTCCCCCAAAATAATCAGGACCACAATTCAATGGTCCTCTCCCAACATGAAGTCTCTCTCTGCATGCAGCCACAGGGAGGCTACATTCCAGGCTCTTCTGGACTGTCCAGAAATAATAATAATAATTCAAAAAGATTCTCCCGTCACCTGTTCTCAGCAACTCATCTCACACAGACACCTTGTCGTAGTTTGCTCTGAGTCTGAACAGCTCATGCTCCATAACATGTTCCCAAAGGTTGTCGAAGTTCACGTGAGGCCGACGAATGAGTTTCCTAACGACAGTAACAGCAACATCGAAATCAACAATAACAATATTTGGCCCCCCCCCCCCCCCCCCCCCATGGTACCTATACACAAAGAGCTTGTCTTTTTTTTTCTTGTAAGTACGAAGAAATCCACAGAATGATATTATTTACAACCTACAATAAATACTGTGTATCATATGTCTTACTGCTTGAGGGGATGTCTGTGTGGGGTTTTGTTTGGAAGCCTTTTTCATTCAGTTTGCAGATTTTTTTTTTTCTTTGAAGCTTCTTCTCTCATCGAGTCTTTCCCAGTTTTCACAGGGGTGGAAGAGGGTGGGGGAGGGCTTTGTTTCAAACACAAAGTCAGTTTCCTCATGTCTCTACTTCCTGCTGTTCCTCTTCCTCCTCCTCCTCCTCTTGCTCCCTGTGATGCCGACGGTTGCGGGGCTTCTTCTGCTCCTTGAGCCCCTTCAGGTCTTTGGCCTTGAGGGCTCCCAGCAGGGGCTCTCCGAACTGCCAGTAGTCCTGGCAGTACTGATTGATCAGGCTCATCTCGGGCTGGCTCAGAATGGTCAGCAAGTCCTTGTACTGGCCCGCGCTGGGGCTCCACTGCATGCTGCCGGAGTGGAGGGACAACGGCACCAGCCCCCCGCCGCCGTCCACCAGCGCGTTGTTAACGGCGCGGCCGGACAGTACGACCAGCTGCAGCTTGACCAGCGTGTGTTTGAAGTTCTTCTCGGTGGCAGTGCACTGGTACATGCCGGAGTCCGAGGGTTGGAGAGAGCGCAGCAGCAGACCCTGTTCAGTCTTCAGAATCCGCCCGTCTGAGCGCATCTACGAAGGCAAAAAAACAGCATGTGAACAAATGTGTTAATTGTTTAAATCGTTTAAATCATTTAAGAGGATTTTATTTGATGGACCAATTTAAAGGGGTGAATTCAATTAAAGACAAAGAAAACATAAAAACAGCAGGAGTTACAAAATAATTCACAAATAAAAATTTAACGGGTGTGGTGAGTATTCAGATTCAGTCACTCCAAGATAATCCTTTGTAGAACAACCTTTATCTGCAGTATATTTGGGGTGAGTCGCTTCCTTGCACATGTCACACAATGCATTGAATCACAATCATCATCGCAAAATCAGTGCATGCAATATTGTGACGGCAAGGACTGCTTGGATGCAATATTTGGTAGTAGTGAATATTACAAAGTCCTGGAATTCATGCTTTGCATATCTAGAAAATATTTAATTCTGTTAGTTTATTTATATATAGCCCTGATTCACAACGAACGTCATCTCAAGGCACTAGACATCCTACTAGTGTCTGCTTTTTTAGTAACAAACCTGGAAGCAGTGTTGGCTCAGCCTGTGGGTATAGACTTCATCCAATAGAATAGTCAATAAAAGACAAGCAGTTGTTCAAAGACAGCGTTAGGATAATGCTTAACTGCTGCCTCAGGGTTTTTTATTAGAGCAGTTTTAACAGCTACCCTTTACAGTATTTCCTCCCCTTTGGACGGAAGACAGTCATTGTTGCACTATCCAAACAGAGCTAAACACTCACATTTAATTAAGCCCACTGATAATCACGAACAACATTATTCTGGGGAATTATTCTGCAGTCCCCTGTAGCAATATGTAGGTGAGGTTTCAAATGCCCAGAGGAATTGCTCGTCTGTTAACCCTCCACATCAGGGAAATGGAAGCAAAGTGTGGAATTTGTGTTGCGTATAAAAAACCCAGAAACAAGTCAGTGAGAGAGGTTCTTCTTACATGAGGATGCTGGGAAGTTTACTGTGCCTTGAAGAAATATTCCACAGAATGTTTTTCAAGCAAACTTCAATTTATTTTATTGCAGTTTTTCTAAAAAGTGTGGCAAATATTTTTTTACCAGCCACCCTCAGTAACTGGTTTTTTTTTTTTTTATAAATGATGTTCGCTGCAGCATTTTATGTTTTCTGCCTCTGGAGACTGATATTCAGCACAAACTTAAGTCTTAGCCTGTAACAGCTCCTGCATTTAGCTCTATCCATCCTTTCATCAATTCCAGCAGGCCTCCCTGTCCCACAGCATGATGCTGCTCATAACCCTATTTCATGGAATACACTGTGCACAGCGGAGGTCAAAACGTTTAATATTACTCTCCTCACACCCGACAACCTTTCTTCCACATGTTTGCAGTGTCTCTTAAATGGCCTGTGGCAAACAGCACGCAAAATGTGACGAAGTAAGATGTAGGAGACCTTTTTGCGAGGCAAGGCGAACCCGTGCGCGGTAGACCAACCTCTTTCCTGCGGTCACTGTTGTCTCGCTGCAGGTGCCATTTGATGACGGCATGCGGAGATCGGGCCTGGCACTCCAGGAAGGTGCTGCTTCCCTCCACCCCGTACTGCACCATCTCCAGAGTGTTCTTACTGGCTGCAGGGCAGAGATGAGAGGTCATGTCTATGATTTTGATTTTTTCATGTTTTTTTTCCTCCGGTAATCATGGGCCTGGCAGGCAATGCAGTGATTACATTTTGGCAACGAGCATATCCGCTGAGGGTTATTGGGAGAAAATAGAAGTCCGCTTACCCTTGGAGTTGAAGCCCCTGCACTGTCTGATGGGGTTCCCGTACTTGACGTCCTGCCTCCGGCTACGTCTAAAGGGGTCAGACCAGTGTTGCCAAATGAGGAGAGAAAAAAAATCATAAAGCAACCGCAAGCCAGTCAAAAAACACAAAGCCAACGCAGAAGTGAATGCAAAGAGATATAAAAAGAAAAACCCCATCTTTTTGGAAATATGGAGTTACATTTACTATATTTGAAAAATATTAGTCTTATTAGGCTTAGAGTACCCACAGATTATAATAAATTAACAAGTCACCAAAACAGCCACTCAGACATACAGGCAGGTTGTGATTGAATTAGTCGGTTAATGACATGGCTGACAGTGTGAAGGCTGCTGGTGTTTACCTCTTCTGTGAGACTGAGTACCGGGAGCAGGACTTGCCATCCCAGGCACAGTAAGGGTCTCTGGCCAGGCAACAGTCGGCGCACGCCTCACCGTACACGTCACACCGGTGGAGGGCCAGCTGGGTCAGGCCCACGGCAGAAGATACATACAGCTGTTGCTGTGGACAGAAAATAGGAAGGCACTGGGAGTTACTAATCATGAAGTATAGAGCAAATAGAAGATTTTTTTTATGATTGCTTTAAAATTCCAACATGAGGAAGATCCAGTTCTGACAAACCTCGCGGGGGTAAATTACCTTAAGGATTATTTTTTTTGTTGGTATTTTTTCATCACAACCAGTTGGATTAATTGATGTTTTGAGTCCCAGTCATTTTTAGCAACGATACAAAACAAGGAAAATCCCTTTTTTGAGGCATCACTCTCAAGCAACCAGTTGACATGTAGCAAGGATCCAACTGGCTGCTAAGGAAGCCTGTGACCCAGAGATGCCACTCTTCACTTCTCTATGTTGATTTTTCTGTGCTGCAAAGCAATGCCCAACCAGGACAACAGGGCGTGCTAATGTCTCATAGACTGCCTACCATTTCAGTGTCGTTTTTGATTAACGAGAGTTTTAGTTTTGTTCAACTTGTGAACTCAGTACCCCATTAAGGAGCAATGGACAGACAACAGAAAGTAAGTTTTGATTAAGCTGTAAAGCTTTTTATTAGAAGTGCAGCTTATAGAATACTCTGAAAACACATGGAAACAAACACAGCAGCCTGTTCTGTTGTTTCTCTACCCCCATTGTGCTCAAAATCGCCAAAAGACAAGATTAGATAAATTGTCCTTTCAATATAAAGCATGAAGTTCCCAAGTGCTGCATTGACTTATTACAGTGACAATATAACAGCTCCTGCTGCATATAAACGCGCTGAATCAGTGGTGATAAGATACATATGAGTCTACTTCCAGATTAATAGCTAGTAAGCAAAAAAAATGGTAAAATGAAAAGTCAATATTTACACTGTGGAGAAACTCTGATTAAGTTGCATTAAGGTAACTTTGTCCCCAACAATATTTAAATAAACAGTTTTGCATTTGAATTGTGTAAGGTTTATGATTTTGAAAATAATAAACTTTAAAGGTTTTTTACACATCTTCACCGGAGGTACCAGTAAATGTGTCCAGCACTGTTTGCTCCTGCTTACCCTTTTGGAGGAGATCTTCATCGTCAGTATAGGAGTTGGGACCTTGATGTGTAAAACAAAAAATAAAGCAAAGAAACTCAGTTAGCTTTACTATTATAGAGATAGTGAAACGAGTGAGAGTGTGGGATATAGAGGGATTCACCTTGAAAACTTCGACCTCCTCCAGAACCAGCTCCTCAGTCTGCAGGTCATCTCTGGGCAGCACGATTACTTTCTGAACTGTTCCCTTGTCTGTGGAGCACAAGAAACACCCATCAGCCACACGCCTGCTACCTCACACTGTTCGTCTTTCAGCAGCCCCCTTGGAGGCTTGTTTGACTCTCTCAGCAGCCATCAGTATGGATAATCCCAGTATCAACAGGCTGTACCATTCTCTGACACATGCATCTCACCAGCAGTGTTGGGAGTAATGGTGTTTTAGTATAACCTGGCTGCTAACTGCGTTATTTTTTTAGGTAAAGGGTAATCTGATTAATTACTTTTCCTAGTTTGGCAACACCATTACAGTTACAGTAAATGTAAAGTTACTGTAAGATGTAAAGTTGCGCGTTACTACAGTGTGGTTCAATGACACGCCACGGTGTCAGACTGTCTGAAAGACACTGCGATAGAGCAGGTGTTGGTAATGATTTGCTGGATGGAAGGTGACCCTGAGTGCCCTCGCTGTCTGTCTGCATGCCGTAAGACTGTGGTGAACTTTTAAGTTGGATTTTCGACAAACATTTGTTTCATTAAAACAGAGACTCCCTCCAATGTCTCACGGAGAGCTGTGCTGAAAGAACGGATACATTGCGGCCGAAGGCGGTGGTTTTGTTGAGAGTTTGGTTTTCAATAAATCTCCATTAAATAAATCAATACCTGTGAGAGCTACTAACAAAGTAACCCCAAAATATTGATAAATTGTTGCTCGACACCAGAGAAACCTGAAACATCGATTCATTAGAAGAAATGATAACATATGTAATGTTTTTCTTAAATGGCTTCCAGTGCATGTGACCAGGCGGTGCCAAATCAATCTTGAAATGTCTTCTTTCTTCTAAATAATCAGACAACAATTTATTTGACATTTGGATACATGTAATGTTTTATATTAATATTTTACTGTAATATATCAGATTTTCCTTCATTAGCTTCCAGGTCATGTGACCAGGTAACGCCAAATCAGTCTTAAAATGTCTTACTACAACCAATTGGATATTGTGGTCTGTATACACTGCAATATTACATATTCTGAGATTTGCAATATTTAATGGACAGATTTTTCTTTTTATCAAAATTTGTTCCTTAGTTTTGCTCTTTAATGAAAAGTGTGTGATCTGATTGTGTCTAGTATTTACTTTTTTGTATATTTTTATTTACTGTATACACCTTCAATCTTATTGAGTTAAGTTCAGATACTACATGTTTTAAAAGTGTATGGTGTGTTTTATTCGACATTAAGTTCTAAAAATATTTGACATTACAGATATAAAACGCAACTGCTTTATAGAACATAGAAATAATATAACAGTTACTTTGTAAAGTAACTAATTACTTTTAAATTTTTGTAACTGACAATCAGTTTTTGGAAAAAGTAATTTGTAACTATAACTAAATACTTTTTTAATGTAAGATACCCAACACCGCTCACCAGGTTAACCTTTTTCTTTCTTTCAGTGATGTAAAGTTATTCATACTGTGCTTTGCATCTCTCGTCCTAACATGTTTGTTTGGGTGACTTTCTCAGGCCTTGCCTGGCTTCGTTTGCTTTTTGTGAAGAATTCCAGCGAGCAGGATACCTGAGATTTATTATGTCGTCTGAAACGAGCCCTGGAGCAGACCTGAATGGCTGCGAATCTCTGAAAGCAACTGAAAGGACGCGCATTCTTCCGCAGGGGGCCGCTCGCCCATCGGTTTCCTCCCGGTAATGCACTGAAGCACCAAAGATCCGAGATAGGAGGTGCGACACACAACATGGGCAGGAGACTGTACGTTAGCTTCTGGGGCCTCATTAGAGGTTCAGTACAGGCGAACAGATGACGACTCTTACAGCAGCAGGGAGGATCAAGGTGATGGATTCACCAGCTCTGACCCTTCTTCCTCCCTCGCTGATTCTGTCCTCTCCCTCCTGCTGCTGATCCTCTCCTGCCCTCCAGGTACAAATCTTCTGTTGTTTACTCAATGTGATCACAGAGAGGTGCAAAAAAAACCTTTGATTGGTTAAATTTCCACTCGAGCACAAAAAGGAAAGAATGCTTTTCTCTGGAAGATAAATGATTGCTGTGGAGACAAGTCCCCCCACTTATATGGGGATTTATTTCCACAGTGGGGGATCCTTTTCTCCACGGTGTCTCTCAGCATGTTCGACTCAGATCAAAGGGTTCACAAGTTCACCCTCATCGATTTAAAATGACCCAAAAAAAAGAGTGGTGAGACACGCTGGCTCTGTTTATCATTTCAGCAATGATGAACAGATCAAATCACTTTTACAGAAAGGTGGAACCAACCTTGGGCTTTTCACCTTTCACTCAAAAAAACTGTCTGCTCTTCTGCCCCGTTCAGTGGATCAGCTGAATTTCATGATTAAAACTAAATTAATTAACTAAATTAGCTTAGCTGTTCTCAAAATAATATACTGCAGCAAACTTGTGTTGTGCTCGTTTGATTATGTCAATGTTGATTATGTAAGTATCTCTTTTAATTCACTCTTCCTCTATGATTATTGTGTGGCTTACAAGTAGAACTGTAACTCTTGTGGGTCAGTACTTTAAGTTTGTCTTGTTTTCTTTAGTTTCAGCTCATCATAAATGGGTCAAAATAGATTAATGATTGGTACTGTTACACAATAGGATAGGCAATAATTTAAGTAATAATAATAATAATAGTAATAATGACAATTAAGTAAATTAAACAAAATAATAATTTGTGAACATGATGCTGCTTTTTTGTTCTGTTGTCATCCGTTTATCTATATCTAGACTGAGCCAATCAAATGAAATCTTAAGCTAAGAAAAATAACTCACCAGTTCCTAAGAAGAGGACTTCATAGTTGCCATCTGCAGCCGTCACCTGGTCCACTGAAATGGTGGTGAACTCATAGTCAACGTTGGTTCGAACCACCAGGGGGCGCTTGTGTACTGGGTAGACGGCATTGTGCATGGCAGGATGATTCCTCATGAAGTTGATCACTTCGTCTGGGTAGTCCTTTGTGGACTTCATGTTGGGTGTAAACGTGCCTCCAGGGCACTGGGGAGGAAAGAAATATGCCGAGCATGAGTGCATAAGAACATTTAAAAAATATCTCCAGAAAAACTGCTGCTCACAATAAATGCGCATAGATATCTAAGAGGTGGATGCATCAGGAGGGCAGTGACTCACCGTGCCGGGGCGAGGGTATGGGATCTTCCCTGTGTACGCCACCCACTGGTAATTAGGACCCTCCTTGTGGGCGAAGGGCCCGTTGAAGACCATGCGAATGTCGGCCATGGAGTAAACGCAAACCGCCGAGCCTTTGAACACAGACCTGTGGCGAAGATGCAAGAATGGGTCAATTCTTTTCCCATGGAACAAGAGGCGGGAAGATAGCGATTTTAGTTTCTAGAAAAACGTGAACGAACCCGGAGACGGTGAATACTCCAAAGATGACAGGATTTTTGGTGTCTTGTGTTGGCTGGATGTAAACATCTCCTGTAAGAAAGAACAGAGCATTCAGGTTAATCTATGCGTTTACTTTCTACAAAGACAAAACGTCTTCACTCCCTTTTTTTTTCCACATATCTATATTTCCTTTACTTTGATACCTGTAAATAAAATATAATGCATTCAGTACAGGGGCCTTTCATTAGTAAACTGAGTGTGCCTGTGTAAATCCAGCTGAACTGTGGCGGCCTTAGATGTTTGGGAGAGAACAGTAAGGAACAAACACGTCATAAAGACCAAGTGACAGAACAGAGAGGAAGTTTAAAGCAGGGTTATCTAATGAGACGACCTTTAAAATTCTCATAGAGCAATCCAAATCCAAAATGGAAGCAATATGGCACAACAGCTAGGAACAACCAGAGAAGCAGCCACGAAGTCCATGGCTGCTCTGGAGGAGCAGCAGAGATTCACAGCTCAGGTGGGAGCATCTGTTCAGAGGACACCTATTTCTTGCGATCTTCACAAATCTGGCAGTTTTGCATAGTGTGGCAAGAAAGTTGTTTTGAGTTTTCCAAAACACATGCTGGTGAAACACAGGAGAACAAAATAACTTTTTGAGCTAAATTCGAAATAATACCAACTGCAGAAAACCAACACGACATTTAATAATCATGAGTTGGTGGGGAAAACTAGTCTTTCAACTGTAGGGCTTTATTACAGGGTTGTTTTTGGACTTTTATCAGGGTTCCTGGCCCATTTTTAGCCCCTACCACCTCAGAAAAAAAATGTATATGCTATATGGAGGCTCAAAGAACGGCTTCCACCAATCCCTTTAATGAGACAGAATGGCCTAATCAAAGTCCGGAATGAAATCCAATTGAGAAGTTTTTGCATAGCTGAAAAATAATGTTCTCTGTCCAAAGTGACTGGAAGTCAAGTCATTTAGAAAATAAGAAATAAACCTAAAAATATTCAGTGTCCAAATTAACAAAGCTGGTAGATATTTACATTGAAAAGCTAGCTGAATTTGAAATGAAAATTATTTTTTTCGTAAAATCATTGACTCAGAGGAGCTAAAAATAACAGGATGCCTCACTTTCATGTAAAATAAGGGTTGTAATGTCACAAAAACAGAAACATTTCAAGTGGTAATTATCTTATTTTTGGAAAGCTCAATTTATATATAACCTCATAGGACAACATCATCCTGAAGTTTGAAGCCAGTTGTTGAGGCCCTTAAATCCCAAACCTTCCCACTGATTGTCCTGCAGAGCTCTGAAGCCGACACTGCCTGATTTAGCTTATCCTTTGTTTGACGGCAAGAAGAGGTGATAAGTCTTTCTGCTGTTTCAGAACCTGACCTAAATACTGGTCCCAGGGGAAAGACATGTTCGCTGGCTGCAACAGGACAAAGCCATCAACACGAGTCGCTAACCTAGTTGGAAAAACCTGTTTGATAAAAAACACCCCAAAGAAAAGTCAAGCTAAAAATACATTAGAGCTCAGAAAGTGAGACGCTGATCACATACTGGAAAAGAATACTTATTCCAATCAAGATTTATGTGCCCACTGTATCAGCTAGAACAGCATGAGGAATTAGCTGTCAGCTTTCTATGTGATACATGGTTGGTGTGAGAATCATCTTTGAGTGTGAACTGCTGATTTCTGGTCCTGTCCACAATACTGAGGCTGTGCAGTCTTTCTCTGGGGAACGTCTGCAGCTCTGAGCTCCTCTCCGGAGGAAACCATCCAGCTCAGAAAGATCAGGCACATTGTCTTCTCTCGTCCCAGTGGAGGTGGGTTCCCACCCATCCGATCTTTCCCACAGCTGCCCCAAACCAGAGCAGCGGAACGGTCATGGGTTAGCATGGCCGCAGACCAATGAGCTGCCATTGGTTTCATGCAACACATGATCCTTGTCGCGACATACATCTGTTCTTCTGCAGGAATTGTCGATGTGCACGCAACAAAACACAAGTGCACACTTGCATACTTGCAGAGAGATACCTCTGGGAAGAGAAACATATCACAGCTTCAAAGGAAAGGAACCAAAAGGCTCTTCTTATGCTCTCTCTGGAGCTCCTTAAAACAGCATTAAAATGATTGCTTTTCTATCTAAGTATCTATCCTATATTTTTGATTTTACTGTTTCACCCTCATCCTGTTGGTCTAAAACAGTTTTCAGCATCTTGCCGAAACCGATAATCTCAGATGTTACCATCTAAAATGCTACTTCTGAAATATTTTATTTCAAATCAGAAAAAATAAAAAAAGAACACTGCAAGTAAGCTTTGCCTGGGCAACAAGACAATAAAGACATCTTATCAATGACCGTTATAGGAATAAAAGGAAGCTTGTGATCCCCCCCAAGTCTGACTCATGGAAAAGCAATTGCTCTGTGAATTGCAGGGTAGCTGATGTAACTTCGCAGAGATTTCAGAAATTTGACATTTCTTCCAAATAAATATGCATATCCTTGAACTTTACAGCCACAAAAATCCAAGTTCTTTAATGTTATATGATAGAGCAAAATAAAATATCTTGAGTATTTACAGTTGCAAATCTTTTAGCTGTAGGTCAAGTTTTTTATATATATTTTGTGTTATTTACTGCTATAAAAAGTCCTTAAAGATTAGCTCTTTATCCATATTTCAAGACAAAAAATACACTTCAAACAAAAGGCCACCACACTGTCAGTTTTTGGGGCGAGCGAGCATTAGAGATTACACTATGATGAAAAAAAAAATGATAATTACAAAACTCAAATTACATTCAAGTCTTACAATTGGGTCTTCAGTCGTGTTTAGGTCTGGACTTTGACTGGGCCATTCTGAAGAATGAATTCGCTTTGATGAAAATCATTCCAGTGGAGTCGCAGTTGCATGTTTAGAGTTGTTTTCCTGCTTCGTTGTAAACCCTTACATGCACCACTGAATGAATACCAGAGTAAGGTGTGCACTACAAACTTTTTTAGAATTTATTTTTAATAACATTTTACTAACCTTCTTTATCTCCGTTATGTTCTAGTTTGTATTAGTTCAGCACCAAACCTCAAAGTTAAAAACGTTGAAGCTTGTGGATGTAACAAGATACGATGTGTAAAGCTTATGTGAATACTTTTGCAAGAAACTAAAAAGGCCTATTTGTCATTGTGCATCATGGGAAACAGATTTTTCTCCATGGACACAAATTTTAAGAACCAGCTATAGAAACAACTCAAACCAGACAGTAAATACGAGGCAACGAGCCTAAAACTCCATAATTTCCTCCTTACTGTTTTTTGGCAGGAACGGCTGCTCTGCAATCTGACACGGGTGCCCTCTCATTCAGTCCCCCTGGCATGTCAGTCCTTTTTCATTCACCAACCTGCCCTACTCAACATTTATGGCCTTTATTCAAGCAATATCCTACAATTAATCATGGAATCCAAACACTGACGACATTATGTCTCACAGTATTACTCTGCACTGCTGTGTCTGAGTCAACACTGACCTAACTAGCAGAGGCAGAACTCTTGTTTGGAAAAGGAAGAGCCACAACCTTTTCTTTGGCCTTTAGTTCGTTTATGTCAACTGGCTCCAATCGTGAATAGGTCACACTTTTTAAGGACTAAATGATACCTACGCCTTACCTATAAAACCACAACGGTGTTTTTACAACTGCAAGCAGGCACAGAACCCATGTGCAGTGTACCAATGCGAAAGATGACATTAAAGAAACAATCCTGGTAAACTGCTTTTCATTCTTTAGATTAGTCGAAAAGCTATGGCAGTACCATTTCCAGATTAAACTGTTGGTTCTATGAGCAGAACATACATGGAAAGAGAGCTTTCTCCCTCCTACACTCTGACAATCATGTGCCAGATCATTGATCTGAATAGACCAATGTCAGCCCAACTACTTACAAATACACAGGAAGACACGCTACCCACAAATATTTCAAACACATACACTGCTGGGATTATATGTGCAGTTCACATTCATGAAAGCAGGGATCTGGGCTTTTTATATTGGGCTGTACGGTACGTGTGTTTGCGTTTGTGACGGCTCTACAGCATGTTTAATATTTTTGATGTGATAACAGATCAGAAAAACTTCTTCTAAAGTGTCTGAATTAAATCTAAAAAAAATATTTGTATATACTATTCTCTGTGATGGACTGGCGACCTGTCCAGGGTGTACCCCGCCTCTCGCCCGTTGACAGCTGGAGATAGGCACCAGCACCCCCGTGACCCATAAAGGATTAAGCGGTTAAGAAAATGGATGGATGGATATACTATTCTATACCCACTGTGTTTGTTGAAACCTTTTTGAGACTATTGCTAATCTTAGCCTGTCAAAAATACCAAAATATTACTAATTGATGTTTTATAAAGCAATATTTTGAACTGAAAAAATGCTCTAACGCCTAGATTTTGGACATAAAAGTTGACACACACCCCTTAACATAAATTTCATATTCATTTGGGGCTTTTATTAATTTAATTGTTTGGTTGCTTTTCCAAACTACTTTAAAGATTTAAAAAAATGGACAACAGAATGTATCCCTAATCCACACAGTCTCAGATATCTACATATTCAATCAGGTGTGAGTGAAGGTCCCTCCAACCTTAATTAATTATATCTTCTTTCACACCCGCAAATGTTATTTTAATTTAGCTTTTTATGTAGTATTGGCAGCGTTGGGACTAACAGCGTTTAAGTATAACAGCTTTAACGGAGTAATCTAATTTATTACTTTTCCTATTGTTGCAATGCCGTTACCGTTACTCAGGATATAAAGTGGCGAAATACTACAATGTGGTTAAATGAAGCACAGCGGTGTCAGGCTTTCTGACAACCAAAATTCAGCTGCAGGGAGAGAGAGCAGGTGTTGGTAAAGATGTCGTTGCAAATAAGATGATGATTTGCTGGGTGGGGGGGTACCCTGGGTGCTCTCGCTGTCTCACTGCATGCTGTTAACACCGCGGTGAACTTAGTTTTAAGGTTGATATTCAACAGACACGTGTTTCATTAAAAAGGAGATTCCCTTCAACGTCTCACTGAGAACTGCACTGGTAGAGCGGATACATCACCAGCGAAGGCTCGCTCCTGAAGGCGGTGGTTTTGGTTAGGGTTTGTTTTCGATAAATTTCCATACATCCCAGAAAGTACCTGAGAGAAGTAACTTTGGGTTTACTAACAAAGTAACCGATTTACAAAAAACAAAAATAAACATAGCCAAGGTCACTCTTCTTCTACGATTTTGGGGCTTCTCCTGTAGAACCCTCTGCTTAGCGTCAACTGGCTGATTACTGTGTTGGTAATACACCTCCGGGAACTTTATGTCTCCTACTCCAATCCATGCTGGAGATTCGGATCTACTACATCACTTGCTTACTCCTCTTCGCCTGAGCAGAGGTAGTCGGAGGCAGTCAGCCTTTCGTGCAGGTAGTCTATTAACACTGACTGACACTGCCCTCTGGTGGACAGAACTTTTAGAAATTTGATACCAATATCTGTCTTACTGAACATATTTAATGGTCAAAGTACAAATAATAAATATTCGAATTTTATTTTAATATTAATAAAAAAAAAACGGACAGGATTTCTAGGCGCAGCCAAGGTGTTGAGGGGGTCCACTTTGGTGACCTCAGGATCGGGTCGCTGCTTTACGCAGATGATGTGGTCCTGTTGGCTTCATCTGAACGTGATCTACAGCTTTCGCTAGAGCGGTTCGCAGCCGACTGTGAAGCGGCTGGGATGAGGAAACGCACCTCCAAATCCGAGACCATGGTCTTGAGCCGGAAAAGGGTAGGGTGCCTTCTTCAGGTCGGGGATGGAGTCCTTCCTCAAGTGGAGGAGTTTACGTATCTGGGGGTCTTGTTCACGAATGAGGGAGAAATGGAGCGGGAGATCGACATCCGGATTGGTAAGGCATCTGCAGTAATGCGGGCGCTGTACCGGTCTGTCGTGGTAAAGAGAGAGCTGAGCCAAAAGGCAAAGCTCTCAATTTACCGGTCGATTTACTTTCCTACCCTCATCTATGGTCACGAACTTTTGTGGTGACCGAAAGAAAGAGATCACGGATACAGGCAGCTGAAATTAGTTTCCTCCACAGAGTGGCTGGGCTCTCCCTTAGAGATAGGGTAGGGAGCTCGGTCATCTGGAGGGGGCTCAGAGTAGAGCCGCTGCTCCTCCACATTGAAAGGACCCAGTTGAGGTGGCTCGGGCATCTGGTCAGGATGCCTCCTGGATGCCTCCCTGGTGAGTTGTTCAGAGCACGTCCCACCGGGAGGATGCCCAGGGGAAGACCCAGGACTCGCTGGAGGGACTATGTCTCCTGGCTGGCCTGGGAACGCCAAGGGATTCATCCCGAGGAGCTGGCCCAAGTGGCTGGGGAGAGGGAAGTCTGGGTCTCTCTGCTTAGGGTACTGCCCCCACGACCTGACCTCGGATAAAGCGGAAGAAGATGGATGGATAAAAAAAACGAACTTCGAATATGATTTTTGGGCAAAAGTCAAAGCCCTAGTAAGTGTACCTCTGATCTCAACCGTATAATGCTAAATACAGATGTAGTGACTTTTATTTAGAGCTGAAGATAAGATAAATATCAAATCACTATTTTTGTTCGGCATGCACAAATTGGTTTTCAGCAGGTAGGGAAGTCGAAAGTCTTCTTTGCATCACACTCTTTGAATCGTGCCCTTAATCTGTCAGAGAATCTAAGGAGGGCAATAAAGATTAGGGTAATGGCAAGAGGAGGCCCTCCAACTTCATAAAACTGAAGCTCATCACCACATATAATGTCATCAAACTCACATTGGCAACAAGATGATCAGCAGTTTTATGAAAGGTTTGATTGCAGAAATATGATTTTGATTTTATAGTTGAGAAGGGTATAAACAATTTTTTAACATGCCATCTTTTATTAAGAGTAAACAGGAATTTTATTTTTTGCAAAGTGATCCTATTATATTGTTTTATTATCTTTTCAGAGATACATGTCTCATTACATATAAGAAAGAAAGAACAGAAAGAAACAATCACTAATACAAAACACTATTAACTGTTCAACTCTGAACTCCTTATCATTTTGTTTTAACTTTTAACAGTAAAACACCATTATTATAGCCACTTCTCTCTCACAAACAGCGCTATGGCAATGCCTCTTCTTCCAAGTATCCACATGGACATATCCCATATTAAATTACGAGTCAAAGCTTGATCAAAAAGGAAAAAAACACAAAAACTAGAAAAATTGGTTCAAATGGCTGATAGATGTATCACAAATTTTTATCTCAAGAAAAGGAAAATGTACAAAAAAATTATTTTTCTGGGGAAAAATATTTGTCTATACTGAAGAACAGTCCACAGTGAAAAGAACCATTTCTTCCCATCATGCACACCATTGAATGGAAACAGTGGAATGCGCCACAGCAGGATCTTAGTTTGCTGATGGAAATGTATTTATGTATTTGTACTCACGTAGCTCGTCGAAGTGCGTTTCCATGCCGTCGTTTCCAGGCACTGAGCAGATGAGCCTGGCCTTCAGGAAGGTGCTCCACTTGTTGACCAGACAGCAGTGACCTCCATCATCATTCTGTTTGTGAGGGGGTGGGGAAACAAACACAGTTTCTCCATCAGTTGTGTCCTTCTGACTTTTCCCCATGTGGAAACAAACCACCGTGTAGAAGCTCACACATATGCACATTCACACACATACACGCACAGGGTTGGTTGCAAAGTCTGGTAGGTAAAAAGGGGTCGATGACTGGGTCAAAAAACAATTTTCCTTTAACAGTACTCCATATATTAGTGTAAAGACAGAATTCATCCTGGTCAGGACAACTTCAGATAAACATTACCTCTTGGCTCACCATTCAGCCACAGTGTACACATTGTTCTCCCAGAATTGAAAGTGTTTTGAGAATATTCACTGTGACCATATTCCCAATACGATCAGTGGCGCAAAGAATGGCAGTAAGAGCATCCAGATGTGAGACAAAAGAGCAGCGACAGTGCCGTGTCTCCGGAGGGCGCCAAAGTAGCGTCCGCTGGGAGGGGGATGAGTGTTTGTGTGCCAGGTCACTGCCTGACCCCCTTAAAACAATTAAAACCGAGAACAGCTGAGAAGACAAGCAGGCGAATAAGCTACATTTTCTCACTCAGACTCCTTCCTCCCAGCCCTCACTGTAATGATCCTGCAAGAACATGAACCTTGTATAGGCAAAGACACACACACTCTTGCTATAAGCTGTGCAAACACAATCAGCTCACCAAGATACTCGACCAGCTTTCTGGAAACATTCGTTCTAATTTATTTTTCTGCCTCAGTTTGCTTTAGATTTGTGGAACGAACAGGCGTCTGTACAGGAAGTCCAATTTAATTGAAAAAAAGGCAGTTTTGCAGGGCTTTTTTTCTTTGTGGACATACCGACAAAAAGCAACCTAGAAATGTCAAGAATACCAGGGAGGAGAGGCCTGGGGATCATGAGGTCAGAGGTCAGGGACCAGTCTCACAGACAGAGGGATGCATTGTAGACAGGAAGGTTAAAGACACATGTGGATTCCGGCATGTTAGCGTGAGCCAAACCCTGGCTCTGAGCCGGTGACTGTCCAAACACAGTGGGTGACTCGCCTCGGGAGACCGCAGCCTCTTCGTTTACATGCTCCGGGTTTTCTTTTCATTAAACTAACCAAAACCACTCCACAATGTGTAACACACCAGGCATATGCGTCCAATGCGGGACTGGGTCACGGGACTCTGACCCATCTCGGAGGACTTCTCCCTGAAGAAGAAATACAGCTTGTCATCGTTCCTCTCCGCACTGTCCGGGATGAGGTGCACGTGAATGAAGGTGGGATCTTTGTGATGAAAGAAAAAAGGGGAAAACATCTGTTTATAATCACCTAGCTGGTTGATTTAAAACATGTGCAACCACCACAACAGATTCTGACCATGCTGCACATTTCATATAGTATAATAGGTAGTCACGCAGGAAAACATAATGAAAGAGGATCGTTACCATTCAACCATCTGGAGTTGTACTGATCGGTTCGCATAGCAGTTTTGCTCCCCAAAGTACGGAAGATGGCAGAGTCCGTTCCCATGAAGTCAACGTAAACCCCGGCATACAGCTCTCCATCTGACAATGTGAGAAAGCAGCAAGCAGTTCAGGTAAAAACTCTAACAAACTGCATATGTCTACATTATGTTGTAACATATCTTGGTGTGAAACCCACTCTTCTTTTCAGAAAACTCAATCTAGGCAAGGCAAGGCAATTTTATTTGTATAGCACACTTTCAACACAAGGCAATTCAAGGTGCTTTACATGATTCAGTGATAATGAAACCACATGTTTACAAACAAAACATAAGTTTAACAGTAATCCATCAGTAAGAAAAGATCATGTAAGGAACAAATGTATGTAATTAATACACATTCTCTTAAAAAAGAAATAAAAAAGCAAGAATAGAAATTAAACCACAACAAGAAAAAATTATTTAAGGAACAAATTCATTAAAACAGATTAAAACAGACAAAACACAATCGGGTAAACAAAACAAAACAAAAAGTGATCAGAAAGCGCAATTTAAGATTCAAATGCAGCTCTGAATAATAGAGTTTTTATCTTTGATTTAAAAGAGCCTAGCGATTCAGCATTTTTGCATTCGTCTGGAAGTTTATTCCACATTTGTGGACCTGAGTGGTCTGCTGGGTTAATATAGTTACAGCATATCTTCAATGTACTTTCGTGCTAAACCGTTCAATGATTTATAAACAAGTAGGAGTATTTTAAAGTCTATTCTCTGAGCTACAGGGAGCCAGTGGAAGGACTTTAGAACTGGGGGTTGGATACCCAAATCAGGTAGCCATTTAGAGCCTTGCAGAAATATTCAGGCCCTTGTTACTTTCTTCACATTTTCAATATATAAATAAAAAAACAATACATAAAATATACAATTAAAAGTACATGTGACAAAAGTAAACTGAAACTTAAATCAACAACAAAAGACAAACACCAACTTACTGACATGACAGGCAAAACTAGAGCTGAAACAACTAATCGATTTAATCGGTTATAATCAACTTTTAAAATGGTTGACAACTAATTAAGTCATCGATTACTTGCTTTATAACCGCATTTTACATTTAACCCCTTAATTTTCCGATGTCCCACGGGCGAGCCCATCCTCCATTTTTACTTTTTAATCCATGATATTCTCATTTATAATTTCTATGAAAATCTATGTTTTATAACATTGGAAAGCTAATAGTATGTTTTTTTTAGCCATATATGCCAATAAACGACACAATCATAAGTGTGAACACAGCAGTTGTCTTTTTCACCCCTCCCCGTTCCCTCGCAGAAGAATAATTATGCACAACTCACATTTTGCAGCCTGTTGTCTCTCACAAATCTGATCTTTGAAATGTTTGAGTTCATGTAATTGAAAGCAGAAGATCCAAATTTAAAAAGCCACATTTACTCCAACACCCCACAGACCATGACAATGTTATATTTAGTGAAGGTAGGTTAATTAATTCTGAGAACCCCAATGTTGCCCCAAAATACTGCCCAACTAAGTAAGCCTCCTTCATTCCCAAACTGAAAATGACATTTTGTACATTGACCACTGACACCAGAGTGTGAGGAGGGCAAAAATAAAGTGAATTACAATAATCTGAGTGTAAGGTTATGAAGGCATGAACAACTTTTATAAGACAGAGCGGCCTTGAATTTTGCAATAACTCATAACTGGTAGAAACCGGTTTTGACGACAGGGGAGATTTGTTCACCTATGCTGAATTTGACTCCAATATAACCTCCAGCTTTCCTGCCTTGGATTTGACATAGGGGATAAGCGGACCAACGTTACTAGGGATGGAATTTCTGGATTTGGACGCTTAGAATAACTTCAGTATTTTCATTAATTAATTGGAGGATGTTGTTAATCTTCCAGTTTTTAATCTATGTGAGGCAGTCTAGAAGAGACTGCAAAGAATGATCAGATTTAAGGATCAATGGGAGCATTTGTAAACAAGAGGATCATTTCTGTGTTTTGTTGGAATTTAAAGCAAAAGACCAACAGAAATTGTACATAATTGCAAAGTTTCAACCTCTCAAAGAGTTCTGTTAAATCCATCATCCAAAATGAAAACAGAATGGCAGAACTCCAATCCTGATAAGACATAAACCTAAACGTAAGAGAACATCTGGAAAAGATCCCCAGAAGCACAACTCAGCTGGCAGAAACTGTTCATATAACAAATATTAGTCATGATTTGCAAGAAGGAGGGGACTGTTGATACAAAGCCACAATAAGAACCTTTTGGAGGCTACATAGTAGATAGACTCAGCCAAGAAGAAGGGGCTCTGGTTAGAGGAGCATGGTGGTGGCAGGATCATAGTTGTTGGGATGTTTTTCCTCAGCAGGGACAGGAAGCTGGTACAGCATAGCACAGTCTAAGAAGAACATCTACTAGTGGCTGCACTAAACTCGAGACTGAGAGGATCATGTTCTAAACACGCATCCAGAGCTACTGTGGAATGGTTTGGATCAAAACATTTCAATAAATCTGCATGGGCATAAATCAGAATAGCAATCTCTGTTAACTTTAACATGTAGTTGACAGACACATCCTATCCAATCTGAGAGTTTGTGCCATATTGCAAAGAAGAAGGGGCAAAAATTCAGTCTGTAGACATGCAAAGCAAGAGGAGACATACACCAAAAGCAGTTGGTCTCATTTTGGTCCACTGTCTCACAACTGCAATTGTAGAAGTAGATTATTTTTGTAATATTTGTTTTGCTTCAGCGGGGCTAAAGATAAATACAAAACACACTTCTCAGATTTCTATTGGTTAATGAAAAAAAAATGTAAACACTATAATTTTCCTTCTGATTCATAATTAAACACTACTTTGTGCAGTGTGTAACATACAATCTCATTAAAGTGGTTGGAATAAACATGTAATAAAGTTCAAGGAGTGGAAATACTTTTGCAATGAACTTTAGATATTGCAGTTGCCCAAAAATCCAAAAACAATAACTGATGTAGTGGACTAAAAAAATGCAAACTATGGGTTTATTTAGCCTATTTAGATAAACCTGTTGGTCTTCCATGCATCTGCCTTGATGGTCCCTATAGAAAGCAGGTGTAAGGCTGTGCTTATAGAGACAGCAGGGAAAATATATACTTTTCTACCCATGTTATACTCAATGTCATGGTCCCAAGCAGTGCTATAGGGAGATTGATGATGTATCATTAAACTGTCCACAGTTTATTGCGTGTCTAATGTAGTGGGGAAAGCAGCAGTGAGTGGTCAATGGGAAGTATTCTTTTGTCGCGCAGGGTTCTTAATCCTTATCAAAACCAACAACGGTGTGTCTTGGATGGAAGTGGGAGGTTAATCCATCTTAGACAACAGTCCCGGTACCGGGCTGGTCAGCTGGTACCGCACTAATGTGGGAAAGCAGTGCCAGTGATTTACACCCACTGCCTCACCCCGCAGAAAGAAGGTCCTCTTACACTGGTGGCAACTGACTCAGAGACCTTGTACCAAAGGACAAAAGACAGTGGCTTCTCAGTGCTACATCAGGATAAATTACAGCATTTAGAGTGATCCTTATTATCAAAATACCATAGTTAAAGTCAAATGTTGAATAAAGGAAATAGGATAATTATTAAATAAAATGTTGGTCTATTTTCTAAAATATAACAAAAAACTGAAATCTATAAAAAAAATGTTGCAGTTGGTAATGTCAGAACTAAAACTGCTATATATTTAACTGGTGTTATTTCCATATTTTGTGCGTGCCCTTTTTAATAAATACACTGTTTAATGCTCAAATACACATGCATATATTGTAAGTACTTTTAAATGATCCTGCTATGTTGCACATTTCTTGAATCAAAGTACGCCATTTTTAACAACCTGACATTTCTTCAGTGTTGTACACAGAACATTATTTCTGAATTCAGTTTTCTATATTTTATATTTTTAGTTTTGTGTGAATCTGTCCCTTTGCTGCTGATTTGGGTGAATTTCTCCACTGTGGGACCATAAGGTGAATTTCTATTATTTTTTCAGAAGGAGCCTCCACGGTATTTGGTAGGGCAAAAAAGTATTTAGTCAGCCACCAACTGTGCAAGTTCTCCCACTTAAAAAGATGACAGAGGCCTGCAATCATCATACGTGCAAAAAAAAATGATATTTTACAGGACTGGACGAATGATCGTGATTAATAATTGTGAATACAATATTGATCAAAATAATCGTGATTATTATTTTGGTCATAATCATGCATCCCTACATGGTATGTTGCTTTAGCTCACATCTTAGTAATGATATTATTTTCTGTTTTCAAACCTTGATCTTTAAAATATTAACTGCTGCTTAACTGCTGGAGCACAGTTCTTATTACAGTGGGCTTACAGCAAAAAGACGCTTGGTTCCAATTATGGTCTGCTCGCTTTCTGAGGTGAATTTGCATGCTATCCCTGTTTATACCAGGTTGCTTTCCAGGTAATCCAGCTTTCTTCTACAGTCCCAAATTTTGAATGTTAGGTCAAATGCCTGCTCTTTGGGCACTTAGATATTTAGATGGGTTTTTTTCAGCACTGTAGTCAGCATTAGTTTACTTGCTTTTCTAAACCAAATTATAATATATGACAGAGGGAGGTTATAGGGGAATGGGATGAAAACCAAAAATCTCCCAGAGGATATTTTTGAAAGGGTGTTCACTGAACAATATCAATGCCTGGACCTTCACATGACCAAGCCTCCATATTAATACTCACTAATCAAAGCTGACACGCTGTTGAGCTTCGGGTCATAGGAGCACTTCCCTTTCCCAGATTCCACTTTTCCTGGCTCCAAGTGGAAAATTTCTTCCTGAAACAAAAAAATCACATGGAGATGGCAATACATTCAGCACTCTTCATCTTGCCACCATGATTCCCTGGGGTAGGGAAAAAGGGAGGGAGCATGTACGCTGCCTGTGACACCTGCGGGACCCACAGGGCCTGGTGGGCGATGAAGTGTTAGAATAATGAGTGTAAGTTCTTACAGAAAAATGCATGCAGTGAAAGCGAGGAATTTTTAATCAATGTCGCTGTGCCATGTCTACTCCGGGAACGAGCGTGTCAGGGGCTGTGCCTCACAACATAATGAGCTCCAAGCCAAAATCCTCTCCGCTTCTCTGTGCCTACGGGTGTGCGGGCTGACTGCTGACACCTGTAATCCAGCAGGAAAAAAAACAAAAAAACAAGCCAAGGATGGAGGCCGGATGACGGATGCTCAACGCTTGTGGCACCATAGCACACAAGCACGTGTAGGTGATTGGCAGGAATTTGCGTATGAGTAGGGTAAGATGAAGCAGTGGCATGTGATGACATGTCCTGTGGCCAAGCCTGGCAGACCGGAGCATGTCCAATCGTCATTTTTCACTCCCGGTAGGGACGGAGATGGAGCCATCTTTGACAGTGTCCATCAACACTACAGCAGGGAGGAGACTGTGGCTCTGTGCCAAATACACTTCCCCGAATCACACACATTCCCTTTTGCAATTACCTATTCATCTTTGATTAAAATCACCACTTGAGCAAATAGGAAGGTGCTGGCAGTTGACTCAAAGCCATGCCTCACAGTGAAGTTCAGAAAAAAAAGGAGAAAAGTCACAAACAATTATGTGCACCCAAAGAAAAATGTGCCCTATGTATACAAATCTGCCACAAATAATTACTCTGCAGAGAAACTGAAAGTCAAAAAAGAAAAATGTAATTAGAAGTTACAAAACGCTGCAAAAGTATTCAATCCCCTTGGTTTTTTTCAGATTTTTTCAGTTTATAACTTCATGGAATTTTATCTGGATTTTATAACAGACCAGCACAAAGTAGCAAAAAAATCTTAACATGGAAATTAAATGAACAGTATTAAATTTTTTTTTTTTAAATCTATGGTGGGCACTTTGATTCAGCACCCTTCACTCTGATAGTCCTAAATTAAACAGACTTCAACCAATTACCCTAAAAATATTACTAGTCAGCATAAAGAGTGTATAGTTTAATTTCCGTGTGGTACAACTGCAAATACACCCAAACACAGCGGACCACCTAAAGAGACAGCCTGAGCAAGGAAGCAATAATTGGGAAAGCAGCCATAATCAAAATAGAAACAAATCTGTTGATAAGTGTTAAGTGGTAGAGACTCCACAAATATGGTCTTCGTTGAAAAGTGTTGAGAAACAAGCCACAAGAAAACCTTAACCAATGTCAGAACTACAATAGATAGTCTAGTCAAAGTCTAGACCTAAATCTAATTGAGAATCCTTGGCAAGATAGATAGATAGATAGATAGATAGATAGATATGTTTATTTGCCAGACTCATGTCCAAAAAAAAAAAAAAAAAAAAAAAAAAAAAAAAAAAAAAAAAACCCCACCAGACAGAACAGATAAAAATTACTATCCAATACAAAGGATACAAAATACAAAAGAAAATACAAAGAATAAAGGCTAAAAACTTAAAAAACACACAGACATTTCAGCCAATGTACTCTTAGTCTAGATGTGTACCGACAGCAACTCACTAAGGGGTTAGAGAGTGCCACTATGATACCATTGGTAGACTCATCCACCCGTTGCATAAACTTATACATCAAATTTCTTAAAAGTGCTTTCAGTGTGCTTACTCCTAGAGATACAAACATCTCACTAGCACTTCCTCCTCTGGGAACCTTGAGTAAAATACGCATTGCATCATTATAGGCAACTTGTAATTTCTGCATGCTGGATCTTTTGTAGGCAGACCACAGATAAGCAGTATAAAGTGGTGTGCAGTAAGCTTTGAACAGAGCCACTTTAACTTTCATAGAACAATAATTAAACTTCCTTGCTATGGTGTTAGCCTGTGCATATAATGTATTACACTGTCTGTATATGTCATCATCATCATTCATATCATCTGTAATCCAATGACCAAGGTATTTAATCTTTTTGCAGACTTTAAGACAGTTATTGGCCAGGTGGAACACAGGGAATTTAAGCAATCTATCTTGTTTTGTTCTGCATATTAAAACAACACTTTTGCTCGAATTATATTTTATATCAAATTCCACACCATAGTCAGAGCAGATATGCAAAAGCTCCTGCATCCCAGCACTACTTGGACTAAAAGTAACAAGGTCATCAGCATACATAAAATGATTCACCAGAGTGCCACCAATCATGCAGCCAGTGTTGCAACCATTCAGTCTCCTAGACAGGTCATCCATGTATAAATTAAATAAGACAGGGGACAAAATTCCTCCCTGCCTGACACCATTGGACACTCTAAAGGGTGCAGATATACTACCTCCCCATTTGATGTGCATGTTCTGGTGGGCATACCAATAGGCAAGAATCCTCACAATAAAGCATAAAGTTGAGCTTTTTTTTTTTTTTTTTTTTTACAAATGCTTTCTATGCAATCCGACTAACCATGTGCCTTGGTCCAAAGAATGAGGCCTGATACAGACCTGTCGTGAAACACTTGCAGAAATAATCAAACTGAAAGGTTGTTCTACAAAGTATTGAGTCATGGGCCCTGAGTAAAAGTGCATGCCACACTTTTCAGATTTTTATTAGCAAAAGAACCCCGGACAAACTGTAATTTATCATTCCTTCACAATTATTTACCACTTTGCGTTGGTCCATTACAGAAATCCAAACAAGATACATAAAGTGTGGTGGCGTTTAATTTCAAAGGGCGTGAATACATGTTAAACCCCCCTGTGTACAATTTTTTACATGTCCCTCTTCAAGTTAAGCCTGAAATATCCTTCAAAATTTTCTTAACGTGTTCCAAAGTGCTTCGAGTGAAGACATGTTCAAGTATGTTGCTCTTTTGCTTCCCTCACACCGCAGCCAGTTTGGCAGTCATAGCTGATGTTTGCTCTGAGCTAACATGCCCTGCTGTGGGATTGCGCCAGATGCTGACTCTGGCACTGTGAGGTGAAGAGCTGATGCGTGGGGCAAGCTGTACTCACTCAGATAAGCAACATGAACGATTAGAACATCTACCGTTTATGATATGAGGCTCATAATGTGGTAAATGAAACGAAATGCCATGCACTGAAAGGGTGCAAAAGCCGGTTTAATTAAAAATATGCCTTGTGTTTTTAGCAGCCTGATAATCCCATTTTCACATGATAACCCAGCTCTCATGCAAAATGTGGCATTTAACACAGATATAAAGCAAAATGAACAAAGAATGCCGATGAATAAGACAGTGTGCTGTGACAATGAGGAGGACACAAAGAAATTATGAATGAAACATTGAATTAAATTTTAAGATGGTGCACAAACTAACAAAAGGTGCATGCTAAATGGTGCAGAGATAAACGAACGATGCCTTTTTGATTAAAAATGCCACTGACAAAATGTACTCAGACACAAAGAATGGGGGCATGCTGCTGGTGACCACGAGCCCCGGCAGTCCTGCTGGGGCCGCAGTGCAAAAAGGGCCCGCATCGCACCTTCAGTCCAAGTGTCTCGTGCACCGCGCTGGATTCGGCCGCGCGGCTAGCCCTTCCCCTGGCCAGGGCCATCTGCAGATACATGGACGTCTAAAACAGGAAACAGCAATACAATCTGGATGTTACGCGGCTGACAAGGGAGGATCAAGGCCCTTCTTTGCAATCGTGTGAATTGCTTGAGCTGCTTCTGATTGCAAAATACGATGAGAAACTCCTCAGTAAAAAACAAACAAAAAACATTTACTGCAAGAGGATACGCAAAAATAGATAGACCATCTTGGAAAAGCGGTCACAATCCTACAACTTTTTCCCCTTTTTGTCATGCTACAACCACAACCACCAATGCATTCAACTGGGATTGTATTTGACAGGCCATAATTGGTTTTCAAAATTTCTTAAAGGGGGAAAAAAGTCTTCATTTGTATTTACTAGCATCCCCACATCATAATGCTACCACCACTAAGTAAATGGCAGCTAAATAAAAAAGCCATAGGTAAGTCAGTAAAGTTTATTTGTAGAGCGCTATTCACAGACACAAAGAATGAGGGTGACAGAAGTCACAAGGTGGTGACAAATATGTCATAGAAATTAGTAGTACAAATTAAAAGAAGGATAAATCTAAAAAAAATATATAAAAAGATCAGTAAAAAGAATACAGAAATAGTTCACAAAGAAACCATTAAACGCCTGGGTGACTAAAATGATTTCTAAATGATTTTTGTCATCTAGAAGTGCCTTAGAGTTAAAAAGAGAATTAAATTAAACATTACAAAACAATTAAAGTGAGAGACTCCTCCTTGATGCAAGAAACCTCAAAAGAGATGACCTTATGGTCACTAAAAACATCTCTTATGTCCAAGTTATTAATGGTAAGACCATAAGTACAAAACAGGTCAAAAGTGTGGCCAGCAGAATGTGTGGGCTCAAACACATGTTGGGTGAAATTAAAAGTTGTTGACAAAGTCCATGGTATGGAGGCTTGTAGGATCATCGACATGAAAGTTGAAATCCACAGTGATGACAATCTTATTTAGTCTGATAATTGAAGACAAAAAGTCCTGGAAGTCCAAGAGAAAAGCTATCCAGGAGGAAGGAGCCCGGTGACATCCATGTCATTAGAGGGAGAAGGAGAACCACTACAACTTCTCCAAGATCGCCGTTTTCAAGAGAGGATGAGAAAAGAGTAGAGGAGGTTCAAATGAAGAAATAAGAGTTTTGTGTAGGCTACTGCATAATTACAAGAACTATACAAACAATTTGATAATTATGGGGGAAATCAATAAAGTCATTCTTCCGGTAATGCTCACATTGGATTCAAGTGCAAACGCGAAATACAGAGCATTATATCTTCTGTTCCTAAACAGCTACCACATTTAAAGAAACTATGATTTGTGATACGTCTGTTTGTTTGTCTTTTAATTGTTTACTTTTTACCCAATATGGGTAGAATTTATAATATTGTACCATATATTTAACTTGTTAATGTGCAATATATATATTTATTTTTTTCAATGACTTGAAAAAAACTAAAATAAGCTGTGGAGAGTTGACCAGAGTTCCTGGAAATAAAAACATAACATTTCAAGCTAAGAGGAACACTTAGAATATACGTTGTTGAGAAATATTACTGAAAAAGAACAAGTTTATGAAAGGGATACACAGAATTTAAAATGACAAATACTTCACAATGTATCTTAAAAATAAAAATGTGAAAAGCTTGGCCTGTTTTTTATTAAATCCATTTTGGCATTGTGATGTGGGGAATGCTTCATAATAAAAACATAATTTTCATGATGTCACAGGAAACAGCACTGAAGTTTGTGGTTATAACTGGACAGAATGGGGTAAAAATTAAGGAGTAAAGGCTTTTAATGATGCTCTCTTCATGGTTGTGTCTGGTTATACATGGAGGATACGTCGCTATAATTGCAGAGATTTTGGAAAAAGTGAACAACAGTAGTCCTCCTATCCTACATTTGAATCAGTAATGACTGCCACATTATCCTACAACCTTCTAAAATCGGCAGCAAAAGCAAAACATTTTCCAAAAACAGTTCACAAACCAGAGTTTACACACAGCTCCACAGCTATCCTCAGCGGGTCTAATCAGAGAGCAACAAGCAGTCTGAATTAATAAAGACCAAGAACGTGTAAATTGCTTGAATTCTGACTTTTGGTTTACGAGCAGGCGCGCCTGAGAAAGGTGCTGCCGGGGGCATGACTCTAGCCTGTCTGGCTGGTGTTCCAGAGAAAATAACAGGCCTCTCATTAATGGCCCAAAACTGGAACATTCCACTTGCACCCCATAATGGGAGCTCCCACTTCCAATTATCAAATGTCCCACAAGGTAGAGTCCGGCAGGTGGCCTGGATGAATGCATGAAGCGGATGGATATGTGAGCGACTGGATGGAGGTCCTTAATTAGCCTGGGGTGTGTGTGGGGTGGTCATAGGCAAACTTTAAGTTTTTAAGGTGACTCATGCAAACAGTGCTTGATTTTGGAAGCTCTCTGTGATCTCCAGAGGAAGTAGCAATGGGACGTGTAAGTTTTACTTTTTTATAGAAATCCCCTGATCACAATTTGGAAAAAAGTGTGATAAGTGGTTCGTCCAGGCTGCCAATAAATACTGACACTAAACAGAGAAGGAATAACTTCTCACTGCTGACATCAGCGGTGTGTTGAGAGGCTGGTTGCTTTAATGCTGTGTGGACACACGGTACAAAGAGTCGGTTTGGATAATGTAAGGCGGTAGGAGGGCAAGCATTGGTTGGTGAGGCACCAAAGGGAGCAAAGCTGGATCGTTAATGATGTAGGTGGACAAAGCCGTTTCTCTCGGCTTAGGTCGCCTTCTTGGGCTCCGCTTTGTTCAGGTCGTGATTTCTAACCTGAGGTTTACGCCCGCGGTTGACGAAGGTGCAGACTGGATTGTAGGCTCCTGTTCCACAGATGTACAGATGAGTCCGGTTCCATGGCTCGATCAGTCGGATGAAGTTTGCGCACTCCTCCTGGAAACACAGAATAAAAAGTACATTTTCCTTCAATAAAATCAGATAAATACGCAATTTGTATCTTTTTGCTGATTCACCACATTCAAATACTAATTTAGAAATATTCTACAAAGTATTGATCAGAGGAGGGAGCTCTTTTAATTCATTTATGTCTGCGTGGCTAGAAATATCTTTTTACTGTGCTGATTTCAAAACCTGTAGATGGAAGCCTTTCAAACTGGTATTCCCATTAACAGCAGGAGGAACAATAGAGAGAGTTGTATACTTTTCAATGCTCCATATTTTCTCAAGTCGATGGAAATCACCCATACTGAACGACCCTGCTAAGTTTATAAGCGGAGTCTTCAAACATACTTACACTGGCATCCTTCCCGCTCACAAGGCATTCTGTTCGCCTTCGTTCAGATACTGGCCAATGGATCTGCAAAGGCAAAACCAGAACATGTTTTATTACTATGATCAAACTGTTACACATAAATGTCATTCATTGATTTTTTTTATTTCTATTTCTGTGTCTGTGTGTGTAAAACTCCTAAGGGAAACCCACCTAGGCCAATATCAGTCCTGCTGAAATAACCATAAACTATTTACAATAAATAAATGAACCAACGCCAGAAAAAAGTGCAGTCCAACAACAACCTATTAGCCTCCTGCTGGAGAACGGAACCCAAATCTTGCAAATATTACAACCATAAATGTTTATGTGTGTATTATATTGACGTTGCATGCGATACTCCTACACAACGTACTATATAATTGTACAGTGGAAGAAAAAATATACATATTTAAAAAAAAATGTGCAAGTAAAAAGTCTGAAAAGTAAGGCATGCATTTTTATATTAAACCCCTTTTTGATGGTAAGGTCATCAAGTGGGGATGCTCTTCCTCAGAATGGATAAGTAAACTTGTCAGAGCTGATGGGAAGATGGATGGAGCTACGAATCATTTGAGAATGTGGGGAAAGTGCACCTTTCAACACAAAAACTGCTTTAGAAATACAGACAGAGCTACAAAAAGACTGGTTAGGACCTTAGAACATTCATGTATTTGAATGGCCTAGTCAAAGTTCAGTGACCCTCAACTGAATTTCAAATATGGGTAAAAACTAATGCTTTCTAATTATCCTTATTCAATTGGAAAAAATACAAGATATTGAATGAAAAATCAGATATTGTGGCCACAAAAATAAAGAAAATAAACAAAAATGATATAGATACACACTTGGGGACTTGCAGATGGAATTGCAGTGGAATATGGTTTTACAAATTAGTCAGTCAGACCTGGAGGAAATTGATTTCCATTTGTGAAAGATCTCAAAAACATTCATTATTTTTGTTCCACCTCACAATTATGCCTCTCTATGTTTTGGCAGAAGAAAAAAAAACAAAAAAACAGGATCACTATGTTTACATGCACATTTAAATAGAGCTGTCCAAAATAACTAATGTAAGGGTTTACCCCCTGTTGAGAGTCTAGTCTCAATTTACATGTTACTCAGAAAATCTAATTATTAAATGAAGTACGTTCGACTCCAAGTGGCGTAATGAGCCCCTTCTTGTTAGCATTCTACTGGTTAGCCTCGAGCAGCACACAGGAAGTAAACAGAGACTGGCGGGACTGAAACAGATGGAGCAAAAGCAGGATATGCACAATAGGAATGCGCCATCGCTTCGTCAGTTAAAAAATGCACTGATTGGCTGCTTAAATTTGTCGTAGTTGCTATATTCTTCTTATGATGCTACTGTGACGCTTATTTGTGCATTTCACAAGTCTGATTTCAATCGGACTAAGGTAATAATTTGATTTTCTCTTGCTGCATGTAATTGCGTGGAATAAGATCTTGGGCTTAAAGGTGGCAAAATGTGGAAACCTTTAAGAGAAATGTTTTTGCCCTGAAAGCAGCTGCTTACAAAAAGGTGTTTGGTTTATCTCAGGTTAGAGTCATAGTGAAAGGCATAAATAGAAGTCTTACAATATGTGGACTCTTGTTGATGTCATGGAGGCCTAGGGACAGGATGTGGTCCTTGCTGCCAACATACATGCGGTCATGGTCCTCATCCATACGGAGGATCCGGTAATCAGACGCGTTGAGCAGGTAGGCGAAGTGATGAGCCGTACCAGTGGACCTCAGCTCTGTATGGACACAAAAAAGGGTTCTTATGACAGCTGAACATATTTCTATGTGTACATTTTCTCTCTCACACACAGGCATGCACAACTGAAATACTCCTCATGCCACTGCGGCACAGCAACATGAACTTATCTGATGGTTTTCCATGAGCACAACTGTAACTCAACACCACACATTAGAGATAAGTGCTACTGAGGGTCTGTCACACTGTGCTGATGGGTTAATACCTCCTGAGTGGATCAAAAGATCTATGAAATCTCCCACCAGAGACTAGTGGTGACTTTCTGTGGGAGATCAGGAAAAACAGATGCAGCAGTTTGACTGATATGATGTCAACAAGTGATTCGTTTGCCACAGAGTAGGCTTTTCATGACTGTACGCAGTCCGATTGGGTTTAAACATTCCTGTTCTTGCTCGAACGCCATCCTTTAAAAGGTCAAACAAGCGCGTGAGCCCGTGGCAATACAACGTAGCGGACATGTAATGGCATGCTGAGAGCTGCAACATCTTCTGTCAGCTCCGTGTTGGAGTGTTTGTTTGATACGTTCTCCTCGGGTGGAGCGGAGAGGCCATCGCTCCAACAGCTAAGGTCACATGCCCCACCATAGACAAACACACTCCTTCACCATCTGTAATGAGAGGCAGGGACGAGTGGCATTCACATATATTGCTGGACAAACAAGAGTGTTCAGTCAAGGAGCACGAAAGTCCCGTTTCAGTGGTGAGATTTACTCTCCAAACGCCATCGAGGAACACTTCGAGGTTCTTTTGTTATTATTGTTCAGCCAAGCTGTGGTGGAAAGAAACCAGAAGGACAAGCTGTCAAATACAGTTAGCAGTGTTTGGCTTTTAAACAAGGATCCAAACAGAGGTCTGCAAGGATATAATGAAAGAAGCCAAGGAGGAAATGTGGGACGTCAGGCCTGCTGAGTGTTTTTTGAGTGCACAGGGTTATTACCAACTCTTGAAAAGGTTTCGGGGCTGTATTTTTTATTTTTTTTGCAAACTGTGTGGTTAAAACTGCTAAGAAACACTCCTTTGAGGCATTTTTGAGGTCTGGACACCCAAGCATGCATAGCCATCAACATGCCCAGCATTAAGCCTTAAAATAAACACCCTCTCCAGGCCTTTCTAAACAGGCACCCCCAAGGAATCTGATCTTAGCCGTCTTTCCAGCCAGATCTAAATTTACCATGGGGTTACATCAATAAGCAAGGATTAATAGCATTAGATTGGCTATATTTGTATAGCTCGATTTAATAACTGTGCCCACCAAAGGAATGTTTACAGGTTGGCCGGGTGATTGGCATCTGTCAGAGCTCTGTCGTGTGAGGCTGGACCCCATGATTATTTGTGTAGGAGTCTTAAGCTGAATGATGAGTCCCTGTGTGTCTGCGTGTGCGCCAATAAGAACGGATCGTAAACACATACACACGAGCACACACATAAGTGCACACACTTCCCGAGGGCCAGTTCAAGTCCGTCCTGGAACAGGTTGTCAGCAGCTCTTCGGTTTGTGTTTGTTGTCAGAGAGAAGCTGGATAAGACCATCTGTCAGCTGAGGAGGGAATGTGGGCAGCGCAAAGCAACAGTGGCCCTATAGAGGGCCGCGCATTAGGAAACAAACATGTGTAATCTAATTCCACAGCCATCTGATAATGTACACAAGGACTATGCCTCAAGGCTACAATAGAGAGTGTCTGAATTTTTAGTCCCTAGCGCAAACATCAGTGATTGCTACTAATTGAAATGTCTTTCCTCACACCTTCTCATCCAGCCTCATTTATAATAAAGACTGAAATAAAGTAGAACCATGCCTCATGGATGATGATGTTGAAGAAACCCGACCTTGTAGATCATTCATGACCAAAAAAAGAAAGAAAAAAAAGCTCAAATGCCTGATAGAGCATGGATACCCAGAAGCTTTTTTTTACTGTACTTCATGCTACAACCACACACTTCGGTGTATTTTGTTTTTTCGGGGGCTATGACATAAACATGACATAAAGCAGACTAAAATATACTGAATAAAACACATTGTACAACCGTCTTGACACAGAATCTGATTTAGGTCTTGACTTTGTTTTGATCAAAAACCTTCCATTGTAGCTCTAGCTGCTCTGCTGTTTACCTCCATCCATATTCCTATCAACTCTGATTAGCTCTCCTATCTCGACCAAGAAAAGCATCCCGACAACATGGTGCGTTCAGTTTGACGTGCAGTGTTAGCTTTCCACCACAAATATGCATGTAGGCCAAAAATCTCAGGGTTCCTCTTAACTGACAAGAGTACCTTTATCCATTTGCCACGTACCCTATATGGCTTGTGGTACACCTCAGATAGGACTTCCTTTCCACAATGTTTCTCTTTCTATCACTCTACATCAGCAGTTCCCAAAGTTGGGGTCGTGAGAAAATAAAGTCAGTACCAGAAATGGCAATGAGCAGGCATATCCATTTTATAAATCAAATAAAAGATGAAAAACAGGACTTGAATTAATAACAGCAACAAATAGTGGTCGGTATATTGGTTGGTGATGTTGATTATGTTACGATTGTATCACTTTTTAAGTGACCTAAAAAAAATGTTTGGGGTAACGGGCCTCTTATTTTTTTTATTTATTTTGTGGGTCAGACACTGGAAGGTTTTGGAAACACTGCTCTACTTAAATTCAAAATGTCTAGGTTTTATGACTAATTTTAACATAAACAATTTCTCCCACCTGATCTGTGGCCTCTGTGTGTCCTACAGAGAGTCCAATACACTCTAGGTTGCTTCAGGACTATGATTTGTTTGCTGGGAATTTCAGCCTTTTTTCGTAGTAATACTTGGCCTTTTAGTGCTTGTCATCTGAGTGTTTTGGGATATTGTTTTAGAACCTGACTTGCTTTAAGCATCTCCAGGGGTTTCTCACTGACCTGTCTGTTCCTTCCACCTCTTCCACCATTTTGTACTTTTTGTTGGTCTGTAACTAGGGATGCTCCAATACCAATACTGGTATCAGGTATACCAGATATCATTTTTATGTAAGGCAAGGAAAGGCAATTTTATTTTTATAGCACACTTTCAACACAAGGTAATTCAAAGTGCTTTACATGATTTGGTGTAGCATAGAAAGTAAAAACACCAAAACATATGAGTAAGAAAAAAAAATTGGTATTGGTATCGGTTTGATCATGGTATCAATTAAAGTTGACCAATACCATGTTGTTGTTTTTTACTTGAAATGTTTGTTTTGTGGTCATTTTTATGAATATTGTGGAAACAAGCAGATAAGAAAATAAAACCTGTCTTCCAATTTATCGCATTTTTTTGTGTTGGGTAGAAGTATCGGTATTCATGATACAAGATATATATGCAAGATATATATGCAAGTACTAAAATCCAAATATTCTTGCAACATAACCTCCCAATTAAAAACATTGAAGATTGCTGATGTAACTGTATAATTAAAAAATCTAAACATTAATCGCCTTATTTTTAATACTTTTTCTATCCACTGGATGCACTGCTCTTCATACTGGATTGCTTTCTGAGAGTGAGGGAATAAAGCTGTTGAAATTTCTCCGAAAATATGGCTAAGTACTCAGACATTCTCAGATCTGTCTGCCTTTCCTCAGATTAACCCCAAAGTCAACCTTTGCCTCAGGCGGGGGCCACGCCGCATTGTGCTTGTTTGAAATGTTGACCAAGGATGTATAATGGCAGCCGACTGAGCTGAGGTCAGGCCGCCCAGCAGGTCTCTCAGCCAAGGAGGCCGGTGCCAGCCAAGCAGCATGTCACAATCAGCTAGAAAAAGACATGCAGAGACACTACATCACTCAAGAAAAACACAGTCAAGAGATTTCTATATTACCACTGCACTGAATGCAAGAGCAGTAATTTGTGCTGCTGCGTTAAAGGGAGCTGTCATTCCCGGAGGGAAGCAAAGTGAGATGGCTTTGCTGCCGGAATCATTTAAAACGCTAGCAGCTAAATCAAATTTGCAAGTGATCCCTGCGCTGTTTACTGAAGCAGACGTATAGGATTGCACCCTGAATCCGGTGTCCCGTCCCCCCCCCCCCAAACTCGCCTGCAAATTTGCAGTTGCAGATTACAATTAGAGGAAAGGCTCAGGCAAGCTTAGCTGCTTTGGTCTTTGTCAGACACATTAGAGCATGGACTCACACGGAGACTTATCCTCAAGATTTAAAGGCTGGAAGTAGAGCATGAGTGTGTCTATTAAAGCCAGATAAACACTTAAAGAAGCACATTACTGCACATAGGTTCACTCGGGGGTGGGGTGGGGGTTACACACACACATACATACACAAAGACACACAGCGGGGGCTTTGTTTCAGAAACACATTGCTTGGGATTGGCACCGTCTCTGTCAGGGGTGAAAGTAAGCCAGGGAGGGAACATGATCCTCACTTTCAGTTAGACTCCAGCTTTCTTGAATCAAATTTTTTGATCATCTGCATTTTGACAGAAGTCAGTCAGAGAAATTGGAACAAAATGCTTTTACTACACTTGGTATATTGTTTGTTTTTGGGCCGATTAAAATGTTCAAATTTGCAGGTAAATCTGTGCACGGGAGTTTTTAAGCACTTATACAGAGTGAATGAGTGAGGTAAAAGTGAGTCCTGATCTGGTCCACTCTCCAGTCTGCTGAACACAGACAATCCAGGCCTCTCTCTGAGCATCTTGTGGTGATGTTGGCCGACACGGCCCACTGCCTGTTCCCATAACTCAACACTCCACTGCGGCTGTAAGAAAGGTCATTACTGGGGTCTGAGAGCAAGGAACAGAGCTGAACGGCTCTTCCAGACATTCGAGCTTGAAGTCAGCATCAGAGACCCCACAAATGATAAATGCAGAGCTACTGATTGATCGCACAGGATGTGGGAGACCAACCAAGATACAGCAGCTTTATGAAGTCCAGGAACGCAACTTACAATTTCCATTCATATGTGCAAGCCCTCTTCATGGAAATCCTGGGCTTTTTAACGTCGAAGTCAAATTTACAAATACAAAATCCAATCACTGTTCAACATAAAGCATCTGAGCCTCCATAGTTTTCGGTGATAGCCTTTTCACAGCCACCACGTTGATGTAAATACAAGTATTAGATACTTCAGCTCAACCCCAAAAGCCTCTTTACACACATAAACCCCATAAAAAGCCCTTAATCAGCACACACACACACACACCAGCACTACATGGTTTATATGTATAAGTCTAACCATCAGGGATAAGAAGGGCATTTCAGTACCTTCTCAGACTGCAACTATACAGATCTGCAAAATATTAGCAACTAGATTCTTTGCATAATAAAACAAAAGACAACCCTGAGACTAGATTAGAATAAAAAATTCTTGTCCATCATAGTAGGACAATTTCTGTCGGCTCTCCAGAACAAAAGAAATTAATGTATTTAGAAACACATAAGTCATCATTAGATGCATCCAAAAACTAAGAGAAGAAGTGAACATCTTTTCAAGTCTATTAAGGAACATAAAACAATTATCCACACACAATACCAAAAGGTACTAATAAACATGTTATCACTTGCACAAACTTTAGATTTTAAATTTTTTGAAGCCATATTGGATCAAGAGGTTTGTTATGTGAAAAACATCTTTCCATTCAGGGACAAAGCTTTGCATGTGTTTTTCCTCCAAGCGAGTTGGGATTTTTTTAATTGAAATATGTCGTGCAAACAGATCAGTGTTTTTTTTCTTCCTTTATTTTTTGTGACAAAACACAACTATTTTATTGCAATGTAAAAATGATTTAACTCTGCAACGTGACTTTGAAGACTATAAGTATTTAGACAGGTAGTGCTCTGAAAAATAGAAAAAAGTGAGAAGCACTCCCTTAGACCATGACAAGTATCTTTGTGTAAATCAGCAGTAGAAACATGGGAAGGAGATATAGCTCACTGTCAGACTGAGTCTCCCCCTCCCCTCCCCACCTGCTCCACCCTTTCTCCTAGGGGAATACGTGGCTGCTGACGATGAGCTCTGAGGCTGCACGACCTGCATGTTGTGACCCATTCCGCCATCTTAAATTAATAGCCAACGGTCCACATTTACTTTCGAAGTATGCTTGGCCAGAAAAAAGTTCACAGGGGGAGCTTCGTCTCACAAGCACATTTGTAGAAAAAAGAGGGATGCACCGCAGTGCAGCTTTATAGGAAACTACGCAAAGAAAAGAAGGGCTTAATTGTTGGTGTCATGTTCTTCTGTTAATGGATTACTTCCAGAATTTTATCCAACTATGAAAGTAAAACTGCATCCAAAGGGACATAGCAGTACACAGGTAATCCCACTCAAAATACTACTGGCAATTTCCCCACAGGCTTGACAGGTTGACTGAAATTTTTGACTAATGTAAAAAAGTAACAAAAACATTGTTGCTTTTACACCACTCTCTCATCCCCCTCTTGTTTGCAACACAGGAAAAATACAGATTCAAATATGATATGGATGGAGTGATGGAGACAAACTGATGCATGTAAAAAGATCCTTCAGATCCACCTCCTTGATCCTATCAGCGCCGCGTGCGCTCACAACTTGACACTGATATGGGTGTTCCTCCACACTGCATATTTCTCTGGTTTCAAATTAGGGAAATTAAAAGTGCAGGTCGCAGCCACTGCCAGCGCAGAACGTGTCTCTGCCTGCAGAACTCCCTGCAGAGGTGTATGACGAGGAGAGCAAAGAGAAGTTTGTGGTCTGATTTTTGACCCTTAAAAAGGAAGGTAACCATGGACAAAGTGTGTAGCAATGATCAACCCAGTTTACAACTCATTTTCACTCTATGAAGGAGAATATGCGTAAACAAATGGAGTTTCTCCATTTTGTTAGATTAGCATTTTTCACAGTTTTGAAATACAAAGTTATACCAAATAAAATTCAGCTGAATGAGAGCTCTTACATCCAACTGTATATGCACGTCCCTCAAAAGGCTATAGAATGTGACTTACATCTTTGACTTAAATCAGCAATATTTAATCTTCCACAACACTATCTAGAGGCTTCACTCATCTCTCTATTATGGATGCTTGAAATTAAAAGAACTTAATGGCATGAATTATTTTTGATTAATTTTGGCAAATGCCTCATCACTTGGCACTTACAGTAGTAAATTTAAATGTCATTCCCAGATGGTCTACATGTGTTGTAGTATGAATTAAATACATGCTGACACATTTATGTCACTGCAAAATTATAGTATCCACCCTGAAACAGTTAAACAAGGAGTCCCACATCCTTGATCACAACACTCTTACACTATTCAAGCTGTCAGAACAACAAAAGCAACACACATACTTCAAGGATCTGGACTTGAGCTTGTGCAAAATCCTCTCAATTTCATCACATTTAGATACACCTATCATGTTTGTTTTCATTATACCACCATACATGCCAAGGTAGGAAACAGTTAAAATCTAATCATCCTAAGACTTGATAGACTGATTAAACCTACCTAACCCAATTAATTCTACACTCAACAAGATGTAAAAAAGAGCATGTTAGTAGTTTTTTTGTTTATTTTTTAGAACCACCTTATATCAAAATGAACATTAAAAAAATTATATTTGAACTTGTCCAATCTTGACTGTAATATTACACATTTTCCAGCAGAAACTATTATCTATTTTTTTCTGCATTTACATATTTACTATCTGGTTGCGTGGCACCTGGAATTTATGTCTCAGTGCCAAGGAGAATATATATCCGAAATCCGATATATTGATATAGCCTAACTCATCATTTCCGATACCGATATAAACCGACACCGATATGTGAGGACCCTCCCTCATAAAAAACAAAAGCTACTAAACCCTTTTAGGTAACTACAATGAAATATCTTGTATCATGCATACTTGAGTTTTAAAAAATTATAAAACGTAATAAGTACTAGAATTTTAGTTAGGCAATTGAAAAAGGTGCCATTTTTATTTTGTCTTGAAAAGTAGATGGAACACTTTCTCACACAGAGAATACTGACAAAGGCCCACTTCTCAGGACAAATTTCTACTTTTAGAAAATGTAAACAACATTATACCTTTATAGCATTGAGGTAGAGTGGAAACAACTGAAACAAGAATAAAAAATAAAAAAACAGCAAACATTTAAGCAGGGCCAATAATTAACCTACTTTAGGTATTACAATCTTAAAAATAAAGTGGGCTTAAACACTGCATTAATTTAGCTCTACATGTAACTGTCCAGTGGCCATAATTTAATACAATCAAACAACAACATTGACTTAATTAGCCATCTTTCAAGTAACCAAAGGTGCTAATTAAAACAGTGTCACAAAGAGGAAACAGTGATAGATTAGAGCCCAGTAAACAAAATTCAGTCCTTTGTTAGTTATCTTAAATTGTCTCAAGTTGTCTCAAACAAATAATATCTCAAAAACTAAACCTGAAATCTGTCATATTTTTACATTATAAGAGAGAAAAGAAGTAGTTAAACAGTTTGATATATAATATGTGTATGGTGTGAAAAACTCATCTTATTGAAAAAGTAAAAACCAATACCGATAATTTCCGATATTACATTTTAATGACAATATCGGCCGTGAATGACTTTAGGCCGATAATATCGGACATCCCTAATCTATATATGAAGTCTTTGTTAGAAGTGGCTGTGGGTTTATTTTAAATGCTATGGACATGGAGATGGAAAGGCTGGGGGAAAAAGGATAAAGGATGAAGAGAGGTGGGACAAAATGTTAAAAGCCAAAATCCATTCATACATTAATTATCTATATGGGGGAAGTGAGAATTAAAAATGGAAGAGACAGATGAATAAGGTAAATAAAGCACCCTACAATCTACTTCTACAACTGCAGGGCATCAGAGAGAGAATGAAAAACAATTAGAACAGAAAACCCAAAGCAACAAAACCCAAACAAAAACTGTATTGTCCCGAATAAAAGACAACCCCGATTTTAAGATGACCCCTCGTTTCTAAATATTAATCTTTAGAAAACGACTAAATTAATTTTTAAAGAAACTATTTTGATTAAGATTTTTAGAAAGTCACTGAAAATATTTATAGACTGCTTTAATATTTGTCTATTAATGCAATCACAAAGATCTGCAATGTACAGTACAGACGAAAAGTTTGGACACACCTTCTCATTCAGTGCATTGTCTTTATTTTCATGACTATTTACATTGTAGATTCACACTGAAGGCATCAAAACTATGAATTAACACATATGGAATTATGTAGAACTTTTACAAAAAAGTGTGAAATAACCTGGTCTCCAGTCACCGGACCTGAACCCAATCGAGATGATTTGGGGTGAGCTGAACCGCAGAGTGAAGGCAAAAAGGCCAACAAGTAGTAAGCATCTCTGGGAACTCCATCAAGACTGGTGACTACCTCTTGAAGCCCAAGAGAATGCAAAGCAGTAATCAGAGCAAAGGGTGGCTACTTTGAGGAATCTAAAATATGACACATGTATTCAGTTATTTCACCCTTTTTGGTTATGTACATACAGTAATTCCATACATTATGTGTTCATTCGTAGTTTAGATGCCCTTAATAGATAATCTACAATGTTGTCATTAAAAGAAAGGAAACTCATTGAATGAGAAGGTGTGTCCAAACTTTTGGTCTGAACTGTATATTCTAGCAAAGCAAGACACTACTTAATAGAAACTGAGCAAAAAAACAAAACATTGTAACAAAAGGAAAACCCCACATTTTTACATGCAAACTGTCAGAACTTTGTTCACTACATGTCGGATCCAAAGTAATGTTATAAATCAGAAGTCTCCATGAGGCTTTTACTCACAGATGTCCTCTGCCTCGTTGTGCTGTGCCTGAGATCCTGTCTCCTCCCACAGGAGGACATCCTCACTGCCTTCCAATGCATTAGATATGGCTGCCTAACAGTTGTTTGACGCCTCTGCTGTATTGACCACCTCATCATCTTAAAGTTAGCATCATAACTCTGTTTCAGGTGTTTGTTATTTTGCCCCACTTTTGATCCACTCTGCTCTGGACTCCACCTCAATTTTTCTTTTCCCGTTGATGACGGCAGCCAGAATGAGGTCACTGACGTTACAGGAAGCTGGCGCCCTCTGCTGACCCCAGACATCTATCAGCATGTGTCAATGGTTAGACCCGATTATAAGACGACCCAACATTTTTACATTGTTTTGAACTGCGAATAACCTATTCCTATATTCGGGACAATACGGAATATAAATTCAACAACAGTTTCACTAAAAAGTATGCTATAATGATACATCCAGAAGTTGTAATCCACAGTCCAAAGCTAACTGAATGGTGCTCCTCAATCGCAAATGGCATGAAAAAGAATGTCAAGTAGCTTTGGACCCAGTTATTTCAGCTTCCTTAACATTTTCATTTGAATATTTAGTTATGCTCAATGTAAAAAAAGTTTCAACAGGCTAGTGGCTGGTTTTGCGCTGATAATTAGGAGTTTTGTTCCACCAAACAACCATTAATTCTGCACTTTGAATGGGCAAGGGTCAACTGCATTACTATCTGTTTTTTGTGAACCACATTTCATGTAAAGTCTTGTGAGCTGGATACAGCAATAGTTGTCACAGCAATAGTAGAATTACCTAATCTAGGTTTTACCAGTTAAATTACTCAACTGTAGTTCTTAAAAAAATCAATACCACTTTGGGTCTTATCAGTCCTAAAGTACGTGCCAACAGCAACTTTATTAGCAATTAACTGGGAACCAGTCACAGTATTCTAACAGTGCAAATCCCTCATACGTTCACCCTGTTTTGAGCTCATTTCCTCTACTCCGTACCCAAAATTCTGCCAAATACACATTGGATACTGTTGAAGGCTTGCTTAATACTTGAATAAGTGTTGTTGGGTAGCACAGTGAGAAGTCTGTTTGTGGACTGTCAGTACAATGGCACAGTTGGAAAAATACTTCCCTTGTTGCCTTAAAGTAAGAGTCTCAAAAATAGACAAAGGTTAAAAAGCTAAGCTTAAAAAACACACCTTCCTACCAAGTGCTCTTAAATATGGGTAGCAAAAAGGCACGTTTCCACTATAAAAACTTCACTGTAACTTGACCGGAATGCCCTGATACTCGAGTGTCTCCACTTCATCGGGCTGGGGTGACAGGGCTGTTTTTGGAGGCCATTTCGGAAACACTGGAGTACCTGAAAGGGGGGATGTACTCGAAATGGCCCGACCGAGTCGGATCAAATGGAAATGCAGCAAAAATGTATGCTTCTTCCATCTCGATCTCCTGTTATTTCTTCTGCTCTGGGTGCCGTTTTACACTGATCAGTGACACCGCTTTCTAATTTGTGGATGTCTTTAGCTGATTAATTACAGGGCCGATTGTATATAAAGACACAGCAGCTGAGAGGAGCAGGCCAACAGATTACCCTGTTAGAAAAATATCTGGTTAAATTACCCTTAAGTTCCTAAAGTGTTAATGTGCTTGTTGTTTTACCAGATGAAGACATAAAACAGCCTCTGCTTGGCACGTTTGCATGTTTGGCCCTGTCATTGATTAGAAATATTTGGCATTTGGTAAAATCTCTTGCAGTATTTCGTATAACCCTGAGATCTCTTTCAAGGACAGAAAAGTAAGTTGCACTATAAACTGAAAGAATTCTAAATTAATGAAGGTTCTGTTCAATAAGCTTATATTTGCTGTTCTTAGGTGGTGATATAAAGTGACAAATATACCCTGAGCCTCTGTCGCATCACAAACAAGCCGCTCTACCTGTGCTGCGCCCTGAGGCGCTTTCCAAGCCGTCAGAGAGAGGTGTGTTAGTTCACACACACCAGAGTGGCAGGAGTGATAATTAGGGTGTTTTAAGAGAGGGCGGGAGAGGTGACATGCTCTCACACATCAAAGGACGCCCTTGTCAAGAATCCTCGCCAAATATTTTGAACGTTGTCAATGCAAAGAAGCAAGACTGCAGTAAAGAGGGTGTCATTATTCCTCTGAATTTCTGAAAACCCACTTCTTTTTCAAACAGGACTGAAGGAACAACACAAAGTAGCTTCAAAGAGATCCAGTGGTGGAAATTGCAAAGATGGCAGTTGTGTGAACTTTTAATAAGGTGCATTAATGAGCTGAGACCCCACAGGTGACACTGGTTTAAGAGACCTGTTCAACGCAATAATTCCTATTAATTCAGGTGAGCCTCAACTGTCTGCTGCCTCTGGGCTTGAATGGAGCAGCAGTTAATCTAAATTTACACTTTATTTGCAAACACACAAACCAGCGAATGAGTGTACAGACACTGCTGCTGTTGCTTAAGCAGATTTCTGTTGACTTCTTTGGAACAAACAAGCTAATCTTCAAGAGCTCCAGATTATTTTTCCGCACATGATACTCTATTCTACTTTTGGGAATATCTTCAAAAAATGATATCCAAAAACAGGCAGAATCCACTTTGTTGAACAAGTAGAGCTTTATAGTAACACATAAATACCGAGCATTTGACCTGCTACGTGGTATTTCACTACTGTGTGTCAATGATTTCTTACTTTACTGAAAAATATCACACAATAAGAGAAGAAACTGTGACAAAACATCTGTATCTGCAACAGATATTGGGTTACTTCAGTGGAACACAACAATGTGTTTTCACATTAGAGTTTTCCATTAGTTGAATCAAAGAAAGGCAATTTACATGCAAATTGTGCGGTGTGTTTACACAGAGTGTTCCTGTCTTATATCCACATGCCCATATCTGACAGCTGCTGCTTTTTTGCTCTTATCTTAATCTAGCACCAACTTTCTCACAATGACTTCCTGCATTTGCAGGATAAGCACCTGAAATGGGGGCAATCACTGGGCATACTAACACAGAGATGGAGATTAAAGCACCATCTCCTGCTCCTGGACAAGTGTTTGCCCACTGGAGGCCTGATAGGCCGCCTGCACTCCTGTTTTGTTAGCGGATCCATTTTTGAGGCCTTTTAAGACTAATTCAACGGCTACATTTAACACAACTTGTCTCTGTGTCAAACACTTGTATGAGTAATTTGGGTTTGTGTAAGATGTACGCTTCAAAGCCAACATAGAGGTGACAGAGCTGTTAAAGAATGCCTGTGAGATTACTGGAGAGTGGGCATGTGGTTAGCTGCGCTGCTAAATGAGAAGGAATGATAACAGCATAAGAACGCAACAGCTGCTTGCCTTGGCTCCCTTTAGAGAGGGTGACATTAAAAGTTTGCTCCAGCTTGTTCGCAGTGTTATATCAGAAGGGATGTGTCACTTAGTAAATAACTATGCAAGGGCAACAGACTGAGATATGCTCTGACCTACTGGTTATGACAAAGAGCCTGAAACTTCAGAGAGGAATGCTATTGTGAGCCACATCCTGTTGGTGTGGGTGTGTGTGTTTGTATACGTGTGTGTGTGTGTGCACGCTCCTGTCTAGAATTCAGACTGAGGACAGATTTTTCGACCATTTTGGGGTTTTTAACGTATAAAGTAAGGACATTTCAAACAAAGTGAAGACATTTTGCCTGGTCCTCACTTTGGGGCATTGTCACTGAGCTCCACTGGTTGGTGTGGTAACTAAGTTTTAGTTAGGCTTAGAAATAGATCGATAATGGTTAGGGTTAGGAAAAATGTCTGGGTTAGGCGGGTGGGGTCAGGGTAAGGCTTACTTGATACAGTCACTAAAATGAGTGGAAGTCAATGAAGGTCCTCACTACTAATACGTAGCAATACAAGAATGTGTGTCTGTGCACATGTGTGCATGGGCTGATGGACAGACAAGCTCTACAGAACACTGCTTTCAAGGTAATACATTTTTTTACTTCATATAATCTGCTTTATTTATTCTTTCCAACACAAAGGTCCCAATTGCTCATTTGCTGAATTATGATCCTTTGTTTTATACCAGTGTATAATTTTAGTATTTAAAAATTAGGCTATTGTTTATTTCATTACACTGAATCTTTCTAAAGGCAAGGGGTCTGAAACTCTCTTGTCCCATCCGGTGTTAAATGTAAACTGCATGATGGATATACACCATGAGTACTCTTCCACCTCACACATCATTAACCCGCTCATTCGTCCTCCCTGCATCCACAAGTCGCACTATGATGCTCCATATCGGGAGGGCGTGACACTTTGCTGTTTAGCACCATTGCCACCTCGTTGCTACTGCACCCCCCCACCCTTACAGGCTTAGTACTGACCTGTGGGGGGGCTCAATCGCGCTATAATTATGTCCCACTGTAGAACCCAACCCCCTCCGAATCTCAAAACCCCCCACGCTCACTAATGGCACCAATTTGTATTCACTGTCAGCTCCCATGAGCCCTCATGCGGAGAGATGGCCTTATCGCGGGGCCTCTGGCTCCCGTCACCTAAGCCCCGCGCGCTGATGGACAGAGGGAGACGGCGAGGTGGGAGGAGGTGCACGTTGTCTCCCTTTTCATGTAAACTCCCGTAACAGCAGACAGATGTGCTTTTGGTGCAACGACCAAGAAAGAAGCAAAACACTAGGAGTATCAGCCCCTATCTTCAGCAAGAAACAACCAATAAGTGACAAGCGCCATTGAGCTTGTGGTGTCTCTCCAAACAAATGGTCGCCCATTTCTTTCAGTCTGGTGAAAACATATGAAAACACATGTATGTGTAGAGGATGTGGAGTTTGGAGATGTGGTCAGGAAAGAGATCCTCCCTTGTGAGTCCTGATTCAATAATAGACATCTGCAAAAACAGAGCTGCTTTAATGGAATCAGGTTTTCATAGTCTACCCTTCAAAAATAACACATCCTGTCGTGTTCCCATCCCACATGTCCGATTCAGTAATCCTTTCTTGTGATTCCTGGGAATCATTTTGAGGTCTTCAGAAATGGCAGACATACTGTTATCTTCTCTGGATAACACCTTGATAAAACCTGCCTTAGCTAATGCCGGTCAGCAGGGCTGCTCGGACGGCCGCCAGGAGACACGGGGAGGTCAGAGGTCATTGGTAAGCGGTGGTAGCGATTTATGTCCTGGTTTAATCTCGGATTAACTTGGGGTCAGGGCTATTCCTCCTCAACCAGAGCAGAATCAGAAAACAGCCATTGCCTGGGGAAAAGTGGTATTATTGCATAGCCTGCCCAGAATTGTAATGAGCCTGTGTCCAATGGGGTAAAGAGTTACAAGCAGAGTTTATATTGTAGAATGTGGCTCAGTGGACCTAAAGTTGCAAACCTTTCTGCCATTGCTTTTACTCTTCTTAATACAGAACTCTAGATGAGACAAGGATACTCATACACTTCCACAGTGAATTCCAAAACCTCATGACCCGGTGACTCTGTCTAGCCATAGTTAAATGCATACCTTCTGGTTTCCTGAGCACATTTGGTGTGATTAATTCATCTTCAAGCTGATTTCATACAGTGGCAAGAAAAGGTAGTAGAAAACACATCAACCTAGCATTTCATGGAGCAGACGCAACAAAGACTAAACCTAAAATCCTGGCGCAGAGAGCTGTGATACCCTCAGCCTCCCTTATCTTAACTCGGCATACCTCCACTGAATGTCAGGCAATAATCTCTGCACACTGGACACACTTGGGGGCAAAGAAAAGCTGCTGCCATCTCTGGCTGTGATGTCTGAGAACAGACGGGGATAAACCTGGAAGACATTATCAACTAGGAGGCCAGAACAGCAATAGTGTATAGAAGATGAGTCTTCGTCATCTTCAACTTGTGCTAAATGTCAGCGAGATTTCCTTCTAAAAGGCTTTGTTTTTAAAAAAAAACAAGTACTGGCAGGATCAATCCAGCCCACCAGAGGAAAAAATAGCCAGTACTGGGATAAGAAGAAAAAATATTTCACTTTTAACAATATTTCAGAGATGACTAGGAATTTCTAATTTTATTTTTCTCAAATAGAGTAACATTTCACCAAATCACAAACTGGAGACCTTTTTAGATTATAGATCCACAACAAACTCCCAAAAACAGACTCCCTTTAAGGATCACTCTGCCATTGATGTTATAAAAGTCAACACAGGGGTGTACAAGATTTCAGAACATGTGGATGGGCTCCTGGTAGTAAAGGGTTTTGGTGTAGGATTCAGAAGCATACAGTACATCTGAGCAACATGTATAGGATAGGTTGGTGGATTCTGACTCAGCTGTCTCATTTTTATTGTTGGTTGTAGAAATTAAATAAATGCTTTAACTCAAAGCAAAGTTGTGTGTAACCTTAAACAACTATTTATTTGCATCAGATTCTAATATTTACCAGACTCGATAGACAATGGAAGGCTCTATTTGCACTAGGGACGTTCCGTCATTAGTCCTTTTTAGGTGATTGCCAGGTCTAAGGGGCACAAGTATAAAACGGAGAGAGACCTGATCTCTTTCAGAGTGATCTGAAATGGGCTGGTGTTTTCAGGAATCTGTAATCCATATAGAACAATAGAGACCATATTTGACTAGTATGTATTTTATCGTGTTTATGCTCTAATTAAAAGGTGCCTTCAAAAAATTATTGAAAAATTGTATTATTATTATGATTACTCAAAGGCCTTGTAAATCACAAGAACTATGTTTTAAAAAAATCTATATTTAGTGTATAATTATCAAGTTACAAGTTGAACAATCCTAGCAGTCCTATACTAATTCTATAATAGAGTCTGACATATAGATGATCAAATACAGTCTAATCTCATCAAAATGTTGTGAAATAGCCCTTTAGTACCGATAAGAAACTGCTACTTCGATCCCATTTTAAGTATTGTTCATGGCTAATTGTTAGGTATTTGCCATGGTTATTCTCACGAATCTTACTAATTCTATACAACTGTCTTTTACCATTTCAGTTCATCACTGAAGTTTGCGCTGTAGCCACACAAATGTTTTAAAAGTGCTGTCAGCCAGCCTGATGTGCAACCTTTTTTTGTCTAATGGTCAATACAAGACAACTCAATGATCACTTCCTTTCTTCCATCAATAAAAAAGTCTTACACACAATTGCAGGTTGGTTAGCCTTAAATACTCAACCTCTAAGGGGCTATTAAAAATAGTTTACATTTACTTTACTAAAATTGTAAGCTGAAAGAAACTGGATAGTAATTTGTGAATCAGGAATTCACTGTTGAGAGATATTGTTTTTGAATACCCATGACATCCTATTACACCCATACAAAAAGGAAATATATTAATGGAAAATATATTTTACTTAGCTAAGGTTTGGTTGAGCAAACTGTCTAATATTGTCCAGCCTTGGCAAACATCAAACACTTATTTGGAAGATGCACATATTATGGAGCCAGATGTTACACTGAATACTAGTTACATCTATAAAAACGAACTACAAGAGCAGAAACCTCTGTTCTTCAGAAAATCTGTAAGTGCTGTTTTTACACTATTGACAAAATCTATGCTAGCCAAATGCAGCTAATTCTTGAGCATGTTGACTTGTTTAGGAAAATGACATCAGAAAAAGTATTGATCTCCTCCATTCATGACATCTAAAGTACTCCGTACAAGATGTTTTCTCTAGGCCACAAACTTATTGACTGAAAGCACCTCAGCTTGCCTCAGCCTCAGCTACCTTGCAAGGTGAAAGAAGCCCTTTAAAGTTTTTACCATTTAAGGCACTGAGCCTTTGCTGACAAATTCCATGAACAAAGTGATTTTCTTATTTTCTTTATATCTGAAACAATTATTTTTTATTATAAAAAGACAGAAAATGTTATAAAACACTATAACACCCTCATCTCTGTGATGTTTCTGACATGATAAAAGCAACCTGTTTCATCAAAGGGAATCAAAATGCAACTTTAAGTTACAGAAAAGACTGAAGTTTCTCTTTTATCTGAGGGTTTCAGATATTCCAAATATCTTAATGTAAATCCTTGTTCTCAGAAGTCTTAAAAGTATGCAAAAAAATGTTCTCATCAATAGGCTGAAGTGGCTATAGTATTTATTTGTACCTGTGAATCAACATCTTAATTGAAAAAAAAAAACCCTTACATTTCTTGAAGGGGCTTTCTAGGTGGTGAGAAAATGTCTTTACTGCCAGACATCTCCATCCCCTCAGGTGTTTTCTCAAAGCCCAGAGGAAGATTTACAGTTGAAAAGAGACAGGATACGACAACGATGCATGAAGCTGACAGCAGCAGCCCACTGTTATGCTGTAGGGTGTAATGAATGCCTTACTTGTATAGGGGGTCACAGTGAGGGAGGCCAGTTGTTCCAGCCCCTTCCTGAGAATGACATCGATTCTCAACACATTGTGACAGCAGCTATTGTGGCTCAGCTCTAGTCTTCTTCCTCCCACCGGTATCCCACTGCTCCCTCATCCTCACTGACGCCCCACCTCAGAACTCATTTTTCCTGTTTCTTGGGTGGGCAGAGCAAGGAATGAGTCGTTGGTAAGAAAATGTGTAGCCTCTGTGGTCATCACTCACACTCGACATGAGGTTGATGTTGTGGACAGAAGCAGGAAGCTGATGGGACGTCCCCGCTTCTCTCCATGTCCATTTTGAACTGAGACAGACAATCAGCTGAGTTCCGACCTGTCCCTGATTCCCAGGCCTTGGGATAGGAAGTAGGATTAGAAACTAATCCCAGTCTTTTTTATGTGTATACCAGCAGCTGTAGTCCATTTTGTTTCACCATTTTCTTTCTATGCAAACAAGTCGCTCATCTGAAATGAAGATGATCACCCCTTTTCAAACACCATTGTGTGTTTGGTCTGTCTCATGAACACATGCACCAATGAGAATCAAGGCTTACATAGTCAACTTCCTCCGAGCTTAACTCATGCGGACACAGAGGGAAACCAACTTGGATCCAATAAGCCCGTAGAGGGTAAACTCAACGATTCCATGATAAACACCCTGATCAACACCCTGATCCACTAAACCTAGTGTCCGTAAACTGAGGTCGTTTTAAAGGGCCTTGAAAAGCTCTGCAATCTTATCCTCTTTCTGGGTCAGAATGAGATAATAGGTTACCTTCAGAACTACAGAATCAATCCCATGGAATCGGTTTTCCCTAAGAAGACCTGATTCCAGAGGGGCTATATGCATGAAAGTCAATAAAACCTTTTTAAAACTGAAAAAGAATAAAAGGCTGGAAATTAAGAACAACAGTTATTTTAAAGCAGGTTTGGAAACTGTATCAATGTATGTCAGATTCACTGCATTCCAATATTCTTCAGTTTCAGTTGGGTTCCATAGAAGATTTTCAATATTTCTTCCCACTCCATCACCTCAACGGCTCCTCTGAGTTTTATCTTGCTAAGACTGTTATTCTGGACGACCACATGCCATGCATGTGGAAGGTGGTGTTAAGGAGATAGTGTCTGAGGTGGTAGTTGGAGCTTTGCAGGGTCAGCGGGTTTAACCAAGCCGATTTAGCCATCCCAGTTGGTCACTGGTAATCTCCTCGGCAGAAAGGGGGGTGATAAAAATCAGCCTGATAGACGCGGGAGATGGACAGGGAGAAGCAGACAGAGTGGGTGAGAGGGAGATTTCCTTACTTGCCCTCTTAGACGTCATCCCTCTGTTTCTCATACACATACCAATAAGGCCCACTGCAATTGCATATTTACACAAGACAGTGAAGTGTCTATCAAGGAGGTGTAAAATGTGAAAGCTGAAACACTTTTCCACAGGTTTTGTTTCTATAAGCTTTGAACAAGTAGAGAGGCATGCTTGAGCCCATTCTCTTTCACAATATAAGTCAAGTTGAGTCAGATTGGGTTGAGATAGTCCAACAACATTGATTTTACAGATTTACCATATACTTTCAACTGAATTTACAAAGATTTTGACTAGGCTAATTCAACATAAAAAATGTTTGATGTAAACCCTCCAAGTCTCAAGGGTTTTGCGGCCTTTTACAGGCTGTATTCTTCGTCTTTCTCGTACTTACTTTCATCTATCTTCCACCAACTCTGTCCAGCTTCTCTATCCCAACTGAAGAAAAGTATATATATATCATGATGCTGCCAACACATTTTTCCCCTCCATGTGCTCATGTTCCACCACACATAGCATATATCATACAACATTTTTCAGGAGAGCATGAACATCACTGCCTACAGTCACATACCTGAGCTATTGACTTTGCAACAGCTTGTAGGGTTATAGTTGGACAATACGATGAGCACACTGTATGGACCTATCTTATAATATCCTAATAAAATCCATTTGTTTATAGTTGTACTGTGACAAAATATGAAGAAGAAAAAATCCAGGGGTGTGAGTGTTTTTGCAAAGGACTGTACATGAAAACTGTGCTGAAATGAGGCAACTCCAGATGGAAGGTAGAGAAATGGAATAAGAAAAAAAGTATGTGAACAGTTCAGATTAGTTCTCCTGAGGCACAATATGGAGGTGTATGCTTTGGCACTGTTGACCAAAACCTCAAGCGGTAGAGAAAAAGAGAGTCGTACAGCCAAAGCACCCCCGATGTCTTCCACCCCTCCAGTTCGGCCTCGCTTTGCCCCACCATAAACACTTCATTTTCCCAACTCAGGAAGTGTGCTTTCTAAATCATCCGAGTGCTCTGCTGTTATTTTCTCACATTCCCAGCCAAACAGAATTAAACCTTAGAGGTGGAATGTTTATGAACAAAACTCAACCGACATGTCGCGTAAAGAAAGGTCCTCATAAATTGTGAAGCTGATGGGTTTTACATTCCGTCCAGAGCCCGGCAGGACCTCATTTAGCAGCTAGATTTTATTGAGGGACGTAAGAAGGAAATGTGCGTGTCAAAAAGCATTTCAGGAGGAAACAGGTTAAACTGTGACAAGGAGAAACTTCTGGAGGTAGAAATGCATGCTTATGGATTGTTTTGGCTCACCTTGAACTGTACAGTCATACATTTTCTTTTCAACAATAATACCAGATTACAGGAATTCAATGGCAAGGAGAAACACCCACACACACACAGATTATGCATAGGTGTTATTGACTGACTGACAGAGAATTGGATTCTAAACAGCTTTGTATCAGGTTCTCAGGAGATTCCCCTCCTACGGGAGCATCTGGTTCAAACATGTATGGTTGAACTACCTTTTTTTTCCCTTTTTGATTGAAGTAGTATGATTGAATAATTTTTTTTGTAAGGTTGAATTACTTTTTTTGTATGGTTGAAATACTTTTTTTTATGGTTGAACTACTGCTGCCATGTCTGTAACTTCTACACATAGTGGTTACAGTCACTATGTGAGAGGTGGGCGTGAGCAAAGATTCTAGAAGCTTTGGCCGTGGCCAACTTAACAGCAGCCCTTGTAATATGTAATGAGCAGCAGAAAACAGCACAATCTGCAAGGGGCTGAAACAGAGGGAAATACAGGTTGGTAACAATCGTTTCCTACTAGCTATTTCCAGCAAACAACTTCAGAAACATGTTTTCTGGAACTCACAGATCTATTTTAAATAGTGGAAAAATAGTCATTATATGTCTCCTTAAACGCAGACCCACAAAGCTCTGTCAGCCAGCCCTCTTCTTTCAAGTCACCAAAAGGATGAAATGATTTGAGCTTTAACAGAATTTTTCGATAGTCCCTAAGCCGTAACTTCACCACGGTTAGATGTCACAGGAAGGGAGCAGGGGAGCAAGTTGCTTCCGAATAAATGTTTCAGTGGCTCGGGTAATGGTTGCGTCCCGCTTTGAACCGATCCTCGACGCACTAAAACACTAAACATAACATAGCTACTTCACTGTGGTGAGTAGCTGGTTAGCATTAGCCAACAGCTAAACCAGAGCTGAACCGAAATTGAATTATTGACAAACCAAACCAAAGGTTTCAGCCATTAATATAAAGTGTCATTACATGTTTAAAGATTAATAAGCACCAAGATAAGCCTTTAATTTAAATTTTTAACATATTTGTTATATATATTGTATAAAATGTAAAAAATGACGGAAGCCACCACAGAGTCATGGAAGGTCTTTAACAACGCTCCCTAGCCTCAGATTTATTCTCCTCAGCAGGTAGAGTCTGCTCTGACTCTTCCTGTAAAGAGCATCGGTGTTGTGTTCAAGTCCAGTTTATTATTCATGTAAACACCCAGGTACCTATAAGAGTCCACTATCTCAGGCTACGTCCACACTAAGCCGATAAGGTTATACGGGGAGTTAGACGCCTAATGTTATCCACTCAACACGAGCATTTACGCCCCGTTTGAGGTCCGTTTAAGGTCCCATGATTGCGCAATCCCATACCGACCTGTGCAAATACTGGGCATGAGCGAAAAGACATGTCTTTTCAAATGCCAGCGCCTACATAATATATACGAGAAGCTCTACAGCACAGTACATATCTGCTTGTCCCGTTAACCGAAGAGAACAATAGCTGCTCAGAAGAAGAGAGTTTTTGGTGTGGACAGACGACGAGATCGATTTATTACTCTTCGCTGTTGTCTTTGTCTGTAGTGTCGTATTGTTACTGACGCAGCATTCATTGACGCCACTTCCTTTCATCATCCCGGGAAGCTGTCCACACTAGCTCGTTTAGCCGTTGAATTAAGATTTACACGGCTCTCTTACCCGGCTAATAGTTATCCGCCACAGACCTTAAACGATGCCGGGTTAGTGTGGACGATAGGGGGGTGTAGACTAAATAATTATACGTTTAAGGCATTATCCGGCTTAGTGTGGACGTGGCCTCAATGTCCACTGCCTGGATGTTAACCGGTGTCAGTGTGGTGGGTCTAAATCTTGGAAGTCTACCACCAATTCCTTGGTTTTCCCAACGTTAAAAAGATTATTTGAATTAATATTAATAAGAGTGCCACGAAATGGGGCTTTCTTTGGGCCTTTGTCATACTTCTATGCTTCAGTCGGAGGAAATGTTAACATTAGTCGAAGATAACCTGAGAAAACACAAAATCAGTCTTTAAATTATATTTAGTTTATTGTTGGAAAAAAAAAAACACTATGCAAACCAGCCTTGCCCCATGGGAAAATATGATTGACTCACTTGTCAAATCTTAATATAGCTGATTAACCTTGTTATGGGTGAAGCTCCAATAAACCACACCCATGTGTAATTACTGACAGACCTGTAGAATAAAGCAATCACAGATTAGCCATTTATAAGGCTTTCAGGACTCCAGCAAACCAAACAGAATAGTATAAAATGTCATCTATGGAAGAGCTCAAAAGGGAAATATATATATATATATATATATATATATATATATATATATATATATATATATATATATATATATATATATATATATATATCCACACAACTGTAATTATTGGCAATCAGTTGGATTTGGATTTCTTGTAAGTGAGAGAACATTGTAGTAGTCTCCTGACAGCCAGCTGATGAGCAGTGCCCAGCAACAGGTGTTGGATAGGCAAGGTGCTGCCAACTCTTAAGCACAACAGAGGCGAGGAAAACTACAGGCATTCTGCCACTCTCAGACGTCTCATTTAAAGAGCTTTGAATTGTTCCAAAGGTAAATTGAAAAATTTGTACATTTTCTTAAACCCATTACTTTTTATAACCTTGGCAGATACTGGTAACTGGCCCCATGTTTACAGGGCATCTTTCAGTTATGCAACATCCATTTTCTTTCTCTTGCATTGCCAGGATATGCACACAGACCGAAACAGAACAATAAAATACGTTCTCTTTCTTTACTTTAAATAAGCTTGTTAAACTTGCACCACAAAATTTCTCAAAGCAATCAAATCCGATGTGTAAGCCCTTTTCATATGCTCCGTCTTGCATACATTTACACCTAGATACAACAGTCTGGATAATAAAATTATCGACTGATTAGAGGCACAGTAGGAGATGTCATTAGAACCTTCTAGCAGTGGCAATAAAAACTTGAGTTCAAATTTGGCAGTGAAAATCACATATTTTGAAAATTAATACAGCTCATCATTTGTTTTAAAAAGTCATGGCTTAAAAAAAAAGTTACAATTTTAACGAGAAACCAAAAAAATAGCCAGACTTGTTACTACTTGTTTATAGTGGATTTTACCCCCTGCCTGTTGCTGCATGAGGCTAGTTAGCGGGCTGAAGATAGCCAACAATACATTCTCTGGCCTAAAAGAAAAAGTTATTAACTGGAAAATATTTCCCACAGCAAAATACATCTCCAGTCAGAATTTGGTTACCATTAGATGCCAAATCCAAGGCAACTGAACAAGTTTGTGAAAGCTAGCTATGCCCTGTCGGCTAGTTGGCAGTAGGCCACTATGGCTAATTTATTTTTCTAGCATCATCCTGTCAGGCTTTAAAAATTCCTTTTAAATACCAGATAGACACTAAAATAATTACATTTACTCCAAGATATATATTTATGAAACCACTCAGATTTTTTTTCCTGCTATCCTGCTATACATTTTGGTAGGTTTTCATGTTTTTGTATAACTTGTAGAGACCACAAGAAATACATTTTACAATTGCCTGCTGGCTCTTTTAACGGTCCCTTTAAAGTTTAGCCATATTCAGACAGACGTTCCAGAATATTCGCGGACAATTCCAAAACGAAAGAAGTGTGAAACAGGCTTTGCATTACAGTGGTCCCTCGCTATAATGGCGTTCACCCTTCACTGCCACGCTGTTTTGTGGATTTTTTAAATACAATTTTAAATGCTTTCTTCACATTATACTAATGTGCTTCATGTTCTGCGTCTTGATAGGAGGCAAATGTCAATCGCTTCCATGCCGTGTCTCCTGAACTTGCCAAATTTATCATGTCATATCGTCCAGATGGAAAAAAACAGCACAAACATAACTTAGTTCCTCACTCGGAAAAAGACACCTGCACTGAGACCTTCAGTGGAAAAAGACACACCCATGCGGGCGCAGACAGAAAAACTGGGTCATATTAATACTTTGATGTTTTAAAGTGTAGGAATGTTTAAACTTTGAGAGTATTTAAACTAGTGAGAAATGTGAGTGAATTTTATTATATGTATGAGAAAAGTGTATAAAGTGTGTGGCGACGAGTTTTACAGCCTTAAAACATATATAATCGTAAAAAATAAAGATGACTACTTTGCGGATTTCACCTGTCACAGGTTATTTTTAGAACGTAACCCCGCAATAAACGAGGGAGCACTGTATAAATATATATCATCTGTGTGTGTGTGTACACAGTTTTCCCTGCAATCACACCCCAGCCCCCACCCCAAACCCCTCCAGCTTCTACGGAACATGACCTAATAATCTGAACGCAAACACCTTACTGCTAAAAGTCCGCTCTTTTCAGTAACAATGGTAAAGGTTATCTAGACAAAATCCAGAAGGGTGCTTTCAGACTTAAAAGTAAAATAGACGAACTCCAGAAAAATACAGATTTTCATGGCCTGTTTGAAAGGGAATTTAGTTTCATAACTTGTAACCGACAAATCACAGCTCAAAATGTCAGCAATTTCTCTATCAAAAAATATGTAATTATTTCAGGAAATGATGACCCAAAAATGTAACAGCTATACCTATATTCAGTACGTGGGAGCTAACCTAAAAATAAAAGAATAAACATGTTATGAGGATTCCCACTTGTTTGAAAACACCAGTTAAGTATGTTTTATTCAGAAGCCAGTTTTCTTTTTACTAAAAGCTAAATCCTGTTTATCACAAGAGACTGTGAAGCAAAAGAGATCACTGATCCATGTGGACAGCTACTGCATTCCATTGAAAAGCGAAACCCACAGATAGGTTAATAAAGTAAAACAACCCAAGGTAATAAACCTATGAATGTCAGGGAAAGGTTGGTGCCCTGTCTCATTATTCCTGGATAGTATATTTGTTATGGACTCAAAAGTTAATCCACAGAAAATCCAGCTGGGTTTTTTCAGTAGGATCGGGCTCACTGCAGACTGATGGGAAGCGGCTGAAGGATTTTTATTTTTTAGGCTTTGGTTGGTGATGAGCCCGTGAGCAACTTTAAGCACTGAAAACACTACTACTCGTAGCAACTTTTCTTACTGGGGTTCCCACACTCTTCCATTCTTATCTCAGAAAACGGGATAGGATCAGGGTCTGTCACAGGCAGCAATCTCCAGAAAACACAGCACTTTAAGGTCAACCCTGATGCTAACCAGCTGCTTTTAAAGTCTAACCAGCTAAAAAAAACAGAGGGAAAAGCTTTATTTGGATCACTGTCCACCATATTTAACAAATCCACATTTGCTTGATCAAACCTTTGTCTACTTTCTGTGTTCAACTTTTCTTACATTTTTAGAAAACATGTCAAAAACAAACTTCACACATCCTGAGTTCTTTTGAGTCCATGAAAACCCATTTTTGACCCTAAACATTTGAACCTTACAAAAGGATTCCTCTTGACAGCAACATGAAAAGACGATTCATAACTTTGAAGACTGGCATGACAGTGGAAGCAACAGGGAGTTGGTGGAGATGGAGGGGGAGAACATAAACGGTCTAAATGGGAGGAAAGAAGTTCCGTATACAAACTTCTTCAGTATTTAGATTCAAGAAGTTTTAAGACAACAAACAAGAACAAAAACCTCTGCCTAAACTATGTCAAGTTTCAGAGTCCCATATATGAAAACTGTTAAACCAAACCCAAATCCATGCACCAGTAGTCATTTGTTCAACCAATGTCATACTTCATTACGGTACTCAAACAGAGAAAAGGCATGCATCGATTCACAATATCAAGTTAAGCAAAGGTTTTAGAAAATACCATGTCAGTGTTGCTTTTGATGTTCTGAGAGTGCACGTACATTGGGAGCAACACTGTGGAATTCAGGACAGTGTAGGTTACTGTTGACATAAAGATGTATTTTAAAAATTTTTATATTTCATATTTAGGATTCAATTGACCGTCTGGAGTGAAATTCCAAGATACTACGCGCAAGGTGGTGAAATAATGGTTAGCCAAAATAACGAGTTAATCGGGTGATTAAATGGTGATGCTAACATGAGATATAAGATGAAGCCAGAGCATTATTTTTCATCAGGTCTTCCTAAGCCACTGAAACAAAAGAGAAATAAGCAATAATGTAACAGCCGTCTAATCCAGCTCTGTCCTCCCCTTGTTTTTGGCTGCACACTGCCAGTCAGCGGACTGAAAGAGGGCTCCTACACTTTTTACTTACAAAAAAGATAAAAAGGGCTTTTTGGAAATATTTACATAGATGGCTTTGGCATGAAACCTAAAGGGGTGGAACTCACGGCTCCTAAAGTCTGTTAAGATTTTAACTGCAGGGTCCACCAGAGCGGATAGCGAGACTAATCATTAGTTTGTAGCTGTGCTACTCTATAAGGAGCAGAACAGTAGAAAAGTAATGCTCCTTCAAAAAAGGCACATTGACTAGAATACTACTCACACATGCAGCAGGTGCTGAGCATTTTTGAGCAACACTAAACATAATTAGCTATACTTTTACTCAAGGTTTTCATAACATTAGAATAAGATACCAACTCGGGTATGCCATTTACTTCCTAATCACTCTAAACTTGTACATCCATGCTCAGGTAAATCGTTTAAATCAGGATTTTGCATCTATCCACAGCTAAATCAATGCCAAGAAAACAGAACAGAGGAGCCTGTAACTTAACCCACACTTCCACATGTCTATTCCCTCCATCATTATTCCTCATTAATCCAGAGGAAACCTGTATACGTATCTCCACTCAGTGGAGCCTGAGGTGACATCCATACATGTCCGCAGACATACAGACGACTTGACAGCTGTGAAAATACACAGAGACTGGGCAAAATCCAAAACCCGACCCCCCTAGAGAGAATTTAATGACCAGGCAGGCTCTTTTCACTTTGGCTTTAAAATTCAACACACCTGACAGGCCTGACATTTGACTGACAGGCTGGATATCTCGCTCTGTGACCTCTGCAGCCCGCTTCTGGAGAAGTTCAGGTAGAGTGTAATGAGCTACAGGAGTGGTCGGAAGTATGTGTGGCAAAGGGGCTCAAATACAGATAATGGTCAAGCAGAATTCCTGGATGGTGAGACAAGCGGTATGAGAGGAGGGGGGAAACCCCTGCCCTACCATTTGTTCTCCTCAACTCAATATAAAATATGCAGATAATTTGCATAAATTACATTGACACTATCTGGAAAAGGTTAGCTTGCTAAATCTTCATGCTCCTTTAGATTGATTTTACTTTTTCATTTAGAGCTTTTGTACATAACTCTTGACAAAGGGTTTGGCTTTAATCCCATAGAACTGCACAAGGAAAAAAGGTTTCCATAACTGCCAGTATATTCACTGGTTCAATAGATATAAAACCAACTTTATTGACAATAACTGTTATTTTCTGTCCAACTTTATCAGTCTCTCAGATCAGAGCAAAGGAATTTTGGAGCACCATTCTCAACAGCATTGCTTAAGTTCATTGAGGCTGTCCTCTGAAAGTCCCGCCACAGCACTTTAATCAGGTTGAGGTGTGGACTTTGACTGGGCGGTTGCCACACCTCGACTCTTTACTTGTACCTTTATTATATTAGAGATCTTCTCCCAAGGTTAAGATCATTGGGATTCGGTGTTGGTGAGCAAAATATCTTCCCGTGTTTTTATTATATCTTCAAAAGATAGAATTGCAGAAGTTATGAAGATGTAGAGTCATGTTTGCAAATCTTAATGGTGGTGTCAACTCGTGCTGGAGACTTTCTCCTTGCAACCCTTTCAAACAACCTGATCAGTCTCTTGTTTTATTTGAATTTGTGCTTGACTGCAGGGTAGACTTGCTTGGACATAAACTCCTAGGAATATTTTGGCAACTTTCTTATGTGTTCTACCTTGTAAATGATCATTGATTTCAAATTGTCTGGAATTACCCTTACAACCTTTCCAGATTTATGGGCAGCAACAGTTGCTCCCGTAAGTACACAGCTAAGGTCCTTCCAAGTTGGCATGCAAATACCTGTCTGCTCTAGATGAGCAAACCCCTGCTTTATAAACGGGGTCACAGTTACAAATGATCAATTAAGTGCATTTAATTAGCAACACTTGACCGCCTTGCTTCCTCTAAAATTCTAAGGAAGCAGCAGATGTGTACCTTACTTTTGTTTCTCCTCTAACCGTTTTGACAGTCATGCTAATTTTCTTTTTCCCATGGTAAAAATATCCCCCCTGTTCTCCTGCTCAGCTGCTCACCCCTTCAGATCTTTGATAACTCAAACACACTTTCTGACAGACTCTCAAACACTGCAGGCAACACCAGCTGGGAACAAGCCACAGCACCTTGCAGTTGTCCAGACCTCCTCCCCTTCTGCACCATGTTACTGAAGAACATTTTAATTGCCTTGGCAATTAAGCGAGACAAGCCAAAACAGAGATCTTCTGGAGACTCTTTGCGGGAAGAAAATACTGTAGTCCCAGAGGCAAGGTTACCCTGGGAATGTGGAATATTCATCTGAGATGTATGACTTGCACCTCTGCCAGAGGGAGTTCACTGCAGAGAAAATATTTGGAATTATCCTCAACACACAGAAACATTGGAGATTATCTGGTGTGCATAATTACAGTGTCAAACTGTTTTTAGACCATTTAAAACAAAAACACAAGATAATCAGCCAAATAAGAAGCTCGCAAAATGTTATGGATGTAAGGCATGTTACTATGGACAGTCATTTCCAAAATGGTTTCAAAAACACCCCTCTGAATAGAGATCACAGCTTGTAAATGCAGCTGTTAACAGAGATAATATCTTAATAGTTTTGAGATTCAATAAGCTTCAGCAAATCTGTAATTATCAGACTTGCACATTAAATTGCCCTTTAAAAGTATGTTTTCATTTCCACCACTGTTTATGTAACTGGCCTGGACGGCGGCTTTGGTTGTTAGCGATGTTGACTTAGAGCTTCTTTTTTTTTTTTTTTGGTCTGGAGTTTGGATGTTCTCCCTGTGCACACAATTACTGTGATTTTGCCCCACAAGTTAGGTTTAAGAATCATCTACAAGAGCATTCGTTTCTACACAGGTTTCAGACTGATGGGATCAAGGACGCAAATCTCAAAATCGTTTCTTTTCTCAATCAGATCGTAACAACAACAGTCTTGATTTGAACATTGATGCTGAGAGAGGTAGACTTAAAGTTGGTGAAATGTTACAAACTGAGCTCGGAGTAAGCACATAGATTAAAGAAACTATCTAAAAGGAAAAATGTTGAGGCATGTCTGAGATTCATCCAGGCAATGATAAAGGAAGAGAGAAGGAATTACTTTTAACAGATAAGAGGAATATTAAGCAAAGAAGAGGGACATTGCCATGTTTTTTTTTTCTTCTTTTGAGAAACCTCTGTGTTATTGAACATGCTAGATATACATGCATGAAATCAGCTAAAACCTGATATGTCAGAAAGAGCAAGCTTAGCAAAAACTGGAGAACTTAAAATGGAAACACAATTCTGAATGGTGCACATCTAGTTACTATGCCAAGTCTGTATGTGGCACGGTCACAGTAGTTCACCATTAATATAAAAGACTGGAGTAGAGGGTAAGGTGGAAGAGAGGGCTGTGATATCACTACACAAAAAATGAAAGGTAAAAATAAGTTTCTGTTTCGGGGAAGATGTTTCCAAAAAAAAGTTCACATTAGGGGTTCCTAAAATTCTCATTTCACCTGAACCAAAAGGTCAAAGCCATTGGTTAGTCACATGATAATATTCCCATGTAGATGGAACCAAGGCTTTAAACATAAATCTTTTCATTTATGCCATTCACATTCAGGTTGGTTTAGAACAGCTTTAAATACATAAAGTTACAACGGCAAATCATGCAAACAACAACCAAACATCACCAATACTAAACTGTTTGCAGCCATGTTTGCCATAATAAGGTGAGATGCTTCATCAGATAATAGATTTTTTTCTTTATGGAATTATCCAGGACTCATTTAGAAGGGATTTCTGGACTCATCATGTTCATTTCGTTCTTATCCTTGATATAGGTCATCCATGGTTCACCATCAGCAGTCCAACAGGCAAATGGCTGTTTTGTGTTGGAACGCAGTTGCTATCACACAGTACGTTTACAGCAAGAGAAAGTTGAATTATTACCTTAGTCCGACAGAAATCAGAATTTTGAAACTCATGTATAAACTTAGTCCGGCTTGAATCGAACCGAACAGGAGTTTCAGAATCTCGACTAAGTTACGCGAGTAATGCTGATTGGGAATCAGATTTCTCTGCACTCTCTGTGCAAAATATTTCAGTTATATCCATTAATTAAAATGATTTAGCCAGTTTCTCTTGTACAGGTTTGGGGAAGAGACTTAGATCCAGCAGATGCAGAGAAGAAGTATAGGTGTCTGGTGATCATTTACACTAGCTACTTGAAATTGATATTGCTTAGAGCAGATTACCAATTTCTTCATATTAAAACAAGAATTAGCCACCAAAAGCCAAAACCACACTTTTAGAACTTCTAGAAGTAAAAATAAATCGTCTGGTCTGATTAAATGGTTTAAAGGCCAAATTAAACAGAACGATTTTTTAAAAGGTACAGGAACAGGATGTGTGGCATATTCCTATTTTAAACTCCTGTTAATTAAATAAAAAATGATTAAACGCCTTACACCTTTCAAACAACCAGTGTTGAGGTTCAAAGGCATATCAACAGGTATTAGATCAGATGAAAGCATTTCAAATTAGAAAAGAAAGAGTGGAATGGAAATTCTTTGAGGAGTAAACTATCAGGTGCAACAGTGATTGTCTGGGGTCATGACAGCTCTTTTCAGGACTCAGTTAGACTCCCCCTCTATTTAACACATGAAAGTGGATTTTCTTGACATCTCAATAGGCAGAGAAAACTGGGGACGCGTTAAACCTAGGAATGTACCGAGGCAGAGGTCGCCTTCAGCTATCACAGGACATGGTTGCTTTTATCCATCGACCAATCGAGAGTTAGTGTGCTAAAAACGTTGTCAGAACTCGAAGCAACCTAGTAGTAGCATTCTACCCAGTGTTCTTTTCAGCATCTTCTACCTATATTCCTGTCATGTTTTGACAAGGTACAAGTAGTGAACTGGGATTATGTACTTAAGCTGCGAATTATAAAAAAATATCTCATGGTCTCTTGCTCCGGTGTTGACTCCATTTCACTGAGATTACGTATACTGTTGATTCAGCTCCAAACAGAACACGTTTGAGCTTTTCCCAGGAACCTCATGTCAAAGGAAATGGATCGATCATTAAAAAAAAATAAACTGTGTTTGTAGCACAGATTCTGTAATGGCAAAACTTTAAATAAATATTTCAGATGAAAGGGAAATAAATGACTTGTTGGGGAGATGATCCAAAACTGAAAACAGAACCCATGAGACCACACTCCACAACAAGTAGAGTGCCATTTTGTCTTCTGTGAAAAAAAAAAAAATACTGTATCGGTTGGCGTATTGTCTGCAGCAGATACATTCAGGAGCGTATATAGCATCCTGTAGTAAACATCTAGATTATTTGGACCCGGACTCTAAAGCTAGTTAAATAGCCGGTCATCAGATCCGGGATCAAAGTGGGCATCACAAAATAAATCCAGACTCATAAATGTTAACGTTTTATAAACTCTATTTTATAAACCTTTAAACCATCGTCATGTTTACATGACTGTTTATGCATGAATGTTTAAACAGAAGCCGAGAATGAATAATAAAAATTATAATTATAATAATTTTTATATATATTATAATTATTATTATAAAATATTGAGGAAAGAGACAGTGCATCCCCATTAGTGCTTCTGTATAAAACCGAGGAAAGAATGCCCTCTCTTTTCAAAGCAACAATTTGATTAAAATAAAGGCAGTGTAGTAATCAATATAACTATCAGCTGAACTACTTTGACAAAGTACATATTTACCACACTTCATTTATATAAATGCTTTACATATTTCTTCTCAGTATGTTTCCATGTGCTTGTAATCATCAGCTTCTTAAGACTATCCATTGCAAACATTGGACAGTCATTGGACACAATTTAAGGTTTATAAGATAGTTTTCAAAAACTTCTATGAAATTTTTAAAAGACGAGTTGTTTTTTAAAAATGGTAGACATCCCTAATACATGCTAATATTTTCTACACACACAATGCCATTTTGTCCTTTCGTGCCTATGTTTCATATCGATAAACTCAGCATCTTTGCCCAGGTACTATCAATGCAAATAAATCTTTATTAATAGATAAGATTTGCATCAAAAGAGATTCGCAGTCATGAAAATGCAAGAATCACATTTCCAATCATTTTTTTTCTGACCCAATTTGGTCCAGTTGAAGATGAAATATTAAATATTATAACCCCTAATCAAACAGAATAACCCTTAATGACCTACTAGATATTATGCATTGAAGACATGTAGTGACATTCCCTTACTGCAGACTGTGAGTTGATAACTAAAAATTACTTTACAAACTGACACATGGTTGGTACAAAATTACACATAACCTACGTGAACAATTTTGGTGCTCAGTGACAACAACAACTCAAACTTGTGGTTAGTTTCAGCAACCAGGGTATTGATTTATGCAGAATGATGACATCAAAAGAATATATCTGTAAGGGTGATTTCAACTGTTCAACAGAACATAAATGAAAAAGGTCCTGAATGCTGTTTAAAATAGATAAGACCATGGCGAATAACCCAAAAACATGACAGAGCAGAACACTGGGCTTCTGGCCTTGACAGTCACTCAAGAGTTAATTCCACCAATCATTCCATCCCCATGGTGCACCATTAAAAGCCACACATCTCACCTAACCATCGTTTATCTCTCTACTGCTAATTAGTTCCGATCAATTACCTTTACTCAATACTGCTTCCACGTTTAAAAAAAACAGGAAGCACTGCTTATTCATTACTGCTCTTTTTGCCAGTCTTTTAAATACTCCCTCGGGTTGGTTCCACTAGCTCTTTTTTTCCGCTGGGAGGGTTCCATTAAAAAGCCATTGCTCACTATGGGGTCCTGCGCGTGACAGAGGTGGGTACCGAGACCCTCTGGAACCTCTCTCTGTGTTGTGCAGCACTCTGATGGAAAAAGGGGAGGCTGGCGGACTTAATTACAGGCTTTAAAATAGCAAACAATCGTCACAGTCCAGTTCCAGTTCTGAGTTGTGTCTGACAGAGTTATGAGCATAGGAAAAGAACTGCTTTAAAAAGGTGGGTGACTGTATAGGTCATTAACCACCTGAGGTGGAACTGGTAAGTTTATTCTAGCATAAATACAACCACAATGATGACAAATGCACAGATGGCTGCCTAATTGCGCACCATTGGAGCACAACTCTAGTTAAGTGAAAAACGGTGGATTCTTATGGAGCAAAGCTGCAGACAGGAACTTATTTCAGCAACTTTGATTTTCTGTCCTGGAAAGTAAAAGGTGTGGCAAAGGATATCAAAAGTATCGAAACGCCCCAAAATTTCTCCTCAAGTTAAAGTTTCTCTGTGTAACTTTGATAAAGGAAGTGTGTAAGCCCTGTAAATTAAAGATTTTATTTTTGATTGACAGTGAAGTTTAATAATCAGACAGATGTGTACAAACAGTTAACACAAAGTATGTTTCAGGTCTAACCATTCCAAAGTGCCTTATTGCCTTCATACTGCCAATATACAGCTTTTGTTCAAATGTCTTGAGTTACCAAGTTGTTTCGGCAACTTTGACTCAACACTGTTACAAAAGCATGAGGAGATCCTCCTCCACTTTTAATGTTGCTAACATTTTGGTTAATTGGTAGAAAAAAATAAAGACAAGATGAAAGTGGCATCAAGTATTCTTCTTAGTATTCATTTCGAGTGTGACATTTTAGTAAGGTATGGTAGAGGATCTTTTTTCCGGGCCGTTCATCTAGACTATTGATCCTCCTACTTATCAATCATTCTGAGAGCGGTATTTATGTGTAGTGCGCCATGCCTTCATCCATTCATTCTACCTTGCAGTTCTCACTAGGTCCTTTCAAAATGGCTGAAAGTCACAACAGAAAACGTGTCTTTGATGTGTATGAGAAGAAGAGAAAGGCCTCAGATGAGAGAAACAAGACCAGAGCGTTTTTAGGAGATTTTTCCAATGATGGCGTGTGCGGAAAGCACAGGTTGGGCTCAACACTTATTCCTCTGTCGTCAAGTTTCTACTCGACAGGTAGGCTAAACTTCAGCATGCTATTTAGAAAAATGCATTTCAGATTAGTGATAGAAGTAGTTATCTAAATCTATATTCTAACTTTCCAGGGGAAATATGTTGTTGTGCATGCATTCTCTCCGGAAATTCAGAAAAATCCTCCACTATACCTTTAATAGGGATGCACCAATACTTGTATTGGGTATCAGGGCTGGTAAAGTTCTACTGTACTGTATCGGTAAGTTAACCAATACCATGAACCGATAGCCTACTTAAAATGTGAAACCTCTGCAATAATTCTAAAGAAAATGTCAATTGTTCTGTTGAAATTTTTGTGTTTTTGCCATTTTTATTAATATTTAATTCTTTCATCTAATTTACCATTAATTGCTGAAACAAGCATAGAAGAAAATAAAACCCGTCTTTCAATTCATTCCATTTTTTTTGATTGGTAGACATATTGGCATTGGTACTTGGTATTGGCAAGTACTCAAATCCAAGTATTGGTATCGTATCGGTTTAAAGTGGTATTGTTGCATCCCTAATCTTTAAAGGTACATCTGTTGTGTGAGGGGGGTCTGAAGTATTTTTTTTATTTTAGCTTTTTAAAGGCGGCTGTTTCCCCAACCCCCTCAAATATTGGGGTCCACTTTCCAGCATCTGGTTTGCAGCTTTACATTTATGCTTCATTAAAAGGACTTTTTCACAATTTTTTACGAAGGTTAAAACAAAGATACTATAAACTATAGCTCCTGGTTTAAGAAAGCGATTATTCTATTAGCAAAAACTGAAAACAGATATATTTTGAATTATTTATTAGAATTATACAAGTATATAAACATAATTGAAATGATTTTTCAAACTAGAACAACCAGACTTTTCTACTTTCTAACTAAAATTGGGTCTGTGTTTTCTTAACCCCCCCCCCCCAAAAAAAAAGAAAAAGAAAATTACCTATACATTTTTCTTAGTGTTCAAATCTCATCTCGTTCAGCTTCACAACATATAGAGTATTTTTCCTTTGGTCAGCTGGATGTCTTGTTATACCCCACTGTAAACTTTATTCAGCAGACACTTTTATTTTCATCCTGAATGATGGCCTACAAGCAATTTAGAACTTAGGAAAGGGGGATAAGTCAAGCAGAGTGTAGCCCATGAGAGAGACTCATTCACAGGTTGGGGTGGGGGGTGGGGGGGTAGGAATAAGACCCTAACCTGCACCCTGCCTCACTCTCGTCCCCTGCGTCTCACCCTCCCTCTGTTGGAGCGCTTCCCCTTGGACTCTTGGTCCGTTTGTCTCCGAAACAGAAAAGGTATGCAAAGCAGGCTGCTGCTAAAACTCTGGGAAACGCCACAGGACGTCTCTGGCGGAGGGGGTGCATGGGGGCAATTAAATAAACCAGCTAAGATCCTCACAGTAAACCGGCGACAAAGTATTCATTAACCCTCTATTGAGGGGATAAGCAAGAAAACAAGCGGCTGAGTTAAGAAGTTAAATGGGGACTTGACACACACAGTAACACCACCACCCTCTCATCTGAAGATTTAGAAACAATGAGAGAGCTTTAGTGTGTGTACATCTTGCTCAGACAAGCAGAGATCAGAGAATCAACAAAGGGATGTAACTGATTGAACATAATGAGCCACATCAGGGCATTAGCAAATAGTGTCACAAATAAATCGCGCATTCCTCTAATCCTCTTTACTCCTATATTACAATACATTATCCACTTCAGGGATGGCAGAATGCCAGAAGAGAACGGATGATGGAAACATTGCTCTTTGCTCTTCTCGACTTTTATTTTCCATATCCAAGAAACTCATTTTTCACCTCTACTCTCAAACGCTGTCATCCTTTCTCTGACCTGTGCTGTGGAATCTATGGGCAGCACACAGAAAGGCCAGCAGGATGCGCCGCGCTGCATTCAGAGGGGGAAAAAAAGACTAATGCAAGTTTGATGCCCACCCCCAGATCTCCCAGAATGTGAATGAACTTATGTGAATAGGAGGCAAACCTACACAAACGCCCCTGCAGCTATAGGAGTCTGACGGAGTGTGTGGGCAACGGCAAACAAAAAACAACAACACGAGGGGAAAAAAAAATCTCACTGAATGCCAGGGTTCCCCCTCATTTTTCCCCACCCTCACCAATCAGGAGGAAGCTCCGCCGCAGGAGGGCGCCTGAAAGGATGGGCTGTTGACAAAAACAGTCCGGGTAGGAATGGGGGGATCCACTGACCCTGCATAGGCCTCATTGGGTGTAAAAAGTCACACATTGCAATTAACACCTACTCCACCAAACATGCAGAAGGCAGCAAAAAAGGATATATTCAAATCAGCACATATAAAAACCACTCTACAACAAAGAGATCAAAGTCCACGCATTGTTTAAGGCCTGGGTGCTCACGATGGCTGAACTCTTCAGTGTTTCTTTCACACAGCTCTAGTTCCTTTCACCCTGAGGAAAGTGCGTAACCTCATCCGTTAAACGACAACCTCAAAATTCAATCCACTTCATGTGACTGAACGTCAAATTGTGAAGTCAAAGGAAAACAGAATGACCTTTTCACTTCAGTTATGGTTGAAGTCTGTCAAATCTTCAATAATTTTTCTTTGCAAAATTTTTCAAACTTAATCCAATTGGATGCCCACCATCTGTGAACATCAACCTTCAAGTTTTCAAAGATTTTTAAGACAAACATACCCAGTCCTTTTGCAGTTCTGACTTGCAGCTTTAGAGATAGTCTCCTGTCCGACAGTTTCTTATGCAACCTTAAACAAGTTTTCTTCCTGGATGGCTTTATATTTGGGCTCCATTCATCAAATAATATCGACATCCCAGTCTCTGTTGATTAAAAACATCCCACAGCACGATGTTACCACCACTATGTTTCTCTGGCATAGTGTACAGGGTGATGTAATGTGTTAGCTTTTCGACACACATTGTGTTTTGCACAGAAACCTCAATTCTGGTCTCATCTGACCAGGGCATATTCTTCCACATGTTTACTGTAGCCTCTACTGCCCAACTGAGTATTGAAACTTCTTTTGGCTTTATTTTAGCAAAAGGTTGTTTCACATTCAAAAAGGCAAAAGACCTATCCAGACTTTTTAATGCTTCTCAATTTGTTCTCCAGTTTGTCGGTTTAGGTGGTGAGTCATGAACTGATAGGTTTGGAATTGCCTGATTTACTTTCCATTGCCTGAGGATGACTTGAGCAACTTTAAAATGCTCAACCCTTTTCCCTGACCTGTCTGCTGTTTTCTTTATTGATGCTTTTATTCACCAACACTATTTAATAAACCTCTAAGGCCTCCACAGAACAGCTAGGTTTATTAAGAGGTAAAGGTACACTACTTAAGCTCCTTCAGAAGTTAGTTGGTTGCACTGGTTTTTATTTAGGGGTTTCAAAGTAAGGGGGAACTGAATGCAGATGCATGGTAAACCTTTCAAGATTTGTATTTGTAAAAGATGTCCAAGAGCATGTAGGCTTTACCTTCCACTTAACTGTAATGTGCTAATTTGTGCTGGTCTATCATAAAGTCCCAGTGAAATGCATTGGAGTCTGACAAAATGACACAATTTTGAAAAGTTGAAGGAGTGTTAATACTTTTGCAAGTCACATAGCTTTCTATTTCAAAACTAAATACCAATGTAGTATGCTACTGATCAATGCCAGAGCTACTAACTAGCAATTTATTGTTCAGCAAAACCTACAGTACACATTAACCACCGACTATTCGCAGCCATGATGCATGCACAACAAGCCCCAGCTGAGAAGTTAATTCATTTCAGGAGTTTTGCTCCTATACAACACCCATTTATTGCTCCAAGCTTTGAGTACACGCAGCTCTGTCAACAGTGATTTCATCCATGTATAAGCAAATGAACTAACATCACAGGCTTGTCACAGTGTATGCTTAATAATGTTATCTTAAAGGGATTAATATGACAAAGATGAAGTGGCAGTGAAATATTTGAAATTCTATCAGTAATACGACTGGGCCTGCAAGAGATTCTTACAATATGACGATCTTGACAACAAAACATCACAGTTCTAAACAAAAGGGTCTCAGGCCTGGCTTAAAGGTATCTCTTAAAACAGACTTCAAGCTAATAGGTTTACAATTCTTATTTGCTATATTTAAAAGTGGTTCTCGTGACTGAAGTTTTAGCTGCTGTAAGCAAGTACTAAATTTAGCAAGACTGCTGTCACACAATCCTATCTTGCCATGTATGATGGGGATGAATGACTCTAAATAGGAGAGAATGAAAGGATTTTGCGAATCAAGTCAAGCCACTTTTTTTTTTAAATGTGCTGCTTTTGATGTGTTTCAGTTCTGAATAGTAGGCGTTTACTGAGATCAGTGGTGTGTGTGGATGGATGGATGGATGGATGGATGGAACTGCCATACCATGTAGGAGAATTTGATTAGACGTCAGAAAAAGACATGTCAGCCTTGCTAATCTGACTGCCAAATTGTTAATGCTGTAGTCTAAACTGCATTATAAGGCGATAGAGGACAACACTGCCCCTAAACCTAGATATGCTCTAGTGGGATGGGGTTTTCAACTGAGTGTTGATTTAGTTGGGCAAAATTTATGACAGGACAACCGCATTTATTGCTCCTAGATTTATCGTGCATTAACTTAACGGTTTTCCTCCCATGAACTCACAGCACCCTCCTAAACCCACTGCATTTCCTGGTGACCTTAAATATATATCAACGTGCACAAGTGTGAGTGGCGCTAGCAGTGAGACACCTCTGAAACTCAATCCCCAAGTGACAGAGGGTGAGAAATTACCTTGACGTTAGAGACCAGAGGGGTCTGTGGCCTTGACCTCCTCAGTCAGACTCCTGACCTGTTAACTTGAACTTTTGGAGAAACTCCCCTATACTCAATGTCAGCAGGGATCAACACATGCATGGAGAAAAGCCCTAAACTAACGACCACAAGTACTTCTGTGACAGCGAGTACATCATTCAGAAGTAACACGCACACATCGCAATGTTTCTACAAATATTATTACTTGTGGGCAAGTCTTGCATTTGTGACAGACATAACAGCCCATGATGGACTTTTAAATTGGATGTTACAATACTGACAATCACTTGTTCGTTTAGAGTGTCACAATCTGATTTCTCCTGTATAAGAGATGTCTGTGGATTTTAAAATTCTTCAATACATTATTAAAATATTCAGAGGTTATTTATTTTCTAATTGTGGGGCTCCTGTCTGATTGACTTTAACGATGCATCAAGGGGCGAAATGTGAAAGAGACAACAGTTCAGAGTTTAAGAGCTATACAATTCTATATGTCTTTCCACAAGCTTAAAGGAGATCATTAAAAGTGATAAGAAAATGCCAGCTCTAACTTGTTGGTCATATATAAGCAGAAAAAGTGAAGGGGATGTGAGATAAGTCACATTGGCTGATGACCTAAAAGCCTCCGACTGCAGAAAGGGAATGCCTCTACTTTTCAACCACTCGGACACTAAATTGTTAAGACTGAGCCAAGCAGATTCAAAGGCAGCAACTGCTACTTAAATACTGAAGTTTGAATTAGGGGTGGTATTGACATTTTTGTGTCTCTTGAGAATGAAGTGGATGAGAGTTTGGAGAGATGTCAAATTGAGGTTTCCCGTTTCACGATCTGGGCCGCTGATGGCCACATCTAAAATAGACGTTAGGAGCCAAGATGCTAAGCTTTAAGATTGGTGTGGACATCATGGTGATGGAAGAGACAAAACAGTGAGGAAAGTTTTTTTTATTAATTGTTTCCAGTATCAACCTTGTAAAATTCCACAAAAATCTTCTTTTTTTACCCTAGAGTGGAGTATCATGAAAAGGAACCAAATACTTAAGGTTTTTGATCTACAGTCAAGTATTGAGGTCTTTGTTTTATTTGTGGCAGTGTGAGTTCAGTCTGGTGTTAATAACTATCAACCTCAACGCGAGGGTATGCATGCATCCAAATATGGCAATACAATGGTTCCAAGTTAATTTGTATTACATTTTTCTACTTGATACCAAGATAATTTACAGTTTGCAAGGTATCTCAAAGATAAATAGTCAGTCCTAAAGGAGGATAGTGGAAGTGAACAGAGCTATAAATAAAGTGATGAAGATCTTAGTTGTACCATAACATCAAATAATGTTCAGTTTCAAAGAGAACTCAATAGAAAAAAAACATTTCTACCTTTTAAGGTGCAGTTTTGCAAAAATAATTTACATAACATTGCTGTCTTTGAAGCATAACTGTTCTGTGAAAAGGGGCAGAAGGTACGAACCGGATACAATGATTCATGTAATCCACCTGCTCTATTATTGACTCCGACACCCTACTCTGCCACAAAAGAAACCCAAGTGCTAAGAATACACAATGTCCAACCACAGCGGTAGAGCGGAGACAAAGCCAGCCTGAGACTAAGACCTGTTCATCCACTAATGCCCCGTTTCTTTACAGGTGAGAAAAGATGAAAGTCCTGTAGGAAGTCTTAATACAACCGACTTCCCTGGCATAATGCCAGGTGTCTTGTACCCATCCTGATCATAGACAGTCAGGCCACAGAATGAGCTGTCATTATTTTTCAGCTGGAATTGGAACAAAAGGGACAGAACTGTTTAACAGAATATGGGGACTGACAGATAAAAAGCTCCTACGTCAGTGGATAGAAAACGTGTCTGGAACAGTTTTGGTTGGCATTCCCCCACTCTGTTGAGATGCAGGGTTTCAGTAATGGGGAGGGAGTGTGGGGAGGTAAGATGCAACAACATACATGTGAAGGACTGAATGGACAGACAACACTGGGCCTTATGTCTCTTCGAGTGGAGGTTCCGGTTTCACGGACGAGCCACCGACAGGGCCTGAAACCTGACTCAGGAGTCTGTTCAGCAGGTGAAGCCATCATCTGAAAGGAAAGACCCCGCTCTCATCGCAACACTTTATCTACAGAGTAACAGAGATGGAAAAAATGTCCTTTACCAAGAATTGCAAACACTGATATCTCTGTACATTTACTGTTGTTCCAATGTCATTGAAAGGGAAAGGATCATAAGAAAGAGGAAAAGTAAAACTGCTGTTGGAGTATTCATTTTAACAGCAAAATTAGGTAGATTTATGTGTGGTTAGCCTTGGTCAGATGTCTTCTCACCATCTCTGTGATGTCAGTGAAGATAACTTGCTGCTGTTACACCTTTAAGTCACTAAGAAAGGCTGAGACAGCACTTTATAAATGTCTGGTTATGTAAGGCTAAGAAAGGTTTATGTCTTGACGGTCAGGTGTATCAATACCACCTTAAACCAGTCAGCCATGAGAATTTTAAAAAAACAACAAGCAAAGAGTAAGCAAACCTTTACAAGACACAGTTCTGGACAAATCTCCTTTGCCATTACTTTTGGAAGTTCATATGTTATGTCTCTTGCACCTGTTACCTGGCAACTTGTGTATCCAATCAAGAAGGAAATAAAGAGCAACTAAAAGGTTGGTATTTTCATTTGGTTTAGTTTTCTTTATTTCCAAAATACCTAGAATAGAAGCCTGCATGTATAACAACCATAACACACCTCCATTCTCTAAATGTTGGGGAACAGACGAAAAGACGAAAAGAGGAAGTAGTACTGATACTACTTCCTCTTTTGTCAAAGATTTGGACCACCCAAGCACATTGTGATACACTTTACAACCTTGCTGCCATATGGCATTGGAATCAAGCGGTGCAAAGTGCCAAGTGACTACTCTATAGCAGCGAAATACAATGTCTCAATTCATGGACCACTATAAAGAAAGGCTTGTGTGCACTTAACGACCATGGCGAGGAGAAAGTAAAACAGATATTCCAGGAGCTGAAGCCTCGCTACGTCAGCTGAGGCGGTGCAGAGGGAGATGTGGGTAACAGTGTTGGGTTCTGCAGGGGAGTGGTTTTCTTCTCCTTCACAGGGTGGCAGGTTGATGGGATCCAGCTGCTATTCATCACCACCAATCTGCAAGGTCCTTAAAGAGGAGCGGCTTCCCTGAATCAGATGCCAGATGGTTCCGCTTCTATTGTGGTACTCTCTAGCTGTCAGTGCTGCATACCTTGTGTACTCCTTGTCCTGACTCATTTTCATCTCTTCCTTCCTCTCCAGTGAATCCACGCTGAACTCGCTCAGAACCAGACTCACCTGAGGAATCTGATTGTAGCTGCTCCGTTGGGCCTTGCGCCTGGGTGCGTCACACCCACCACTCAGCTGCTGCCTGTCCGCCCTGAATTACCTGCTGGAACTCTCCTATCTGGAAACCACCACACCCACAGTTGGAACCCCGCTGTATCCTCCTCAGCTGACCTCAACCCGCAGACTTTCCTCCGTTGATCCGGTCCCCCTCCCTGCTGTCGCAGATCGACGCCCCGCCACTCTCTCCTGCACTTTCTACTGTTGAATAAATCCGTTAAAACTGTTTGGGTGTCCGTAGTTGTTGCTTGCCTTAGAGTCCTAGAAACATCGCATTATGACCGAACCATCTGGCCAATCGGACTCTGCAGCACAACTACGGACCGCTCTGTCTGAACAGGGCGTCCTCCTGGGCCGACACGACGCCGCAATTAATGGCGTGCTGCATCAGCAGAACTCCATACTCCAGCACTTACACCAAATGACAAATCAGATTCAGATTTTGCAGGACAGGATTTCCCCCGCTAACCCAGCTCCGGCTCCGGCTCCTGTTCCAGCCCCTGCGCCTGCTCCTACTTCGGCTTCCTCCGCTCCTCCGCTGCCTCGTGACGTCATCATGCCCGTTCCCGAACAATACTCAGGTGAGCTGGGGAAAAGCAAGGGTTTTCTACTGCAATGTTCTCTAGCCTTTCGCCGCTCTCCCCGCTCATTTCCGGATGACGCCAGCAAGATTTCTTTTATTGTAGGACTGTTAAAGGATCGAGCACTTAGATGGGCGGAGACCATAGTGGACGAAGAGAACATCAGCTCTTTACTCTTTGATGATTTCATAGAACTCTTCAAACAGACTTTTTGTCCCAAACTTGGGGAAGAAGTTGCCTCTAAAAGAATTTGGGATTTAAGGCAGGGAAATAAGTCTGTGGCCGATTTTGCCGTTGAGTTTCGTACTCTGGGTACAGCGGCAGGTTGGAATGAACCAGCTCTTAAAGGAGCCTTCCAACATGCTCTGAATGAAAAATTAAAAGATGAGCTGGCTTGCCGAGACGAACCTGACTCCCTGGACGAATTAATTAACCTGGCCATCAAGATTGATAATCGACTTAGAACTAGATCCCGATCCTCAAATTCCCAGTCATCTCAGTTCTCCATTAGAAGGGGATCTCCCAGCCCAGATACATCCAGTCCTTCTATCCAGAATGTACCCGAGCCTATGCAGTTAGGCCGAGCCCGGCTAACCCCAGAGGAACGGCAGCGCCGTTTAGCCTCTGGCTGTTGTCTTTACTGTGGCTCTCCTCAACATTTCATCTCAGCATGTCCTATTCGCCCAAACACCCTGGCCCGCCAGTAAGTATGGGGGTTCTGGCGGGCGAATCTAAAGAGAATAATTACCTCCGGCTAAATCTTCCTGCTATTCTCACCATTCAGCAGCATTCCTATTCCTTCGAAGCCTTGGTAGACTCCGGTTCAGAGCAGAATCTCATACACCCTGTTTTAGTTGAGAAATATCAGATCCAGGTCCAGGCCTTACCTTCTCCCCTGCGGGTGGCTGCCTTAGATGGCAGTCCCATGGCCAACATTACCCATCAAACCTACCCAGTTTCCCTCCACGTCTCGGGCAACCACCAGGAGCTCATTCAATGCTTTGTGTTTCCTACTAAGGATGCCCCTCTGGTTCTTGGGTTCCCCTGGCTCCGCAAGCACAACCCCCACATTAACTGGGCTGATGCTCGCATCGACTCATGGAGTCCTTACTGTCTAAACCAATGCCTGCAATCTGCTAAACCGGCCCTGCCCTCTGAGCAATCCCAGCCTATTGGTGAACCTGATCTCACAAATATTCCCACTGAATACCATGATCTCCATCGGGTTTTCAGTAAAGATCTCGCCCAATCTCTCCCTCCACATCGTCCCTATGACTGCTGTATCGACCTCCTTCCAGGAGCCCCACTTCCTTCCAGCCGGTTATTTAACATCTCGAAGCAAGAAAGGGAAACACTGGAGCAGTATATTAATGACTCACTTAAGGCTGGTCTCATTCGTCATTCTTCTTCCCCCCTGGGCGCGGGATTCTTCTTCGTATCTAAGAAGGATAACTCTCTCCGGCCGTGTATGGATTATAGAGGTCTTAATCAAATCACCGTAAAAAACAAATATTCTCTCCCTTTATTGTCCTCAGTTTTTGAACCTGTCCACCAAGCCTCCATCTTCTCCAAGCTCGACCTCCGCAATGCGTATCATCTCATTCGCATTCGAGAGGGTGATGAATGGAAAACGGCATTCAAAACCCACTTTGGTCATTTTGAGTATCTGGTTATGCCCTTTGGCCTCTGCAATGCCCCCGCCACCTTTCAGAATCTGGTTAATGATGTCCTTCGGGACTATCTCAATGTGTTTGTTTTTGTCTATCTTGACGACATTCTTATCTTCTCCAACAGCATGGATGAGCACCGCCGGCATGTCAGATTGGTCCTCCAAAGGTTGCTGGAAAACCGGCTCTTTGTCAAGGCTGAGAAGTGTCAGTTTCATGTAACATCCATTACCTTTCTTGGCTTTGTGTTTGAGGGCGGGCAGGTGAAGACGGACCCGGCTAAGATCAAGGCTGTTGAGGAATGGCCGGTTCCGAACTCCAGAAAGCAACTCCAGCGCTTTCTGGGGTTCGCTAATTTCTACCGGCGGTTCATCCGAAACTTCAGTGTCATCGCAACCCCTCTGACCAGTCTGACCTCCACCAAACACCCATTCAGCTGGACCCCAGAGGCCGGACTTGCTTTTGTTGAGCTAAAGAGAAGGTTTGTGGATGCTCCCATTCTCATTCATCCTGACCCTTCTGCTCAATTTACAGTGGAGGTGGATGCATCTGAAACAGGTGTGGGGGCCATCCTGTCACAGCGCTCTCCCAAGGATGGCAAGCTCCACCCGTGTGCCTTCTTCTCTAAGAAGTTTTCCCCCACCGAAAGCAGGTATGACATTGGTGACCGGGAGCTCCTGGCCATCAAACTGGCCCTTGAGGAGTGGAGACACTGGCTTGAGGGTACTGAGCTCCCAGTCATTGTCTGGACAGACCATAAAAATCTGGCTTATCTTCAGTCCGCCAAACGCCTGAATCCACGCCAGTTCCGTTGGTCTCTCTTTTTCTCCCGTTTCAACCTCAATATCACCTATCGCCCGGGTTCCAAGAACACCAAGCCAGATGCCCTCTCCAGACTCCACTCTCCAGATGACCCTTCCGAGTCTCCCGGATCCATACTCCCAGCCTCCTGCACCATCGGGTCCCTTACCTGGGATGTGGAGAGAGCCATCCAAGAGGCTCTAACCACTGAACCAGACCCAGGAGGTGGTCCTCCCAACCGGCAGTATGTCCCCGCCTCTGTCCGGGGTCGAGCCATCCATTGGGCACACTCATCTGGCTTCTCCGGTCATCCTGGGGTAAGCCGTACAGTCGGCTTCCTGCGTCGTTACTTTTGGTGGCCCTCACTCAATAAAGATGTCGTTGAATATGTCTCTGCCTGTTCCACCTGTGCTAGGAACAAGACCTCACACCGCCCACCTTCTGGTCTGTTACAACCACTGTCCATTCCTAGTCGTCCCTGGTCCCACATCTCCCTAGATTTTGTTACTGGTCTCCCCACATCCAAACGGAAAAATGTCATCCTCACTATTATAGACCGTTTTTCCAAGGCTTGTCATTTGGTCGCCCTCACTAAACTCCCCTCGGCCGCCGAGACTGCAAAACTTCTCTTTCGCCACGTTTTTCGCCTCCATGGCATCCCTGCGGAGATTGTCTCCGACAGGGGGCCTCAGTTCTGTTCCCAGCTCTGGCGGAACTTCTGTTCTGTGCTCGGAGCCCGTCCGTGTTTGTCTTCGGGGTTCCATCCTCAAACTAATGGGCAATGTGAACGGCTTAACCAGGAACTGGAGAACACCCTGCGCTGCCTCTGCGCCTCCAACCCCACGTCTTGGAGTGTTCACTTACCGTGGGTGGAGTATGCCCATAACACGCACATATCGTCTGCGACAGGGTTATCTCCATTCGAGGCGTCTCAAGGGTTCCAACCATCCCTACTACCTACATCCTTCCCTGATGCAGTCATTCCATCTGTCAGACTTTACATGCAAAACTGTCAACGTATTTGGAACCAGACTAAGGCTGCCCTTCAACGAACGTCTGCTCAGAATAAGCGTCTAGCAGACAGGAAGCGAATTCCAGCCCCCACCTTCTCGCCCGGCCAGCGCGTTTGGTTGTCGTCTAAGAACTTCCCTTTAAAATCCTGTTCCCGCAAGCTGTCCCCCAGGTTTCTGGGTCCGTTTGTTGTTGACACCGTCCTTAGCCCTTCTGCTGTCCGCCTGAAGTTGCCTGCCCATTTCCGTGTCCACCCTGTGTTTCACGTTTCTCAGATCAGACCCTACGTCTCTAGTCCTTTGTGCCCTCCTTCCGAGCCCCCTCCGCCCCCCCGGGGTGTTGATGGCCACCCGGTCTACACTGTTCGACGTATTGTGGATGTGCGTCCCCGTGGACGGGGTAAGCAGTACCTGGTGGACTGGGAGGGTTATGGCCCTGAGGACCGGTCCTGGGTTCCACGGTCCTTTATCCTGGATCCGACCCTCATTTCCTCTTTTGAGCGCTCCGCTGCGTCTTCCTCGGGTCGGCCGCCAGGTGGCGTCCGTTGAGGGGGGGGTACTGTTGGGTTCTGCAGGGGAGTGGTTTTCTTCTCCTTCACAGGGTGGCAGGTTGATGGGATCCAGCTGCTATTCATCACCACCAATCTGCAAGGTCCTTAAAGAGGAGCGGCTTCCCTGAATCAGATGCCAGATGGTTCCGCTTCTATTGTGGTACTCTCTAGCTGTCAGTGCTGCATACCTTGTGTACTCCTTGTCCTGACTCATTTTCATCTCTTCCTTCCTCTCCAGTGAATCCACGCTGAACTCGCTCAGAACCAGACTCACCTGAGGAATCTGATTGTAGCTGCTCCGTTGGGCCTTGCGCCTGGGTGCGTCACACCCACCACTCAGCTGCTGCCTGTCCGCCCTGAATTACCTGCTGGAACTCTCCTATCTGGAAACCACCACACCCACAGTTGGAACCCCGCTGTATCCTCCTCAGCTGACCTCAACCCGCAGACTTTCCTCCGTTGATCCGGTCCCCCTCCCTGCTGTCGCAGATCGACGCCCCGCCACTCTCTCCTGCACTTTCTACTGTTGAATAAATCCGTTAAAACTGTTTGGGTGTCCGTAGTTGTTGCTTGCCTTAGAGTCCTAGAAACATCGCATTATGACAAACAGTTGGACAATGTCAAAATGACCGTGATTTTCCCAGAGAAATCCTGCCACATTTTGATGCGGCGGGTGGAACAGACAGAACCATTTTCCTTTTGGTGTACATCTTAACATTCTTAAATTACATTTCTTTTCCCTTCTACTTGTCTGAATCCATTGCTTATATTGCTTGTCACTTTGCCACTGCTGCAGCTAAATTCTCCCTTTGAGGGAAAATTAAGGATTATTCTGTTTAATTCTATTCAATTTGTTTAAATTAAAGTCACCTATTTGCAGATGCAAAGTAAAAACTTGCAAGGTGCTGTAAATATGCTTTTATAGAGAGGAACTTGCAGGTTGAGAACAATGCTACTTTTAATTTTCAGTTAATTTCAATCAGGGCAAGGTGCTAACCGGTCTGGAAATAAAATGTAATCATAGTCCTATCAGTCTCCCACCAAAGCAGGGGGTAGAGTTGAAAGCAAACGGGGGCCTCACAGGGAGACATATAATCAATCCCCGATTACTGACCTATCGCGCTGTAGCTATTGGACATACAATGTGTGCTGTTCGGAGATTGCCTCTGACTGCTTGACTGAACATTCACTCATCTCTGGTCTTGGGTAACATCACATTTTATCTTAAGGACATTCAAGGGAAAACTGATCACAAAACCTCAAAACTTTGAGGCTTTGATCAAAACAGCTTTGTTCAAAAATGGAATAAAAAACACATGCACACCTCCATACTTTCCAAAAGGTGGTTTTCAAGTTCTCCGCACCAGATAAAGTATGGTTCTGGAACAGAGCTCAGACTGGAGCTTGGAACAAAGCCATCTTTTGATTTACGCACACTTCTCTCTATACCCACTAAAATTCTACATGTTTCAGTCTCGCAGTTGAGAATGGCCTCTGGCCGTCCAGCTCCTTCCAATTAAGACAGATGGGTCACAGAAGAGTGCAAGCTGCTGGGGACCAAGCTGCGTTTCCTCTTAAATAACCATCACTACCCTGCCGGCTGCTTTCAGTGGTTAACCGCGGTTCTCTGAATGACTTCTGTGGACATACCGATGTAGGAGAGAGTTTTATACTAAAAATAAGTGAGCTTAGCTGCTCTGGAGACACACTGAGGTCTGGGACATGGCCAGAGTAATAGAGGTTTTCAATTACTTCAGTCATTACTCTCCTACTTTGTGGGGATATAGTCTTTGCCCTGGCAAACAGTAATTAGAGATCACAGCCAAACACCAGCGGTAGCTACAGAATACTGGGAGTGGTTTTACAGCTTTTACATGTGGTCAGGCAGTCCAGCAACATTAAAACCACAGTGACGGTGTTTCAGCATGGTGGGACCAGCAGATATAAAGGTTAGCAGGACGGTGCTCAAAAACCACACTGCATTTACTTTAGAGTGCTGCAACAGGAGTATTAATCACAAACACAATTATGTTTGTTACTCTGAAGCCAAGCAGTAAGTACAGAATAAACACTCAAGACCTGACCCTTAATACGCCATATCGTCAACACAAATAAGGTCAGTTCACGGCTAATGTGCACTTTAGTACAAAGACGAAAGTGAGATCAGGGAGACGCAGTACACACAGTAAAAAGTGTTTAAATATTTACCTCTGTCTGTTGGAAAAACCCAACCCTGAGCTGAATTCACAAGCAATTATTTACCACAAGCATATTTTTAAATCTGATTTTATTATTCATTAGTTAATACTGTTGTTGTTTTTTAAAGATAGCTAAGAATCCCCAATTTTTTTGTTATCACAAATAAAGGTTTTAGCATATCACAAATACATTTTTAAGTCTGTAACAATGGAAATACTTGCCCAGACTAGATATTACAGCTTTTGATTTTATGTAATTTTAAGTTGATCCTAATGCAAAAGAAACCTAATAAAGGGTCATTTATATGCTTTCACAACTAAAATCTGTAATCAATTCAATACTACACATTAAATACTGTCCCATTAAACCTGAACTGGAAAACAATTTTTTATGCGTTTTAAATTATGAACTAATAGATAATGAAATGGACTCCAAGCTCATTTTAAAAAAAGAACAACAATTGTAGAAAAGTCTTTTATTTTAGGACTTATGGAAAGCTGTGGAGCAGATGATAATGTTTACATGCTAACTACTGGCTAATGATTAGCAAGTTGCAAAGGTGTTTAAAAAAAACAACACCTGTATGTAATGTAATGTTGGGTAGTACATAGCGTATGAGTAAATGCATATGTAAACTGATGCATATATGTATAACTTGGAAATGAGACCAAAAAAATAGAAGGATGTGAAGTAAGCACATCTCCATGTGACTTTCTTTATTGTTGTTATTTGAAAAATATAAAGTTAAAAAAAATGTTTTAACTGTGGGAGCTTCTTTGATGCTTTTGTTATGTCAGCCAGATTCATAAAAAAGTAATTTTAGTCCATTAATAATCCAACATCGTTTAGAAGTTTTTTAAACCAGTTATCAACTTTAGCTTAATAAGCTACCAACAGGTAATTATTCTCATTGTAAACACACATTTATTTCTCTTCTAACCCAGTCATTTTGCAAAATTTCAGCTTTTTATCATTTCTATCATTTTATCATTTATATAACTAAAGTGCAACACTGTTCTGTTTGCTAATAAATTAGTCAGGCTATTTCGTCAGGTAGCTAGCCTGCAGCTTGCCAACTATAATATTAAAAGAAATAGCCTTTAAGATCATATTAAAGCCTTGCATTTCCTTTCGTTGTTCCCTTAATAGCAAATCATGACAGTCCATCTTCTTCACAACTGCATTTTTTTCCCAAAAAGCCACATTTTTGTTTCTTGTAAACGAGGGAGTCAGTCCTTTTTTTCAGCTAGCCAACTAGCTATGCACAGCAACAGGTGGGGATGGAGTGGCACTTCCATACTTTTTTATGGCCTTACTATATTGTCATGCTGTGGCATTTAACTACTTTTTAAAATAAAATGTGTTTTCTTTAATAATTTACAAAAAACCCTTCAGAAAAAAAAGTGTGATTATAAGCAACCATTCATAGCAGGGATCACAGATGAGAAATATTTGTAATGCCAATACAGCCATGGCTGCTTTCTCTTACGGCCACATGCACTGCCATGTGCATTGAAGCGATGCTGACCCACATTCATGTGTCATCCCAGCGGATTTTGGCCTCACGTGTGCTCAGGGACCAGGCGGAGGAAGAGGAGGAGGGAGCGTACTTTAATCCTTCTGATGCTATAGCGTTTAAGGTACTTTTCCTTTGTATTGGCAAAACCATAATTCCACGGCTATGGTTGTGAAAAAAAAGCCATTTCCAGTTTCATTCACATCAAGAGGTGAGAAGAGCATGGTGTTGATTCTCCCTCGCTCTTTGTGGAGCAGGACGAAGTTTCTCCCTCGGCTGTAGATCAAGTCTTTGTGGCTTTTCAGAGGGGAAAAATTAACATTTGCAGAGATTCATGACCCTGTGTCTCCGTTTATTCTGAGCCGGTGTTTACCTGTTGCCTGTTTATCTAAGCCGAGTGTGAAAACCTCCCCACTGAAGGCATTTACTCCTTCAGTGTAAACAGCTCCACAAAGGAAAGCTAAGCCACAGACAGGATGTATCATGCACAAAGTTATACGCTGGGAGTGGGAGCACGGCAGTCCAGATGAGGCAGTGAGTTCATGTGAGGTAGAAAGCTTACAATAGCAAAAGGGATAATAGAGGATTTAGATTTGGACGCGCTGAACGCATGAAGTTGCATATGTCATAGCTGGAATGTTGGCCGAGAACAGTGATGTCACACTCTTCACATAACCAGGCCTGGTTATGGTGGGGGGGGATTTCATTTAGAAAACGTCATGTTTTCTTTGCCTCTCAGCATGATCCACAAGGCGGAAAGTAAACTGAAAAGGGAAAAAAAGAAGGTGGTACATGTAAATCAGTAGAGCAAGTAATGGAGCCACACCACAACAACCCCTGCATGACTTAGGAGTCCCTGAGAGACGACTGCCTTTCTTATGTTAATTCAGCAATTCACTGCGGTGATGGGAAGTGTTTCAAAGTAGGACGATCTGGTGGCCCAAAATTCGGACCAAATTAAATCAAGACTGATGTCTTTACCCGGACACAACTCTCTTTCAGAGCACAGAGCAGGAAGGAATTACCACAAGTGACTGAATCCTTACCTTGTCTTGAGCAACTTGGTAAATTCAGAGGAAATGTGCGCAAATATTTTCTTGATTACAGTTTGGGATCAATAAAGTATTTTTGAAATGTACTGCATATGAATGTATTACAATTAAACTCGTTGCGAACATTCTTTTTTTACACTAAATGCCGTTCTGAACTCAGTAATAATGAATAAAACTCCATTAATCTCTAGTCAGATGAGACTAAGGCTAACCCGGCTTCGTTTAAGGTCTATGGCCGGATAACTATTAGCCAGGTGTGAGAGCCGTGTAAATCTTAATTCAACGGCTAAACGAGCTAGTGTGGACAGCTTCCCCGTATAATGAAAGGAAGTGGCGTCAATGAATGCTGCGTCAATGAATGCTACGTCAATAACAAGACGAAGCTACAGACAAAGACAACAGCGAAGAGTAATAAATCGATCTCGTCGTCTGCCCACACCAAAAACTCTCTCTTCTTCTGAGCAGCTATTGTTCTTCGGTTAACGGGAGAAGCAGATATGTACTGTGCTGTAGGGCTTCTTGTATATATTATGTAGGCGCTGGCGTCACGTAGATTATACGCGTGTCTCCTGCGTCTTTTCGCGCATGCCCAGTATTTGCACAGGTCGCTATGGGATTGCGCAATTATGGGACCTTAAACGGGGCTTAAATGCTCGTGTTGAGTGGATAACATTAGGTGTCTAACTCCCCGAATAACGTTATCGGCTTAGTGTGGACGTAGCCCAAGACAACCGGTTGTTGCTATTCACCTTTAGAAACTGAAGTCTGCTAAAGTCAACATGAAATGGCGTAATGCCATCCTTTAGCAGTGGAGCTTACAGGGTAATCCCTGTGTTTGTCGTAGCTACCAGCATGCCGACGGTAAACTCATCATGACTTACCCTGGGAGCGGATTTAATTGGCTTGTTTTCTTTTAAAACCCATTTAAAGACGCAGTGCTTTGTGTCCAAACAACCAGGTTCATGAAGTTTGCTGTAATTTCTAGATGAAGCACAATTAATCAATTTTCTGAACTGCTTTTTGACGGAAAAACTTGTCACCCCTCAATTGATTTTAACATGGGGGGTTACCTGACATGGATTTTAAGTCTTCTCCTGATCTTTCTGTACAACAAGGTCAGAAGAAGACATGATAAGTCCGAACAAAGTCGTGGTTCAAGAGTCTTCTGTCATGCTTTAAAAGCATTAAATACTCATTAAAAAAGCACAAACGTACACATTTTTTTATCAATTTCCTACGTTCACAGAGGGTTTTATTGCCGTTGGTTTTATGTAATTAATAGAAGGTGTTTTCCTGTCATAAAAAGCTATGCAGTTAAAGCAAAGCAATTAGGCTTCATGATTTACTTTGCCAGCTTTAATAGCAGAGCAAGGGCCTCCCAGGCGGAGTTCATGATTCTTAACCTCGCCCCTCAGCTACAGAGTTAATCAGTTTGGAAAATGTGTTCAAAACACCGCTGAGTGGCACATGCAGCTTTCACAGCAATAACAGCAGTTTTTTTTGTTTTTTCATCCAGGAAAATCAATCTTTGTATCTTGAAAGCCTATGATACGGTTACTATCAGATATACAAGCTTTGAAAAAAATAAAACACCTTCAAATGTATGAATCAGCTAGTCTGAAATTCTCATCTTATAACCTTGATTAAGGTTCTAAATACATGTGTAACTTGCTGTTCAAAGAACGCCACAAACTTACTCCTTCATCTATTGTTTTATTAGCTCAGCCTTATCAGGCAGGTAGTCATAAACCTTGAGTGAGACTGAATTATATGGGTATTATTATTATTTCCTGGAAAATCAGGATGGTGCCCCTAAGTTGGTAATTTTGACTTAAATCATTGATTTTATTAATAATTGTGGCTGCGCAGTGGTTAGCACTGTTGCCTTGCAGGAAGAAGGTTGTGGGTTCGTATCCTGGCCGAGGGCCTTTCTGCATGGAGTTTGCATGTTCTCCCCGTGCATGCATGGGTACTCTCCGGGTACTCCGGCTTCCTCCCACAGTCCAAAAACATGACTGTCAGGTTAATTGATCACTTCCTTAGGTGTGGGTGTGTGGGTGCATGGTTGTATGTCCTGTATGTCTCTATGTGGCCCTGTGATGGACTGGCGACCTGTCCAGGGTGTACCCCGCCTCTCGCCCGTTGACAGCTGGAGATAGGCACCAGCCCCCCCCGCGACCCCTGGAGGACTAAGCGGTTCAGAAAATGGATGGATTAAAAATTGCCCTAAGCACTTATCCATAGCCAAAAGGAACTTGTTGTTACACGACATCTGCACAAAACTTAAGCAAAATTACAGAATAACACCCATCATCTTAAATATTCAAGTGTTAACTCAGCAAAATACCATCCCATGTAGCTGATCTGCTCTTTCTCCAGTAACAAGTAGACCAAGCTGATATACAGCGGGTGACTATTCTGAGTACCTGACATGTAGCCAGCCTGCCAAAGGCCACTTAATGGATGTGCTGCTCGTAACTCGCCAACTGTTGCTTTTCCAATGATGGGTGGTGCTCATTTAGCTTTCCACATCATGGCTTCGTGCATCGTTCTTTCAACCTAGTAATATTTCTAAATAGTGAAGTTCATTTTTTTTTGAGGGAAGAAAAAACGTAGCAACCTTCTTTCAGCAGGGTGACCAGCAGTGCTGGGCAACAACAGGGGGATGGATCAAAGTTGCAGTGCTCTTTTTTATCGGTCACTCCACCAGAACTTTCTCTGCGATTTCACTAAAAAGACGCGTAACTTTTTTAAAAATCTTTCTATACTTTTATGCATATAACAGGCCCATTACTAGACAACTGTTCGAAGTTCTAGTAATGAGATGATGAAGAACATGCTAGACGGATCAGCGTTTTTCCTCAACTGTATGGAGCACCTGTTGCTACTCTCTGTCAGCTGGCTAAAGAAAGGCTAACAGACTTTTTCCTTGCCAACAAGAAGACAAATTTGACGGTTTGGATATATCTGGTTACATAAAACATAGACGGTCACAGAGTCAATGCTACACCTTACTTGAAAAGTACAGTTGGCATGTCTGTCAAACAACCAACTGCAGGCTAGCCACACGAGAACTTTAACGACCGGTCCATGCGCTGGGTTTTTTTGCATGTGAGATTTTACCGCCTGCATCTTGGGTATCTGTTGGCTTTTCAGAGACATATGCCAGCGTGTCCTGCCAGAGCGAGATGTCGTGCACTTCGACTCACTGAGATCTTGGTCTGTATAGTGTGCCACCTCTCTAGAACTCAAACAGTGTCACATGAAGTCCTTTGCGATGGCTGAAAAACGTACAGTGTGAAGCAGGCCTCATAGGCCCCATTTAAACGGCAATGCTTTCAGTTTAAGTACACCACAGGGGAATGAAAATACTCCGCATACAGAATACAACACATGTAGCTCGGGAAACGATGCCGCTTCTGGCGGATCCCAGCCCTGTAGGAGGCAGCGAAGCTTTGTGAAGCTTCGGATACAGAGACTTGTTTTCCAAATGTTTTTTTTTGGATTGCATCTAGACGGAGGTGATTCACATTGGGCTTCCAACAAGATTCATTCTGCAGCTAGTCGTCAAACCTTTGTATTATTTCTTCGATCAAAACAGTGACCATGTAAATGAACGGCCAAAACACGAAAAAAAATTGCTTTTTAACTTCTATCGGCTGTCCTCTAAATAGGACCTACGGCTCTGTAGCTTTGTTTTCATTCTTAATTTATTCCTTTTAACGGATTCTTGTGTTTTATCCGTTTTTAATTTACATACTTTTACATAAATGTGTTTTTTATGCTTTATTTAAGATGCTGTTTTACTCAAACGTAACTGATTTGATTTTGCTTTTCATTCTTTTCTTAAATACTGTTGCTGTTTCCAATCAAATGCTACATTTTCTTTTATGCTTCATTACTAAATGTTTCCTTTTAGAGGTTCTCTGTTTTAATTTTCATACCTTTATCATGTATTTGGTTTCTTTACCACTGAATCATGTCAAGCACCTTGAATTGCCTTGAGTTGAAAGTGTGCAATGTAAGAAAAAATTGACTTGCCTTTTCGTAACTGTTACACAACAATGAGCAGAAGAGTAAAAGGTTATTCCGTGCACTAGGCACATACAAAGTATTACATTTGGATGGGTAACTCTATATTTCTGCTTGAGGCTGATGCAATAATTATTTTGTTAAATTAGCAGGATAATTAATTATTTCTTAAAAAATAAACAACAGCTCCTGTTCTACATTTTCCTTACATTCTTGAGTAAATGCAGCAGCACAAAAAAACTGTGGTAGGTATACATGCATTCATGTCGTGCTGCATTAAAGCTGCAGCTCAGAGACAAACTGCCTTTTTTTTCCAGACAGCTCAGGCAAAGAGGAAAAAATAAAATGAACTCAACTTAACACCTCATGGTTGCATCAGGGGAAGTGCAGCAAGCTTTCTGAGCTAAGGACAACACGGGCCTCTCAAAAAGCAATTACAGCAGAGAGAGTCATATTATTGAATGGAGAGCAGGGAGTATTCCTGTGAGAGAAGCAGCAGCAGTAGACTGTGAAATTCATATTGACTAGAGAGGAAAACACACACAGGTAAGCAGCAGAGTGGAGCTTTCTTTCCCCTTCTTCTGTCCATCAGTGTAGCTTGCTACTTTCAGGTATAATCAGCATGATTTCAGACATCAACCAGTATTGCAGCTCCTTTAATCAGATGCCTCACAGATTAAAGTAAAAAAGCCCAACTGAACCCACCTCTGTAAGATAAACACTGCATTAGTCGGAAATGATATCTGGATTAATTTTTTTTTTAATCTGCCGAGCTTTGAATGCGTGCTCACTGAAGTGTTAAATCCCTCTTGATTAAAGCAGGAAAACGGCTTCAACAATGAGCCATGCCAGTCCACTTAATTAAGTCAACTTGCGCTACCAAGGGAGCTCTGGGAAACGGAGAGCAAAGCAAACAGGGCACTCCTGCCTTTTCTCTGGATGCTAATCAAAGGCTCGATCTGCCGAGCGGGACTGGGGCCCCGGGGACGATCCTCTTTGCTCGACGGACCCCGGCGGTTCAACAGCGCCAATAACGCCGGCCACCCGTCTCTTCTAATCTGCACGCGGCAGCTGGAACGCACGCGCACACGTGGACGTCAAGGACACTTTTACCTCACCCAGGAGGGAGCACGTGAGATCCAGCGAGTCACTGCTCGCTCCTTGTGCATCAACCTCGCCGGTGAGAATCCTGGTTTGCACAAGGATGCAGTATTTTAAAATCAACAAGAACAATGGAGAGTATGGATGTATACCTAATCTTATAGTGATTACACAATCCCCTTTGTGTCTGCTTGGTCACTGTGTCGTTTAATTGTTTGTGGAATATGAGCCAGTGGAAGCATCTGGTGGTTATTACAGAGCCTGAGGTCTGTCTCTGAGGGGGGAGATGGTGGTGATGATGGGGGTACATAGAGGAATCTTGTGATTTGTTTGCGGTCTGCTCAGTGTTGCTCTGACCAAGCACGCTCTTAGCAATGTAAACCTCTGCAGTTGGGCACCATTCAACAAACAAAAAGATGGTAAAACCTGAAAAAATAATGGAAATAACCACCATCCGTTAAACATTTTCACATTTAAATATTTTTACAACATAAAGCTTCAATGTATTTTAGTGGGATTTAGTTAGAGAGACTCACATCAGGCAGTGCATGCTTAGGACGGGAAAGAAAAAGAACACAAAATCACTTGAAGCTAACTACTCTAAAAGTTAGGTGTTCTTATGTATTCGCTCTACTCTGATACCTCTACATAAAACCGTAGTAAACTGTAGTAAAGGTTCAAGACGATTAAGGTTATAAAAAAATACCCCAAGTAGGAATGCACCAATACCAACACTGGTTTTACGTATCCGGACCATTCTAAAGTACTTGTATCGGTTTTGCTTAGTTAACCAATGCCATGGATCGATACTTAAAATGCGGAAACGCTGGAATAATTGTACAAAAACAATGAATAAATCACCTGAAATGCTAGTTTTTTGGTAATTTTTATATATATTTGTTTAATTCACCATCATTTGTTGTAGCAAAGCAGAGAAGAAAATAAAAGCAATCTTCAATTCATTGCATTTTTTAGGTGTGGTACAAGTATCGGCATTGGTAATCGGTATCGGCATGTGCTCAGATCCAAGTATCGTATTGGTTTGAAAAAAGTGGTGTTGTTGCAGCCCTAATCCAAAAATCTCTTTGAAAATCCCACAGAACACACTTCAAAAGACTGAAAGGCTAAAGCAAGGATAGCAGAAATCAAAGCAGCCCAAAAGAACTCTGGAGAAGCTGCAGAGTTCCACAACTCGTGTGGAAGGACCTGTCGAAGTGCAATCATGTTTTTTATAGACTGAACAGGCGGCTACAAGGAATGAGATAAAGGTCCAAATGTGAAAGTTGTTTTAATAGAACACCGGACAACACCCAAATCCACAACGAGATTGCGGCAGCATCATGCTGTGGGGACGCCCTCCTCCAGCAGCGACAGTAAAGCTGGTCGCTAAACACAGAGAAATCCTTAGAGAAAACCTGCCAGGAGCCAAAGACTCTCTATCTCTAAAAAAAGGTTTCTTCCACTTCACAAATATTCAAGACTTTTTACTTTGTAAGCGCTTTCACATATTTGGTCGCACGTATAAATACATTTCCAAGCAAATGAGAGCAGAGAAAGACGAAATTCTGATTCCTACCTTTAAAGGAGATAAAGACTCGGGGCGCAGCAACTACTTCGTTGCTGATGATTTGGTTCCCCGAAGTCAAGCTGGACAGCGCCAGGACGACGAGCACGGTCCACATATCATCCAGCCTCATGGTGGACAAACCTCCAACAGCTCTTTCTCTCTCTCTTTTTAAATCTGCAGAGACAAAACACAAACATATTAAAAGAGAAGATGCTGGCGCAACCGAGTGCTTCATCACAAAAAAAAGAAAAAAGAAAAAAAAGAGATCCCCCACAAAGAGTCTGGTTTCGTTCCTTAATTTATGCGATGTGTCAAACCAGTGGCACCCAAGGGCCTCATGACTGTGGTTTTCGGCTGCAGACAGAGCTGAGGTGCAGGAATGACGCCCAGATTTTCTTGGAGGCCCCATAAAAAACTGATGAGCCCTGACAAAGAGGAGCCAAGCTTTTAGCGATGTGCACACACTTCCATTTGGGAAAAATTATGTTTGTTTCCCAGAGTGTCACAAAGCGGCGGAGAGAGAGTGCGCCGACTCTCCTGAGAGAAACCTTCATCTCCCGCTCCAACCAGAACACATCCCCGCCCCGTGACAGCACACATGTGCTGCTGCTTCTCCTGCTGCTCCTGCCCTGTGATTACAGGTTCACCTAATGCCTGGTTACAACCGCACTTACTAGAAACATAGAAAATAAAAATGTTCTGATTGGTGTAAGTGAGACAATAAATCACGCTTGCTGCAGAAAGAACTGCTAAGGGGGTTATAAATGATGAAAGAACTGACTGGAGCTGCCTAACAGTCTTGAAAACAATGCAGTAGGGAGCATCAATTAATCTTAAGTGAATGATTAATGGACACCAGGGGTGATTACTGATGATTCATAATTCATAGATCAACAAAAAGACTCCATTCCTCTCCCTGATTGAACTTTTTTTTTGGGTTAGGGCTAACTGGGTTCATCCTGCCCCCCCACCCCACTGACTACGGACCCACCTTCTTAGAGGCCGACAGATCCACACGGGCCTCAGAGCCGTGGGTCGATTTATGAGCAGGCTGCAGCTGTTTAAACCTCAACTGTTTACCGACTATTTGTTAGCCGTCCAGCTGTTTATTCGGAGGCGGAGGCCAAGTCCTTATTCGCACAAGCACACAAGATCAAACAGGGCGCTGCACCCCAAAACGGCTCTACGCACTGTCTGAAAGGTCACGACACACTCCTCACTTATACTAGAAATGCAGCGAACCCATCAGCCACATATCGGAATCGGCCGATTTTGCTCCTGGATTGTTCCGTTTCAAGTAGAGAAAATTCAGATTTATTTTTCCTTTACGTTAAATGCATCAAAACTGAGAACTCCCACCTTTTTTCTGTCTCTAAATACATCAACAAGCATGCATTTTTCCACACTTTTAGCAGTTAAATGAAAAATATTGAAAAAAGATACATAATTTTGATAAGATTTTTAAAATTACAATCTATCTTGGAGTTTTCTGTTACAACCCTAAGAAGAAAAGGTCAGAGGAAAAAAATCAGTAAAAGCCAATAAAATGCATGCCCCCCTTAGAGCCATGCATTTGGAATATATTATCTACAATAAAAATATTTTGAATTAATTTATGATATTAATGCTTGCATGTTTCATTTAACCTATTTTTGTTAGTTATTTCAAACATAAAATGTTTTATTTAATCATAGGGTTGGTTATTGCTCTGTGGATAAAGAGTTGCTTCCAATTTTAGAGATAATTCACAACATTTCACTTGCCACTAAAATAAGAAGAAAGAAAAAAAAAAACACAGATAAATCCAGGCGGGATATTTCAGTGTTCCTGAGAAATAAGAGCTGTAGACTGAAATCAGAGTGTGACAGGCTGGCAGCCTTAGCTACACATGGGAGGCAGAACTGTAAACAGTCTGGTGTGGTATTATAACGCACAATAAACTGCAGAGCTGTTCAACAAATACTCTGAAATGATCTTCAAGGTATTAATTCAGAAATTGATCAGAATACATGTTCTTTCTTTTATTTCTAGAGGTAAATTAGACAGTATGACGTGTAAGAAAATCCTAAAACAAGCTTAGAAAATTCCAGTTATGTGTTGTTGTTTTTTGGGTGGGTTTAATTTAGTGTACATCATATATTATTCATACCAGAAGAGAATCATTAAACAATAAATTAACAGAAGTAAAATCAGTCTTACCTCAAAGCTTTCCGAAATACAAGTTCAGATCCAACCCAGCAAGCTACTGAAAAAGCCAATCCCAAGAGATCGATCAGTCCCTCTCTCTTTCTTTCTCTCTAAGCTGAAATCGATAATAATAGAAAATCCCTGCGCGGCTCCTCAGCAGTCCGTGTTGCGCTCAGGGGATCGGCGGTGGCGGGGCCGTCTGTATACCTGCGCGCAGCGCGCGTGTCTTGGCCCCGGAGTTGTCAGTGAAGCAGTCAAGGAAAGAGAGAGAGAGAGATAAAACATGAAATGTTTCTCTAATTCATCATTGTCCGAGAGCGCAAGGCGAATACATGCTCGCCTCCCACGAGCGCGGTCAACATCACTTGGGAGAAGAAGAAAATAGAAAACAAGGAAAACAACAAGTCCTCGCGGGTGTGAGATAAGGTCCGAGAGCGCGCCACGCGTGCTGCGCTGGAAAGTTGGGAGCTCCTGTGTGAGAGGCACGGCGCTAGCAGGTGGATGCGGAGGCCCATTTGCCTTGTACACACCCACGAGGGCGGGCGGGAGCGAACCGAGCCGCCCCTCTGTCTCAGTCAGCCGGGGAGTTGACTATATGATTCACCGCCCCTGGCTTCAGGGCACCGCGTGCCGACAGAGAACTATCGAAGTACAAGTCCTCACCACCTGAGAGATCCAATCATGTTGACCCTCACGTGAATCTAATATCGATTAAAGCAAAATCAGTGAATTACATTGAAATGTAATGGTTTCAAAGTATGAGCTGAGATTCTCACAGTATGACACCTTTAAATGAAAGTACAACGCTTTAACGGTATTGACAAAACGGTAAATAAAAATGTACTATTGTAGCCTGATATTATTGATAAACCGAAAAACAGTAAATTTGCTGCTTGCTTTTTGTTTTTTTCGCTTATTAAAATATTTATAGCTATTTTTATTTAGGTAGTCTACATTACCTCTAATATTAACTTTTTATATATGGTAATATCAAGTGCTTGAAATACACATTTTCTTTCACACTAACCTCATTGGTTAGTCAGGTTGTCTGCTCCACTAGTCAGTCGGCTCATACTGCTTACAGAAATACATGTCATCTTACCAGCTGTGGGTTTAAAACAGTGTTTCCTTGGAACAGAAATATCATGTTTTATCCGACCAATGTTGAATTTATACCCAAAAAATAATTAAAAAATAACCCTCTGTTTTTAATAGCCAAGTAATTCTAAAAGCACATTTTAACAGACGGTTCTGCAGCTATGGCTCTCTAAAAAGCCGGAAGTGAGAACCATACGGAAGAGGAACCCTGTAGAAATAACTTTTTTGCCACAAGATTATGGAACTATTGACATTCTGGAAAAATACAAAAATTGGTGGAAAAGGATTTTTTGGATACGGAAAATCTGGGTAGCTGCCCAAGGCTAAAAACAGAGTGCATGAGCATAATATAAGAAAAATATAAATTATTTCACTTAAAACTTTTTGCCTTTAGCAATATAAAGCACCTAATGCCCAAATGCTGCACAGGCTACTGATTCATCGACTATAGAGTACCAAAAATTGGGCTCTATTCCGTCTGTCCTTGCATAGGTGATGGACAGTCCTTAAATTGACGGATAATGGCATAGCATCTATTCGTTCTCAAGTTGCGTGTCTAGGGGGTGGCATGTGCCACCCCAAGAATCCAATAGGCCGCCCTTGATCTTCACCCCCTGTCGTGTTCTGAATGAGGTCATAAGCTTGTTTTTTCATATGAAGGTTTTTGAATGTCTGTGATGGACTGGTAACCTGTCCAGGGTGTACCCCGCCTTTCACCCGTTGACAGCTGGAGATAGGCACCAGCCCCCCCTGCGACCCCTGGAGGACTAAGCGGTTCAGAAAATGGATGGATGGGTGGATGGATGGGGTTTATGAATGTTACAATTTTGACATTATTAAAGAGGAAATTTGACATACTACATTTGTGCTTTGTGCTGACTGTTGCAAGTTGTCTGATGCTGTAGCTCAATGCTTTAGAATACATTTAGTTTCAGCAATTGTTGTACAAGAGGGAAACATATCTGTGTTATTTTAAAACATTTATCAGAAAGAAGGAACAGGACTTTTTTTTACTATGGATCCTTGATTTATGGGTGCCACCCCAGCAGAACTACCTGCTCCTCCTATGCCACCCCTTAGAAAATAGTCTGGACACACCACTGGTAGACAGAGAGTATAAACTAGGCTGATACTTTGCCAACTGTATCTGAATAAAGAGATGGTTGATGCACCTTCAGATTAAACACCCAACAGTCAAATTTGTGTTTCAAAGAAAAGGCAGAGTGTGAAAACTTTCTTGGGTCCCTGCTAGACTTCTCTCAGAAACTTGGGGCCGGATTTATCAAGATTCTTAATAAGGACCGCAAAATTGCGGTGTGACGCAAACATTTTGCACCAGTGGGCTGTCCTTCGTTTGCGTGTGATCTACTAAGATTGCGTTAGGAATTCCTGACAGGCAAAAGGAGCAGTATTCAAACGAGGAGTTTGCGGCCGCAAATGTGAGCTTGTGCCACGGCTAGAGAGAGGAAGAGTATGCACATGGATTCATGATGCGTCTTTGGCAAAAAAGGGGAAAAATGGCATAGGTATCAATTCTATGGCTGTTATAGAGTTAATTACTATTAGTCTGAACTTTGCTAATTATGTTTCTTATTTGTGAGTAATTAACTTAATGCATGCAGTGTACATGCGCTGCTCTCTGCACCACCCAGTCAGATTTATTAAAGCTCTAGCATGTCCAGAACAAGGTCTCTAAGATTTCCATATTCTACTAATGTTGTTGAAATGCACCACACTTTTTCATGGCCTCTATTAAATGTCAAGTCACAGCAGGACAAAAAAAGTAATCTTGAAAATATGTAATCTAACATGTCTGAATTTCATTTTTAAAATGTCATACATAGACATTTTGTCATTTTATTAATTGGAACCCCTGAAGATTAACCACTATGGGGGAAACAAATGAGGATCCACAAGGATCATAAATCACTGCGCTCAGCGCGTCTTCAGAAGGTGGAGACGCACCGAGAGCACAGCGACTTATGATGCATCTTGGGGGAAAAAAAAGGTAAATAGCTACATAACTCTCAGGTTTATGGCCATTAGAGTGTTAATTACTATTAGGTTACACAAAATTAAGACTTGACTCTCAGAAGCGCTAAAAATAGATACTAAAATAGCCGGCGCAAACATTTACAAAGCTATTTCTGGGCGCATTCTACTCTTTTAAATACGTAGCTACAGAGTTTAAATAGTCAAATATGGTCCAATCCATACATCTGTACAAACCTACAAAACCTAACTAAAACTACTTTAATCATTTCAGCGACCTTCTCTCTGTAATTTGCATTGAATATGACCAAATAATTATTGTGAGAGACTTCAACATTCATCCTGACAACCCCCAAGATAGACACACCAAAGCATTAAGTGATACTCTTTATAACTTTGGTTTAACTCAACATGTCAATCAACCAACAGACAAACAAGGACTTTAGACTTAATTATTAGCAAAGATTTCAAAACCTCCAACATGCCTGTGGTTGATATTGTGTTGTCTGACCATTTTTGCATTCTCTTTGAAAGCACAATCGCAGCTGAACTGTCTAATCAAAGTGAGACCGTGTCAAAACAACATTTCCTCTGGGACTTTTCAGGTGAAATCTTTAAACAAATTTACTGCTCTGCCTCACCCCCATCTCCATTCCCTTCATCCTCCAACACAGAGTCAGTAAACAAGCTGGTAGAAAGCTTTCTCTCTAAAGTTTCAGACACCATTGATACCTTTGCTCCAACTAAAGTTAAAGTAGTATCAGGTAGAAAGAAGTCTCCATGGACTGGCAATCCTCTAGTATGTAGTGAAAAAAGGGAATGTCGCCGATCTGAGAGAAAATTGAGGAAAACTCGACTCCAGGCTCACATGAGACATACAAAGAAAGTCTGAAGATATATAATTTAACATTGAACTGAAAGCTTTTCAGTAGAAGTACAGCTCATAAAATACTCCAAAAACGCATGTTAACAAAAAAGTAGTCTGTTTTGTTGTTTCTCTACACCTAATATGCTCATAATCACCAAATGACTATATTTGATACACTGTACTTTCAATATAAAACATGTGGTGCCCAAACACTTCATTGACTACTGATTGCATTGATTATAGAGTATAGTTCTGGTAAAATGATCTCTGGATGTTTATGGCTAAACAGTCCCAGTTATACGCTCTCCATTGACAGATAGCTAGAAAATTGGGCTCTACTCCGTCCGTCGTTGCGTAGATGACAGAGAGGCCTTGCGTCGATGGATTTATGTGTTGTGTCTATCTGTTTTGATGTAGACCGAGAAGTATAAACTATGCTTTATTGTGTTTGTGTGCTCACGCTTATCCTATAGTCTTTAAACCTGGTTCAGAACTCTTGTGAGTAACTCTTTTTTTTTTTCCTAGAAGAAGCAACTGGAAAAGATACTGCTTTCATTAATATTTACTTTGCTTTAACACAACACGTTTGCGTGGATCAATGTTTCTGTGAATTTTGTGTGTGTGTGTGTAAGTGCGTTTGTGTGTGTGTACTGTGTACATACTCTCTCCTCTCAAACCCCCAGTCTGACCAGATAGATGGCCTCCAACACTGAGCCAGTTTCTGCTGGTGGTTTCTCTCTGGTAAAGGGGAGATCTCGGCGGGATAGACATCTACAAAATTAAGAACTCAATGCAGTCGACAGTCTACTGTCGCCACATGCTTGCTCTGGAGGAGTAATTCTGATTGCACCTCAGTGACTCAGTTTACCAATTTGAATAATAAGCCAAACTAGGATCAAACTGGCCGCATAACTGGATACAATTGGCTGCAATTTTGCTTATAAACTGGACGGTTATTTTTGTTTTTGTAAAGTGTCTTGAGATGACTTCTGACAAGATGGCACTATAATAAAAGAAATTTAACCGAATTTAGGATTCAGTCAGTTTCTATAAAAGTGGAAAGGGGATTAAGATTTGAGTCCAATGGCACAAAATGTTGGTTTTCGCTGCATAGGTGGGTTTCCTGCCTTGTGCAATTTTTTTGTTTTATTGTTCATGTGCACATGCACATGAATTAGCAATTTTTTTTCATACAAACTGATAAGAACAAAACACATACCTGTTGCTGTATATTTTAATTATCTTTTTGTTAGTTCCCTATTCTTCAGCTGCTATAGTCTTTGATGGGGGACTTGTTTGCCTACTTTAATTCACACACCTGTATTTTCACCATCTATTTCTGACAACCAATGCACCGCCGCCTGTCACCTACACACTAGGTGAAGAGGAAGCATTTTTCTTCTGAACTGGCCTAAGTGGGGCCATCATAAGTGTCCCAACCCCCACAACAAGTGAGTGGCAGGGCATTAATTAGACTTTCAAAAGGTGTGTAATAAAGAGATAAAAAGAAGTTCCATTAACCTAAGAGTTTCATGCATAGCAAGTTCTGTGCAGCATTACATTGACTTCTCTTTCTATTGAATATTTGACCTGTCAGGTTTATTTTAATGACTTGGATTGCAGACAATGCAACAATTGTTAGGTCAGAGTTATCATAAATTAAAACTGTTATCTTATTTGTACTGCTTGATTTGTAAAAATTGAGCAGAAACATAATTCGTTTGATGGCAGACAGGAACTGACACAAAACTTCCCAATTTGTTCAGCTATTCAAACACTGATTGGATTCTGGAGAGTCAGAGTTGGTACCCAGGAAGAATTTCTAAAGCTCATTGAGAAAATTAAACATTTCCCCCTCATTTTTAATCATATTCCATTCAGTTTCCCTTCACACCTATATTATCTGCCTTTCATTCACTCTGGAGCCTTCATGAAGGGACACCATTAAGCTCGTCTGGGAAGTGGAGGGAAAGTTTGGGAGCTGTTTGGCTGTGCACTCGATGAGGTCAAAATGAGTAGTCAGGTTTGACTTGTCCTCTAAATGGATAAAGCCCTCTGCAGACTGATAGAGCACAAATATTGTTTCTTTTAAAAGACTTGGAAGAGTTCAAAATGAACCAGCCAGATGACTAAAAGTTGTGATGTCTCTCCTTGGGCAATCTTTTAAATTAGCATACAGTATCCTGCTTTTTTAGTCTCACTTATGTCTTTCAGACAATCACAAAATATGTTTGTAAATGACTAATTCATGTATTACGGTAAAAAGAAAAAACACCCAAACAACTGATTTGAAATAGTGATTCATTCTAAAGCCAAGTAACTTGTGTCATCCTTGCAGCAACTACTATAGCAGTTGTGAAAACTGGCAATATAAATCTCTGTGGAGGCATTTAGTTCCACTATTCTTTGGAAACCTGTTTTATTCGTCTACATTGATGGGATTTTGAGTGTTTGATGCCACCACACTGCACCTAATCAAGTTAGGGTCCAGAGTTTGACTAAAATCTAGTTTATACTTCTCATTCTGCATGGGTACAGAGACACGCAACACGATTATCTGTCAAAGGAAGGGCCGTGCTCAATTTATTAACTATCCATTGGACATAACAGAGTGTACACGTCTGTTATTGGTCAGGCCAATATCAGCCTGATATACTGTAATTTTCCCAGAATGACTCTATATTCGATGTAATTAGTAACTCAATGAAGCTTTTGTGCACTAGATGCCAAATATTGTAAGGGCAATTTATCTAATATGGTCTTCTGGTGATTCTGAACACAAGGAGGTGTAGAGAACAACTAACCAGACCACTATGTTTGTTTACAAGCGTTTTTAGTGTATTTAGTGAGCTGCACTTCTAGTGAAAAGCTTTGCAGCTCGATCAAAACATATTTCTGTCTGTATAGTTGACCAGAGACGAAACAAAAATGATAGGCAGACCCACCAGAAAAAGTTAGCACCCGCGGCTGTGTGTGTGTGTGTGTGTGTGTGGGGGGGGGGGGGGGGGGGGGGGGGGGGAATTGTTTTGCAACACTGAAAAATCAACTGAGAAGTATAAAAGGAAAATATCTCTGTCAATATATCTGCTTCTGGATGAAAACTTCATCTTCATTTTATACTTTGGATCATCTTCTCGCTATATTAGTGTGTATGATTTCAAGGTTGGCTGGATATTCTACTTCCAGTTTTTTTCTGTATGGAGCATATTTTGTGGTTCCATTAATTAAGGAGAGTCATCCACCGCTTTGTTTCACTGTAGGTATTTTTTTTTTTCTAAAACATTATGTTAGCTTTACGCTAGATGTAACTGAAGGAACACCTTCCAAAAAATTACACTTCTTTTCCACAGAATGTTTCCCAAAAGTCTTGGGGATCATCCAGATAGGCTACTTTGACCTTTGTTTTCTTTATGATGAACAGTGTTTATTATCATTGAACCAATGCTTTTCCTGTCTTTTCCTTATCTTGAATCATGAACACTGACTTAAATTGAGCCCTGTGATATCTGTAGCCCTTTATATTTTGTTCTGGGCTATTTCTTGAATTATTTTTACATGTGCCCTTGGACTGACAGATGTTAATGATTTTAGGGAGATGGTTATGACCCTTTAGGCTGAGGTGTGCCTAGTGAGTGAGCTTTCCAAAAATGTGGATATTGGAAGTTAATTCATGGTTTAAAAGGGGGGATGGGGGTAAATTGAATAGATTTTTCCCTTCATAAATGAAAACATCATTTGAAATTTGCATTTTAAATATAGTACAATGGTTCTCTTTGTCTGATATGAAAACTTGTTTGATGGTCTAAGTATGACAAAAAATATCAAAAACAAGAGAAATCCATGAGGGGACAAATTGTTTTTCACAGCTTTGTACTTTCCCCTGTCCAGTTTTTTCTAAAATAACCAAATCATTTGCTGTCAACCAGGATTGCACTTCTTGCTATGCAATCTTTGATGGAATTTTAATAGCTGGGTGTATATTAGAGGAAAATATCTTGCTCTTAAGTGAGCCAGAACCATTATCTCTGTTGGGTTTGATCAGAATGGATGGACTCAGTCTTTCAGCATCCTTTGCATTGGGTCAGCGGCTATTTTGTGACCCCAACAGCTTCTGAATGGTCTCTGGCCACTGATGAAATCACTAAATTGATAAAAACCCTGTCCTCCTTTTTGCCTGCACCATTTCCAGTGTTGCTTCATGCAGCATAAGAAGCAAAATTGAAATATCCACTAGCGATCTCATTTCCATTCTCTCTTCGATTCTACCGGCTTATCCAACTTTCCCCAGGGTTCTGTTTTTCTCTGCACCGTCCAGTCCAAGCTGAGAAGCTGTTTTCATCAGCTGCAGCCCAGAAAACCCAACTCTAAACTTCATCCACTCTTTTTGCGCATATCGATGGGGATGAATTAAGATGTATCTCTGACCCTGTACAAAATTTTTTTCAACTGCCTCGTCATCTGGTCGTGGCCTGAAGAACTTGTTAAAAGTAGGAACGTTCCAATTTATTCATTTCTGGGTGGAGTAAGGTTTAGCAGATTGAGCTGTGTCTTAAGATAATTCCTTTGTATAGCCATAGTGCTAACTAAACTAAGGCTAGCTAGTCAAGCCACGTTGTGCCCTTTGTCTGCCTTGGGTCAATTGGGGCACATTGATAATATCACACATTGTTGATAAGGCACTTGCCTGTCGCTCTTCCCCCGTCCCCCACACACACCCACTACACATGCACTTGGAGTCAGGTCTCCCTGTGATGTCAGTTTGTTTTAATTTTTTCTTCACCATCCCATCCTCCCTGTGGTAGGATTCTGTGGCTGTTGGTTCTGTGTCTCTCTCTCTCCGCTTTTTTCCCCACATGGGCGTGGCAGGCTGGGAGCGGCAGGTGCAGCTCATCTGAGCTCATCAGCTCCAGTAATAAAAGGGGAATGATGGCTGCAGACCGACGCCAGTCTGTTCTCCCAGGGAACCATGTTGATGTTCTCTCGGCCGACTAGTCTCCAGCAACAAGTAAGATTTCTACCTTTGTGTTGTTTGAACCCTTACCAGCGCCTGTCTCTCTATAGACAAACCTCCTTGCTCCTCGACTTCTGGATTCATTGGATCTGGATTTCTTCAGTCTCCAGCGTTCACTCTGGTCAGCCTCTGCAATGTTTTCCCCTTCTGGACGCAGCTCCTTCCTTCCCAGTATCCTGTAGCTCACCTGTCCGCCCGTCAGAAAGATCATCAGCACCTTCAAGTAAGATATCCCTCAACTTTTCATCTTCTAAGGCTAAGTCCACACTAATCCAATAAGGTTAAATGGGGAGTTAAACGCCTAATGTTATCCACCCAACATGAGCATTTAAGGTCCAATGATTGCGCAATCCCATACCGACCTGTGCAATTACTGGGAATGCGCGAAAAGACGCACGAAACACGCGTATAATCTACGTGATGCCAGCGTCTACATACTATATACAAGAAGCTCTACAGCACAGTACATATCTGCTTGTCCCGTTAACCGAAGAGAACAATAGCTGCTCAGAAGAAGAGAGTTTTTGGTGTGGACAGACGACGAGATCGATTTATTACTCTTCGCTGTTGTCTTTGTCTGTAGTGTCGTATTGTTATTGACGCAGCATTCATTGACGCCACTTCCTTTCATCAATACTCTCAGCATCACCAGATAGATCATAACAATTATCAATTATTTAATTACTTTTAATTGATAATTCCACAACACCGGGTTAGTGTGGACGATAGGGGGGTGTAGACTAAATAATTATACGTTTAAGGCATTATCCTGCTTAGTGTGGACGTGGCCTAAGTTGTGCTCATCTTTACTCACCTGTCCTGGATTCCTTTGGCTCTACCGTCAGCTCCATATCCACAACGACTCATCAAAGATCAGAGCTCACCTACAGAATCCTACTTACCTCCTCCCCTGGCTCCGCAGCTTCTTCTACCTGTAAGCACATTTATAATTCAACAAAGACATTTTCCAGATCCCTAAATAACCAAGTTTATCCTCTCTCCAGTCCTGGGTTCCCAGCTTCCGGTTTTCACTTCCTAGTTCTGCCGAGACGACCTGAAACCTGTACACAATTACAACAGTGTTCAATAAAACTGTTTTTAGGAAAACTAACTGTCTTTGTGCTGTACTGCTATGGAGTAGCAGAAAACAAATGTGTCACCCTGATAGAATAGATACACTCATTTAGAAACCGTAGCATAGCTTCACTTAGACTAGATTGAATTTATTTGTGCCCGCTTGTAATAAGGGTTTAGTAAGCTATAATACATTCCTTAAACTTGAGACAAAATCTCTGTATTTCTTTTTTTGTTGTGTGATTTAGTACATGGGTAAAATAATTCATCCTTCAGATAAAGACTGATAGTTTGGTATAATTAACATTGTTTCTTATGTAGGTTAAGACGCTGGTGACCTGTTTTAACCATTTGGTCACTGACAATTCAAGTTTCATCAAAAAATATCCCAGCATTAGGTTAATAGAATTATTGCAAATTAATATTAACCAGATAATGATAGCTGCTCTTAATCCCCAACATCTCGGATAAAATCTTGCAAATGCACGATACTGTCAGGACTTTCTGCTGCAAGGAGGACAAAGGACCCAGGCGCAGAAGCAGAGTTCCAGGTAAGGTGGTAATTTATTGGTGAGCAGCAACACAAGGTGAGACGATACATACAAAGGTACGACAATGATCCAGCGAGGACTGCAGCGCTCACTGGATCTTAAATGGGGGGAGAAGGGAAGAACAGGTGAAGACGCTCACGGAACACAGGTGCAAACAATGATTAGACAGACAGATGGGATGAGGAGAGTGGGTGGGTTGTGCAGCATGACAGATGCTGCACTATTGCTGACATCTATCCATGGGGTGTATGAATTTGTAATGTTCTGTAAAAAGCGCCTGCATTCCAGTTGAAGTGTGCACTTTGCTATCTTCTGCTCTGTCTGCAGGGCATGAATGAATGCCAGGTGTTAAATCTGCATTTGGAATTCTTATACAGTTCAAGAGATCACCTGCAACACAATCCAAATCTCAGTAGAGCAGAGAAACGGTCCATGCTTGATGGCTTTGTTCTGCACTGAACCATAAAACTTATCTGAGATTCTGTGTTTCAAATTGAAGTGATGATCTTAAACAATTGTATACTTATTTCACAACTCTTTGATTATCTGTTTTTCTCACCTCTTTTAGACCTTATCACCTGCATGCCTGTGTTGCTGAACGTTACTGAAGTTCAAGTGCAAGTTCAGACATTACATACTTTAGATTTCTGTAGTCACATTGTATTAATTTACCACAAACTCAAATCACATTTAACCAGGGGAAAAAAATATTTAATGCTTTAAGGAAAGGAAGAGTAGCTGACTGAAAACTGCAGTACTAGTGAGATGTTTACAGTTAACTCATGAATATGAGTATGATGTTAAATTGAGCTCTGAAATATACTTTTCATGTTTTCTTGTTTCAGGGTGGATTGATGAAACAAAAAGCTTTGGTATCACTTAATTTTAAAATCAGGAATGTGGTGCATAAGTTTGGGTTGATACAAAGTTCTGTACAGTTCACACTTTTTGGAACACCTGAGCTTCGGAAATTGTTCTGCCTGGATATTTTACCACTCTTTTTTTACTAAACATGGTAGACTTAATTTAAAATTGATAAGGTCCTAAAACAAACCGGGGAACTCATTTATAAAGCGTACTTAGGAACTAAAAAAAATTAGTAAAAGCACCTGTCTATGCAAGCTTTGTGATACACAGAAAATATGTAATGGGAAAATGTATGCAGCTTTAAAGGGATCATTCGTTTTTTTCAACCTGGACCTTATTTTTAGCATTCATTACGTTCATTAACTCACCCTGACAAGTTTGGAACCACTAGGAGTCCTTCAGAAGAAATTTGTATCCATTCGCGATAAGAGTTATTCGATATAATAAGAGTAAATGGGGGCAGGAGATTTGCCGCCTGTAATAAGGCATTACGAGCCCCAAAACTCCTTCATTTTTCCAATGTTTTGCTATGAATAGTTAGCTGTATTTTCCTGTGAGTTTGGAATGTCTCGGAGGTGCTACGATATTAGCTTCTAGGGCTTTTACAGGCTTTTAATCCAACTGATTCTAACTTACACTCACCGGGAATTTTAAGGACGTTGCAGCTGTAGGTTTTGAAAAGGGAGCCCAGGGAACCATGTTGATGTCTGCAGTAGCGAGTTCTATCCTGCCGACCATCGTAGGACACAGAGTGACAGCCCTGCTCAGACTATAACTACGATGGAGCACGGCAGTGACATAATTGAAATTGCACCGTAGTGTAGGTTTATTATAAGCCTATAAATCACCCCGGAACCAAACAAATACTTCCAAGACATTCGGAGGGGAGTCGTACTAATGATCAGTAACAAAACATTTTTTTTTAAACTAGTCTAAGCCTGCTATATCTATTCCCAAAGTAGTTTTGATGTCTTTTTATAATCAGTCCTACTGGAACACCAAATTGTATCCCAGTATTGACATGCTAGCTGTTAATTTGAATTCTGCCTTTGTTTTCATTCTTTTAGTGTAATTACTACTCAAGAAAAATGTTCTTATAATCTAATGTGTTTTTTTCAAGACAAACAAGCCACTATCTTCAAACTAATAAGTTATTTGGTTCACACTGTTTCACTGCCAGAAATGCAGTCTGGAGCTTCTAAATGTACTGATAAACTAAATAAAAGGCTTTTGGGCACACACACAAACACATTTACACACACTGAATTAGCTGAATTTTGAATTGAGCAGGCAGGTGCTCACCTTGTGCTACAGCCAGATAGGAGAAAAGCTTCGCTCCCAGCACTTTCTCCGTCAATGATGTTCTCAAAGTTATTAGCATTTAAATGAGAAAAGACAACTGTCCAATCTAGATTACAAAGAAAAACTCTTTACAAGTGTAAAACTGCTTCAATTCTTCTCATCTGTTTAGAACAAACTTTATTTTTTTCCATCTCCTAGGTGAACTGATTGAGAGCAGCTGAGTTAGTCAGTTCAACAAGCACATTACTGGACATTACTTGAGTGTTCAAACCCTTGAACATTTTTACATTTTTGCTCTTTATGATCAAAACTTTAAACATTAGACCGACACAAAATCATATCTAAATGTGAGGTGGAAGGAAAATGACACATGGCTTTTGAAAAAAAAAAAAAATCTTAAATGAATGGAAAGTATTTGTATTTAGCCCACCAAGTCAATCAATTGTAGAACAAATTCTGGATGAATCTCTGCCTAATTCTTAAGTCTTTTGCAGGTCTTCTTTTTAATTATTATTTTTTTACTGTTTCCTGTCTGAAGTGTGGCACTCAGAACTGATGATTGAGTACCCAGAAGAAGAAAAAAAAAATATTTACTTTCTCAACTGGAGCATTACGGCTATTGCTGTAGTACTCAACTTGATATATATGTGTTAGAAATCTTCATTAGAGGTTGTTTTGGTCTTGGTAGTTTTTTTCTTTCACTTTCTGGCGATGGGTTAAACTTTGCTCTATAACACGTTAAAAGCTTTAGATATTGTTTTTGTAAGGGTTCAAATATCGATCTGAGGAAAAACTTAGACCAGACTTTGGCTGAGGTTATACAATTTTATTAACAATCAGAAGGTGAGAGAGGATCAGCTCTCAGATCAGACTCTGTGAGGGAGATAGGCTGATAACTTATGTGTACAGTAAACAGGAAGCATCAGGAAATGGTAACACAGGATATTTTGTTTTCCATTAATTTGCTTCTTAGAGTTAGTGTTAGATAGACTTGAATCCACTGTATAGATGGTTGGAGATTTTCACTTTACTGGGGATTGCTTCACCTTCTGGATCATGTATAGAGAAATCCCCTATAGGTTTGAAACCAGGGAACAACAATGTTACAGAATATGTAAACTCAAGAAACAGGGTAAGTTGTATTAAAACCCCTAATCCAACAGTCAGCACACATTAAGGGAGAGACAGGGTCTTCTTTGTCCACTGTCGAATTACCAAGGGTAGGAAAATCTTTCCAGGTCAAAAACAAAGCAGGCAGAACAGAAACATAAACCATTAGGCAGAAACCAAGGTCCAGGTACATGGTACTAGGTACGAAGCCATAATCATTTCAACTCAAAATACAGGCAGAGGAAATGGTCAGGAGGCAGAAAATTGTTCAGGATCAGTAACATGGACATTAGTGTGCGCAAACAAGCAGCACAAAGCTCAGTATGAGTGATCATTCCACATTTAATGTGTTGCATGTATTTTTTCAATTTAATTCAGTTCATTTATATAGTTTCAATTTATAGTAGATGTCATCTCAAGGCACTTTACAAGAAGTAATTTCAATACACTTGTACAAACATTCAAATAAATAAAAAAAATTCAATGTAAGGAATCCCAATGTTGAGTCGTTGATGTGAGGTTGTGCCCTCAACATGCAGACTCCAACCACAGCAATCACTCAATAATCCGTCATATTGAGCAAGCACATCTAAAAATAATTGGCTTTTAATAATACCTTTTAAGGCTTCTGATCATACTAAATGCCTTCTCCGAGCAATGTTCCAAATTAAGTGCTTGGACCACCTTTCTTTGGCCCCACCTGTGGTTGGGGCCCTTTAGCAACAGTTTCCTCTGTTGTTTTTGGACAAACGTGGAGCTCCATAAATTTTTTTAGTCTCTAAAGGCCCAACGATACTTAACTGCCAGTATCGGCATAGTTGCCTGAGGGGACCACTACCCACAGAAGAGAAACGGCTTTGATTTTCTTCCAATTTTCACACATCATGTTGCCAAAGGAATGAGGACCTTCAGTGGGTCTCAGCTGAGCTGCAAAAAGGAAACAAGCCAAAAATCTCTGCTTCAGCTTGTGTGTTAGACAACATTTTACGTATATGCTGTGAAACAGGTGAGTAAATTTTCCAAGCACTGCACCACATCAGTGTTGACTTAATGTGAAAGGTAAATAGTCTGTAATTGAATAAAATCCCAGACATAAGTCCAGAAGGAAAAGAAACTGTCCCGCTTTCAGATTCTCAATACTCCTCTGTTCTCCAAAGAAACCTGTCTGGAGTTTTTTTCAGCTGTCACTGTAAACCTTAGCAAGAGGATCTTGACAAATTATCAATCTAACAAAGTCTGAATGGGGATTTTATTCGGCGGAGGAAAAACTCTGGTTATACATGAAAACACTTATGGCTTGGTACTTTAGGTGGGTCATATTTGAGTCATGCTCCGTATGTGTCATACTTGGTTTTCACACTAACTTTCTGGGAGGTACCAGACTGGGACAAAGTTGATTTTGTGCTGCTGCGATCCATTGGAGTATTAAAGCTCGATGACATCACTCAACAACCACACCAGTATGTTTTGGTAATGCAAGCAGTAGGAATAATTTTAATTCAGTGCGATGACTGTGTTTGAGCATGGGCTCTCAAGGTGCAAAACATTAGCCATTGATGCAGTGTAGCTGAGGAGCACAGTGCATGTACAGCGACTCATAAGGTATTACTGTGTGGCTTCATCTCAGCCAGTTTGAAGACTTCTGCGTGGAGTTAAATAGAGAAAAGCTTGTTAAAAACCTCTGTCAAGAAGATAAAAAGAAAGGTCAGATGAATATTAGTAGTGCGCTCTTTGAGTGAACAGTAGATGAGACCAAAAGACCAATTTCTGGCTCAATGGTGTCAAACATTGTTTCCCTGGATTCATTTCTCCCCCGCTGTCAAATCTGCACAGGCTTTTTTTTTTGGGGGGGGGTCTGGACCACTACATGGTTTGCTATTATCTGTCGCTGTGAGGCTGAGAGGGTGCCGTTGCGCCAAAACTGTTGGAGGAATAAAAAGGGGATAGATTCAGGTCTCTCCGTAATTAAATGGTATAAAGTGGCTAAAGTCAGTCACACCTTGACAGTCTTCCATATAATGCACTGCACACATAGATCTATGTTTTTAAGCAGCTGCAGAAAACAGAAGGCACTGTCCCACACAGACCACATCAAGTAGGCCACCACAATCACAAACCTCCTCATGACTCTGTGTAACATGGCAGAGGAGAGTGTGGGGATGCGGTTGAATGAGCTCTTGACCAGGATCCCGGTATTGGTGGCCTCCACCAGGGTGTCTCTGCTCCTCCTTGCACTTGCACTTCAGGTTCCCCCAGATTGTCTTGCAGATGAACCCGTAGTAGAACACAAGCATGGCCATGGGAACGAGGAAGATCCCAGTTGTGATCTTAGTCATTTAGGCGCACAATCCCTACAGGTCCACGAAGTGTCCTCAGCAGTCATAGACCCGACGATGCAAGGTGCTGACCCAGGCCGCATCTCACTCAGGGAATAAATTAAGTACTTTCGTAGGCTACTGGTGGGTCTTCGTGGCCTCTTTGTTATGACTTTGTATCAAGGAAGGCCAGACAGGTTATATTCCTTGTGTTTTCTGTTCTTAGTTCCATAGTGTAGTGATTTTCTTTAGTGTGTTATTTGTGTGATGAACAAATCGTGCTATTTAGCTTAATGGATAGGTTAGGAATGGAATGGTTAGGAATAATGAAATTTACAGTAAGTAAAGTAAAAACAGTAATAAATATAACAAGAAGGAGAGAAGGAAAACAATAGAAGGAAACACAGGTATATACAATAGAAAGAAACTTAAGAAGACAACCACCTAATGAGGAAAAACAAAGTAAGAAGAGCTAAGAGAAGAGATAAAGAAATGACTAATAAACGATCAATAAAATAGAATAAAAGCAGAAGTGTCTGGAACCTGATTAAGATAAGGAAAACTAACACTGGAGAGACTGAAATAAGACCAAGAAAAAGTGGAGAAAATGTAGTGGAAGGAAAAAATACATATAAACACTAAGTAGAAGGAATCTCTATTCACAAACACCTAATGGTCCTAGCGCTAAAAATAATAAGGTAAACTGAATAGGGAAATAAAATAACTGAAACTCAAAACACAAAAACCTAAAAATCTTAAAGAATCTAAGAACCTTCATTTGTTTCCAGTCTTAATTGCAATGGTGGAATAAATGGACCCTAAGTGTGATTTTCAAACATCTATCCTTAATCATATGTGCAAAAGAGAAAATGTATCTTCAGTATTTGCTATAATAAAACATAGTTGTTTACTGAAAAAATGGCAGTTGTAGTTTTGTGTTGCAAAACACACATAGCAGTGTAGTATGTTCCATAAGTGCAGGTCATTGTTTTTATTGTCTTTAGTAACGTGAATGAGTGGAAAGCCAGTCAGTATTGACTGACCTACTAAAGATACGCAGATGTCAATCTGACCTAAATGCAGGGGCAACGTGACCATGGCCAGATGAATGCATACGATTCTTCACATTTTATTATATTATTACCACAAATTTGAATATGTTTGTTTTTGTGAAAGTTCAACTTGATGTGATAACAATTAGGGAACAACAGGTCAACAGAAAAAAATGATGTTTTCATGGCAAAAAATCTTTAATGTGTTGCATGTATTTAATTAACTTCTCTTAAAATACAGCATGCATGTCAGGAAGAAAAGTTTGGAGACCATCAAAAACTATGAAGATCACAAGTGTGATTGTTCACCACTTCACTTCTTTTAAATGTGTTACCAGCAATGCTGTTCTAAAAAAAATAAAAGATTGCTTAGGATATCTAGCAAGAAAAGTGGAGAAAATCTAGTGGAAGGAAAAAATACATATAAACACTAAGTAGAAGGAATCTCTAATCACAAACACCTAATGGTCCTAGCGCTAAAAATAATAAGGTAAACTGAATAGGGAAATAAAATAACTGAAACTCAAAACACAAAAACCTAAAAATCTTAAAGAGTCTAAGAACCTTCATTTGCAGACATGCAGCAGATTTAACAACATTATGCATTAGACAATTTATGAGTGTTCAGCATCTGTTACAATAGCAAGTGAGGAGCTTTTGCAGATATTTGTGCACAAAATGCTATTTTGAGTAGTGGAAGAGGCAGAAGTTGTTCAAGTAAAGAGTTTTGGTGTAAAGACAGCAGAGTCAGTACACTGTTATTGACCAGCACCCTGACTGAAACTGCAGTGGTGGGAGGATCCCATGTAGTCCTGTGCAAACTTGGTGATGGGGAAATATAAATTAGACTTAAAGCAGTGTTAGGTTATAAAACAACATTCCAAGTTTAGATTGCTATGTTATGAAGCACTGTTCAATTCTGCATCTGAAAATTGAATTCATATATTGCTAACTGGAAGTGTACCAAAATATGGCAGGTCACCTAAACCGACAGGCCTAGCAAGGTGTTTTTTTAGAAAAATATCTACAGGAGCTGCAGAAATGTAGAGTACCCCTCAGCCAGCAGAATATTTTGAGAGGACAACTATCAGTTGTGCAATGTAAATCTCTGGACTTTGTGGAAGAGTGGCAAGAAAGCTTCTGTTAAAAAAATACAATAAATAGTTATTTCTGACAAAAGCCATGTAGAAGACACAATAAAAGCAAGAAGGTGGTCTGGTCAGACATCTAACATTCTGCATCCCTCAGAACTCAGCAGCCCCTTGGTGACACTTGGCAGTGGCAGCATCATGCTGTGTCATAGTTAATGCAAGTTAATGCAAAGATGGACGGAGCTGAATATGGGGCAATCATGGAAGTTAATCTGTTAAAGGCTACAGAGGACTTGAGACTGGGTAGGGGTTTGCCTTCGAGAAGGACAATGACCTTAAACAAACAGTTGCAAGATGATGGTGTAGATCAAGGTGGTTTCATCAATTATTATATTAAACATATCTAAAAATCACAAAATCCCTCTGAAATGCATTATGGTTCTGACATGACAAAATATGGAACAAGAGACTTGAATACATTTAAAGGGGAGGTATGATGCAAAATTGACTTTTTTACATGTAACATCCTGATTATTTCCTCACTGAAAACATGCCTGCAGTGTTTCTTTTACTCATCCAATTATGTTTGAATAATTTTTGAGTCTCTGTTAGTAGTTATTGGGGGTTCTGAAATACCTGCTCCCACCTATCTCCCCCTTTTTCACCCATCTCCTCCTCCTACCTGACATGGCTTATTCAGCAGTCAATCAGCTGTGCCTGCAGCCCTCCCCTCATCTCCAATAGAACAGCTAGCAGCTGCTACACTTAGCTTAGGCTAATTGTTATCCTAAGAGTTTGGACTTTATCTTTGGAAAAATTCTAAATCAAAAAAGATCTGTAATCTTTGCACAAATCACTTCATAGAGGACTGTGAGATAAATCTTTTTTGATAGTGGATTAATAAAAAGATTGGCCCTAAAGGCAGGGCTACTCCATTGGAACCTGTAAAGGTAAGATCAGTGACTTAGCATTACTAGCTCCCACATCAAAACATAGCTTTATATTTCTGTGCTTTTATGGTTGCAATGCAAAAATGAAGCTACTTATTTGTGTGCTTTTATGGTTGTTTGAATTGATGGTTTCAGTGTAAAATTAAGGTTCATTTCTCTCTACATTTATGATTTCAATGCAAGTCTTAGCTTCATATTTCTATGTTTTTTAATAGTTTCAATGCAAAATGTAGCTTCATAGTGATTAAAATTTATAAAAGTGTGTAAAGGAGATTAAATATTACAAAGTCTTGTAAAAGCCTCTGAATTCTCTCTGGTTCTTCAAAAAACCCACTTTCAGGGTCGGATATCGGCTTAGTTGTGTGTCGTCTTACAATCTCCAGTTCACCAATTGTTTGCCAATGTAATTTGTTACTAAATACTAAAATGCAACACACTGAAAACTTCTGTAAACTATCCGACTCCATGCGCATACTGTGATAATAGTCGGTGTATGACATTCTGCAAGGGCAGTTTCACAAACGAGTAGGAGGGCTAAGAGAGGCTTAGGAGAATATCAAGGCGTCAAATGCGGAAGTGATGAGAAGGCAAGTTTTTTTAAAGTGGATTTTGATATATACAGGATTTTAAGAATGATTTAGGGTAAAATTTAATTTGAGTGTGCTATAGAATGGTACTGTATGTGTGTGTAACCCCTAACCCTGACTCAAATATATCCTTGCTACTGTCATGTTTAATAGTTTAAGAGGACCCAAATGCATAGATCTACATGATTCCCAGCTGTTTATAAGGCTTATATATTAGGGCAAAGGGGTTTTATTTAGTGTTTTTACAGGGGCTGTTTGATTACTTCAGGCATAAAAACAAGCCATGTATCATGCTTGATCTTACTGCATCATTTGTCTTTCCAATAACACATTCATCTACTAGAGCTCCAATCAATACATTTCCCTCCCCTTCAGTTCCCTAAGAAACAATGGAGCTTTATTTCTAAAAATCTTCAGTGGAAAACTAAAGTCAGCTCAAAATGATCTCAGAAGCAGAAAGCTTCCAACATTATTGCCAGTAGTGGACTAACTTAAGTGCTGGGAGACGAGATACAAGGGACTTTGCACTCTCTGTCGCTCTCTTGATAGCTGATGAGGTCCTGCTCCTTGCATGAATGCTTTTTGAGAATATTACAGGACTTGTGACAGGTAAAAGTGCAATAACTCCTCTGGAATCTTATTCACTTCCTGCATTTCAACAAGACAATGAGGTCCTGACTCCATCTGCTGAACCCGTTTTCAGGTTTGACTGAGCTCCCGTCATGGTGTTCAGCTGAAATAAACATAACTTTTCAAACCTGTTGGTTGAGTTTAAGCTCTGCTTTCTGCCATGATTTTATCTTAGATATTATGAATGAAGACAGGTAATCCTCCAAGAATGTCACAGACATAACTGAAACACATTCGGATGGTGCTAAAAAAGACTTTGAACACACGTTTAAAAAACAAAACACCCCACACATTTAAACTCAATCATATCTCAACTGTGTTTTAAGACTAGCAAAGCAGCCAACTCAGTTTTGAAACAAAAAATGTTTTTACTAAATGCAACAGCAATAAGCATTATCATCTACAACCCACACTTGTTTTCTTTTGAGTTGAGACCTAAAGCCTAGTTTATACTTGTCAGTCTTTTTCAAAGCGGATTAATGCAACACCATTATCTGTCTATACAAGGACAGATTGAGTAGAGCCCAGTTTTCTAACTATCTGTCTCCGTCAACGGAGAGCGTATGCCTGTGATTGGACAGCTCAACAACAGCCAGAGATCGTTTCAACAGAATGGTGCTCTGTAGTTGCTGTAATCAGTAGCCAATGCAGCGCATGGGCACCACACGCTTTATATTGAAAGGACAGTTTATCTAATATGGTCTTTGGGCAATTTTGAACACAAGGAAGAGCAGAGAAACAATAAAACAGAATGCTGTGTTTGTTTACATGCGTTTTCAGAGAATTCTATGAGCTGAACTTCTAGTGAAAAGCTTCACAGCTTAATTAAAATGTACTTTTTGTATTCCATTGCTCCTTGAGGGGGGAATGCCTTCACAAGCTTTAGTTAATTAGAAAACAATTTGGAGTGGTAAGCAGACCCACCATGTAAAGTTAGCTTTCCCTGCTGTCCTGGTTGGGTAATTGCTGTGGAACACTGACATACCAACGAAGAACAGAGTAGCAGAAATGAAGATTTATAAACAAAAAAACGTCTCATTCAATATGTCTGCGTCTGGGTGCAAATTTGCTGACCGAAAAGTTTAAACAAGGCTTAACTGTGTCTTTATATCAATGGTATTTACTGGAGGTACCACAGCCCAGCCTCAAGAGTTATCATGAAGTTCCTAAGGGTGCTAATCCTACAAGCTGTCCTGCCCACTTATCAGTGTGGACGGGATGCTCACCACCTCTCCTACACCCTAAATCAGTCTAATAAAGTATTGCTTACATCCACATGTATGGTAGAATGAACAGGATGAGGCAGTTTTAAGCATCGTTACCTTGCACCAAGTGAGTCTATTTTCGAATCCAATGGAGGACCTTTTCAAATTTGTTCATGTATGGGCCTCCTCTGGGTACTCTGGCTTCTGTCCACGATCCAGATAGTTAAATTCTAGATTAATTGAACCCTCTAAAATTGCTAATAGTTCTTTATCTACATGGATGCTTGTCTTGTGTGTTTCTTTGAGGTCCTGCTGCGATGGCCAGACAATCTGTTATTTCCCACCTCGGTACCAGCTCTCATCTACTTATGCTTAGACAAGTGATGAGTGGTTGATATTTATGAGGATATCATATCACTTCATTAACAAGTATCTGTAAGCTCACACTGTTGTATGAGAAACACCCCAACTTAAACCCAACATCGCAACATGTGTTTCTGAAATGCGGCAATGCAGTATTGGCTCCACATGACTTGAGAACGGTCTTCCTCTAAACACACCAAGACCAAGGAGCCTAGTGGTGGACTTCAGGAGACACTTTGCCGGTCAGACTGCATTGTGGGAATGGAAATAGAGACCCTGCAAACCCGCAACTTCCTCAGGGTGGTACTGACTGATGATCTGGCATTTTAGACAGAATGATCAGGATCAGTTGTCTCTTCTTCCTGAGACAGCATACATCCTTAAGATCCCACATAGTCATTGAAAGCGTCATGTTCTATGCTGATGTGTAATGGGGGAGTGGCAGGACAAACAAAACTGTGACCAACTGGTGAAAATGTTCATTCTGCAAATTGGGATAGGCAGGGGCTTGTTCTGGAGGAGTAGAAGAGGTGAACATTGTGTTATTTATTGGAGAACAATAAGCATCCCCTCCATGACATCCTGACTGGACAAAGTTGGGGCTGCTGTATGTTTTAACTACCCATCTAAACCAAGCTTTTGGAAATAATCAAGACAATACCTTAACCAGAGTGGGATATTTATCCCAGTTTAAATTGATGATGAAGTGGATTCTACTCCACAATGGTAGGTGGCAACACGCACCCTTTCATGTTGGTACTCTTCTGGTTGGCCTATATAGTCACAGAGATAGTAAACAGATGCTGACAGCAGTGAAGCAAATGGATTGCAAGCAGGATATTCAGGGTACTATTTTAGGTAAAACAATCCGATCAAGTACATTGAATGGATTTTCTGAGTAGACCTAAAACGTTGCATATGGTTTTATACATTATAAAAAATATGCACAACCTTTATTTATTGGCTTGTTTACTTTACCATATACCATAATGTACTGCAAACTAGGCTCTTATAAGATATTTAGACGAAGCCTGAAGCACACGCCTTGTTACTCTGTCAGCTTAAACCTCGTGTAGGGGATTTATCAATAAAAAATTGATAAAGAAATGTTATGGTCTATCTGGTTAGTCTAAGGATATTAAATCAATAATTCATAAATTATTAATTAAATTATTTCTTCAAATTATTAACGAGGCACCATCGAGTTTTTCTATAAAAATCTGGCAAAAACATATATATCTAATTAATAGAAGGTTATCAACCAACGGTTTACAACTAATTACTAGTGATTTTACCAAAAGACCTTATCTGAAGGAAATGAATTATTTGCAATAATTCACACATAAACACACTCAGTATAAAAGAAACCAGAGATTTGACTCAATTTAAATAATTTATTCTAACCACACCAAGACAAAGAAAAATACTAACACACACAGAATGCTAAGGCTAACGGCTATGCTACAGACTAATGCTACGTAACAAGATGGCAACCAGTGGTGATGTGACTTAGACACATCACGGGGCGCTTCCCTGCTGACGTCTGTACACACCTACTCGCGTGCACGCGTGGAAGCGGTGCACAGACGTGAATGCACAGCTTGCCGAAAGGGGGTTTCATGACTTTTTATGACTAGGCAAGATACCGCGCGTCTTTTGTTTAACAAAGAACAACCTCATGGCCATTATCAGTGAGGTAGCTTTCTGCTAAAAAAGACTGGTTTAGCAACATGGGAGAAAAAGAATTCAAGAGTCCTTTCGGCTCGTGTGTCTCTGGGAAGCACCCCATGTGCATGTTGAGAGAAACGCCTAAACGTACTATCAAAATAGCGGGGGAACACAAAACCTTCTTCAAACAAATAACTCTGCTTGTTAACAAAGGACGACAATTCAGAAACTTACAATCAAACAAGTCTCACAACTTTACCCGTGAATTGAAACACAGCACAGAAACGTCGCAGAGTGATCAGAGTGCACCGATCAGTAAAACTTGAAAACATGCATGCATGCAGAAATACAAATAATTCCTGATTCACTCCACCCAAGCTGTAAATAAACTAAAACAGTCTTACTTTCTTTGAAGGAAGAAGCCGTTCCAGGTGCAAAAAAAAGATACCGCGTTCTTGTTTCGCCGGAAAAACGCGACGGTGAGATAACGAAGTGCTCGGCTCATCAGCTGCACAGAATGGAGAGAAAAAAGGAAACGACAGGGAAAGTCTTTGATAGCCGGTCATAGACTGTAGTGTTTGGTTGCAAAAAGGGAAAAAGTCAAAACACGTGTTAGAAAAGGGGATCTCTTCTTTGCAGTTCCAGAGGAAACCTTTGACCCATCAAGCGAGTTGGAAGAGGGGAATCTCCTTTTGTCCGAGAATCGAACCAGAGAGGACGAGTTCCATGATTCAGAGATTTAAACATGGCGCCCGTGTTTTCTAACTACCCATCTTAGTCAACGTAGAGTGTGATTGGTCAGCTCAGCAACAGCCAGAGATCGTTTCATCAGATCGGGGCTCTATAGTCGCTGTAATCAGTAGTTAATGCAGTGTTTGGGCACTACATGCTTTATATTGAAAGGATAATTGATCTAATCTGATCTTTGGGTGTATTTGAACACAAGAAAGTGTAGGAAAATAACAAAAGAGTTGCGTTGTCTGTTTACGTGCATTTTTAGAGTATTCTATGAGCTGCACTTCTAGTAAAAAGCTTTACAGCTTAATGAAAACTTACTTTCTTTCGTCCATTGCTCCTTTAAAAAACTGAAACTACACTGCAATAGTAGGTATAGGCATAGCCGCAAAGAAAGATTAGCATCCCTGCTGTCCCGGTTGAGAATTGCTTTGTCCCACTGAAAACCCAATGGAGAACAGAGAGAAAAGAAACGGAGAATCATAAACGAAAAACATCTCCTTCAATACGGCTGTGTGCAAATTTGATGTTGGAGTAGTATGAACTATGCTTTAAGATTAGCTCCTGTTCACAGCACAATCAAGGCGCTCTGCAGCTCAATTTGAACCTCACCGAGACCACCTCCTCCAAATCTGGCTGCTGTTGTATTGGTCCGCATGAGAATGCTGTGTTCACATCCCGAGAAGCATCAACAGCAAAAGGGAAAATGAACTATTTAACTACTGTGTTGGAGGTTTCAGGTCCATTTTAGGTTTTATAGTAAATATAAAGTTTTTGCACGACGAATACCAATCCACCAATCATCCTTTTTTACAGTTGAAAAAAACGATTGTTGTTTCCTTCCTTGTCCCAAGTGTTTATCACTTTTCCAGCTGACCTGAGACATTCATTTAGTTTCAGTTCAGTAAAGGGTGTGTAACACGCACTCATGTGGGTGAAACTTGCATACACCAGCCAGGACGGAAAAGTAACTTTTTTACTTTTTCAATCAGGATCAGACATATAATCTCAGAATCTGCTACTGGTGCATGCCATGCGTGACTCATGTTTCTGTTAGTGATTGCTGCACTGTATGTGTGAGCCAAAGGAAACTCACGCATACCTGCACTTTAGTATTGCCTTCAAATGTCTTAGCAAGATTCCAATATAGATTGAATGAACGGATGTGCGGAGCTGTGCTCAATATTATCTCAGAGCCATCTGCAACTGTGGCATTTCAGGATGTGTGAACACTTTGATGTCCTTAGCACAATAACCCCCCATTCCCTGAAGTGTACACCAAAGTAGAGCTACATGCCTGCATGGCAGTTCTGAGGCTGACTTGAGACTTAGTAACCTTGTGTTTCCAGTGCCTTTAAAACTCCTGGTCTTTAGGTGACTCTTGTGTTGTCTGCCATAATGCTCCAGGGGCTGTGGTCTCTGCATGCCTGGGCTGCTCAGTTTCTCATTTTTTAGACTCAACAGCATGAAGAACACGTAAAACTAAATTCTGATCTAAGTTAAGTTGCATTAGGGAATGAATAACTGGTGAATTAGCAAAGTGTCACAAACACACACACTTTCCTGAAAACTCAAGCTTATGTTCATCTCTTTATTTTTTTTAAACTGTTTTCCTTATTTTTCAATCCATTGTTGCATTTGGGTTTGTACTAAACCGATAGGATTGCATGATGTGAAGGGAGTGGCTGGTGGGCTCAACACAGAATGCCTCTGGCATGTTTTGAGCAACACTGGTCCGTGGTGATGTCAAATGTGCCAAGTGATTTTGAGGCAAAAAATGCCATAAAAATAAACACAAAGACTAGCCTGAACTTAATCAGACATGCTTGGAACTTGAGGATAGTAGTGTTTACTAAATTAACAGGAGACTTTAATTTGGCAGAGGGAATGTGATTTTATTTCATCCCGAAATTCAAAAAACTGTCAATTTCATCAAGTGAAAATTTCAGGATTCATCATTGAGTTACAACCAACTATTATGGAAATTCATGTTTTCTTTAGCTGTCTGAAACTATTCTTGTTCTAAGACCAACCTGTTAAAGAAAGAAAATGTCCAAAAAAATCACAAAGGAATGATGAGAATCAGAATGCCCAGGCCCTCCACCCTCACCTGCTGCCATTCACATCCAAACATCATCTCCATAACCTTTAGGGGGTAGGCTCTCTTGGATGTTCACGTTGGCTTTTTGGCTCTGCTCATCTGAGCTCTAGGAGCCAAGATGGGTCTACCACAAGTTAGTTAGTCACATGCTCCCACCCACAGGCCTGGGTCAAGGAGGGTTCCCTGCCCCACTGTTGCAGACAAGATACCCAAACTAATCTGGTTGGCCTTCCTCGAGATCCCTAAATTCTGGCCTGCAGCTAAACTAAAAAATCCCTTTTTTCCAAACTCAGAATATTGAATAAGATCATGAGACAATATTAACAAGGATTTTTTTCATTAACGTTCTTCACAAGAATGATAAACCACAAAGTTTATTTTAATTTGGCCCAAGCAAGAAAAATTAATCTGGCGAGGCGCGTGGTATATGGTTAAAGTGGCTGCTCTGTATGTAGAGGCCAACATTTCTCAACGCAGCCAGCAAGGATTTGATTCCTGACTGAGAATTTTGCTGCATGTCTTCCTCCCCTTCTCTCTATTTCCTGTCTAATCCGCTGTTACAGTAAAAACAGCCACTAATGCCAAATGCCTGAATTGGACATGCCAAACCCTGGTGGATCCTGCTGAACGGGGGTGCCTAATGGAGTGAGTGGGGGAGCTGGCTTCCTTGGAAGGCATTCTGTCACCCCAGTCATTTCCTACCAATCCCTGGACACCTCTGTCCACCTGCTCCATCATTGTACAAAACATGCAGGATCTTGGGGTGTGGGCACATCACTGGGGTGTGTGCAGAGGGTTCCATCTTCGCTGTCCTGGGTCCAAATTTTACTGTACATCTCAAATAAAAACGTATTTAGACTTGACTATGAGTAACTGCTGCGATTTTGCTTTTTATTCTTTTTAATTGTTTGAACTTTTTTTAATCAGTTATTGCTTTTAATCACATTTTCTGTATTCTTGTATTTGTATAGAACTTTACTTACTCCCGATAGATCCCAAAGCCCTTTTATCTACATTCAGGAATCCACCCATTCACACGCACATTCACACACTGTTGGCAAGCTACGTTGTAGCCACAGCTGCCCTGGGGCAAACTGATAGAGGCGAAGCTGAAGGACACTAGTGCCACCGGGCCCTCTGATCACTACTAGCAGGCAACGGGTGAAGTGTCTTGCCCAAGGACACAACGGCCAAGACCGTCGGAGTCGGGTCTCGAACCGGCAACCTTCCGCTTATAAGACGAACTCCCAACTCCTAAGCGTGGCCTGGGCCCCAATGAATAAATACAATTGCCTTGCCTTGTACTACTTAGACACTCTCACTTATAAGATTTTCATGAGACACACATGTAGGGACCTTGCAGTGGCCACTCTATTCAGTTCCAGGGGCAAAGCCTCTGGTGCCAGTGCCCACTGCTTAACTGCATCTAGACCTTGAGGGCCTGGGTTGGGAGATGGTTTTTTTTAGCAGAATTCCCATGTCCCACCTCTGCGTTTTAAGTGTACATTAAAACAACACGCAACAATACCACATTCGAGCAGGAGGAGAGAGACTTGGGGTCTTTCTACGTTCGTGTTCACTACCGACCGTCAGGGGTCGAGGTCAGGGAAATACGTCAGGCCATCTGGTCGGGGTCCTGGGCTGGTGGGCTGCTCTTTATGGGGCCATTATTGTAGCAATATTATTTACAAATGCGTGTGCACAGTTGTGTCTGTATCTCAATTTGTGTGTGACAGACAGATTTGCAAATGTGTAAAAGAATCTTTAAAATGCGTGATGAGATTTGTGGGTCTACTACAATCTGCAAATATGTAAAAGAACATGTGTGTGTTTTCAGGTTTGCAAGTGTGTAAAAACTTACAAATCTGTATTCAAATTTGCAAATGTGTAGCCAAATCTGTAAATACATATTAAGATCTTTAATTGTGTAGACAAATCTGCAAATGTGTGTTAAGATCTTTAAATGTGTAGACAAATCTGCAAATTTGTGTTAAGATCTTTAAATGTGTAGACAAATCTTTAAATATACATATAGACATGAATTTCTAAACTATTTTCACTACAGGATCCAGAAATACAGTTAAATCACTGGTTAAAAGTCAAGCCGCTTCTCGACTGGCTCTCTTTACTCACATGGATTTTGCTACACTTCTCCCATGAGGGAAATCCACAAATGTGTATCAGGATTTGTATCTGTCATGTCTGGGTTTGCATGAGAGCTCAGGCTCACAGGCTGCTTCATTCCGGCTGCGTTCGGCTCTGCTTGCTCTGTACGGACCATACCAATTGGTGCTATTAAACAGGGAAAGTGTATAGTCTTACAACGATACCAGCTTGAGATGAAACTGAAAAGAAACATTGGCTATGGAAAAAAAAATTGGCATTGAAAAATATAATTGTAACTTAAAATCTTAATTTTGAATCTGAAATAAATGTAGTGAAAATTTCCATATTAAAAGTGAAACAAAAATTGAAAGTGAAAAAAATGGAAATGAAAATGAAAATATATGCATTAAAACAATTAACTCACTTACAATCAAATGTTTATACTTTCATATTTTTTTTAATGCCAATCCTTTTTTTTCAATGACAATCTTTCTTTCCAGTTGGAGTTTCTCAAATCTGCTGAACTTGATAAATGTGTTTGCACTGGCATATAATTAGAGCTTTCTGTGCAAATCAAATACCAAAAAGGATTGCAGAGCAGACACTAAAGATTCAGCTAATACCACAATGTCTATCTGAAATTCTGTAAAGGAATGGCAATGTGTAATGCAATGCTGAGAACATGCTCCTTTCACAAACATATGTGTTAATTATTATTTTCCCAATTGGTGAGCATCACAATGATTTTATACTTCAAACAAAACAAAAAAAGGACTTTTTAAAATAATTGTACTCTAAACACATTTTAATAAAATTACTGCAAAACAATGACTGCAGGACTACACAAAACAGTGACAAAATCAGTCCAGTCAAGCACACTTCTCTAAAAGGAAATATATTTCTTTTTATCAACGGCAATAAGAAAGAGCCACTATGAAAACAAAAATGTGTTGAGATGCGATCTGAAGAATAAGCACACAGCCAGAGAAGTCATCACGATCAGATATCACCCCATGCTTGCAAGAGACAGATGTGAAAGCCATGTTTGGAAGAGAACAAATCATTTGGTTTTACACTTCTAATAACTAATGGTGATGAGTGCCGCTGCATTTCGTGCACTACATAGATGGTATATGAGCAGGTTACATGAAGGCCTGTGTTAAACAGACTCCCCATGCTCTCCTAAAGACCCTCTGTGATGAATTTTAATAGTTTTCAGTTCAGTATCAGCACTGCAAACCTGTTAGTAAAAAAGTACTAAACTTTATGATAGCTTCCATTCTTGTCCTACAAGAACCCAGAGACTTCATTCAACATTCCTCTGGATCAGGGTTGGATAACTCCAGTCCTCAAGGGCCACTATTCTGCAGGTCTTAGATGTTTCCCTGCTTCTACACACCTGATTCAAATTAAATGGACCAAACAGCTTGTTGCCAAGCTCTGTACAATGAATTAGGTGTGCTGAAGCAGGGATACGTCTAAGACATGCAGGATAGTGGTCCTTGAGGACTGGAGTTCCCCACCCCTGCTCTAGATGAAACTTCTAAACCACAAAACTGTTTGGGTTCTTTATCATAGCATTCATTTTGTGTCTCACTATGGGGAAAGCCTCCTGCGTGACCTCATCAGAAGCTTGAAGTTCACTACGCCAGCCCTCATTGGCTGGCCTTATTGATGTCTATGTCAGACAACCCCATGCCACCCTACAAAGGGGGCTGATATAGCTTACATCGTCATTCAAAGCCCTCTTCTCGCTTCTCAAAGAAGTTTGAGACAACTGTTAACTGGGTGCAAGGCTAAACTGTCCATTGACCGGGTGCACAACTCGGTCACTGGGCGCTTATTACCTTATACAGTTGTCTGCTAGCTATCGAAGAGTAGCAATACTTCTGATAACTAGCCTGAGTCCGTGATGGTAGCAATACCCAAACGTACTTAAACCGAGTAGCAATACTCTACATAACAGTTAGCAATACTTCGAAGTAGCGATACTTTTCAATTCAATTCTCTTTTATTTATATAGCGCCTATTCCCAACAATTGTCATCTCAAGGCACTTTACAACAAAAGTAATTTCAATACAATTATACAAACATTCCAATCAGTTAAAAGTTTTCTATGTAAGGAATCCCAGCAGATTGTGATGAGTCATCAACGTAAGGTTCTGCCCGGATCATGCAGACTCCAACCACAGCCATTCCTCAGCAATCCCTCATAATGAGCAAGCAAGTAGCGACAGTGGAGATGAAAAACTCCCCTTTAACAGGAAGAAACCTCCGGCAGAACCTGGCTCAGTACAAGCGGTCATTTGCCACGACTGTCTGGGAGTCTGAGAAGGGACAGCATGGAGGATGCGTGGTCACTTTGAGCATCATCTGGACCGATGTTCCCCATCCAGCAGGGGACTTTATAGTTGAGCAGGATACCAGACTGTGTGGAGCTTCTATGGGGAGAAAAATACTGAGAGAAAAGTGGGTTAATAATCGCAATAACAGCAGAAAAAATATATCTGGAGAGTGGTAGAAGAGAAAAGTAGAAGGAAGGGGTCAGTCTGTCCTCCAACAGTATAAACCTAAAGCAGCGTAACAAAAAAATACCTCAGGATAACATGAGCCACCCTAACTATAAGGTCTATCAAAAAAGAAAGTGTTTTTTTGGGAGCATGGTGGCGCAGCTTGTAGCGCAGCTCACCTCACAGCTAGATGGAGAGGTCCTGGGTTCTATTCCTGCTGGGGACACTGTGGGGGCTGAGGGTGTGTTTGTTCCTCCATATCATTACCACCCACACCCTGGGTGGAGTTGGCGAAACAGCCTTTCTGTGTGGGGTTTTTTATGTTCACCCCATGCTTCCTTGAGTAATGTAAGCTACTCCCACAAAAACCTGTATCAGTTCTGGGCTGTATACTGCCTCCTCCAGACTGAGTTGCCTGAAGGGTTGGGGAGGATCTGGCTGGAATGGAATAACGTGATCCTTCCACGTGCTATGTCCAGCTGAGGAAACCCTGCCCCCTGGAACTAGGTAGGAGCACTGGGAGATAAATAATGGGGAAAAAAACATGGGATAAAAATATATTAAAAAGGAAGGTTTTAAGCCTAGTCTTAAAAACAGACAGAGTATCTGCCTCACAGACTAAAACTGGGAGTTGGTTCCACAAGAGAGGAGCCTGGTAACTAAAAGCTCTGCCTCCCATTCTACTTTTAGAAATCCTAGGAACTACCAGTAGACCTGCATTCTGAGAATGGAGTGCTTTGTTAGGAACATATGGAACAATTAGATCTCTGATGTATGATGGAGATTGATTATTAAGGGCTTTATAAGTAAGGAGGAGGATCTTAAACTGTATTCTGGATTTAACAGGGAGCCAATGGAGAGAAGCTAAAACAGGAAAAATGTGTTTTTTCTTTTTAATATTCATCAGAACTCTTGCTGCAGCATTTTGGATCAACTGAAGGCTTCTAATTGCATTTTGTAGACTTCCTGATAAGAAATTACAGTAGTCCAATATATAACAACTTCTGTCTTGTCTGAATTTAAAATTAGAAAATTCAGTTATCCAGGTTTTTATGTGTTCGAGATATGCTTGTAATCTACCTAATTGATTGGTTTCATCAGGTTTTATGAATGAATATAATTTTGTATCATCAGCATAACTGTGGAAATGTATTCCATGTTGTCTAATTATTTTACCAGTTGGAAGCATATATATAGTAAAAAGAATCGGCAAGAATCCAAGCACAGAACCCTGAGGTACTCCACAAGTAACCCTTGAGTGTGAAGATTTATCATTGAACAAACTGGAATCTGTCAGATAGATATGATTTAAACCAGCCTAGTGCTGTTCCCTTGATCACTACAACATGTTCAAGCCTTTCTAAGAGAATATTATGATCGACTGTGTCAAAAGCAGCACTGAGATCCAACAAGACCAGAACAGTCACAAATCCATTATCTGAGGCCATTAAAATAATTATTGGTAACTTTTACCAGTGCTGTTTCAGTGCTAAGATGAGCTCTAAAACCTGACTGAAATTCTTCAAACAGGTTGTTGCTGTTTAGATGCTCACATACTTGATTAGGAACTATTTTCTCAAGAATTTTAGATAAGAAAGTAATCATAGATATAGGTCTATAGTTAGCTACATCATCTTGATCCAGGGAGGGTTTCTTAAGTAAAGGTTTAATTACAGCAACCTTAAATTCCTGTGGTACACATCCATTTATTAAAGATACATTCATCATGTCTAGAATAGGGCCAGTAACCAGAGGGAACACTTAATTAAATAATTTGGTTGGTATTGGGTCTAACCTACAATTTGAGGGTTTAGATTAGGGTAATATTTGTGATAATTCTGAAAGTTCAACAGAATCAAAACTGTACAGACATAAACATGTTTCTACAGTTCTCTGATACTGCCTCATTTACTGAAAGATAGTTAATCATGTTTGGGAGAAAGCTAATGATTTTATTTTTAATATAATTTATTTTACTTCAGTAGTCATCACTACTGAGAGAAGGGGGAATAATTGGCTCCACAGAGCTATGACTCTGTAAGTTTGGCAACTGTACTAAAAAGAAACCTAGGATTGTTTTTATATTTCTCGATTAATGAGGAGAAAATATGCGTTTCTAGCTTGTCGAAGGGTGTGTTTATAAAGTAGTAGACAATTTTTCCAGGTTAGAAAGAAATCATTTAGGTGTGTACTGTAGAGCGCCATTTTCTCTCCAGTTTCCTAGTATTCTGTTTTAAAGTACGCAACTCTGCACTAAAACAGGGAGCCAACCACCAATGGCTGATTACCTTTTCTTTTAAGAGCTACACTGTCTAGCGCAAAACGCAGTGAGGAAGTAATACTTTGAACCAGACCATCAATTTAAACTAACTAAAGGGTTAGTGTTGGAATAACTGCCGTATTCTGTGGTATTCTGAGATGGATAGGGAAGCAAGAATAGAGCAGATTCTTTAAAACGTGCAGCTGATAAATTTCTACTGTAATGACATTTTCTTTCAGATTTTGGAACGTTGGGTAAAGTAAATTCAAAGGTTATCAAAAAATGTCAGACAGGACTGGGTTATGTGTGGACTATTAGTTCATCACACTCAATGCCGTATGTCAGTACAATGTCTAAAGTGTGTTGACCAGAGTGTGTGGGTACCTTCACTTTATGAGTAAAGCCAATTGAGTCTAACATAATATTAAATGCTGCAGTTAGGCTATGCCTTTCAATGTCCTTGTGAATATTGTAATCCGCTATTATAATTACCTGATCAGTGTTTAAAACTAAATCAGATAAACAATCTGAGATCTGGTCCAAGAATTGAGAGTAACACCTAAATTCCACTACATGCGCTCCGCTCCGCCACGCACGCTGCGACAAATCTAATCCCGTTGTAATGAAAATGAACTATTCCACTACCGCCGCCGTGCGGTGCAGGGCGCCGGCCGCCGTTTCACACTCCGGCAAAAATAGGATTTAATCGAATTTTTCCGGACGCCGGAGCAAGTCCGCAGTACATCTACATAAAGAAAAAAATGCAGATCATCCGGTTTTTCAAAATAAATCAGTAAAGACAGATTCCTTTTTTTTAAGATAAAAAATACGCTATAAATACAGCTTATCTGCTATGAATGTACTCACCCATTGTTTAAGAAAGTCCGTGGAGATATCTTTACAAAGAATAATAGCAAATAGAAGTGGATCAGCTGTTCTTTTCTGTTTGTTTTCCTTGGAATGAATGATTTTGGTCTGACTTCCGTGTATAAAGCAGTGCTCTTTATCGCGATATCTCGCAATTCCCACGCATGCTTCGTTGAGCACCTCTGGGCTCCGAAGCGGAGTGGAGCGGAGGTGTGGCGCATGCAGTGTAATTTAACGACGACAGAGAACCGCTGCGGCGTGCGTGGCCGGGCGAAGCGGAGCGCATGTAGTGGAATTTAGGTGTAAGGGTCTGGTGGACGATACAAAACCATAAACAAAAGTGGTTTTAATACATTGCAGCTTGGATGAGGAAAAGGATTAGATGTTCAAAATAGTTAATAATTGGTCTAGGGGGAATTTGCAAATCTGAATGAAAGATGGTTGCAACTCCTCCTCCTCACCCAGTATTTCTAGGATTCTGAACATTTTGATAATTGTAAAGAGTTGACTCAATCCTCCTGCTGCAAACAGGTTTCTGACAGGCAAAATAGATCCGTTTTATTATCACATATCAAGTCATTTACTAATAAAGTCTTTGAGGAGAGGGATCTTATGTTTAGTAAACCACATCTAATTGCCCTATTTTCTTGTTTGGTCTGAGATGTATTTATTTTAATGAGATTTTTCATAGTTTGCTTTTGTCAGGTTAACTTTTCGTCTATTTGATATATTTGAGACACTGTCTCAATAGGTTATTAAGTGGGTAACAGTACAGAGGCTGCAGAGCAGCGGGTTAAACTACGACTCTGCATCCTGGTCTGGAACCTGGTTTGTCAGTGTTTTGGAGGACTAATAAATCTGTCCAGATTCCTAGAAAGAAGAGCTGCTCCATCCAAAGTGGGATGGATGCCGTCTCTCCGGATCAGACCAGGCTTTCCCCAAAAAGTTTTCTAACTATCAATGGAACCCACATTGTTTGCTGGACACCACTCAGAAAACCATCGATTAAATGACAGCATCCGGCTAAACGTGTCGTCACTGGTCTGATCGGGCAGGGGACCAGAAAAGATTCCACAGTCCAACATCTTTTTAGCAAACTTAGAGACTGCAGCAACACTAATTTTATTGACCTCCGATTGGCGTAACCTGGTTTAATTACCGCCAGCGTGAATAACAATCTTACTGTATTTACGCTTTTCCTTAGCCAGCAGTTTCAGGTGGGATTTTATGTCGCCTGTTATGGCCCCTGGAAAACATTTGACTATGGTCGATGGTTTCTCTAATGCCACGGTTCGGACTATGGAACTGCCATTTACCAGAGTCTGTTTCTCAGTGAGTGCGTCACTGAGTGGGGAAAATCTGTTAGAAACGCAGACAGGTTGGTGGTGCCCTTTGGGCTGTGAACTATGCTTTCTACGTACCGTCACCCAGTCGGCCTGAGATCCCAGGACGACGACTCCTCTTTTCATCTTCGCTCCAAGCCTGGTGGCTTGGAGCGAAGATGCCCGTCATAACGCAGCCGTTGAAGATGCAAATCTTCACGGCTGTGAGGGCAGAAAGTCAGCTGGAATTGTCGGTGACGGTGAATGCCGTGAGTTTCGTCTCTCCAGTTTTGGCAAACTTGCCTGTCAGCAGCCTGTCTCTCCACAAAGAGCGCTGGGCTGCTTACACTTGCTCAGAATGGGTGCTGCAGACGATCGAATGGGGTTACAGAGTTCAGTTCAGAGTTGCCCCACTCCAGTTCAGAGAAATATTTTTTCTCAGGCACATGGGGAATCTGCCAAAGCGATTCTGGAAGAAATTTACAATTTGAAGGAGGAAGGAGCAATAACAGTTGTCCCTCATTCATAGACCCATCAAGGGTTTTTTTAAAGGTATTTTCTGGTTACAAAGTAAGGGGGGCGTTGCCTGAGGGCTATTCTAGACCTTAAACTGTCATCTCAGAAAATACAAATTCAGAATGCTGACGCATTCATCTCTGTTGCGTTTTGTGCAGAAAGGCTTGTCTGGCAAACCGGGAGGTAATATTTCTCCCCATAGTGAGACACGAAACAAATGCTATGATAGAGAACTTTAGGTTGTGATTATAACCCTGGTTCTCTGATTATCATGAGTGAGTGTCTGACCAGACCACTGTCCTTGCTTTCGAAGTGAAGAAGAGGTGAGCTTGTTTTGAATGACGACATAAGCTATGTCAGCCACCTTTATAGGGTGGGATGGGGCTCTCTGACATAGACGTCAACAAGGCCAGCAAATGAGGGCTAGCATAGAGAAATAAGAGGTTTTGTTTCATAGAGCCAAAGCATAGACAGTCACTTATATGATGCATTTAGATGATTTAAGGAAGAAAATAAAACTTATATACCTCTTTACAGCCAACAAATAAAAATACTTTTTTATTCTCAACACTGGCGTGGTAGACAGTGGTGTACCAGTAGTTATTTTATGGCATGTAAAACAGCAGGAAGTGATGTATCATGGGAGTATGTCAGCATATGAATAGCATATATTGCTGAAGCTCAAAGATCATTTTCCTCGTGAATAAGAGAGTTTGTCTGAATCTTTTTGTCTGGCTCTAGTACCACAAGATGGAAAAAGAAAAAAAGTTTCCTTGTGAGAAAAATCTGCAGGGAAAATGTTGAAATACACAACAGCAGCCTGCAATGGTGACTCGCTGGAAAAGTGTGCTACTTATAAAAAGTTTAAATAGAGTAGAGTAAAAGGACAGAAAAGCAAAGCAACACTTGAAGCTAATACCTGCAGCTAACCTAGATGGAGTGAGGGAATGCAGCGTGGAGCAGGTGATCTGATAATCCCCCTATCCCAGCAGGCAGTTCCAGCAGCACATTCAGGTATTAGTAAGCACCTCTTTGATGGAGGTCTGGGTAGCGACTAACAGCACAGCAATGAGACAGGAGACAGGACAGATACAGGAGATTAGACATTCTTTGTCACGACACAAGGCTCAGATTGGGAGGGGGGCTTGACATAAAGGCACTTCATTTATTTTACAAATGATTTATGAATAAATCTAAATCATTCCAGACATAAATGAAACATCTGTGTGCCTTAAGATGACAGATGTTGTGAATTGGCGCTATATAAATAAATGTTTTTGAATTGAATCAGGTCTAGTATTTTATATATACAGCACAAATGGCTTAAAAAAATAAAAAATACAAAAAACTAAAGAAAAGCCATTTGCATAGCCCTATCCGGCATCTGATATTATCTTGTGAGGGTGTTTAGATAATATCTCGGATCACATTAATCACCTATGTTGCTGAATAGTGTTTACTAAAAAGTATTAAACATTGAATACATGTTGAACGTTCAACATGCTGAATATTTCTTTTTTATTTTTTTAAGCAGTGTCTTGAATAAGGCTTAATATAAAATTTCTCCCCCATTTTGTCATGTTACAGCCACCATTCTTGTAGTGTTTTACTTGGATTTTATGTGATAGACTTATACAAAGTTAAAGATAATTGTAAAATAAATTCAAATCCAAGAGTTTCTGGGATCTGGTGTGGACCCAGGGGCTTGGGGTTCTAGGGAACGCTTTACCCGGCTCTCTAGCTGGGGTTAGCTTAGTTCTGATGTGGCTCTGGCTGGGGGTAGGCCAGTGTGGGTTTCTCTGTTGCCGGGTTATCGGGGTCTGGCATTTGACCAGAGAACAGAAGCCCCACCTGGGGCTTCTGTTCTCTGGGGGTCCTTTGGATATCTATCGCTCCAATCTATTCCATGTCTGTGTTGATTCCTGGGAGGTGGATCAGTTGCTCATCACACCAGCTATAGAATTGTATGGAGAAACCTTATGCAACAGCACGCTCATACAGACAAACAAAGGTGTGGGGATTGCTGTGTTCACAGATGCACTTTTGGGCTGATGTTACCGCAAATACATCTTGTAAAACGTGGATATTTTCAGTGATGCTGTTGTTGTATTTACAGTGCTCTGCATAAATGAGTAGGCCCCTTTAAAAAGTATGAATTTAATCAGTAGCTCAATGAACAAAAGAACAATTTCCAAACTTTCCACAAGGCAGAGTTTCATTGAACACTTATCTAACTCCATAACATGAAATTAAGGTTAATATTCTAATTTAGATCACAAAATCTTCCGTTTTACTTAAATTGGTTGAAGCAAAAATGAACACACCCTGCAACAAAAACTACTAAATCTAGTTTTTTGTATGAGCACCATGATTTTTAAGGACAGCACCAAGCCTTCTAGGCATGGTCTAGGCAATCTAGGCAACATCTATATTTTTCCATTCTTCAAGAATAAACTATTTTAGAGCCTGGATGCTGGATGGAGAGGGATTCTCAACTTGTTGCTTCAGAATTCCCCACAGGTGTTCGATTGGGTTCAGATCAAGAGACAAACTTGGCCATTCTATCACCTTCAGGCTGTTCTGCTTCAGAAATGCAAAACGTTTGGCTAGTTTGGCTTTCTACTGCTTCAGCTAACTGCAGTGAACTTGCATGGCGATTTCCTCCAACCCTACTCAGAAGACGCTCCTGTCGAGATGCGGACGGCCTGGACGTCTCTGTAAGAGGGTTGCACTTCCATCTTTCTCAAATTTTTTGATCACTTTTGCTACAGTGTTTTGACTGATATGTAAAGCTTTGCTGATCTTCTTGTACTCCCCACCTTTTTTGTGTAAAGAAATGATTTCCTTTCTCAGATTTCTCTTCCATGGGGAGCCATTACTGACAGCATTAAATGGGAAGGACTTTTCTTTGTTAAGTAATGCCCTTTTATTGTCAACTGTCTGCTGGACACCTCTTAAATGAATCTATAATGAATCTAGGACTATAATTGGGGTGTACTCATTTTTACAACATGGGCTTGAATGAATTTGTTAGGCAAATCCCTTTTTTGTGTGTGCAAAGAACAAATCTTGTTTGCAATCAATTCAATTCAATTCAATTCAGTTTATTTATATAGCGCCATTTCACAACAGATGTCATCTCAAGGCACTTTACAAAAAGAGTTATTACAATACAATGTTTAGTGTAGAAATTACAGAACCACAGAAGATTGCGTCGTGGAATTCTCAGCAATCCCTCATACTGAGCAAGCATGAAGCGACAGTGGAGGAAGAAAAACTCCCTTTCAACAGGAAGAAACCTCCGGCAGAACCAGGCTCAGCACAAGCGGTTATCTGCCGCGACCGTCTGTGGCTTGGAGAATACATAACAGAGACACAGAAAGAGCAATAGAACTGATGCAGAAGTTTGTTGCAGGACGTGGAGAATTTTCCGTCACTGCAATGCCATCTTAGTCAGGGTCGTCAAGCAGGGCTAATCCGGAGCACCTACTATAATAGAAAACAGGTTAGTGCTTGAATTGACAGCACATCATGCAGTTGGGGAGAAGTAGGAGAGAAAGTAGGAACAGACCCTAATAATGTCCTCCAACAGCCTAGCCTAAAGCAGCATAGCTACTAACATTAACCTGTCTCCTAGCTACTAGGAGACCTGGCTACCAACACTCTGTCTGAGTCCTCCTGATCGCGGCTCAGCCCGTGGACGGTGTAGGGCCGGTAACGGCCCCCGTCATGCCGGGGTCTTCTCGGAGTCGGGTTGTTTGAGAATGCAGCCCAAAGTGGGTGGTAAACTCCATCTAAGGCTAAATACCGGCACGAGACCGATAGTCGACAACTATCTTAAGGAAAAATAGACAGAACTGAGAGGACAGAGTTGAAGAGGGCGAGAAACGTTTAAGAGATAAACGGGTGGGGTCCGCACAGTCTGCCCGGGGGATTCAACCCGGCAGGTAATGGGCGGCCGCACTGTGCGGGAGGATCCCCTTGAGGGACCTCTCTCCGGCGCTGGCTGGCCCCCGTGGGGCGCATTTCTTCCGCGGCGGTAAGCCGCGACCGGCTCCGGATCTTTACCTGGCTTACATTAATCTATCTCTACCTAGCTACTCTACCTCTTCCTATCTCTTCCTAACTTTTGACACTCTGCCTGACTACTAACATTAACCTGTCTCTTCCTATCTACCTGTCTAACCTGACTCTAACTACCTATAAACATATCTCTAACTGTAAGCTTTGTCAAAGAGGAAAGTTTTTAGCCTAGTTTTAAAGATAGACAAAAAATAGGCAATCAATGGGCCACATTTGTAGGAGTATTTTGTAGTATAGTATATCATACAAAGTGTTGATTCTGAAAGGAAGCTAAAGGTTTCTGACAATTGTAGTGGGCTGTAGTCGTTTGTGCAGAGCACTGTATATATCTGTTTGTGGGTTGTGGTAGTGTAGTTCTCAGTTTTTGTTGTTTGATTTCTTTTATTATTGTTTTCCCCCTTTCTGCCATCTGGCAGGAAGGGGGAAAAGCAGACTAGGATCCTATGTTGTATGGTCTTTATTCACTTTTTCACGTACATTTCTTCAACTTCTTTTTTTTTTCACCTTTATCTCTGTATCCATGCATGTCCAATATCTGACAGGAAAAAAAAAAACCTACAGCAATTTCTAATAAAGATTTCTTAAACATAATTATCAAGTGGACTACTATAGTAAAAGCTGTAATGCTCCACTTGTGAAAGTACATCTTTTGGGCTTCTGCTTAGTACCCAGATATCAGCTCTTAGTGCCACACTGCCAGATGGGACGGGTTTAAAAAAGTTGTTTTATTTATTTACTGTAAAAAAAATGGCCTAATTTGATTGAGGAGGATTAAAATCCTAACTTCAGCTGCAAATCTTTAAGGGCACACTAAAGACTTTTATGCCATTCTAGCACATGGATAGCATGGATAGCATGTTAGGCTTCTATGTCCCTGCTACAAAATAAAAAAACATCTATCCCAGTCACAAGACTTTTGAAGCATCTAATAGTTTTTCTTTCGTGTATTTTTGCTTGATTGCTAAATACAACAGTCTTCTTAAAACAAGGTTAGGTGCTTTATTCAACCACACACAGCCTTCTGCATGTAGACCAGATAAAGTGTGTGTGGTGGTGGGGGTTGGGGGGTGGCACCAAATTTACAAGTTGCTCCGCTGAAAATGAGAGAGGTCTGTAATTTTCCTCACAGGTACTCTTCAACTGTGAGAGACAGAATGTAAAACAAAAATACAGGAAATCACATTGCTTATTCTTGAAAGAATGCATTTATATAATGGTGCAGAAAATAAGTAATCAGTCAATAACAAAAGTTCACCTCGATACTTTTAAATGTGACTTTGGTCCAGTTGTTTCCTGCCTTCCTCATCAGGTTTGGCCCATTCTTCCATGCAGATTTTCTCTGTAGAGCTGTAATGTTTGGAGCTGTTCCTGGGCAAAACAGACTTTCATCTTCTTTCACAGATTCTCTATTAGACTGAGGCACGGAGAATGTTTGGGCCACCCCAGAACCTTGAACCATCATTTGTGCGCCATGCGTTTAAACTTACAAACACCATATATGCCCTCAGAGCTGTAGTGTTGTTAATGATTGTCCAACTGCTTTTTGCTTGCTTGTTTTTACAGGCTCGATTACTGCTGAATCTAAAAATTAGAGTGTAAAAATTGACTCTGGGTGGATAGGATTTGAGAGAACTACTGCCTTCTACAGGGTTGGTATGTCTATGAATGTGCTTAAAAGGCACTTATCCGGTCAGGTGTGGATGGGGATTTTTTTTTTTTAATCAAGGTGAGGAAAATATTATTTTTTTAAACGGCTACCTGTGTACCTGGCCTTAAATGGATCAGTCATCCTGTCCTCTTTGCAGAAAAGCAGGCCCAAAGCATAACGTTTCCAACATGATGCTTTAGTTGGTATTGTGTTTTTGGGATTCAACTCAGCGTTCCTCCTCCTCCAAACTCAGCTAGTGGTTTTTCTACCCAAAAAAGTTGGTTTCATTGTATTGTAATAACTCTTTTTGTAAAGTGCCTTGAGATGACATCTGTTGTGAAATGGCGCTATATAAATAAACTGAATTGAATTTCATCTAACCACATGCATTTATCATAATCCTCCCCTGGAGCATCCAGAGTTGGAATACTTGCACAATTTGTGGCTTCTAAATACTTTTTTTGCCACATATGTGACCAAACCTATCCATATGCTGCTCTACATGTTTGCTGCATCACCAACATGAATTCTAGTAAACTACTGATGGAATTTCCTATGACTGTCTTTTGGCAGTGGCCTTCCTAACTTCACTTTTGATAAAAGACCAGATTTGAATAATGCATTAGTAATTACAATATTGTTAACGGATTATCCAACCGGAGCTGTGGAGCTCCACAGCTCCTCTAAGGTTACCATGTAATTCTTGTCTGGTTTTCTGATTAATGCTCTTCCTGTCAAATCTTTGTTAAACTTAATTCCAAATTTGAAAAAAAAAATAAGATTATACTCCATATTTACACTCTACTTTGGTTCAGTGCATGAAATCACGTTTAAATGCACATAATTCAGAATCAGAAAGGTTCCATTGCCATATGTTTGAACAGGTTGACAACATTAGGAAATTTCTGCGGAACACTTCCAAGGATGCAATAAATAAAATTAAATACATTTCACTTCAGGACTCACTAATTAAATGCTTTGTAACTCTTACTATTACTTCATTTTTGATTCTTATGGAAAACTGACATAAGTTTTAGTTAAAGTAGCATGACAGGCACCAATGACTCAGGTCAAATGACTCATTGTATGATTCAGTAATAGAATTCCAGGCACGCCTAGTGTCAAGTGTTAACGAATGGCATATGTGCACCCACCAAACTCCGTCGCCCCTCCATGCAGACACAGTGTCCATGCCAGCCTTTTTCTATATCTTAATATGCTTACTGGTACTTCCTCCGGGAAAATATTTTGAAAAAGGAATCTGAACCTAGGACCTTGTCCCATGGCTTAAAAAACCTTATTCAAACAGGTAAAGATCAATGAAAGTACACGAAGAGATGCCCCCCAGCACCAAGGGAAATACAGCATACAAGAAACTCCAACTTTTTCAAAGGATTCAGTAAAATAGGGATTAAGATGCAATCAAACCATTGAGTATGATTTGCATCACATTAGACCAATTACTCATACTTTACCTGAAAGATTCTTTTTACAGACACCTATAAAGACATTATTACAATAGTCTAACCCATGCATGTTTTTGTTTCTCTGCTTCATAACACCTGATTTCAATTGATGGGTGATTAACAGTCTTTTGCTGAATTTAAATCATCATTAAGCAGCCAGGGAAACATTAAAAACATGCAAGGAAGTGTGCTTAGGGGACCAGGGTTTGGAGACACTGGTCTTGCTTGCTGGAAACAAAGACATACTGTACCTTTTCTGTGACCCGTTTAAAAAAAGGAAACTTTGTTTCTGATAATGTTTTTAATATAGTAGTGGTCTGATTTACTAACAGACTCTATGCGGCTGTCCAAAACAACATCAGGCTTCTTCTATACTATTAAGTTTTATCATTAGTGATTCTAGTCTAGTCCTCCTCTCTAACCTGGCATTTTACGACACTAAAAACAATAAATCCTGTATTTTCTGAGGCTGTAGGTAATTCTGACCCATCCCATCACTTATATTATGAATATCACTATTCACTGAGTATTACTGACTGTGGCCATGCGGTGATCCACACAAAAAGTTGTGTGTCATCAGTTTATGTATGGTGGAAATTTTTTACGATATAATCTGAGCTAGAAGAAGAATGTAATATGTAGAATAAAAGTGGGATGAGACTGAAGCCTTGAGGAACCCCATATCTAATTGTTATTCTCTCCAGTTCATGTTTCACAAATTAAAAACTACTCCCTTGTTTGTGTATGATCTGAACTAGTTTAACATGGCACCTTGCATCCTATTCACTTTTCTAGTCTATGTTGATTACTATTTAAATCAGTCAATCTTAATTTATAAAACACTCTTTATACAGGCAACTCAAAGTGCTTTGCAAATTAAAAAGAGCCCACATAAACTATATTGCCATCCCTTCCCCAGAGATTTAAAAGAATGATCACAATTCCACGCCCCCCCCCAAGCCAACTTTCATGCATACACACTTAAGAACAAAAAAGAAAAGGGGAATTTGACTGAGTGCAGATTAGCCAAGTAAGGAAATGCCTTCAAGGTAGCCATATGCAGTGGCCGCAGGAGATCAATCGCTGCAGGTGAGGTACTGACACAGGGCTCCCGGAGGAGGCAAGGCTGAGACCCCCACCTCTACCCATGTACTAACTGGAGAGCACCCAGGGAGCTACAGTCGACCACCATTCCCAAGGTAGAGGGCTCCCACAGAGGAAACTGGAAAGAAGAATAAAATAACAGGTTAGAGTCTAAAAATAACAGAGGATGATTATGATCAGACTATGTGGTAAAACACCAAAAAAATGTAATCAAGCAATAATCAGTTAAAAGCTAGGCTAAATAAGTCAGTATGTTTACATGCACAGCTAAATCAAGCTTTTTGGAGTAATAGGACTAAGGTTTGGGGAGTAGTCCGATTTAAATTGCATTATCCAGCAGGAGAAGCTGAGCTTCCGAAACTCCAGTTCGGTTCGATTCCAGCCGGACTAAGGTGTATACATGCACCTTAAAGGTCTGACGGTACGTCCACACCAAAAGAGTCAAAACGCGCCACGTGCCGCCAGCTGGATGCTATAACAATCGCACCTCGAAGCGTGTTCACAGCACCTTGCTTTAAAATCTGCCATTTTGATGTGCGTGAAGTCGAATACACAACACAGTGGAGATTTGCCATTGCATCCAATCAACCATGCGATGCACATTAAAATTGTACTGTGCATTAAAAAAATCTGTGAAAAAACGAGACCACGAAGGGTGAACCCGATTATAGCGGGACCACTGTATATTGTTTATTAGTAAACAATTACATATGTGCCTATATAACTGCCTACGTTAAATCATTGTAAACATACCTTCTGTCTGGGACTCCCCCTGCTTCTTCAGGCTGTCGCTGGCCCTCGGGGAGGATGTTCTCTGCAGTCCGCATACTCCCCATGTTTCTGCTGGCCTCCCTCGGGGTGAGGAAGGGGTCGAGAAACCCCATGACAGCGGAGAACTTCCAGCTCTTTCCCGATCCTGCAGATGAACCACCACCTCTCCTTGTAGTAGGTGTCCCTGAGGCTAATCCACTTTTTTCTGCTGTGGTCCTCTGAATAATCACGTCATTTAGTTAGCGGAAAAGTCTTATAAAGTCAGAGTAAAAATAATAGTAAAATAGCAGGACAGTAGGCGGGCTTGCTGCCTTTTGCGCATTTTCGGTCAAAACTTTCAAAAGTGAAAAACCTACCAAGTTGCCCAATCTCCTCACTTATCTCCTTCCAAGCTAGGTCCTTTTTAATTCCTGTCTCTGTACAAACAACAACTGGTGTCATATAGCTCCCGGTGGTTTATCAGTCTCTCCTCCATGTTGAATGAATTGCTTTGGCTGGACTTGCCACCTGTAAACAGGGTCAGAGCATCACGTCACCAGGGTCCTGATTGGTTGACTCAGCACGAATGGAAGCTGGAGTTCAGACTTTTCCACCCACTGCAAACGCCTCATTCACACAAACCCTCTGCTCAGATCAGGCAGAAAAGCGTTTTCGCCACGCAAATCTCCTTGTGACTTGAGGCGGGACCCCCTGCCGCGGGTCATCGCACTCCTCCATTGACATAACATGTAAACCTGACTCTGTTCGCTTAATTCGCTTTTGGTGTGTACGTACTGTGAGTCTTGAGCCTGCTCCTAAAAGCATGAATGTTCTCTGTGGTCATGAAATCCTTTGGCAGCCTGTTCCAGAGGTGAACGATTATGAATTGCATAAAAAGCAACATTAAGATCCATTAATTTTAAAACAAATTTTTTAGACACATTATTTTAAAGCCATTTGTCCAATTAAAATACTTGGGTATTTCAAAAGGTTTGTTCTAAACTTTATGTTAAAAGATATTCCTGCATAATTGTTTGTTTGCAACTAAAATAGAGTCCCCTTAGATTCAGGTTTAACCATATATAGCATTTTTGTTGACTGAACCTAAAATACCCGCAGATAATTCTAAAAAAATAAAGGTTCCAGACATGATATAAATGATCCTTTGTGCAAGGTCTGCTATATATAATTACATCTTAAAATGCCTTATGAGATTAGGCTTCATGAGTCAGAAAATACATTTATACAGTTTACAGAAGCCTTTTGAGGCTAAGCCAATAAGCTTTCACTGAGGGTGCAGTATGTAGGCTGCTTAGTGAACTTTTTGCCCAACCTTTCTGAGGGTTACCCTACTCTTTCCTATTTTCTTCTTTTATTATCTTCCTTTTTCATGTGCGTTTATGCAAACACACACTCTAAAATCACACAAGCCTTTTTACTGAACACACAGTTGTATCCCAGCCCCAGGGCTTCCCACTGTGGGTATCTATATCACAAACTAGACTGTGGTGGTAATGCATTCACAGGGAAATGTACCTGGCAAAAGGAAATTATGTGTTATTTACAATAACATACATAAAAATACTTAGTGATTTTTGAACTGGGTTTCTGTTTAACGGTTAGAAGCTTAACAGCAGCACATAAATCTCTAAATAGGTTCACATTTTACTTTTCCAAATTAGGTGATTTAGGAGATTACAGACAACAGCAAAACAGATTTCTTCCCATCTTGAAATTATTCCAGTCCAAAAAAAAGTCACAGCTTGTTATTTTAGCAACATTTTATGTACCTAAAAATTGTTGTATTGAGCTGGTTTTGAAAGACAAGCAGATAATTATGAGTAAAATTTGCAGAACATTTGAGTATTTCTGGTCGGTCACTGTCTGATAGGAAAGTAAGGCAGAAAAAACAATATAATATATATCTATAAACAGCTTTGATATTTTTGCTTCAGTACATCACCTCAGTTCTAAAGACCTTTAAGAGACAGTGTGTAGTTTTAGCCATTAATCTCTGAAAATATTGCATCAAATTACTGTTGAAAATGAATAAAATGATTCCTAATCATTGAAAAATATTGGCTGCTTTATAACATATAACCATAAAAAGTGGTTCTAAATTCCATGGGCGCAGGTCTTATCGTTTGGAGGCCAAAATATTGGACGCTGTGTTTCCTTCCATGTGAACCGATGTGGAAAAAACGCCTCTACTTATGTTTGAATACGTAGTTACATCCCTTTTCTGCTCATCCTCATTAGAAGTTTAAATGAAGAGCTCTCTGTGGGGATTTTTTATAATGTAAACCAGTTTGAACTGGCTGTCGCTGAAATTCGCTAATACTAATTTGCATATTATTATCATATATTGTTTGTGAATTACAGCTAAATGCAAATATGATTATTGTTTAAAGATTACAAATAGCATAAAATTATTATTTTTTTCTTTTTTTTTGTAAATACAGTTTTAAGATGGTTGAAGTCCACCTTCGTCTTTACTTCTTCGACTTCCTGGACCAAATAATCTGGATTTATGCCAACAACAACAACAACAAAAAATACCAACATGACTATAAGACATTAACCTTTTTATAACCTTTTAATACAACCTAACTTCGAAAAAAATATCCTTTCAAAAGTCTTGAAGGAAATTTTTTTCTACCCAGGTACTGATAATGGTGGCTGCCACCCTTTTTAGTTTTGGTGTAATGCTACTTTACGTTTGACATTTTGAAATGCCTTTAGAAATAAGTGTTCTTGAAACTGCAGCTTAGGAGGTAATTTAGAACTTTCAGCCAAGGAGATTAGACTGTTTGACAGAAAGGAAGCAAATAAATCTTACCGTAATTCTCCACTCTTGCACCAGTTATTACACTACTGTAAGAAGAATATAGAGAGGGTTATGGCAACCCCTAATTTTCAATTAATAAACAGAGGCCACATACCTCAACAGACAAAATTTTAGAATGCAATAACTCTGTACGCAATCAAGCCAAGCTTAAAAGACTTCATAACTCAGTTGCACCTTAAGGTTTTTCAATGTTTGAAATCAAATGGGTGACTTTTGCCTGACAAGAGAAGGTTTATAAAAAGCCAGTTTTCTCACAACCACCACACATTCTTTTTTTACCTGGCAGGAATTTTCTGAGCTTTTATTTCTGATTCTTTCTCTATTGGATTCCTGAGGTGGCATGGCCTTCACAGTTTCCCATTTTGGGGAGACAAATAGAAACTGTATGAGGTATCCATGGCGACCATCCCACACCTAAGGGGAGAGATTCCCTGCCAAGCATTGTGTGTGTCGAGACGCAGAAAGCATCAGCAGCCAACTGGTCTGGCGTGTCTCGCTTTCAAGTGCGAGATCAGAGTCATGCTAATGCTAGTTTTAGCAGCACTCAATCTCTGCCTCCTTTTTAATGGTTTGGTTGCTGTAGCAACCGATGAGAACAGTGGGGTTCTTTTGTTGATGTTTGGCTTAAATGAGATCAAAATTTAACAGATAGTTGAGCTTTTTTCATTATTATAATCAAGGACTTTTGAGAATTGAAAAATATCTCTTTTGATTTTAAACAACAGAAATGGTCTCTTTGAATTATCCAATAAAGACGGAACTGGTTTTTGCGATATTCAGAAGTGAATGTGTAAATTTACATAGAATAATCATATCAATCGGTTATTTTATGGAACAGGTAATATAACTTCAGTCCAGTTCTGCCATTCCTTGTAATGTCATGGATGCTGTTACCACTAAATGATCAGTGTTGGGCATCTTACATTAAAAAAGTAATTATAGTTACAAATTACTTTTTCCAAAATGTAATTGAGTTAGTAGCTCAGTTACCAGACTGTAAAAGTAATAAGTTACTCAGCAAAGCAACTGTGGCATTATTTCTATGTTCTGTAACACAGTTATGTTTTACATCTGTAATGTTAAATATTTTTATAACTGAATGACGGAAAAAAAACATACAGTATTTTAGAACATTAAATATTCCAACTATTACAGTAAGATTGAAGCAATATGCAGAAATATAAACATATACAAAAATTAAATCCTAAACATACAAAATCATACACTTTTATTAAAGTGCAAAACTAAGACAGACAAATGTGGGTGTTATGATCCCCCAGTCTAGGGTAAAGGGGTAAGCAACGTGACAGTCACAAAAATTGAGGAGACAGGTCTTTTAATGGGCAAAATGTTTTTTTATTTGCTCAAGGTAGTGTATAATAGAAAAAAAAAATTGGGGGGGGAAAGAAGGGAAGTGTGGGTTGACCAAATAAATGAAATAAATAAAACAAGGCCTAACTAAACTACTAATCTTACAAAAAAAAGGAAATAAAAATCCTAACTTACTGTATCTACAAAAGGGCTTTCAAAAACCAGTACAAGGGGGTACTACCCACTCTTATCTAGTGTTTCTAGACATCAAGGTTCTACGTTTGCAGATTTAGTGGGTACCCCATCTTACCTGGTCCACAACCTTCCCACCACATACCTGACAGCCAGCTTAAAAAGACTTCCACTCAAACATACGGATTTACAAGTAGAGCAGGAAAAAACAAGCTTTGGGCTACAAGGCTGGGCCAGAACAAAAGGCTGCAGCTTCCATCAGGTATAGGCTATTTAAAGGCAGGCTCCACAGCTGATTGGGCAATCAGGAACACAGCAGCCAATCACTGGCAGAAATAGAAGGTCCACATCAGAGTGTATCAGGCAACTTGAAACTAGAAAAGACAACAGTTATAGAAAACTGCCAGGAAAAGTGCTTTGCACGTAACAGTGCGTAAAAAGAAACAAAGGAAAATCTGTCAGTTAAATTTAGCCAATCTCTGTGTCTGTAATGTTGCACAGTATACAGACTACTATCCAATCGATTTTAGTAAAACATTTTAAGATTAATTTTCTGTCACCTGGTCACATGACCTGGAAGATATTGTTGCAGATATTAAATAAAAATATAATATTTGGCTATTGATAGTCAAAGAATGCTTATGGCAGTATATAAAATTAATAATTAATGTAAAATTATTTTTATTCGTGGCACCACCTTTATCAGGAATTATTTTAATAGCCACATTTATCAGTCTCATAATTCTGAAGGAATAAATTCCTAACGTCAATTGGTCATACACCTTGCATTATGTGTATGTGTGTTGAACAAGAAATGACAACTGTTACTTTCCAAACACAATATTTATTTACACAAAAGAAAAACATTTAAACACTCAAACTAGTAATAAGAGAAGCACTACTGATTAAAATAAATGTATAGTTAAAATAAAGGAACACAGAATATGAATGTGATAAAATGAGAAACCCTGAATTCTGATTCATGCTTCTGCGTGCAGATCAGACCCAGGATTCGATTTGCAGATGCTGGAGGGGAAAGATGAATTAGTTTCACTGATTACAAGAGAAAATAAAAAAAATTCTTTTGATAAAGAGATTTTTGTTAAAAATTATCTGGATAAGAGTAGTTTCATCTTTGGAAGATTACTTCTATTCATGAATTGGTCACCGAAGTAAACAATTCAATTCCAGTATTTGATATAAAAAGCTAGTTCAAATACGGTTAATAAGATAAGTTTCTGGTCTTAAACAATCTATTTAAACCAAATTCTGTGATTAGCAACCTTTGTTCTGAAGTGTCGGCCTGGACGAACACGTGAGCTTGTTGGCTTTCAGGTAGCCCTCTGCAATACAGGTGGGGCGCTTAGAGTGACTCAAACACATTTATTAAACATTAAACAACAAGAAAAACTCCTGTCTGATTTAGTAGCTCAAGTAACAGAATTTAAAAACGACTCTTTGTTGGGAAAAAGTATTTTAAGAACACTGATTAAAGTTTTAGGCTGAAAGGCCTCTATTACCCAAAGATAGCAGATGAAACAATTCAACACCACAAAAAGGGAAAAACCTTGAAAATTAGTTATCCTAACTAATTTGCCGCTGCCCAAAAAGACCTTTGAACGATTCAGTCTCCGAGTTGCTGCACAGCGATGAGGGCTTTAGGGGATAAGGCAACGTTAGCCTAGCGGCTAACAATGGCTCCGAACTGGTTAGCAGCAGTGAGAGGTTCCTGGCCTGCTACTACGTCCAGCTGCGTCAGGCTTTGGCTGCGTGACGATCGGCCCCCGGCATCCACTTTTTACAATACCTCTTTGGCAGCTTTCCAGCACAGCAATTACTGTCGGCTCAGTGGCTGTGTGAATGTGGCTGATGCTAGGTCCGGCCTCGGCCCACGTGGCTCAGCTCTCAGCTGATTCGAACACCCACTGCAGGCGGGGTTCAGCCCAGTCTCTCTGCGCCCTGAAACTGAGGGAAGCTTCCGTCTGGCTTTTGAGGATAAAACAATGACTTTGTTTAGCAGTGTTTAGGATTCACCTGGTGTCGTCAGTCTTTGAGCTCCCTGGAGGTAGTTCCTCTATGGCCTTGTGTCTTCCTCCGCCAGCTAGTTTCTCTGAAACTAGCTGGCCAAATGCCCGTCATGAAAGAGGGCGAGCTGAAGGAAGTGGGCTGTATTTATACGGCAGGTTAGCGCCACCTAATGGCTGTTTGTGACCCAACAATATTGAAGGAACACCTGAAATATTACTGTAAAATATGAATATAAAATATGAATATGAAATATATGTATTCAGATACCCCTCCCTGGGCTGCAACCTTATCGTGGTGGAGGGGTTTGAGTGTCCCAATGATCTTAGGAGCTAAGTTGTCGGGGGCTCTAAGGTCGGGCACGTTGGCGAGTGCCTGGTGGCCAGGCCTTTACCCATGGGGCCTGGCCGTGCTCAGCCCAAAGAGCCAACATGGGACCCCTTCCCATGAGCTCAACACCTGTGGGAGGGGCCATAGGGGTCAGGTGCAGTGTAAAATGGGCGGTGGCCAAAGGCGGGGACCTTGGCGGTCCGATCCTCGGCTGCAGAAGCTGGTTCTTGGGACGGGGAACATCACCTCTCTGGTGGGGAAGGAGCCGGAGCTGGTGTGCGAGATCAAGAGGTTCCGACTGGACATCGTCGGTCTTGCCTCGGCGCACAGCTCTGGCCCTGGAACCCGTCACCTTGAGAGGGGTTGGACCCTTTCCCATTCTGCAGTTGCTCCCGTTGAAAGGCGGCGAGCTGGGATTGGCATACTTGTTGTCATGGATTGTCCATAACAAACACCATGTTCAAGCATAAGGGTGTTTATGTGTGCACTTGGCACCAGGACACCCTAGACTGCAGCTCGATGATCGACTTGGTAGTCGTTTCATCTGATCTGCGGCCGCATGTTTTGGACACTTGGGTGAAGAGAGGGGCAGAGCTATCCACCAAGCACTACCTGGTGGTGAGTCAGCTCCGGTGGTGGGGGAGGATGCAGGACAGGCCTGGCAGGCCCAAACGCGTCGTGAGGGTCTACTGGGAACATCTGGCAGAGTCCCCTGTCAGAAGGAGTTTCAACTCTCACCTCCGGCAGAACTTCGAACACATCCCAGGGGAGGCAGGGGACATTGACTCCGAGTCCATTGTCAAAGCGGCTGACCATAGTTGTGGCCGCAAGGTGGTCAGTGCCTGTCGCAGTGGCAACCCTGGAACCCGCTGGTGGACACCGGCAGTGAGGCAAAAACTCGGGCGTGGGAGGAGTTTGGAGAGACCATGGAGAACGACTTCCATGTGGCTTTTGAAGCGATTCTGATCCAACATCCGGTGTATGAGGGGGGGGGGGTAAGCGGTCTGCCACCAACACTGTTTACAGTGGGGGTGGTGTACTGCTGACCTCGACACGGGACGTTTTGGATCGGTGGATGGAATACTTCGAAGACCTCCTTAATCCCACCGACACGCCTTCCTGTTTGGAAGCAGAGTCTAGGGACTTTGGGACGGGCTCTCCAATCTCCGGTGCTGAGGTCACTGAGGTTGTCAAAAAGCTCCTTGGTGGCAAGGCTCCAGGGGTGGATGAGTTCCTTAAGGCTCTGGATGTTGTAGGGCTGTGTTGGTTAACGCGGCTCTGCAATATTGTGTGGACATCGGGGGCAGTTCCCTTGGATTGGCAGACTGGGGTGGTGGTCCCCCTCTTTAAAAAGGGGGACCACAGAGTGTGTTCCAACTATAGATCACACTTCTGAGCCTCCCTGGTAAGGTCTATTCAGGGGTTCTGGAGAGGAGGGTCCAACGGATAGTCGAACCTCGGATCAAGGAGGAACAATGCGGTTTTCGTCCTGGCCGTGGATCACTGGACCAGCTCTATACCCTCAGTACGGTCCTAGAGGGTACTCCGGGAGTATTGGGTACCGGCCCTTTGATAAGGGCTGTTAGGTCCCTGTATGACCGGTGTAAGAGTTTGGTTTGCATTGCCGGCAGTAAGTCGGACTCCTTTCCGGTGAGAGTTGGTCTCTGCCAAGGTTGCCCTTTGTCACCGATCCTGTTCATAACATTTATGGAAAGGATTTCTAGTCGCAGCCAAGGTGTTCATTAGGGGGTCCATTTTGGTGACCTCAGGATCGGGTCGCTGCTTTTTGCAGATGATGTGGTCCTGTTGGCTTCATCCGAACGTGATCTATGGCTTTCGCTGGAGCGGTTCGCAGCTATCTGGGAGTCTTGTTCACGAATGAGGGAAAAATGGAGCGGAAGATCGATAGGCGGATTGGTAAGGCATCTGCAGTTATGCGGGCGCTGTACCGGTCTGTCGTGGTAAAGAGAGAGCTGAGCCAAAAGGCAAAGCTCTCGATTTACCAGCCGATCTATGTTCCTAACCTCATCTATGGTCACGAACTTTGGGTGGTGACCGAAAGAACAAGATCACGACAGGCGGCTGAAATGAGTTTCCTCCGCAGAGTGGCCGGGCTCTCCCTTAGAGATAGGGTGAGGAGCTCGGTCATCCGGAGGGGGCTCAGAGTAGAGTCGTTGCTCCTCCACATCGAGAGGAGCAATTTGAGGTGGCTCGGCCATCTGGTGACGATGCCTCCTGGACGCCTCCCTGGTGAGGTGTTCTGGGCATGTCCCACTGGGAGGAGGCCCAGAAAAGACGCAGGACTCGCTGGAGGGACTATGTTCTCTGACTGGCCTGGGAACGCCAGATAAGCGGAAGAAGATGGATGGATGGATGGATGTATTCAGATGTCAAATAAATTGTTGTTTCTTGTTCTTTAGATGTAGTGAGACATTTCAAGACTGACTGATGTCAGGTGGTCACATGAAGTGGAAGCTAAAGAAAATATTTAAGAAATATTGCATGTTATTTTTTATTTTAATTTCAATTATTTTTTAATAAATCGGTGCGTCAGGTTGCTGTTCTGTTAAGCAAAAATGTATCAATATTTTGGAGATTACTCTGTTGGTAGATCTTACAGATATTGATTTATGTTTCAGGATGAATGGAAGTTTATCGAAACTAATGTCCATCGAATATCCAGCTAAAACCTAACTTCACTGCGGCCTTACAGAATACAGACAGCGAGAGCAATCAGGATCTACGCCCACACCGCCGTCATAGCCGACACCTGCTCCCTCTCCCTGCAGCTGATGTGTGGAAAGCTGACACCGTTGCTCGTCATTCAGCCATACTGTAGTAACGTGTCACTTTACATCTCCAGTACTTGTAACAGCATTGCAAAGATAGGAAAAGTAATTCATTAGATTACTCCGTTACCTAAAAAATAACGCTATTAGTGATGCTGTCATACTTAAACACTGTTACTCCCAACACTGTAAATGACACAGCAGCGCTCACTTCATGTTTAATTGTTATAGGAGGATTCTTAAATCCATGTTAATCCACAGCAGAGCATTAAAAGAGAGTCCTTAAAAATGCTACAATGAAACTTATGCAATCAATACGGTTTTGTTTTATTTACCAAAAAAACCATTAGCATAAAACAGAAACTATATTTATGTCTTTACAAAATTAGTTGATGTTTCTCAAAATTGATGCCCTGATTCCAGCCTCCTTGCAAAGCTCCTCCAATTCTTATATGGATCTTGTTGGTTCACATTTTTCCATTACACTTTTTCCTTCCACTCAGCTTTATATATTATATAATATATTTCACTCTATATGCAATGGATGTATATAATATCAGTTCTGTTTTATGGATTGAGCAAAGGTTGTTAGAGTACCCAATGATCTGAAACAGAAAGTTGCTGGTAGCAAGTATTACTACTCTTCAAGTAAGAATAGTACTACTTCAGCATACATTTACTCAAGTGAAATTACAAAGTTGCCATCCAAAAAAAATGCTCAAGTCAGAGTAATGAAGTATTTGGTAAAAAGGCTACTGAGTACCGATTAAAGTATTTTTATAAAGATGTCATCAGACAGACAAAATATAAAGTTAATGACAAATTATGTTATTTTGAAGACTCATTGTGTGCCTGGATCTGGTGTACTTTTAGTCAAAATATGTTTGTTGGTCATTCAGTGAATTTCCTCTTGGTGGGTAGCATATCTACATATTTTAATTAAGTAACAAATAGCAATACTTCATAATAATATTGCTCAAGTAAAAGTTAGTATGGCATATTAAAACTCAAGTAAATGTAGTATTGAATAGAATAGATTTTGATTATAATTAAATTGCCTGAGTAATTATAACTAGTTACTGCCCAGATCTGGAAATAACTGAGAAAAAATAAAGAATGTTTTCTCAATATTTCAAATTTTTTCTGCCTGTATCTGTTTAAGTTACGTCAATGTTTTGTTGCTATTTTTACGATGGTGTGCTGACAGATTAGATAAAAATCATCTAACAGGGTAGCGCTGGTTCACAAAATATACAACTACATTTCTAATGTAACAAAGCAGTCTATTTAAATCGATTCTGTTGTGAAAGCTTTTAATTGTTTTTTTTTTCTTAGAAAGCTACAGTGAATAACCGCCCCTTTGAGATGAAATAGACTGTAAGTAATAGCTCCTCTGGCGTTTAAATTAACAGCTTAAAGAACCATGTTCAAAGCTATGTTGGTTGTACGCTGCAGCACCTGTTCATGTCTCCAGGCTTGTAACGTGCCTCCCGTGAACTTGAGCCATCAAAGTGTCAGCAGCCAGCTCCGAGTTCGGAAATGTGTTTTTCCGGCCAAATTATAGAAAATTCTTGTGTTGATGAGAGGGAGAGGTCCTGAGGCCCTCCAAGCAGCTGAAGTTGACGACATCCGAAAATTACTTTTAAATTCTAAAAATAATTGCCAAAGATACAGAAAACACCTGGCAGCTGACTGCAAGAATGAATTAAGTTAGAATGATTAGAGGCATCACCATGTTTCATATGCCGCTTTAATGCTGATCAAGCAACCACTTTAAATTAGCTGCAGGTGGGATGTCAGTACATGAAACTGCAACGTATTTCAATCAGACAACACACGTAATTCGATCAACATTTGTTTTTAAGTACATATGACTGATTACCATGTAATGTTATGTGGACTTCCTTCTGCACTGCTGCATACGGATTTAATAGATGTATTATATTTATTTTTTAAATCATGTCCTTTCATTGACTCTAAAACAGTTTTTTCCACTGTAAAAAGCCTCATTGTGTTACCAAATTTATCATCCTCTTCAAACAGAATTATTGCCCTGATGCAAATATATTTGGTGGCCCTCTTTGTAGGGTCTAACTCTGGTTTTAGAGTTTTTTCAAAGTTTCCTAAATGTGTTGATAAAACTTTCTCAGCAAGATTCTGGTTTTCTACCTTGAGATTAGATACAATGTCAGTGGTCATAGAGTAGGGCTAAGTGAGAAAAGTTCTAGTAGACTTTAGATGCAGGTCTGTGTGTTTTAGGTCAGGATTAATAATTATGGGCCTATGTGTGTTGGAATCATTACACCCATTTTCAATATTGGAACTTCAGAGTATTTCAATCAGACCTTTAGGATATGCGTTTGTCTCCAAAAGGACCACTTTGTGGGCCATTTCAGGAAACAAGCAAATACAGAACTACCTCCTGTTCGATGTGGGGAAAACCAAAGCTTTCGAGGTGGACTTCCACAGGTGCAGACCCACTATTTTGACCCTGGTAAACATTCAAGGAGTGGTAGTTGACACTTATAAGTACCTGGAACAATAAACTGGTCCCTGGAGCCACAACACAGATGCTCTCTACAGGACGGGTCAGAGCAGACTCTACCAGTTGAGAAGGCTGAGGTCTTTTGAATTCCACGGAGCACTTCTAAAGACCTTTTTGCCTTTGAGGTGGTATCAGCCATCTTTTATGTTGCCCCATATGCCCCATGGATCCAATGGAGATGGTGAAAAACAGAGGACTCTGGCCAAAATAACATCACTGATGGACAGTGTTTCGCACCCCATGGACGAAGATATTGCTGAGCTGTGGAGCTCCCTCAGTGCCAGACTGGTGCATGAAGGAGCGCAATGAAAAGTCCTTCCTTCCTGCAGCTGTTGGACTCCAGAACCAAAACTGCTCAAGCAATCTCAATAATTTTTAAATGAATCTGTAATTTGCACTGCTTAAGAAAGTTAACAATTCTGCTGCAGTTATTTGAAAGTTTGTTTTCCACAGTTTGCATTCTGTTAACTTCTTGGACATAATACTAGGTTTACTTTATAATGCAATGCTAAACCTGCAAATTTTGTAAATTATTTTTGTTTTTAAACTATCCATTCTAATCTGATTGCACCATTTTATTTTTAATATCTGAACATTAATTTGGTTTTTGATTTTTTTTCCTTAATGTACATTTTAGTCTTAATTCTGTTTTCATGCTTTTCTACTTTTTTTTTTAAAATCTAAATGCTTTTATTATCTGCCTCTTTGCAGCTGTTATAGCTGAATTTCCCCAAGAGGGACAATAAAGGAAGATTCTATTCTATTCTATTCTATTCTATTCTATTCTAAACTGGAACGCAGCAATAATCCCTGCCTCTTCCATTGTCAATCTGTTGTTATTCATTGCTGCTTTGAGAGGCTTTTGGCACTGATCAGGTACGTCAGTCACTACCAACATGGTCACAATATGCTGAAGTCTTAGCAGATTCTTTAAAGGAACATTTTTTTTCTTTTATGGAGACACAATGGGTGAGAGGACAGAGCTAGCAGATACAGAACTATGGAGGACAAACCAAATGACACTGATAAGGCTCGTTTCCAGTATCGGAACTTCGGGGTAATTTTACCGAAACATCATGGTATGGTACACCAGGTCGGGCAGACAGGCTCATTTTCGGGGCCACTTCAGGAACCAATGGAGTACCACTCTGGGGGTATTTAATCGGAAATGGCCTTGTTAACTCGTTTGGAAGGACCTGTGGTCATGTTGGTTTGATTTATAATTCACAGGGAAACAAACAGCAGAATAACCCATCAGCCAAAAGATCCAGTAGGATTACCTTGAAGTTATGATGGCTGAAACACGCATATAGTTGGTTAGGCAAGATTGTTGCCTACCGCTAAGGAGGCAACAGCAGCGGTACCCGATAATGGGGAGTAGGGGTGCTCAAGTGACCTGTTGACAATGTTTCCTACTTCCTTCAGATTAAGGACATTTAAATTGGAAACACTCTTGTTGTGTCAAAACTTTACATAAGTACACAACAATAGCTGGGACATAAATTATTGATATAAGAGAACTTGTCTAATGGACACGGGCCTATTGTGGTAAGATGTTTGTGCCTGGAAGCAATAAGAGACCTGTTTTTTCTGCTTTCACAGATAAAAATAAGCAAAAATCACTTAGATTTGGTTTTGGCTTAAGGTATTTCGCTACCAGTTTAAGCGTTTAATGCTATCAGAGTAAAGAGCATATACTAATTAAATTTGCCTGCAGAATTCTCCTTCCACTTTATAAACTTTCAGTTTAGCCCTGAAAGACATAAAAGCTTTTGATGATACAACATATGGAAAACTTTAAGAAGTATAAATACTGTACAGTATATCAGATATATATATAAATATATATATATATATATATATATATATATATATATATATATATATAAACTAGAAAAATCCAATAATATATTTGGATTCAAATCACTGTAACTAAATTAAAAAACACAGAACATCTATTCTTCTAGTCAATTTATATTTTCATGATTCTTCAGAACTTTGTTTTTAATCACTGGATTTCTGAAAATGTCAAGACATGAGGCAAGGAAGATCTTCTGTAGACCTTAGCATGTATTTACCACCTGTTCAAGTCAGCCACAGATCCTAGCAATGGAGATCAGTTCAGTCAACACATTGCAGGTATTTGGCAGCTTTATCAAGCAGCAGAAAATCATCTCATTGTTCTGCGACCATGTCCTGCCATTACTCTTTATCAGAGCTGAACAGGAGTCAGCCAACCAGCGGTGACTAATAATGAAATACTGTATTCCGCCGTCCCTCTGCTTACCCACTCAGGTATCTCATTAGCTGTCCGTCTGTCGGGTATTCAGAGCAGGTGGGCAGCCTTGCTACAGATGGTGACTGACATGTCCTTTTTATCTACGGCTCTTTTATTTAATGCACCTCCACCTCACACGGAGAGCTGGAGGAAAAAAAAAACACAGACTGAGAGTCATTCACTTATCTCAGCTGCACTGCTGACATTTCACAAAAACATTTTCTCTTTTTCGCAGCGCGGGGGTTGAGCAGGAGAATTTTTAAACATAGATTTTTAGCTCGGATAAAGGACATGCCTGCGAACATTAAATGTGTCACATATCAAAGAGAAATGTACCAAAACTACTTAATGCTGCTTGTTGAAGCCTCATACTTTCCCAGCCGACTGACTTCACAGTTGGCACACATGTTACATGTTGAAGTCATTTATGATAATGTCTTCAAGTCAGGGGACAGCTGTGGACCAGCAGCTCAGTCACGCTCAGCAGGACTCTAACATGGACAACTGATATGTGCGCCCACAAATTCACATTCATCTTTTCATGAATATCATTGTGGAAAAAAATGTGTGCATACTTTTCTAAATAAGCGTGCTCTTTGTCATAATAAGCAGATGAATGAAATTGAACAGGCTCCCCTATTTTTTCTCAATTTCTCTGATTGAAACAATCATTAACATATTGGACAGAAAAGCAGCAATCATATCAAACAATATTTCCCAAAAATGTTACTTTTAATATCTGCAAATTGTTTCCTCATCTCTCTTGAAAATGTTGCTTTTCCAAGACGCCTCTGTTAGGCAGTTTAAGATATCTGGGTCATAAAAGAAGTGATGTCTCAAACTAAATAATGTCTTTGAGAGGGGACATTTGTCAATTTTTAATTAGAAAAATCAACTGTTGCTGTGTTGTATTGAACTGATTTGGTAAATTTATTCAACCCAATGCTATAAATATGAGTTGGATAATAAAATGCAAGCCAATTTTAAGGTCAGTCTCTTTAAGGTCAATATGCAAAGCCTGCTGTCTGTGGTTTTGTCTTGCAACCGTAGTACTCTGGATATTACACCATTTGCATTCTCTTCTTCTATATAAATTCTTCTATATAAATTCCTGATAATTATAGCAAAATTGCGTGTGGCGCAAGTGGGATGTCCTTAATTTGCGTGTTATTTTCTAAGATTGCGTGAGCAATTCTTAACAGGCGCAAGGTATAGTATTCAAATGAGTAGTTTGCGGATGCTGACCTGCGCTATGGCTTGAGAGATTAGGAATACGCGCATGGTTTCATGGTGCGTCTCTGGCAAAAAACAAAAAAAAGGGGAAAAAAACGGGGGAGAGATGACATACGTATCAATTCTATGGCTGTTACAGAATTAACTACCATTAGGCTAGGATGTTGTGAATTGTGTTTTTCATTTGTCAGTAATAAATGTAATGCATGTGGTGCTCTCTGCTCCATGTACAAAGCTTATTTCCACATCTCCACAACAAGGTCACTAAGATGTCCGTATTCTAATGTTGATGAAATGCATCACAATTTATCATGACCTCTATTGAATGTCAAGTTGCAGTAGGAAAAAGTTTAATCTTGAAAATATATAATTTGAAATGTCTGAGTTACATTTTTAAACTGTCATATACAATACCAATTATCATTGTGGTATTGCACATGATTACTACATTTTATTAATTGGACCCCAGGATGGTTAACCACTACAGGGGAAACTAATGAGGAACCATGAGGATCATAACTCACAGTGAGCTCCGGCGGTCTTCACCAGGTAGCTCCCAATGTCTGTTTTGTTTAAATTAGTCTCATTATGGAGTTATAAAAAAGTATTTTTTTATGTATGTGTTACGATTGGTGACATGTCTTTAAACAGTGGTGATTTTAAGTCAGTGTTCATAAAAATAAAGGTTTTCTGTGACGGAATATCTTATCTGTACTTCCTCACAAAGTAATTTAAGCAAGCTTTTACACACCATATAATACAGACAGGTTTAAAATCAAGGCTGCAGCTCAACAACGTCCAAGCGAGGATTTATTATTGAAAGACAATGAAAAAAAAAACGTTGAGTAACGGGCAACCCAAGAATCACCATTTAAACATGCAAAATATGCTTGTATTCAAATATGTCTTCAGTAAGGCACAGTAAGGTCTTTTGAGCATTCACAGTGACGTTTACAGGGTGGTCACATTGTAGCAGGTAGTAACCTGAACCCATTCCAGACACTTCTCTTTGACCTCTTTCCCCCTGCCGCTCTGTAATTACTTTGACCTCCAGTGATTGACCGACTCTGCCACCAACACTTCAAAAAAGGAGCATCTCTCACATGTTCACCCAGAAGATAAATGCAGCTGTTAGTGTCACATCTGCAAACAACACCTTTCAGGAGGTAAGAGTACGGTTTCCATTGAACTCAGTGTGCATTTTCCACCTCTTCAGCAGTGATAAAGGGCTTTTTTTTTATTATCTATAATTTAAAAGCTTAGAGAAAAGTGGGGCTGACTTGATCAATTGACAAATGTGATTCCTAATTTGTAAATAGGTCTGAAAGTACAACAAGACATTAAATTAAATTATATCTTTGGTGTACAACATATGTATATCTGTAGGGATTAGGATGCTGAAGCTCACAGAAAACTGCTTGAAAAGTTTGAGGAAAATGTGAGTTACTCGTTATAAACGCTGTCATTTTTTCAACAAATACATTGCAATTTCATGTTTTGGATTTTTAGAGTCTATATGTAATGCAAAATGCTATATTTGTATCCACTAAATCAACAAAGTAAAAAATAATTTCATATAAATAAAACATTTTTTTCCCTTCAATATCACAAGTTGCAAATTATGCAAAGGTCTCTTAAGGTTCTTTACTACTAGTTTTCCTTTCATTTTAAGTCTCTAATGCCAATAAAATAGCTAACTTCTAATTTAAATCTTCCAAATTACATTATGAAATGGTATGATTTCATTTGAAAGTGGGTAGAGATAAAGTGGATAATCCTTTTCTAAGCTAGGCGTGGGATGTAGTAAAAAAAAAAACTCATTGTGTGTACTCTTTACTTCTGTCTACTTTTATTTGAAACTGTTCCTGTGACAGTTGCGTTTACAGTGGTTTACCTTGTGAAATCCATTTTACAGTGTTTAGCCAGTCTGAATAGAAACTGAATGTTTTAATTATCTATAATCATATCATTACGAAAATGTTTGCGTTGTCAGCAGAGATTCAGGTTGTGTGTATATGCACAAATGATTTGTCAAAAATGCTACATGCTCTTTTCTGGATCAATTTCAAAACACAAGAACCGACTTAGTGCATGCAATTTACTCCCACAGAACGTTTGCTTTAGTCTTAATTGGAACAATGTAGAGACTTTTAACCCTTTAGGCCAGCTGCCTGTAAACTCAAACAATCCAAGTAGTGTGAAGTTTACATTATGTCAATGTAAAATAAAATAATGTGACATATCTGTCTTTACTACATGCAGCAGAAACTGAAATAATTCACATCATTTTCAGCTTTAAGAGGTGTCTGGTTTCAGGCAGAAATTTGACCACAAGTGACACCATGGTTGTGAAAACTGTGTTGATCTGTGATTTTAACTGTTTTTCTTATTTCATTTTTTGAACCAAGATCCCTCTGGTGGTGTTGTCTACAATCAAACACAACTGGGTGTGTTTCAACTGGATTACAATCCTGACCACACACACACACACACACACACACACACCAAAAACCTGTTCTGGGAAAGATAAAATAGGCATTTCTAGTTTGTTAGGGTTGCACTTCTGTCAGGCCAATGCCTTTCTAGGATAGCTTTTACAAACTCCAAAAATTGTGGTTTATACCTAATTTAAGTGGAATTTAAATGACTTGTCTTTGTCTATAATGTTAATCCTGGTGGATAATAAATTCACATTAAAAATTATCTTGTGTACAGTTTTAGATTCTATTTTTATTTTCCAGAGGTCGTTGGAGTTGGAGAATAGTAGTGGGCAATATAAAAAGGTTTAAGGTAGAAATGATAAAAATTTAGCCAAAGGTAGAGATTATGACCATACTGCTCTAGGGTGATTAACATTTTTTGTTTTTCCATTTAACCATTTCCATTTTAAAAAAAACTGTTGAAATTGAAGCATTTTTAATTCAATTATGGACAGGATTTCTGTTGTGCGATACAAATTTTATGAATATGTAACCAGGAAAGCAGACAATTTTGAACTTTATTTTTATGACATTTAGCTTGTTTTGGATTTAAAATATTTTCATCGTTATGTTGTTAGAATTTTTGTGTTGCATTATTTTGGAAAAAGAATAAATTATCTTTCAATGGCATTCTTAAACGTTTTTGAAGTTGTTGTTCTGCTGCAATGTATCTGGAAAGTGATAATGCTCATAAACAGTCATTTTGACAAATAAGTTTAAAAAAGAATGTATTACAATACATATTGTTAAGCACATGCCTTACACTATATCACAATATAGAACTGAGGCCATATTCAGTCCTGTTGGAGATGCTTAATACTTTGCAGTTCTGATCATTTGGATCTAACTGAAATATCAAACAACACAACATTATTCGTTAAAGATGTTGTACAGGTGTTGCTACAGATGTTGGAAAGGGAAAAAACAAAAATGTACTTTTTGTTGCCTGGATTGCTAATAATCAGGTTAAGTTTAAAATTTGATTTAACAGTTGTTCCACTTATCATCTATTTCTGTAAAATATGTGTTATTTCATTTTCTCTTATTACAAGGCTGACTGCATTATTATAACTCTAACAGCTGAAAACAAAGTGTGCAGGGAAATATAACACAGACAGTCGTTTATTGGAACTTTGAGTCACACACTGTGATATTTTATGGTATGCTTTTGTTTCTTTGACAGTTAATTTGTAAAGAATGAACTCTTTATTTCCAAATAGCATCTGTAGCTCTGAGAGGCATCAACAGTGTTACTGTGGGACAGTTTCAAGGCGACCCACCTGGTAAGAATGATTCAGGAACACAACTGTAAATCAAGGGAGGATATGGAAGTGCTATGGAAGTGAGCAAGATCAAATTAATTTTTCCAGGCAGTTAGAGAGATCATCTTAAAACACTTTTTTTGTTGGGTTTTTTACTTTCTCTGTGGAAACGCCTGTTTGTCTGCATGGATTACAGGATTTTATTCTACTTTCCTAAAGAACAACAACTGGATCAAATAACAAATATGCCTGATGGACAAATTGGATAAATGCTACTGCTAATGTGGGTTATCCATTTATCAAGCTGCCTATGTGATCTTATAACAGCATTGTGTGGTTAATTAATTTATCTGTAGCATCTCAGAATGTTCAGTAAAAGGGTGCAAACAACACCCACGGCTTTTTTATATACTGTGCTGGAAAGATTTGCTTACTGGACTCAGCTAGTTGTTTTCGGCTCTGTCTAAAGCCTGGAGATTTAGCAACTGAAATAGGCTTCATTAACTCAGTTTTTACAAAAGAAATACAATAAACCAAACATCGAAGACCTTAATATAACAGAGTTTCATTGTGGTATTTTGTGCTTTTCAAATTCACTGTTAGAATAGAGTTTAAGATGAAGCTCAGCACTGTTTATCTCAGTCCGAGCTGCTGCGGCTCTGCACAAGAGGAGTGGAGTATGGGTGGAGGGGTGCAGGAGGTGGGATTCTAGAAAAAGGAGCCATTTTACTTCGTGGTCCAACATTAACTACAGGATACAAGTTAAATTATAGGACAAATTAATACTTTATAACACCAACGGTAACATTTTAGCATGTACAGTACATGTCTATCCCAGAAGTTGAAAGCTGTAAAATAGCATGATATAGAAATAGTCCCTTTAAATATTTAAATCTTATGAATTTTAGTTATGTCAACATGACTTCTATTACAAAAAAATAACATACTAATATTAGTTAACCTTGTCGCTAAGGATATCAGTGACTAAGTCATATTCACATTATCAAACTTTGAAAAAAATCTTTGTTGGGTTTGATTCTGTTACCAAATACAAGAGCCGATTACAGGGTTAAATACTGTAGACCTGTAGCCGACAGCACCATTCCTGTTTCATCCAATTAAGTTTGTCAGCTTTTTGGCTGTTGGTACTTATTAGCTTTGCATCCTATTAGAACTAAAATGAAAACTAAAATACCATGAAAAACAACATATTGGCCTCTTTGACCAACCAATATGAACTTCTACCAAAGAAAACATTACAAGAGTTATCAATTCAGGTCAGAAATGAACTGCTTTAAACTATTTAATAGAGCATCACTTAGAACATCTCGAATTGTCCATTTAAAGTTGCACTTCTTATAACCCTCTGATTCTGTTTTGATTATGTCAAGTTCATCGCTATTAGGATTATGGGAAACCTTTAGCCAGAACTGTTATGACAAAAAGGAACTTGAAAAGGTAAACAGCAATCCCACAAATACATTAAAAAAAAAAATAATTAGAAGCACACATTAGCATGTAAATATTGCTTATGATCTAATGACATTGTGTTTCCCCAAAATAGCACATATTAAGAATTTTTTTTAGAAACTGAAATTTGCAACAGAAAAGGGAAAAGATGTTAAAACATAAGGTACTCATCAGGTAAATGCATTCATGGTTGGAAGTAAGCCATTATTCTTGACTCAACCATTTACTTTTAGAAGATTGATCTGATACCAAAGCCTTCATATTACAATTACATTTTCCCTCTAAGTCTTTCTTGATAAAAAAATGATTTATTGTCCCTCTTCACCCCAGGGAATCAGTAACAGATGTAAGAAACACAACTGCTGGCTCAACAACACAATGTGTTCAAGAAAAGGGGATAAATGAGAACATAAGCGGTCTTAAAACCTCGTTTCCATTCAGAGTCCCTGGTGACTCGAGTAAAATGTGTGAGACAGCCGGCACTGTGTGATCTGAAGCAGTTTCAATAGACGCACACTACCAGACGGTCAGTGCACTTGCCTTGAGAAGGGAAATTCAGAAAAAGAGCCAGGTCACGTTAATGGGACGTATGGAAAAATAAGCCCGATTGTAAAGGCCTGACCTAGCATTTAGATGAGTTAGCGCCCACATCTTACTTTCATTATTCAGCATAACACCTAAAAGAGAATGCAAATGGTGTAATGTTCACAGGAAGGGGTTGCATTATTTTCATTTCATTACAGTGTAGAGGATAACTGGCTATTAGGCAGTAATTATTGGTTATAGGTTTTGAGGGATGAGCTGAATGTGGAGAAGAGTTCAGATTAATTTGGAAAAAGCTGTGTGATAGCAGTGAAATTCACTGTAACGTCTTTTGAACAATTCTTTTTTTGTCTCTCTTAAGGCGTGCATGTCAAGTCCCGACTCCCATCTGGTTTGGTTTGAAGTCTGTGTCTAAATTTTAGGATGCATTCAGCTGAGCTGATCTGCAGTTTTATATAAAAGTATTCACTTAGGGATGCAATGATACCACTTTTTTCAAACTGATACAATACCGATACTTAGATCTGAGTTCTTGCCAATACCAGTAAAAGCACACTGCAAGTAATTAACCAGTACCAATGCGGATAATTCTACCACGCAAAAAACGCAACGAATTGGAAGACAGGTTTTATTTTTTTAATCCGTTTGTTACAACAAATGTTGGTGTGCTGTGATACTATTGCAGAGTTTCCACATTTTAAATATCGGTTCATGGCATCAGTTGACTAACCAATACCAGTACGAGTACATTAGAACAGTATCGGTATGGGTGCACCCTTATATTCACCTCCTTAGATGTTATTCCCTTTTTATTGCTTTTACAAATTAGCCATAATTACCAAATGTGGCTTTTGTCACTAATGCATTTACAAAAAAAACAACCTTTAATGTCAAATGAAAAGGAGATTTCTACAAAAAAATGAAAGTTACATAAAAATCTTAACACAGAATGGGTTGTTGTTTAAATATTCACCCCTTTCAGGTCAACCTTTGGCTGCAATCACAGCATGGAGTCAAATAGATCACCTGCACATTCAGACACTGCAATTTTACTCAATTTGTCCTTACAAAAATGTTCATACTCCATCATTTTGCATGGGGATGACTGGGCCACTCCAGAACATCACATAATCCATGTTGTGTACAAAAATATCAACAAGTCATACCAAATCAGAGAGGCAGCAAGTGAACTTCAGCTTTGGAACTCTGCAAAAATGTCCTTGTGCAAAGACTGTGTGTCAGACATTAAGGGAAGGGCTGCTGAAAAATTTGAATTCTCCTAGTTACCACTGTTGTGAAGCAAGGGAGAGTATTCAGATGCTCTTAAATATTGGCCACTGATTAAACAAATTCCTGATCATCAGGGACTGGGTTAGGTTTAGCACCATATATTAGGGGATTCTGAGTAAATAGAGTATAAAATAAAAGTTCAGGAGCTTTTGTTTTCCAAAACCAAAAATAAGATATGTTACTTTTTTCATTCCAAAATACTTACATATAACCAACAAAAAAATTCTAAAGAAAGTAAGAGTTAGGGGAAAAAAACGGTAAGATACCAGCTATTTCTAAAACTTGGCAGCTTTGTAGGTTGTTGCTTTCCATCCATCCATCCACCAATTGAATGTGGCCACAATATATTCAGTAGTGCTTTTACTTTGAGTTTCCTTTGGACATTCTTACTTATGTACTTTGATGTCATCCTTCTAAGTTACCCTTATGTGTTAGTCCTTCCTTTGTATTCAAGGCTTCATATATAGACATACTGTTATTTAAATGAAAATGCAGTATGTCAGAAGTTCTCCTGTCACATTTATGCATAGGGGAGTAAAAGCTACTTTAAAACAAATTCACATCAGCATATAATTAAAAGAACCTTAATAATCTAATTAATTATGTATTGTTGCATAACAAGACCAAAGATGCTACTTTGATACACAATACCCAGATGACTCCCTGTGGCTCCAGCCTGCAAACTGGAAAACGGGACTCCAGCTATCACCACTGTCATCTCTCAGCTCTTATCAGTCAGCCATGTCCCGAAGGCAAAACAATTTCATTCTGAATCCAAGGCACGCTACTATATGTTTACCACATCCAACATGCAAACATCACTCATACCCACCAGCTGACGTTTTTTGCTATGTAGGTGTTGCTTTTTGTATTTTTTAAATCTAGCTGACTTACAGAATGGAGTAGGACCATTTGTCCCTTAGTAGGGAGGTACAGGTGTATCAGCTGAAAGTGACTGGTAATATGAAAGAATACAGATACACATTAAATGGGCAGGAATAAGTTACAGTACGACTACACAGTAATGCCAAATGTACGTACAACATAAGCAAAACCTATTCATTTATGATTTAAGTTATTCATATTCAAATAGCTACTTTGGGTGTTTACGATAGGATTTTATGCAGTAGAAAGAATAGTGTTTTATAAGATTTGCCATATCTGAAAACAATGACATGTATGTATATTCTTGTATGATCTATGCAAATTAAACTGCGGGTCTTGTTCAGTATGCTTTTACAGGTTTTAGTCATCAGACTGAAATTTTTGTCAGTTTTCCTTTGAAAAGCACATTACGCTCAGCTAGACTGAATGGAGACTAGAGTCTCAACTTACATCAGCTTTCAAGATTTACCAAAGATTCTTCCTTGAATTTCATTCTTAAGCCATGCCTGGGCACCTGAAAATGCTTTGAACTAGAGTAGTCTTGTGAAGCGGAGAGCAGGTTTTCTTCCAGGATTGGGATTTGTTTAGCTCATTCCGGTATTTTGATTAACCAAGCTTCCCTGTCCCTGCAAAAGAAAAGCATCCCAAAGCAAAATGGACTGAATCTGGCATGTTTAGGATGATATGAAGTGTGGATTTTTCTACAACAATTAGTCTGACGAGAGCAACTTCCTCCTCATAATTGCTAACTAAAACGGAAAACTTCAAAATGAATTTCCTGTGGCTTCCTCTCGTAACTGAGACAGCTCTCTTCTTGCCAAGCTTCTAGATTTGTGGAGTACAGAGCTAACTGTGGCAACAGATTTTTCCACCTGAGCTATAGACCCTAGCAGCTCCTCAAAATTTATCATGTGCTCATCGTCTGTTTCTCTAATGTATCCCCTTCTTATCTTTCATTTAAAGGGGCCAGCCATGTGTTAGTTGGTTTCCAGTTTTAACGTGCCAAATGATCAGGAGACAGATTTTTTTTTAAAAAGGTTGGGATGTTTAACCTAACCCTTCTTAAAGCTGCTGGCCGGGTTGTTTGAGGGAGAGGGAGATTTTTTAAAATTTATTAAATCCAACGTACAATCCCCACTCCCTAAACATGAGATAGCTTCATTCTCAGTGTTATGAAGGCTTGAAAATACACATAAATGGATTGTGGTGTTTTTTCTTCGTTTTAAATGAGTGGAAAGAATAACTAATACAGCATCACAGAGAGTGAACTTGCAGCTGTCTTGCAGACAAGTGGAACTGATTAAATCCTTTGTGTTGCTCTGTGGTAATGCACCTGTGCTCTGCCTTGAGAAGTATAAATGAACAACTTTAATTTTAGCATTCATTTTAGGAGTTCTGAATACATCAAGGCTTGTCTTTAACTGATATACTGAAACTGATCAAAGTGTGAGCACTGGCTGTAAATGACCAATTTGTAGCGCGTTTCTTAGTGAATTCAGCAAAGTATCTCCCCCACTGATGCAGGACCAGTGATGTACAGCACTGGTCATTAAGATCATACAAATGTGGGACGGATAGTTTTAATGTACAGGAATGAGAAAAAATAAATAGTTTAAACAAATCCAGTTCTACATCAAATCCACATGAATCAAATTTAGTGTCACTGAGCAACTTTTGTGAACTTCTACTCATGGCATAAAAATAGCCATAAAAAATGACCTTGAAAGATATCTTTCCAAAGATATCAAATAAAGTTTCTTAAAAATATAAAGTGATAATAATCTGTTAGACTTAATATTATAATAAGTCTTTTTGAAAAAGAATATGCATACATAAACGTATCAACTTCACTGATATAAAAACAAAGTCCAAGATGAGCAACACTGATGAAGGCAGAAGCAGGAACAATGGAGAAAAATAACGTGAAACAGGAAATTCTGACTCAAGATATTTCATGGTATTTTTTTTTTCCAGATCAGCCATAAAGGATCCAATGCATGCCTGTCTTTCATTAGGTGTATCAAATCTAAATGAATTAGAAATTTGCATAATATAGATTTAAATCTAAAAGTGTTCTGTTAGGGACAGTCTTTCCTGGCCATGATGTGAATGTTTGCACAGCATCTGGGATGTGATCTACTTTGCATCTGAAGTCTGCACAACGTCAGAATGCAATATTTGCTTATGAGAAAGAATAAAAAAAACAAGGCTCCATCTGAGCGTATCTCCCCTGTGACTGCTTGGTGTTTACATCCTTCTTGGCCTGTTAATTACCTGCATGTCTCAGGAGTTTTTTGGTTACATCCCCAGCGATAAAAGGCGTTGAACAACCATATTTCATAAATTCATTGATCTTATCATTAAATTGCCTTAATTGCCCGTATTGCTTTGAGCATTACCGTCTTTGTTCACAGCCAGCTTTGATCGCTAGACTTCCAAAAATATAACAACAAAAAACAGAGGGACATATGTAAAAACAACGCTTCGGTTTGCTGTGGGCCGAGGCATTTTCCTCTGCACGAAATAACAAGTGGCTGCTGGGAAATCCCTTTGTTGTTCCATGATGGTGAATAGGGGTATTTAAGTTAGATCTCCTTGATACCTTGAGGGTTGTGCCTGCAGGTCTCAATCGCTTTCTGCATAGGAATCCATTGCTATCAACATTTTCATTAATAATTTTGCTGCAAAGCATAAAATAAGAGATACCAGAATGTTTTAGATTAATCTCATAATATAAACTCAGAAAAAAACTTTGTGTTGCTTTTTATCTGCTGAATTGTTTTACATTATGTCATGTTACAGTTAAGGAGTTCAACTGAATTTATTGGGATTTTGTTGTTTGTTTCTCTTTACTATATACAGTACAGACCAAAAGTTTGGACACACCTTCTCATTCAATGAGTTTCCTTTCTTTTCATGACTATTGACATTGTAGATTCTCACTAAAGGCATAAAAACTATGAATGAATACATATGGAATTAAGTAGTACTTTTACAATAAAGTATTAAATAACCTGGCCTCCAAAGTGACCAGATCTGAACCCAGTCGAGATGATTTCGGCTGAGCTGAACCGCAGAGTGAAGGCAAAAGGGTCAAGAATACTAAGCATCTCTGGGAACTCCTTCAAGACTGTTGGAAAACCATTATTGGTGACTACCTGTTGAAGCTCAAGAGAATGCAAAGCAGTAATCAGAGCAAACACCCTTTTTGTTTAAGTACATACAGTAATTCCATACATATTGTGTTCATTTATAGTTTTGATGCCCTTTAACTTTTGGTCAATATTGTCATAATGGACAATATTTTAGTAGTAGTAATAGTTTAAGGACTCAAAGGCAGCCACACAACCAGAGCGTGACGATAGATGATTTTATAATAAAATATATGTTTATTGCAGAGGGATTCAGAATGTAAACAGTCTCTGACAATCGGCAGGAACGGAAGCTGGGAATGGACGGGAGCTCTGGAGCAGAGAGACGAGAGGTTGGTAACTGAAGTGAGAAAGAAGAAGGCACGAGTGGGTCTGGCAGGTACTCAATGAAAGATGAGGAAACAGAACCTTGGGGGTGGTAGTTTAGGATCCGGTCCTGAAGAGTTTGAGGGTTGACAGAGTTGTGACTGCGTTTGTTGCAGGTGGAGCGGGCAGACGGGCAGGCGGACGAGGACAGACAGACCAGCGGAGGCAACGGTGCAGAGGCTGACCAGGAGGAGATCCAGAGCTTGAGGTAAGTGGTTTCCAGAAGCCTTCTGGATGGAACGGAGACAATGGAGGAAAACCAGGAGGATGAAGGAGGACGGATCTAATCCTGAGAGGAAAAACCAGGTGAGAAAAATATCCACAAAAATATGAACCTTGAGATGAAAAATGTTCTCAGAGCTAAGTGAATCCGCCAGCTCTCAGAGCTGGCGGATTCACAGACTCATCCTCCCCAGCTCTGACGAAGCATGTTCCTAAAAAGGACATAGGGGCGGGATCTTAACTGTAGACTCTGCCCTCGCGGGGCGTGTATTTCGGTCGTAATCACGCCCATTCTGCTACTGCATCTTTAGCTCTGATGCTAAACTTGGCTAGCTAAGCTAAAGGATAATAGCCCCATGCCTGACTGCAGCTGTATCTGCGCTCCTCCGACGGTCCTCCTGTTTCTCAAACCTCAAAAGGTAAGAACTAGTAACTTGAAATAATTATTAAAATGTAGTGTTACTATAATTAAAGTCCAATGAAACAGCTTGTCAATCAAAGTCCGGCCCCCTCATTAATTATGTAAGATTTCAAAAAATTATCTTACGAAAACCAGCCTGGTGCCTATGTTTTTGACGAGCCCAGCGTTATCTCAGGAAGAATATGTAGCCATAGAAAGTTTTAAAAAAATGGACACCAGGCATTAAAGTTGTTTTTAACGTGTCTAAAGTCCAATGCTTTTCAATGGGGGCCTAGCGGCCAAATGGAGGGACTACAGCAATGGAGGTGCAATGGCGGCCTCCATGGTATGCGGTCAAAAAGCAGAGCAGCCAGCGGCCTTTGGGGAAAACACACAGCCACACAAAGAAACAGCAACACAGAGCAGGATCCTTACCAATTGGAGGTATATATATATATATATATATATATATATATATATATATATATCCAATTGGTTAAATAATTAGACAGCATGGTATGAATTTCCACAGTTATGCTGATGATGCACAACTATAATTGTCCATAAAAGCCGATTAATCCAAACAGCTATGTACAGTAGTTTAGAGGAATTTCTCGAGGACATAAAATCCTGGATAACTCTGAACTTTCGAAAGCTTTTAAACTCAAACAGGAAAGAAGTTGTTGTCTTTGCACCAGAAGCTTTAAAAAGGAAGCTGACAAATCAACCACTTCACCTAGATGGCATTAAATTGGTCTCTGGTAATAATGTAAAGAACCTCGGTGTAATTTTTGACTAAGACATGAGATTTAAATCCCATATTAAACAGGTTTCTAAAATTTATTTCCTCCACCTCTGGAATATTGCTAAAATTAGAAACATCCTGTCCAGGAGTGATGCTGACAAACTAGTCCATGCATTTGTTACTTCAAAGCTGGACTACTGCAATTCCTTATTATCAGGAAGTCCAGAAAATGCAATTAAAAGCCTTCAATTGATCCAAAATGCTGCAGCAAGAATTCTGATAAATATTAAAAAGAGAGATCACATTTCTCCTGTTTTAGCTTCTCTCCATTGGCTCCCTGTCAAACCCAGAATAGAGTTTAAGATCCTCCTGCTTACATATAGAGCCCCTTAATAATCAAGCTCCATCGTTCATCAAAAATTTGGAGGCCAGGTTTTTTTATTTCGATTGTTATCCTTGGTTTTTTTGTGTGTTTTTCTCTCCATAGAAGTTCCACCTGGTCTAGTACCCTGCTCAGCTACAACACCCTGCTGGATGGGCAGCATCAGTTCGGATGATGCTCGCAGTGACCAAGCATCCTCTATGTCCTGTTACTCTCTTTAATATATAAAGTAGTCTTACATGAGTTCCTTTTGTTCTTTTTGTGTCTCTTCTCTGTCTTCTCAAACCCCTAGATGGTCGTTGCAGATGACCGCTTATACTGAGCCAGGTTATGCTGGAGGTTTCCTCCTGTTAAAGGGGAGTTTTTCCTCTCCACTGTCGCTACATGCTTGCTCAGTATGAGGGATAACTGAGGGATTGCTGTGGTTAGAGTCACACACAACATTGTGATGACTCAACGCAGTTTGCAGGGATATAAAACTTGTAACTGATTGGAATGTTTGTATAATTGTATTGAAATGACTCTTCTTGTAAAGTGCTTTGAGATGACATCTGTTGTGAATTGGCGCTATACTGTATTAATAAACTGAATTCAATTTTACATGATAGACCAACCCAAATGAGGGAGTGACTGTGATATTGAGCTTTTGTAAAGAACATTTTCTACAATTAAAAATCAGAAAACTTTAATGTGCATTTGTATACACCCCCTAAACACGGCAAAATAAACTAATGTGCCTTACCATTAAATTTGACTAAACTTGTAAACATAATGCATGTCAATGTCATTTTAACAGCTGTTTTTTGACGGTCTCAGTAAACCTTTGGAGAACATCGGTCAAACATTTTTGCAAGGTGTGTTGTTTGGCCTTCACATCAATGTGTTCCATTGTGAAAATAAAAATGCCTTCCTCCAATTGTAAACTAAGGGAAGACAGAAAGTTTTACGACTGCAAGGTAGAATGTACCTCTTAAACCAAGATCTATGTGTGCCTTGAAGAGTTTTGTGGTTCCTCTGGAAAGGCTGCAGTTCTGCAGCTCACGAGGAGATCCGGACACTTTACAAATCTGCCCTTTAGAGAAGAGTGGCAAGAAGAAAGCTTTTGTTGAAGAAAAACCAAAAGAGGACCTGTCTGTAGTTTGCCTCCAGCCATGTAGGGGACATAGCAAACACCTAGATAAGGTCATCTGTTCAAGATGAGTCCAAAACTGAACTTTTTGGTCTACATGCAAACACTATGAGTGACAGGAAACTAACTGCACATGATACTGAACTGAACAATCTTATTTTTTCTCGATGTACAGAGCTAGTGAAAGCATATTCCCTCTAACATTAGTGGCTCTGTTTCGTGTTTTCTCAGACGGGCTAAACACTTATCAAATCATGTGAAACATATTTGATGTAATATGGAGAATATCTTTGAAAACCATTTCTTCTTTACTTTTCACTTTATATGCACTAAATAGATGTTATTCTATCACATAATTTCCTAATAAAATTTAGTGATTTTTGTGGATGTAAATAACGTGAAAAAGTTCATTGGGTATGAATTCTTACTCTGTATAGAGTTGCAGGTACTCAGGGGGACCATATGATATTAGAATGGTTGGATCCCCTCTGCTCTCCTGCCTTGTATTGGGAGAGTTCCACATTTTGATCAGTTGCACATGAGGCATGTCTAACGACAGCCCTGAACAGGCTTCAGGCATCATCACAGTCTATCAGTTATGTGCCTGAGAAACCAGCTCTGTCAGTCACATGGATCCACCAGGGCTTTGCTACATAGTACATCATCTTTACAACTCACCTTTTATTTTGATTTCTTTTTTACATCTGTTTTTCATCAGACTGCTATCTGTTCCTGTGTTTTTGGGGCATTCACTGTATCAGGTCTGATATTTATACTCTAAGTAGCTTGTTACCAAACAGATAACAAGGTGATAATGGATCGCATATGGAGGCTGAGACTCAAAATGCCTTACTCATAGCTTAGCGTGTCTTATAAAGCAAAATAAAATAAATTAAGAAGACTAACACTTAATTAACACTTTCTATACAGCCTGCAGTAGAAGTGGGAAGCTGGAATATTTGTTATTTTAATTTTTAGGTAATATGTGAGCAGTTACATTCCCTAGACTTTTGATCTTGATATTGAAGATACTAGATTATGGCTTATATATATATATATATATACACTACCGTTCAAAAGTTTGGGGTCACCCAAACAATTTTGTGTTTTCAATGAAAAGTCACACTTATTCACCCACATACGTTGTGAAATGAATAAAAAATAGAGTAAAGACATTGACAAGGTTAAAAATAATGATTTTTATTTGAAATAAGATTGTTTTTACATCAAACTTTGCTTTCATCAAAGAATCCTCCATTTGCAGCAATTACAGCATTGCAGACCTTTGGCATTCTAGCTGTTAATTTGTTGAGGTAATCTGGAGAAATTGCACCCCACGCTTCTAGAAGCAGCTCCCACAATTTGGATTGGTTGGATGGGCACTTCTTGCGTACCATACGGTCAAGCTGCTCCCACAACAGCTCAACGGGGTTCAAATCTGGTGACTGCGCTGGCCACTCCATTACCGATAGAATACCAGCTGCCTGCTTCTTCTCTAAATAGTTCTTGCACAATTTCGAGGTGTGTTTTGGGTCATTGTCCTGTTGTAGGATGAAATTGGCTCCAATCAAGCGCTGTCCACTGGGTATGGCATGGCGTTGCAAAATGGAGTGATAGCCTTCCTTATTCAGAATCCCTTTTACCCTGTACAAATCTCCCACCTTACCAGCACCAAAGCAACCCCAGACCATCACATTACCTCCACCATGCTTAACAGATGGCGTCAGGCATTCTTCCAGCATCTTTTCAGTTGTTCTGCGTCTCACAAACGTTCTTCTTTGTGATCCAAACACCTCAAACTTGGATTCATCCGTCCACAGCACTTTTTTCCAGTCTTCCTCTGTCCAATGTCTGTGTTCTTTTGCCCATCTTAATCTTTTTCTTTTATTGGCCAGTCTCAGATATGGCTTTTTCTTTGCCACTCTGCCCTGAAGCCCAGAATCCCGCAGCCGCCTCTTCACTGTAGATGTTGACACTGGTGTTTTGCGGGTACTATTTAATGAAGATGCCAGTTGGGGACCTGTGAGGCGTCTGTTTCTCAAACTAGAGACTCTAATGTACTTATCTTCTTGCTCAGTTGTGCAACGCGGCCTCCCATTTCTTTTTCTACTCTGGTTAGAGCCTGTTTGTGCTGTCCTCTGAAGGGAGTAGTACACCCCGGTTTAGGAAATCTTCAATTTCTTAGCAATTTCTCGCATGGAATAGCCTTCATTTCTAAGAACAAGAATAGACTGTCTAGTTTCAGATGAAAGTTCTCTTTTTCTGGCCATTTTGAGCGTTTAATTGACCCCACAAATGTGATGCTCCAGAAACTCAATCTTCTCAAAGGAAGGTCAGTTTTGTATCTTCTGTACCAAAACTGTTTTCAGATGTGTGAACATGATTGCACAAGGGTTTTCTAATCATCAATTAGCCTTCTGAGCCAATGAGCAAACACATTGTACCATTAGAACACTGGAGTGATAGTTGCTGGAAATGGGCCTCTATACACCTATGTAGATATTGCACCAAAAACCAGACATTTGCAGCTAGAATAGTCATTTACCACATTAGCAATGTATAGCGTGTGTTTCTTTAAAGTTAAGACTAGTTTAAAGTTATCTTCATTGAAAAGTACAGTGCTTTTCCTTCAAAAATAAGGACATTTCAATGTGACCCCAAACTTTTGAACGGTAGTGTATATATATATATATATATATATATATATATATATATATATATATATATATATATATATATATATATATATTTCCATGATATTTCCATGATACACTTGGAAGCATTCAAGGCTTTCAATGGTTTTAATTGTAAACACACCATATTTGCACTAAAACAGCACTTAATAGACCAGTCGTAAAACTTCTTACTTCTGTAACTCTGGCATTCCATCCATCCATCCATCCATCCATCCATCGAGGACCCTGTAAATTCTACACCATTGATTTCAGTATACACCAGTGGTGGAGCCGGAATGTGGATAATGGGTGAGCCTAGAAAATTCTGGATGGACCATATTAATTTTAAAGTGCATATTAGATGTGCTTATGTGCACATAAAAATTTTTCTTCAATAAAATATGCCAGACCACTGTTAAGAAATCTATGATGGATATAACATTATGACACCACCCAGAAAACAATTCACTGGAAAGAGTAAATCTACTACAATCCTTGTGTCACTTACACCACACAGCCACAAGGGGGTAATATGCTTGACAGATTGCAAAGAGGTACAGCAACAACATAACTATTTGGTTTCAGAAAACTTATTCTGGTGGACCTCCATCTCTGTCACGGTAAGATAAAGAGTTCCAATGACAGACACTATTAAATTATGTAAAAAAAAACTAAAATAAGATTAAATTATATATTTAAAAAAATCACGAACCTCACTGGGTGGGTGTTAGGGATGGAAGGAAATTTTCTCTGCAGTAGTATAATAATTGTGTAGTGTCAGTAAGCAGTTGCATATTTGTTTTTTATATAAAACACCAAATTAGAACTCCAACAAGCAAAGTAACTGGAAAGTTTTTTTATATGATTAGAATTAATACCAGCTATAAAAGTTATTTTCTTTTTTATTACATTGTGAAAAACATTGCACATTCATTAAATTAATCATTTTAAATTGTAATTGTTGCTACAACATAACTGAAGTTGTTAAACAGCTGCTAAGGGCAAATATTTGTGTTTCTATGGCAACCCCAAGCTAACCTGGCCCTGCCTCTGGTGCGTGGGAAATCTGTCAATTTGGGTGGGCCTGTGCCCATCCAGGCCCACCCATGGCTCTGCCCCTGGTATACATCTACTATTCAAAACCAAAGCACTTTAAAAGAAACGCATTCTTTGAAAAGCGTGGCATGAGTTGATGTTCCACAAAATCCTCTTCACTTTCCATCCTTGTATTTCCTGGAGACCTTAAGTTATCCTTGATGCTTTTTTTATTTGCAGGACTAGTGGGCTAGCTTCCCTCCAAATGTTTAATCTTATTGCATGTTCAGATGCATTTCAACCATCTGAGGCCAATTATGGAGAAGCTTTTTCCGGGGCGCAGAATCGACGAAAAATTTTGGGCAACACATTGATTTCGCTGGGTGAGCAGACATTCCAATGGGGAACCGAATCAGGTGCAGCATAGGCATAGCATCTGTTACTACACAAAAACAAGCAACAGGATTAGCTGCTAAAGTAGTATCCCTGCTCACAGCTTGGGATGAAGGTCTAATATGATATAATTCTAATGAGCTTGGAGTTTGGTTTGTAAAATGTCCGGTCTCTAAACATTCAGCGGTACAAAGCAGCTGTTGCTTGGTTACAGAGAAAGCTGATGTATTTTAGCCCTCTCCTGTCATCACTGAGGTCATATCATTATAATTTCAAGCTCCATACACAACCTATAATGTTTCTCACATGGCCATTAAGAAAGGAGCCATGTCAGCATCTGTTTTCTGTCCCAGATCTAGTTGAAGCAGCCTCCATCCGTCAATCGAGTATCCGATATATAGCCGGGTGCCTGTCTGACTTTTATAATTTGCTTTTGACTTGTGCTGCTGGTAAAACTTGTTCTTCTTAGTATCACTTTTAGTATTTTTTGAGTAGTGTTTGGTTGTTTTCCGGTTCCAGAATAATCTATTCCCATATCAAAAAATAAATGAAACATGCAATGTATACTGAAATGAACAAAGTAACCTGATTCTCGTATATTAAAAAGGATCTCTAAATCATTGTAAATTTGAAACATAATTTTTTATGCTTTAATAAAAAGAAGGCATGCAATTTCTAAAATCTTAATCCTATTTACAGAACCTACAATGGGATATGGCTCCCTCTTTCATTCAAAACGCTTGCTGTATTTAGGATGGATGCACAAAAGTCTGCTTTGAAGTGAAAGGCTGCATCTGAATACCTCTACTACGCTTGCTACGTAGGCAGGCGAAAATAAGTATGCCAGTAATGTAGTAGATCCGAACCTCCTGCATGGATCTGAGTAGTAAGCACAAAGTTCCCAGATGTCTACTACTTCCGCAGTAAACAGCAGGTGGACGCTACGCTAACCCACAATGCAGCGGAAGCCCTGAAATTGTAGAATAAGAATTACCTAGTTAAAAAAATGGCTACAGAGGAAGTGTCAACCATTGACACTGACGCAATTTCTGTGTATAAATGTACGTGTAGTGATGATACTGATTGCAGTAATTGTTTTTTGACAACTGATTAAACATTTAAGTTGATAAGTTGTACCAGACAAAATAACCACTATTGGATGGCAGGACCACAGGCAACCTTAGATAATGTAAACATACACATCAAAAGAACGGTCATACAGGTCAAAGTACACGCAAAATGGTGGAGCAGTACGTCCAATTTAATGCGTACTACTCGTTTGCTACGCATTATTTACTACACCAATGGTAGTACGTACGTAGCATGTAGTAAATATTAGGTATTCTGATGCAGGGAAAGTAACTGGATGGCTGTGGTTTTAAATTTTCAATATGGTTACAGCAGAAAGCACTGTCAATAAAAATAAAATAAAAAAACCCCTGTAATTTACAGAAAATGTAAGAAATTTCAAATTTAACAAGAAAAAACTTTCTTTAATGGTAAATAAATGATCAATGAAAAAAAATGGGGTACCGTTTGTAAGGTTATAGGCTACAGTCAACAGTTAATAGAGATAGTTATTTTTGTTATGTTGTTCATTAATTTATTGTCAGGATTCTCACTCTCCTCATCCCATCTGTGTCCCTCATCATCATCATCTGCGCCTGTGTCGTCCTGTCTGAACCTCCTCACCTCCTGTTGTGTGCACCTGTGTTCCTCCTTGTCTCCCCTTACTTAAGATCCAGCGAGCACTTCAGTCCTCGCTGGATCATTGTCGTACATTTGTGTGTTTCGTCTCGCCTTGTGTTGCTGCACTTCAATAAAAGTGCACCTTACCTTCAAGTCAGCTTCTGCATCTGGGTCCTTCATCCTCCCTGCAGCATACGCGTGACATTTATAAATGTCACAGTTTGTAACAAAATTTGAATTAACACGCTAAATTTTAAAGGGACTATGTTATGCTATTTTACAGCTTTAAACTTCTGAATAGACATATATATGATAAAATGTTACTGTTGGTGTTATACAGTATTAATTTGTCCTAACGTTTAACTTGTATCCTGTAGTTAATATTGGACCACGAAGTAAAACGGCTCGTTTCTCCATAAATCCCGCCTGCTGCTGTCCTCAACTTAAAATCATGTAATCCATGCAGCCAAATGGGTGTTTTCACAGAGAAAGTAAAATTCCAACAAATAAAGTATTTAAAGCTGCCAAAACCGGAGCAGCTATGAGCTTTGAAAAGGAGGAGGGTGGTTTTGGAACTCTAGCAGAGGTATGCTGCTCTGCCTGCAGGGGTGGTGCAGACACCTCTAGCACTCCCTTGTTTTCACTTAGTGACGTCACAGGTGATCAGTTTAAACACTCAGTCATTTTCCAGGAGAGGGAGGAGCAGCTGCTCAGAGAGCAGAATTCAGGAAGATTACTCAGAAATGCGTGAATTAAGCCAAAAACGACCCTGGTGGGGTTTTTTTTATGAGAAAATTGCATTATAGATGGTTGAAAACGCCAAAACTTGATTTTGCGTGATATAGGCCCTTGAAGCTCTTGGTGTGGTTGCAGTTGTGTCATAATCTTTCCAGTTTCAGAAGATGGATTTAGCAACACTGTGAATGTATTGTTTTATAAAATAACACAGCTTTAAAACAATGTTATCTCTGACCTATCTGCTCTGTTCATTGGTCTTCACAAAGCTGTTAGAACAGTTAGAACTGCTCTCATAACAGCTGCATTTATAGAGATATTATATCACACACACTATGGACTGTTTACTAGTTAGATAATGTCTGTAGAGTGTTTGTTTCACCAGAATTTATTTCAGGATGTCAGAGTATTTTTTATCTTTTTTGTTTGTTTTTTTAAGAAACACATATAGGGATTAACATGTGTCTGATCAGAAAGGAATATGAAGTAGAAATATTTACCACCGTGCTTTCTAAATGCACCAAAAGATTTTCTGCCATGTCACTTCAGTTTATTTATGTAGCAGCAATTTGCAAATAATGTAATCTGAATGTGTTTTACAAGACAGCCATATCCAGTTCATATTAAGTGTAAATGTCATAGTTGCACATGGTCTCAGTTTGGGTTCCACCAAGAGCATTCCTAATGACACACCAAAAACTGGATTAGTGATATATATTTTTATTCACCTGGCTTAAAATGTACAGATGTTTAACAATTTCTGCTTTCTGTTTGTTTGTTTTGGGGGTTTTTTTGGGGTGGGGGGGTGGGGGGGTGGCATCTGATGGATTACTTTATAGATTTGATATTGGTTCAACTGCGGATTTTGAAGATTTTAGCATGCATTACAGAAAACATTTTCTCTCAGACCAGAAGCTAATCCTAAAGTTTGTTCAACAAAAGATCACAGACTGGACCATGGCTGAATGTTAAGGCCAGCTCCTTCAAAATCAAGCTGAGCATTTAGCTCCATGGTAAAAGTCCATTTAAGGTTTGCATTTGGAGCCACGTCATTGACCTGCAGCAGACAGAGGCGATAACATGGTCCTGATAAATCCAGCGCTGATTGAAAGCAGTGAACCCTACACCTCTGCCTGTTGTCTGGAAAAGGAGAACTGCAGAGCTTGTTTGGCTGACCTTTCCCATCATTAATCAGACAGGCGGGGTACGACTCTGTGTGCGTCTGACATGCTGCCCCAACCAACACCGGACCACAGTTAGGCCTTCAAATGCTGCACAGATAATTTCTAATCGATGTCGGCATCATAATGAGATAAGAGGGAGCCGATAGCCGCTTCCAGTGCGAGCTCCACATGGGGAAGCCACATTATCCATTTTATGATCTGTGACAGTGTTTAAACCCTTTATTTAAAGTTTCGACCCCTGATTGAGATTGCTGTTAAAATGGATTTGTTATGCAGTATCTCTGTTGGTGATGTTAAAATTATTCATGTTGAATGGAGCTGACAGAGCCTACTGATCATTACATGTGGTAAGATTAAACCAGTGGCACATCTTATGATCTGGTTTCATACTGAATTCGGTCCAGAAAGCTCATAGACCAAGAATCTACAGTTTTAAAACAGTAATGCTTGGAAAGTGATTGATGGAGTCTTGCTTTTCCAACTTCACACAGGAGCTTTGCAGGCTATCATTGACAAGATGCCCACCAGGCAGCGTTACTTGAGACCTGGCGACTTGGCCACATTAGAGAAGCTCGACTGGTAGACTAAAAGAGGCTTCAAACGTCACCTATCGGGGGGACTTCATGCAGGGTAAGACAGACGTGAGAGTGAGAAGACGCCATGAAGATCACAGCGGCTCTCTCTGAAGGAGCAGCAAGCCAGCTGCCGGCAAGGAGATTAAATTTCCCTACAACTTGTTGCCTAGTGCTAAATAAATGCTGGCATGTTGTAGAGGGACACCCAACACTCTGGCTGAAAGGGTTGCTCACCCAGAGTTGTTCACAGCACTCCGTCTCTGACCCTTCCTTTGCCCTCTTCATTTACTATTCCAAAGGTGGGTACACTCCATCATTTGCAACTTGCCCACATTTGTTTGGCTAACTGGTGCCAGTCAATAATTTTATTGATCGCTAAAATTGATGCAGTTTGGCAACTTGGAAGTAAATTTAGGGTGCTTTCACACTTGCAGCATTTGGTTTGAATACAATGAACTCAAGTACAGTTCGTTTGAGCTGGTGTGAATGTGGACCAGTGAGATTTTGGTCCAGACTAATGAACTGGACCGAGACTAACATTTTGAGGTGGTCTTGGTCCACTTCCAAATGGTTCACTTCAGGTGTGAATACGAACCAGCCTTGATTTGTTTCAACTTCCTGATTAAACCCCTTTTTGTTCTATTTAGGCTTCCGTAGTGAACTGCATTTGCATTGTCAGTGTGTTGTAACTTGTTAGTATTAGCGCACATACTGTAATAAGCACATAATCCCCTTTTTCCACTAGGGTCATGTTGACCCCTAACAGTCGGCACTGCGAGGCCTATAACGGGATGGTTGTGTTTCCATTACCATCTCAGAAGCATGGAACTGGGTGAGGACATGGGTGGCGTAAGCTTAACAAAAGCTCCAGCAAAAAATAGTCAGAAAGTCATCTGACAACACAAATCCTCACAAAAGTTAAAAGATAGTTTTCTGAAGCAGCTGCTTTCTCGCCCACTCCTGCAAGTGCAATCCATCTGTGTATGCAAAGCTAAGTCTGTTTATTTCTGTAAGTTTTACCATGTTTGCAGCTGGACCAAAATGGAATGACTGCCATCATGCATCTGTTTCCTGTTTGTGTTTATCTTAGACTTTCTTTTGGCAACTCTTTCTACAGCGCCACCACACACAATGGGGATATAGGCTACTACATTTAAAAAGTTTAGTTATTTTTTGTCAACAGTGCAATGTGAACACAAACTGCATCTGCTCAAAGTTGCCAAACTGGTCCCCAATCGTATCGAGTCCAGTGGCTTAACAGTTGTGACAGCACCCTTAGAATGTTTGGAAACGCTTTTTCGTTATTATACATTTATAAGTGTTTAGTAAGTCATTAGCAAATCATTTGCAAGGTATGAGATAATGATATATTATTAAATTATAAAGGCTTCTAAAGATGTTTAAAAATGATTAAATGATCAACTAAACTTTTACAAATGATCATTAATGTATGTGGTAATTGTTTATAGATTAACTATAACTTTTTTAAGTCAAATTCATCGGTTATATACAAGAATTTGATGCAACATAGATTTACAAATGATCAACTAATCATTTATAAATGATTACCTAAACATTTATAAATGATCTTTGACACATTTGTATATTGATTTTCAGCATAATTCAAAATGGTGAATAATAAAAAAAAGTCCCAACATTTACAAACCCCTTTCAGGTTATTTATTTTCTGAATACTGTTGGCTGAAATTAATTTCCGCCGCAGGATGTCTGGGCTGCCCCTTAGAGATACGGTGGGATAGGGTGAGAAGAGCCGCTGCCCCTCCACATTGTGAGGAGCCAGCTAAGGTGGCTCGGGCATCTGGTCAGAATGGATGCCTACCTGGTGAGGTGTTCCACATCCCAAAAGTAGGACACCTAGGGGAGGACCCAAGACACGCTGGAGGGACTGTCTCTCAGCTGGTCTGGGAACACCTTGGGATTCCTCCCAAGGAAATGGAAAGGGTGGCTGGGCAAAGGGAAGTCTGGGTCTCTCTGCTGAAGGTGCTGCACTTTCTTTACGTTCTGTTTGGAATACAAGAGGGACTAAAATGATGTTTAAACTATCAGTGTGTCATAGAAAGTGAATGTATGAAGGTTTAGACCTTTTGTATGAAATACATGATCTCATGTAAATAGAAACCCTTTAGCCATGTATGACTTACCAGTGAACATCTCAAAGATAGACGGGTCATTCCATCATGTGTTAAGTTGTCTATCTTATGATCAAACACAATAACTAGTCAGCATCTACAACACTTCACTGTAAACCTCCTGATTCTCACCTGTCCCAAATCACATATTGTTAAAGGTTTGGCTACATATCATTACTTGTAAATGTTTTAAGAATAACTTGTTGCCTTTCAAAATATGAACAAGTTATTTTTATGCATTTGTGACCACTTCGTTACCTGTAAAAATTTAAACAATAATTTTTAGCTCCACAAAAACATTAATAAATTAGATTTATTCATTTACAAATCATTTATTAGACTTTATGCTTCCCCTAATGTAAAGCGTGAACACCTCATTAGTTGCAAATATTTTACAGATTAGGATTGGCTGTGCAACAATCAACAAACACTTTCTCATCATACGGTATATTTTTTTACAAGGCCTTGTTTAAATATTTAGGCAAAGTAGCAAAACATGATTGGAGAATAGTAACATTTACTGGATGATATTTTCAAACTTCTGTTCTGGATAGGTATTTTACCATTTTTGTCTTATCCAAAAAAAGAACAGGAACATTATGCCACACAAGTTATATCCCAAAATAACCTCCTTGTATAGTTTTTTTAATGATCCGGACCCCCCAAAAAGCCTACATTAAAATTTAAAATATTCAACTTCAATAAGGATATTCTATTTCCATTCACTTATGGGAAGTAACTCTCCTCTTTTTAAACGTTCTATTTCTGAAATTATTTCACAGTCAGCATGTATGACACAAGAACACAGGTCAATGAAAATGTTGAGCTTCTTTGAAAACCCTTTCAGGAGTTCAGTGATGATGCCGCTGTCGACTGCTGTGTTCCTATCAACTCAGAGGATCTCAGGTTCTTCCCTCTTCCGTGCTGCCCCACAACCCTCCAGTATCTAGTCACAACTTGTTGTGGGTGGAGCTAAAGAGTTAAAAGAATAAAAAAGACAGCAATATTAACGGAATGAACCAATACTTTGTATACAGATATCAACATTTTAAGCCACTATTTGAAAATAAATTCAACATAACAAAGGAATTTCTTGAAATTGTGAAATTTGCAATAAGGTAAAAAAAATAAAAAACTGCTTAGAATTAAAAGTCTTATGCATAGACTGTAAATATAATAGACCAACCCTCGTTGACATCACTCATAGGTTTCTGAAGAGCAAAAATTAAGCCAACTGGGCGGTTCCTACCGCCGCCATCTTGTCCCCGTCACTCACCTCGTAATTCTCAGAAACTCCAAAAATGGGCAAAGAGGTGGAGCTGAGAGTGGCGCTGTGAGGCTGGGGGCGGAGGGTTAACGCTCAGAGCCGACATAGCTAGAAGCTAGTCAGAAGCTAGTCAGAAGCTGGTCGGGGGCTAACTGAAGCTAACGTAGGCTGCAGGCGGTTTAAGCCAGAAGACTACGGTTAAGAGACTTAATCCCGTTTTTCAAAAACGATTACTTTAGACCCAGAAACATCTCAAGTAGAGAAAACATATCGATATAATAAGACCCAAATGGATTGGGTCAATGCTTCTGTTGGAGTTATCTTGTAAATATTTTATTCACCCTTTAACTGTCCATTATTAGAAGTGCTGTGTTAAATTGCTATTGTGTGCAGGATGAAGCAACGTGCAGCTGTTTTCCTCATGACAGTGTGAAGCTCTACTTAACATGTGTCAGCAAATAACTCAATCAGGAAGATTGAGAGCATTGTGGGGACGGCTGCAACCATAGTGTGTTCTTTAACGAAAAATCAATATTCCCTTTGTTCATGCTATGATTACTGTGTGCAAGGTTTGGCTGAAAACACCTTTACCCTTCCCTCAGCAGACAAACCTTTATGTAACTAGGGTATCCTAGACGAATAAAAAGCCTGGAGAGCAGAGACTGCTTCAGAGTGAGTTGGAGATTGTAACTGAAAGCAGTCTCTGGGTCACTCTCCTTCCAAGTATAATTTAAACAATTCTCTGTGTCTTTCTTGTGCAGTTAAGCTGATACGGTGTTGGGAATAAACCTAACAGCTTCTTAATATGGTGTTATTTCCATTACCATCGGTGGAGGGTTAGGACCATAGATGGGCTCAACTTAACAATACATCCAGCAAAAAGCAGTCACAAAGTCATAATGAAACTCAGATCCTCTCCAAAAATAAAAGGCCTTTGACTCACCTCACATCTCAGACATCCATTACCTCATGCCTCCAGCTGTGTTCCTCACACCAGTACAGATCTAACCAGCGTTCATCCAGTCTGTCTAGAGTCCAACTCTGTAGTCTTCCAGCCTGATCTAGCCGTCTCCCGCTCTGGATGCTGCGGTTTATCGGTCCTGCCGACTTTGCTGCTCTGCTGTTACCCGACCGATCGCCTGCTCCAACTCGTGTGTAGAAATAAATAAAAGCTCCGATCAGAACAGCATTCCTCTCGGCCACCTGACAGAACCCCCCCACAGCTGATGAAGCTTCAGCCGGTATAAAGCCTCCCCCCAAAGCAGAAACTTCTTTTACGGTCTGTTCTTTAATCAATACCACTGCAAGCCATCTTAGTCCAATAATTGCAGATTAACATCCAAAACCAAATAAAAACTGCAGAGGCAACTGATAGTGGAGTTCAGCAACACCAAATGACTGAAGTCTTTACGTTATTCCCAGGCTGTGAAGAGCTTCCCTGCAAGCAGAGGGGGACAGTAGACTACGGAGCAAGCTATTAGCTACCGTTAGCCACCATTAGCCACCAGTGTTAGCATAGACGGACCTGTCAATCAAAAGGCCGATTCGGATGTTGTCAATCCATTAAATGGCCATTATTAGCGGTTATCACTCAGATTAAATGCCGTCAGGCTGTGCCCTCTTTACCTACTATTACGTTATCTACCATTCTTATCTCTGATAACAGCCAACTGTCTGCACGTGTCAAAAATACTTTGTCAGAGTAGCATATCGTAACTGGAGTTATCTAACCAATTTTAACCAACCCACAAGTTTTATGTCCTAACCTTAAGGTCACAGAAGGACAAATATAGTTTCTTTTAAATGTCTAAACCTAATTTGAAGAGGTTTTAAACACCAAACGGAAAAGTACGTTTTAGTAGGTAGAGAGGGCACAGTCTGACGGCATCTAATGCGAGTGATAACCACTAATACCGGCCGTTTAATAGGCTGATCACATCCGAAACAGGTGTACTGCTAAAATGTGTCATCAAAAAACCCCAAAAAACTCTGGTCTACACTTTTACTAGACATTACACAGTCATTACCTTTAAACTAAAAAACTTTTGTAAGTGCTACTATGAAAATGTTTCGGTTTACTATGGTAAAAACACATGTCTGCTTGATGTTCCTTCTGCTGACATGTGCGTTGATGACGTAAGGGCGGTTCCATCCGGTACCAAGCAGTTGTAGTTACCAAAAATATAAATTTAAACTATTATAATATAACTCCCAATATAATATAAAATTTAAAGTATTTTTATTTAGAATATTTAGAAAAAGGGGCTGCACGGTGGCGCAGTGGTTAGCGCTGTTGCCTTGCAGCAAGAAGGTCGTGGGTTCGTATCCCGGCCCAGGGTCTTTCTGCATGGAGTTTGCATGTTCTCCCCGTGTATGCGTGGGTTCTCTCCGGGTACTCCGGCTTCCTCCCACAGTCCAAAAACATGCATGATAGGTGAATTGATCACTCTAAATTGTCCCTAGGAATGAATGTGAGTGTGAATGGTTGTCTGTCTCTCTGTGTTGGCCCTGCAACAGACTGGCGTCCTGTTCAGAGTGTACCCTGCCTAACGCCTGATAATTGCTGGGATAGGCTCCAGCTGCCCCGTGACCCTGAATTGGATAAGCGGTTAAGAAGATGGATGGATGGATGGATGGATGGATGGATATTTAGAAAAATAATACTTTGATTCTCATGATTAAATAATAATTTTGTATGACAAGCCTTTAGGAAAAAATATTAATCTTTTTAATGGCTTAAAGAAATCAAATTAATAAAATGGCCAAGAAATTGACACATGGCCTGCAAAAGGTTACTTTTTTTTATAGGCTACTTTACCAATATGATGTCATTTTCGAACTCTATAAACCATTAACAAATGTGTTCCAGATCATTTAAAAATATTTTATTAATCATTAATAAATCAGTTATAAATCAGTGGTGCATCATAATCTTATGTAGAACCGATAACTGTTCTCACAGTAGCTCATTATCTAATACCTCACAAATGATCAGGTAACGACATACTAAACAGGAATAAATGTATTTCTAAATGTTGTTACAAGTCTTTATAAATGAATGGTACATCATTTGCTTATACCTTATAAATGATATGTTAATGACATACTAAGCACTTTTTACATTTTTTTACTTTACATCCAGTAACCTGAATGCAGTTAATCGGGTTTGTCCGGTTGTTTTTTTTTTTTTGTTGTTTTTTTTAACGTGTCCTGTCTAGCAGTATGCTACTCAGAATTGGTGTCTGAGTACCAAGTACAAGCCCAACAGTTTTACTTTCCCAAGCAGAGTATTACAGCTTCGCTGTAGTACGCCACTTGATGTATATGTATGAAAAATCTTTATTAGTGATTACTGTGGGTTCAATTTCCTGACGTCATGGACATTAAACTGAGACAAGAAGGGAGAAAGGAAGAAGGTGAAGAAAAGAAACCGGACCAACAGAGGGGCGAACCGACGACACAAGACAGGGAGGCAAATAAAGAACACAAGAAAACATCCCAGTCCTCCACCTCTGCCGGACGGCAGAGAAACAGTAATACAAAACAAAAACAACAAACTGTACAGAACCAAACCAATAGTTCGGATCTGGTAGAATAAACAAAGAATTATACATTCACTACACACAAGCATTGATTAATGAACATAATACAAATGTTTCTGGTAAGCTCCTGTGAACAACTAACTAATGATGATAACCTCAGCTTAAGATATGTCCGTCCTCACCTATGTCCCCACACCTATGTGTGTGCGAGCATGCAGGTCTGAATAAGGTTTCCCCATGCAAGTGATTGATAGCTGGTGTAAGGAACCGTCAATCCGTCCTACAGGAATCGGCACAGACATGGAGGAGGCAAGAGATGTATGCATCCAGGGTCCCACAGAGTACAGAGTCCACAGGCGGATCAGCGCAGGGTCGATCACCCACCAAGAGAGGAACAGATGGAAGTCCCAGGGGAGCACCCACCAGCCGCGATGCTGGGGCCCGAGAGATCGCAGTGACGAGCCCACGGGCTCCGCCGGTAACCGGCTACGCCAGGGCGGGCCCGGACCAGGAACCGGAGGCCACGGGGACCAGGGGCACCCCGCCCCCCAGCGGGGCCCCAACCAGGGACCAGCCGACAAGGGCCCCCCGCCGCCGCCGCAGGCAAGGAGGACCCGCAGCCAACCGACGGACAACACACGCCGCCGCCACCCCGGACCAATACCCACCGCCAACAACCCGGCCCGCCCCCACACATCCACACGCCAGGGAGCCACAGCAAGAGCCACAGCGGATGTACGCCCTCCCCAGGCCGCGCCCAGCCAGCACCTGGACATCCAGATCTTCCAGGGTCCAGATCCCGCCCCACGTGGGGCGCCAAGATCAGGGGCCCAGCCAATGCCGGACAGCCCGACCAGCCAGCTGAAGTCCTGGAACCGGCAGGAGGACTGGGCGCCAGGCACGGTCCCCACCGATCCACCGGACGGCACCAACCTATTCTACAACCCCGGCACCCCCATAAGAGGTGCCCCAGTCAATCCAAGGAGGACATCGGCCCGAAACAGCGGCCGCCCGACACACCGGACCACCCAGGACCCGCCCGACATGCACCAGGACCGAGCCGGGCCGCAACCGGGACCCCCAGCCCCATGCATCGAGAGTCATCATCAACCAGCGGGCAGGAGCAACCATCACCGACGGGGAGTGACGGGGATGGAAGAAGACGCATCAGGCCAGAGAGCAGCCAAACACTCAACCTGACAGGTAGATATAGACAGACAGAGACACTCATACGTACCCTCCCTCTCATGTGTACACATTCTTACAAATACAGGACATACGAAAAAAGGACGCTATACCCTCATTCATACCCCCCATACGTACACTATACTCCATACTCCCAGGCCCAGGGACAGACGCCCCAGTAGAGAACCCTGCCCCTGCACCCAGGAGACAGACCCCTTTGCCCACCAGGACGGGGACAAGTAGACCGCCAAGGCCCCACACCGGCAAGAGCAGCCCACCAGCCCAGGACCCCGACCAGACGGCGTGATGTTCTATCCGGGCTCCGACCCCTGATGGTCCAACGAACAGGGGTGTGGAAAGACCCCCCAGCCTCTCTCCCCCAGCTCAATGTGGTGTTGTTGCGTGTTGTTCTAATGTGCACTTAAAACAGAGGGGGGGGGACATGGGAATACTGCCGGGTACCCCCATCTCCCCCCCCGGGCCCTCAGTGTCTAGATGCGTTTAACCAGTGGGTGCCGGCACCACAGGCGAGGCCCCCACAACGGGGGGGCCTCGCCTGTGGCGCCACACCGCCAGGTCCCTACATGTGCGTTCCCTGTAAATGTTGCAAGTGTAGTGTCTAAATTGCTCAATAAAATCGGGACCCAGGCCGCCACCGGGTAGCGAAGACGGAAGCTCCATCCCGCACCCCAGTGACGTGCCCACGTCCCAAGGCCTTGTGAATGGTAGAATGAAGGAGCAGGTGGACAGAGGCATGGGGATGGGGAGAAAATAACTGGGGTGACCATTGCCAACCCCAGGGAGCCAGCTCCCCTGCTGACTCCAATAGGCACCCCCGTTCGGCCCGATCCACCAGGGGTGGGAGGCCCCAGCACGTCCAGTCGGGGCCCACGGCAGCGGTACCGCCGAGCCCCATGGGGGCCCCGGCAATCCACCAGCCCCCATGCCAGGGGCATACCTAAATCCTCCCCAACATTCACACTGCTAACAAAACACATGTCACTAGACACCCAGGTTGAGTTTAGCCCCCCCTCACCCTCAACGCCCTCCCGTCCCAAGCGCACCCCGTTAAAAAGAGCGCCTGTGCTAGATGGTAAAAAGCCTCCCCGCCAATAAGAGACGCCCCAGGCACCGCCAGCGTCCGAGGACCCCCGGGCCGAGGCCGGAACCCGGCGCACCACCGACTCGGGTACCCCGGACATGCCGCGCCATGGATTTACTTCAGAGCCCCCCACCCCAGCACCCCCGCGAGGGCTAAGACCAAGACCCAGGAGCCATGTCCAGTGTCTATATGGCCGATCGGGCCCGGAGACGCCGGCCACCCGCCACGGCCTCTCGCCGACGCCCGGACGCGGCAAGCGGCCACCGGGGAGCAAGCGACAGGAACCAGCCCGGGGAGATGGAAAGGGCAGCAGCGCCCGCCAACCACCGGCCGACCACAGCCCCCCCCAGCCGGCACCGACGGCAGCGGCCCCCCCCGGCCAAGCCCCGCCAGGGCCCCAGCCGGGGGGCGCGCCGCCCCAGAACCCCGAGCCCCAGGCCCAGTCCAGACCCCCCCAGAGCAGCACAGCACCAGGCCAGTAACCCGTGTCCGCCAGCACGACCCCTCTAAGGCGCCGCATGCAGCCACCAGGAGTCACCACACAAAGACCCCAAAGTCCCACCCCAGGCGAGGGTCTCGGCACCTATCGCCGAACCGCAAGCGGACCCACCCCCAAGGACCTCCCCGCAGTCACCACCAACCCTTAAGCTCCACATCGGCAACCGTGTCCCACAGAACGGAATCAAGGGCCCGACCCCACTAGGTGATGGAACTGATCAAGGGTGACCAGAAAGATTGATCAGATGTGGAGGCAGATGCCGTTTCTAGACCAATGTAATCCAGAAGGAGATCTCTATATTGATTAATATTCAGAGTATTTTTATTTTTCCAGTTCAAGAGGATATTTTTCTTAGCGATGCATAAGGCGATGTAAAATAATTGCATAGACTTTGTATCCATGGTAACTTCATCTATATTTCCCAGCAAGCAAACTCTGGGAGCAGGTGTGATATTACATTTCAGACACTTTGATAGATCTTCACATATCTGGTACCAATATTTCTTAACAGGTGGGCAGAACCAAAGAGCATGAATATATCATAAGTTAATCGGGTTTGTCCGGTTGTTAAAGCTTTAGACGTCTCACGAAAATGTCCTAATTCATGAAAGTGAAAAATGACCCAAAGCCTTCAATCCCACTAAAACAATGGCCACCCACCAAAACGAACAGGTCATCAAAAGAGAGATGTAATCAGAGAAGCAGCCAAGAGACCAGTAGTGAAGATGAGAAAGGTCCTTGGATGGAAGAATTACTAGCTGTGCTCTCCACAAATCTGGCTTTCATGGAGGACCAGAAGAATCTTAATGTTGAAAGAAAACCATAAGAAGTGTTGTTTCCAGTTTGCTACAAGCCATGCAGAGAAAACAAACAAGTGGAAGAATGAGTCCTGGACATATGAGCATGCAAAATGCTCCTAACCCCTCAAATCACCCTGAACACACATTCCCTTTAATTAAACATGGTGGGGGCAGCATCATACTGTATAACCATTGTTTTTTTGCAGCAGGGACAAGAAATCCTGGGACAGCCATCGTGGAAGAAAAGCTGTTCACGGTTGTAAAGGACTTGAGATTGGTTTGGTAGCTCACTTACCCGAAGGACAACGGTCTAAAACAACCTTAAGATCTATTACTGAAGGGTTGATATCAAAGTTCAGAACTAAATACAAAATTGAATTTATGGCAAGATATTTCTATTCATATTCATAGATAATCTCTATCCAATTACACTGAGCTCAAGCAATCATTAAGGCAATATTTTTGTTATGCAATGCTGGTAGAAGCATACTAGAAACCCCATGTAGCCTACCTAAGGTGGATCTTCAAAGTATTGGTACAGGCTTTGTTGAATATAGATGCACAACATATTTTCAGATAAAAATGACAAAAAACATCTTTGGTATTGCTTTCACTTTTGATATATGCACTACTTTAAGTTATTATATGACATAAAATATAAAATAACAATAAAATAAAGTCTGTGGATGTTTTATGTCAAAATGTGAAAAAGTTTAAAGTACTGTTTCAAAATCAGCTGAGGATGATACACAGTCCGTTAGAATGTGGTATTGTGTTTTAGAGGACTTCATTTGTCAGTGCCCAAACAAGCAATTTACCCTTCACCCTTCAGTCATAATTTGCTTTAAACTCAAGGTCTGTTAAAAATACAGTGCAAGTATTCACAGTGCAAATATTCACAGCACTTCACTTTTTCCACTTTTTTTTAATGGATTAAATTCATTTTTCCAATAAAATTCTAAACACAACACCCCATAATGATAATGTGAAAAAAGTTTTTTTGAAATTGTTGCACATTTATTAAAAACAAAAAACTTGAGAAATCACATGTACATAAGTATTCACAGCCTTTGACGTGAAGCTCAGAATTGAGCTGAGGTGCATTCTGTTTCCACTGATCATCCTTGAGGTGTTTCAGCAGATTAATTGGGGTCCACCTGTGATAAATTAAGTTTATTGGACATGATTCGGGGAAAGGCACAAACCTATCTACATAAGGCCCCTGGGTTGACAGTGCACGTCAAAGCACAAACCAAGCATGAAGATAAAGGAATTGAGTGTAGACCTCCGACACAGGATTGTCTGGGCAAGGTTACAGAAACATTTCTGCTGCTTTGACGGTTCCAATGAGCACAGTGGCCTCCATCATCCGTAAGTGGAAGAAGTTGGAAACACCAAGACTCTTCATAAAGCTGGCCGGCCTTCTAAGCTGAGTGAACAGGGGAGGAAGGGCCTTAGTCAGGGAGGTGGCCAATAACCCGATGGTCACTTTCTCAGAGCTCCATCATTCCTCTGTGGAGAGAGCAGAACCTTCTAGAAGGACAATCATCTCTGCAGCAATCCACCAATCAGGCCTGTATGGTAGAGTGGCCAGACTGAAGCCACTTCTTAGTAAAAGGCACATGGCAGCCCGCCTGGAGTTTCCTTAAAGGTACTCTTTAGGGACAAAATCCTTTGGTCTGATGAGACAAAAATTGAACTCTTTGGAATGAATGCCAGGCATTACGTTTGGAGAAAATCAGGTGCCGCTCATCACCAGGCCAATAACATCCCTACAGTGAAGCATGGTGGTGGCAGCATCATGCTATGGGGATATTTTTCAGCGGCAGGAAGTGGTAGACTAGTCAGGATAGAGGGAAAGATGAATGCAGCAATGTACAGAGACATCCTGGATGAAAACCTGCTTCAAAGCGCTCTTGACCTTAGACTGGGGCGACGGTTCACCTTTCAGCAGCACAATGACCCTGAGCACACAGCCAAAATATCCAAGGAGTGGCTACAGAACAACTCTGTGAATGTCCTTGAGTGGCCCAGCCAGAGCACAGACCTAAACCCAATTAAACATCTCTGTAGAGATCTGAAAATGGCTGTGTACCGACGCTTTACATCCACCCTGATGGAGCTAGAGAGGTACTGCAAAGAGGAATGGTTAAAACTACCCAAAGATAGGTGTGCCAAGCTTGTGGCATCAAATTCAAAACGACTTGAGGCTTAAATTGCTGCCAAAGGTGCATCAACAAAGTACTGAGCAAAGGCTGTGAATACTTATGTACATGTGATTTCTCAGTTGTTGTTTTTTTGTACATTTGCAACAATCTAAACATTTATTTTTACATTGTCATTATGGGGTGTTGTGTGATTAATTTTAAGGAAAAAAAAGAATTTAATCCATTTTGGTATAAGGCTGTAACATTAAAAAATGTGGAAAAAGTGAAGTGCTGTGAATACTTTCCGTATGCCCTGTAGATGCCGAGAGGCTCCTCGGATTTTCCTATTTTAAAGAAAATCAGGGTAAACTTCTAATGCTGTACCAAAACCTTTGCACAGAGAAAATGGTCTGCCCAGTCCTTGCTAACTGGCTTCCATTGCACAAAGGGAATTTATCATTAAAGAAGCAATCGATAGTTCTCAACCCGTGCCTGGCAAAGCAAGACTACTACAGTGAATGGGAGTGGAGGGTACCAAAGGAGCTAATTAGAGGCTGAATGTCGGCTATCTTGCTAGCCCACATCGAGCTGTGGGAATGGTGCTAATGAGACGAGCTGTACCAACATAGACGGGCTGTTACTGCAACACGAAAGATCACTCCACTTCCTAATACCGTATGCTTCTATAATCACTCAGATGATGCATATTTAATGTTTTTATTCTCCTCTGGAGCTTCACAGTCGTAGCCAAGGAGTCTCCAGCAGCAACATGAGCACAACATGCAACTTCATGTCTAACAGTATGTAGGCTCTTCAGAAAAAACGCTTCTAACATTCCTGAAGCGTTTGGAGCGCTCATCATGGAAATGAGATTCATGTTTCATTAAAGTCTTGGTTTGCATACACAAATGCTTGGCTTTTGTTAGTGCTAATGCTCTGCAAGTATTTCAACTTCAGCAAACTGAAACTCTGCTTTTTTTTTCTGGGACTTGTTGAAAGTTGCTTGTTTGGCTGATTAATCTGGTAATTATCAATTAGCTGCAGTAATGGCTTGCATCTAGGCAGCCTGTAGAGCAGCAGGCCCGTTTTATCTTCATTAGGTGGAAGGAAGTTGAGCGCAGCGAGGCACATTTTTACTCCTTACTCCAGGGATGCGGCTTGGCAGCAGGTCTGGCTTCAAATCAGACTTTAAGGTAATTCCTCGATCCTCCTCTTCCCCCCTCAATTTCTTCCTCTTAGAGCTCATAATTTCAGCTGAATCTCATGGGAACGGTTAAATAATGACATTTCCTAAACCGGGTCCTTCCTTTCCATCGAGCATCCATCCATCCATTGAGCATTTAGAACAAAAATATATGCAGTTTCAATCAGCCAGATCAAAAATAATTACTCTATCTCAATCTTATTTCTTTAGAAATACGCTCTGATATTTTTTATTCCTGGAGTCTATAAACGTACTTGTCTCGTCTATTAATTCTTAACTTTGACCTCGTTTGCTACGGCTTTCAGTAAAGAGTTTATTACAGCCAGCTCTAAAGGCAAGCCAATTAGCCACTACCCATATTTTGGGTTAGAGCTTCCTCCATGCTTTTTTTTCTGTGTACTTGGAATGTTCCAGATAAACCACAGAGCCCTTTTCAACACAATCTCAGAGACTGGAAACATTAGGCAAAGACTAGAGGCCGAGATCTGCAGCTCTGTCAGCGTTGCCGGTGCCTGAGCACCTCCCTCGGCTTCACAGGCTCCTCAACAGGGTAAATATTTACAAATGTGCGCTCAGAAACATCTGCTGCGGTTTGGGCTCCGGCAGCATGGCAGAGCACAGCGAGACGAGGCTCATCCTGAACTCAAGGGAACTTGCGCGCAGTCTCAGGTTCCATCTGCTCATCGGGAGGCTCCGGTCCCAGATGTACGCCATGATGCAACACAGATGAGCTGAAAACTTGCATAAGCCTTGCAGAAGTATTCGTGCTCGCTTTTCCACACCCTGTCAGTTTAGTGACACAATCTTTAATATATATTTAGGGACATTATTGAGAGAAAGAACCAAGAGGTGACTCTGGAGAAGGTGCAGATTAACAGCTCAGATAGGCATTTTGGCAGAATAGGTTTTAGTCCAGCCTTTTGGTCTTTGGCTCAGCACATATGCGGAAGTTGCTCCAGGTCAGGTGAGACTTGGATTCTTTTGCTAAACATTACTGCACATCAGCCAGAACTGACTGGGAGGCTTTTCGTGAGAAGAGACAATGAAGTTGAGTAAGAGCTGATGGGAAGATGGATGGAGCTAAATACAAAAAGAAAAAATAATGGAGAAATGAAAACCGTGCTAGCACTTAGATAATATTTGGGAATGGTATTTAAAAATAATAATAATAATAATTTTAAACATACAGTCAAAGCTACAACGGAACGATTCAGATCAAAGTATATTCATGTGCCAGAATGGCCTAGTCAAATGCAGAGCTAAATCTAATCAATAATCTGTGGTAATACTCAAAAATAGATGCTTAGAAATACTTGATTAATCCAGTTTGAGCTTTCGGGCCATTTTTAAAGGAAGAATGAGCCTGAATCCTCATTCTACCAACAACTGGAACAATTGAAATAAAAAACTATAACCCTGGCTGATTAAAGTTTGGTTTATGCTTGCCGCGTCCGCGAGGTCCGCACGGCTCCACGCGGCCAAATTACGTCATTTCAGTAACCGCGCCTCTCCGCGCGGCATCCTCCCGCCCCAAAATTTCCGCACCGCGCACCTAGGAAAATTTGTAACTATGCAGACGGTCCCGCACGGAAAAACATGGTGGACTGGCAAGAGCTCATATTGCCAGAGGTTCGTAAATAGACATCTTTATGATTAGGCCGATAGAGAACACTGTGATGAACTGTGTTTTAATGGACGAGTGGACAGTCTCCTTTTTCGTCTTTTTTCCTAAGTAAACAGCATAAAAATTCAGCTTTGTTTAAGCTCTCGGGTGTCACCATCTTGTAAACAACAGTGATTACTACTTCTACTATGGTGAAGTGTTGTATGCATGCCGTAGAGCCCTACGCCGCTCCCTACAGTCGTTAAGAATATTGGCTCTCAGCAGGGACAAGCTGCAGAAAGTATAAACGCTGCTCGAAGGCGTCTTGGCCGGTTCTCGTTTCCGCGCGGAATGTTCATGCGGCAAGCAAAAACCAAGCTTAAAGCTTTCATGTAATCCTAAATTCTTCCCAACATGTCACAATCTTCGGGTGTCTGAGTTTTGGTTTTCTCTTCTGTTTCTATTTGGGTCTTCCCCTGTGTGTCCGTTTACTTTCTCCTCTGCCCATTACTCCACTTTCCCTCAGTTTCCTGCTTAGATTCCCACCCAGCTGCTTTGCATTCTGCTGACTGTACTCACCTGTTTTACATCTCTGCAATATTTAATTTCCTTGGCTTTACTCACTGCTGGGTTCTACCGTTTCTCTCACCTTGATTCCTGTGTGTGTTCTGTCATTTTATGGAAGTCCATCGGTTTTGTCTTTAAATATTGAATTATGTATCTGCCTCTGTCTTGTTACTGTTTTGGTCCTCATCAAAAGCCACCAAACATGACACAGGTTTCTTCTGACAGGTAATAGTATTAACGTACATCAACTTGAATCTAATAGAGAATCTGTGGGAGGAGCTAAAGATTAGGGTGCGAGTTGGCCTTCCAACCGAGATTCAGAGCTCAAGACAAACCATCAAAAGTAGCAGCGCAGACATGCAAAATCCTCCTTTAGGATGATTAATTATTGATATAATTTTCAACATATAATCCTGATGCCGCAGCTTCTCGGTCCTGTCGACTTTGCTGCTCTGCTGCTACCCGAACGGTCGCCTGCTCTGACTCGCATGTAGAAAGAAACAAAAGCTCCAATCGGAACAGCATTCCTATTGGCCACCTGAAAGAAATTCTCCACCCGCTGCCGGTGAAGCATAAGCCCATATAAAGCCTTTCCTGAAGCAGAGACTTTTTGGACAGTCTGTTACTGTAATCAATAACATAGCAAGCCATCTTTGTCCAAGAAGTGCAGATTAACATCCAAAACCGAATAAAAACTGTAGAAGCAACTGATAGTGGAGTTCAGAAACATGAAACGGCTGAAGTCTTTATGTTATTCCCAGGATGTGAAGGCCTTCCCCGAGCAAGCAGAGGGGGAAAGCAGACTATGGAGCATCTATTAGCTACCGATAGCTTCCAGAGTTAGCCTAGATGGACCTGTCAATCAAAAGGACATGCCCCTAATTATTCATAATTTCAAGATTAAATTACAAATAAATGGAGACGTTAGAAAACATTCACCCACCTCAGAGTTGTCATGATGGAAAACATGAACTATCCAATCTAAAATGGTTTTTTGAACCAGACTGTAAACATGTCTCTTTTTGCTATAAAGTTGGCCTTTTTAACATGGGAGTCAATGAGAAGTTGCTCCTTTTTGCATCCAGCCCCCTGCAGATCAAGGCTGAACTGCAATTTTTGCCACTTCCTGGTTGGCTTCACATTCTGTGGGGGAGTTTTCCCCTTGATATATAGAATGGTTATCAAAAGGTGAAGAAAACAACAAAATCCCTCAAAACTTATCTTAAAAACATCAGGATTTAAAGGTTGATGGAAAATTTTCATAAAAACCTACATTTAAAAAAATAATACCTACACAGATCTTTTACAGGGGGGCAGAATGAAAATAGAACATTTCGGTAAAAATTATATTTTAATTAAAATATTATGTAAATTTTAACCAGCATGACAATTAAGTTTTGTTTACATCTTCCAGTCATTAGCTGCCGCCATTGCAGGTTGGCAGATACGTCTTTATGTTCCAACAGTATGGTCAGCACAGCTCGGCTGGCACTGGGAAAAATGGCGGTCAGCAAGTTGAGCAGCTGCCTCAGAACCCCGGAGATATTGCAATCCATCTCAGGAAAGGAGTGACCGCCGAAGAACAGAAACTAGAGTAGTTTTAGGTGAAGCCTACACTAGATTGACCCACATAAAACATTTCCACAGCATCAAACACAGAGGCAAATGCCGACTTTCCTCCTGGATCGGTAAGCTAGCTCACATGCTAACTTTGTTAGCATTAGCTGTAAATTAAACTCCTCCAAAATGTATTCCTTACTGGACACAGTTCAGGTTGGTAATGGGGCGTATCGGCAGCAAACCAGACAACCTCTGTTTTTATTATTGTTACTACAACCTAGATAAAATAGATGTCGCTATTATGTTCATGTTCTATATCCAACCTTTAAGCCTTATTCAGTATGTTTGTTTAGAGGATACAAACAGAGAACACAAGCATGTAATGAACAGCAGACACAGAGGCAGAGCGTATTTTAAACCTGACAGGTGCATGCGGACATCTCGCTAAAGGCTTTTTCATGCTATGCTCTGGAAGCTTAAGAGACTATCTGTGCTAGCACGCGGTCAGATGGTAAGTTTTGATGGAGTGAGCATGTGGGACATAAAGGACTACAGGACAGTGGGACACCTGCTAGGATTTAGTCTAATCCCTTCAGCAACACCAGGAAGAAGTCCTGTTTCCTCCTGTAAATCAAACTTCAATATGAGTGTAAGACCTATTGCTCCGACAAGTATGAAAATGATGTTGTACTTATTCTTTGTGGTCCTTTTGCAATATAAAGTCTGCATTCCTTATTTTGACTAAACTCATCCATGTTCTTTTTAATAGGTTTTACTCTATCTAAGGGTGTCCATCTTTTCACTCTGAAAATGAACAAAATGAGAAAAGAAATTTACTGAAGAACATCAACGTGCTTCCAAGGGACTATCTTAATGTTCCTTAGCAGGAGTAATCAAACTCAATGATGCATCTGCAACTCTACCTACAGACGCTACTGTGTCTTCTCAAAATCATAGTAAAGACATTAGCCTGTTTATTAAGACCAGCATCCTTAAAGAATCCGACGAGTTACACCCAATGTTGCCACAGTTACTGTGATAAAATAATCTGATTACTGGTTACTCATTCCAAAAGTAACTTAGTTACTTTACTGATTACTTTATTTGTAGTATGTTAGATTACAAGTTACTTTATTAGTTACTTTCAGCACCAGCAACTAACCAGTAACAAGACCTGTCTCAGGCACGTACTACTGGAGAGTTCCACTGAGTACAAAACTCAGAGTCACAGACAGGTCAAAACAAACATGGCGACTGTAAAGGAGATCATCAGCTGTTTCGGATCATGACAGAAAAAGACTGCAGCAGTGTTGTTGAAGGTATGTAAAACCATATTTACCACTATTGTTGTTTGTTTTAACTTTAATCTGATTACTGGTATGGAAATAGTAACGCGTTAGATTAGTCATCACTGAAAAAGTAGTCATATTAGCAGTAACGCACAACTAAGTAACGCGTTACCAGCATCACTGGTTATACCCCAGTACAAATCATACAAAAAATGTTGCTTTTTTTTCTTTCTTTTTACAGAATCATCTATGAAGTATTGTTAGTATCAGCAAGGGGTGTGAGTCAACCAGTAAGTTAAGCTCTAGATTTTTTTGTCCGTGTTCCAGTATAATTGGAATTCCTGTAGAAAGCCCCCTGGTCAGTCTGGGCCTTATCGTTTCAGAGGCCTAACACCAGCTCCCAGTTCAGTGGGAGTCAGTTAGGCACCAAGACTTCACCAACTGGTGCTCGTTTTTTAGTGGAGGTAATGCCAGTCTCCACACAAGGTTTTACTGAGTGGAGCAAGGATAAGCAAAGTCAGAGCTACCCTCAGCTGACCCATAGGCAAACCCTTAAGAGCCATGATCCACCAGGTTTATCGCTTAAGAGCGCTGTGCTTATTCGATAACTACTCAGTATTGTTTGCCTTGGGAAGAGCCTACACTTTCCCTAACCCCTCCTCTTTAAGTAAAACCAGGCTGGCTCACCGAAAACAAAGAGTAAAAGTAAGGCTGCCTGTCTCATGGTCAGTGAGTGGGCAGTACCACAAAAAGCTTCTTGTTGATCAGCTTTGAAATCCGTTCAAAGGGCTGTTAGTTACATGCAGTGTACACACACTTTGCTGATCTTGAAATTATTTTACCTACATCCGTGTATCCTTGGCAGTACCACATACTGCTCTTTGGTTTTTCTGTATGTAAGAACCCAGAGATGTATTGAGGTAGTCCTGATCCCATTTCACAGCCTTTCTTTTTCCTGGAATCTGGGTCTAAACTCACCTATCTAAACCATATTGGTAGTGTATTGTTAGTGATTTATTTCTTTTTTTTCTTATTTTTGGTGGGGGGATTCCGTCATAAAACTAGCAAGATGTATTTTGCTTAGCCACATTTTTAACAATCAGCTTATTTTTATTTAGCATAGCTTGTATACTTTTAGCGGGATGTCCGTTTGCTGATCTCATAAATCTGGGTTTAGTAACTTATACCAGTAACTGAGAAATTGTAACATCAGATAAAGACAGCCAGAGTAAATACAAGAAGTTTCAATATTGATTGATTTCAATAATTATGGGGAAATATATTCCTTCCAACCCGGCCCTGTAAGAAAATATGGCACCCCTATAATTCATTAATGCCAAAACCTTGTAAATGACTGTATGTAATCTTCAGTAGTAGGTCGGTTTTCTAGAGAGTTAACTGCTTGAGTGGCACTTATATTATTAGTGCTTTATGGCTTAAATTTAGCTGTAGGCTGTAACACAGAATACAACCTTTTTCTTTGGTCTAAAATTATTCCTGCTCTGTCACTGCAGACTCCATTAACAGAAAAACAGAAGAGCTTAGTTAGGATTTAGGCCCAGTTTTGGAGGAATTGTTAGAGTTTTTAATTATGTGAAATGATGTATATATTCAAAGTCAGAAAGGAGTATTCCTCCTACTTCTACCTACATTTTACAGTGCGCTGTGAAAACCTCCTCCTACCTAATGATCAGCCTCCTTTCCCACGCGTGAGCAGGGGCCCCTGGCACCAAGGGCTTATAAAATAAAAGTAACATTGGACCCCTCAGCAGCCTGACAGACAGAACCCCAAACTGCTGCTCCAAAGCCCATTGCACACCCCCAGCATGAATAATTCCTGTGTAAGTGAGCCAAGTAGCCCCCCGCAGCTGCAGTGAATGTGTGTTTTTATGAGGCCTGGTATGGTACTATGCCCTGTGTTTGCTGTAACAAGCCCTCCTCCATTAATGCTGCTTGCTAACTGGATCAGGTAAGGGTGGGAATGCATGTCTTTATTGGGTACGCTGCTTGGTGTCAAGTTACTTTGCAATTAGAAGTTAAAAATGCCTATTAAGGTATGGATGATGGAGGATTTCAACAGAAGTGCTTGCCTCCTGCTGACCGAACCTAAACAAAAAATAAGCAAATAAAATGATTCAGATATATTCAGAGACACATTGTGTTTTCTTGGAATATTTGCATTAATTCTGTAAGCAAATCTGGCAAAGGGACTGAAAAGCTCTCCAAGTCTATTCTCCTTTTCACTACACCGCCAAGTGGTTGGATGACTAAACAAAAGTATCTCTGCAATACCTTGCATGGGTGTTTGACATCGAAGGAAAAAAAAAAGTTAAACATTGACATTTGTGGTTGTACAAACATGATACACATACTTTTCAAAGGTATGTAGCGGTTTTGTTTTAGCCGCCAACAGTCAATGGGCTTATTCGGAAGCAAAGAGTAGTATGTCATCTCTTGTAGAGTAAAAACTTGGAAATAATAGCTTTCTGAGTAATTATTATTTAGTAGGCTACACTATGAAACAATTTAAAAAGTAAAAAATAAAAATCTTTGTGAAGTTTGTGTTCCCATAAAATCCTATTTAATCTGCTTATTCCTGCATGTTTGCAAGGGAACTCTTCCAGGTTTCAAGCAATCATTGGGCAAAAAACAAGCACACATTGGACAGGTCGTCAGTCTATCACAGGACTAAATTTTCTTTAAAAAGGATATTTTAATTTAAAAAGTTTGGGTTACAGACATTTTGCTAGATGAGTTTTACACTGACTGGAATGTAAGGGTTTATATTAAACCCCTTCTCATGCTTCTTAGCGCATGATTCCGGGAATCTTACTGTCCAAGTGCAGAAATCCTCACAGGACACAGAAGAAAAATTAAATTAGGAATGTATTTACAATATTTACAAAAAGGAAGACTTCAGTATCTATAGAGGGAAGAAGATATTGGTAGTTAGAAAAATGATATGAGCTTGAAGAGGAATCTTTAGAGTTAAATGCTGAATCACAAGGGTTATACGGAATGGCTGAAGGCTAACAGTGAGGGGAGGAGGAAATGCAGTTGATGGGTTTCAAGAGGGTTCTGATTTGGAGTGAGCTGGTGAAACATGAGATCAAGGTACTCCAAACATAAAGCATTGGAGTGGGGGCATGTCGACGATGGTAGGAGACAAAGCAGTAGCAGGAGCAACCGTGGAGTGATTAACTATAGACGGAAAAAACTGTTCTAGAGAATTATTCTTGGCCAGATGGGTACACCAGCAGCAATTTCACCCTGGGAGGGTCAGAGAAAGCCAATTATGAACAGGAGCAAGGTAAGCTTAAAAAAGCAAAAATCACTTTAACTTGGAGGATAAAGGTACATGAGGAAATCAGAAAACCAAGATTCAGGCTACCAAAAGAGGTTGACTATCAGGCAACACCAGGTACTCCAACTGCTCGTAAAAATCCCTAGAGACTAATGAGACAATTGCCACCAGTTGTGCAGTTTGCAGCAGGAAAGCCACGCCCTCCAGGAGAGATTCTGTGTTTGTGGAAAACTCTTCACACATATTCAAAAAAAACACCAGACGCACACCACCTGACAGCTGTGACTCTGTCCTGTAAAGTATAATGTGTTCTCTATTGATATTGCCGTTCTGTTTCAATGCATTTTTGAGGCTTAGGTTGCTGTGCACTCTGTCTTATTTCAACTTTACAACTGGATACATGACATTCTTTAAAGTGTGAAAAATGAGACAGTGCGTCATAGAAGCCAATGAACAGCCTGCAAAATACAGTACAACCTATAAAAGTCATTGTTAGCAGACACCTCTATGTCTTTTGCAGGGAAGGGAAGAAATGTTGTTAGGTGATGAATTGCAGGACTTGAAGATTGAATGTGGGAGTTCCTCCCTCCCTAGTTTCTTTTAAAATCACAAGCAGAGTAAATGCCCCCGAGTTTGCGGTGTCGTGTTACAGTGAACTCCATGAAACCATCCTGCCTGCCCGTTAAACAATGTCACAATGTCTGTTGGTTGGTCTGTGCAGATACATTTTAAAGCTCCTTCATGACTGACTGGCGTGACAATGGGGACCTTTTAAACCATGATTTAAAGGAGGAGCTGAGGCTTTGTCAATGTGAGGCAAAGCAAAAGTTTAGGAAGGCCCTGTAAGGAGTGTTAACATGAGTCAGGATTTCTGGAGATGCTGTTCATCAATTTTATGAGGGTCAAGTGGTCACGGCTGTTCTGTAAGAGGGTTACAGGGGTGAAGGGCTAATGTCTCTATGTTCTGAGACACACAGCTAGACTTATAGTACAATTTGCATCTTTTCTGACCCCCCCCCCCCCAGTTTCTTTTATTATCATTTTTTTAAACAAAATATCAAAATGCCCTACAGGATGAGTGTCATTATTTGAACTCATTATGGAGGACCAAATCACTTCAGCTGCTGTTTGTTTACTTTATTGAGCCTTACAGCCCAGTTACAAAGTTCAGATTTATTATTCCTATGCCTTTGAACTTTAATTTGTTAAATGGACAAGCCCTGATTTATGTATGATATTGTTTTACATTTTGTTGAACTTTTTAAAGCTTCAGCATGATGGAGTTTTTCATGTCAAACATTGGTCAGATTTGTACAAGAAAGATGAGTAAAAAAAGAAAAACGTTCACTGAACAGATTTAAGAAGTAGAAAGATTGTTTTGTTACAAAGGAAAATATAAAAAATCATGGTCCTAGTCATTTTGTATTAAGTTCCAGTTACTCTGATTCACCTAAATAAAATCCAGTGAAATTCAGAAGTCATGTGTAATTCAATAAAAATACATCTGATCATCGAAGGCGTCGGCAGTAGAAGAGAAACCGTATCGACACCAGAAACTAAGGAGATGATCACAGGTTCTGATAAGATGAAGTGACACTGCAAACACACTGCAGTCTTAGAAGGTCATCTACTAGAGGCTGCAGAGGACATTGGGGCGGAGGTTCACCTTCCAGCAGGACAACAATGCAAAACTTACATCCAGACTTAGAAAGGAAATAGTTACGATTAAGACGTATTCATGTGTTAGAATGGTGTAGTTAAATTCCAAACACAAATCTAATTTTGAAACAGTAGGAACGCTGAAAATTGATGCTCACAGACCCTCTCCATCCAACCTGAGATTAAACCACAATACGAAAAACTTTTAGCCAAGATGTTAGTGTTTAGATGTGCATAGCTGGTAGAGACATACAGTGGGGTAAAAATGTATTCAGCAGCCACAGATTGTGCAAGTGTTACTACTTATGAAGATCAGAGAGGTCTGTAGTTTTAATTAAGGGTACATTTCAACTGTGAGAGACAGAATGTAAAAATAAAATCCAGGAAATTACATTGCAGGATTTTTAAATAAAGAATTTATTTTTATATTGGTTCAGAAAATAAGTATTCAGTCAAAAGCAAAAAATCGCCTCAATATCATATAACTTTGCCAATAACACAGGTCAAATGTTTCCTATAGGTCTTTACTAAGTTTGCACATGCTGTTGCTACTGTAGCTTGGTGCGTTTACATGCATCAAGAGAAATTTGAATTATTGCCTTAGTCCAACTAAAACTGGACTTTTGAAATGCTTGTATACACTTAGCTAGACTAAATTTGAACCGAACAGGAATTTGAGAAATCGGACAAAGGTACCCAGATAATGCGATAGGAAAATTGAATTTCTCAGCATGTAAACATCCGTCCAGAGAATCCAAAGTTTTGGTAGCCTGGGCTCTCCCCCTTCAGGAAGTAATGAGAATGCGGAAGCGGGAAGAAGAAAAACAGAATGAGTTGTCAGAATGAATAAAACAATCAAACATTGCAGTACTTACACAATAAACTGCTGTAGCGTTGTTCTCGTCCATTTCTTTAATCATTGTGCATACCATGCATTTACTGCATCTGCTTCACTGACTTACCCTTTTTTTTCACTATCCGTCTGACTATAGTCTAACAGAAAAATGTCAGCGCAAAAGTCGCCACATACCACCGCAGAGTCGAACACACTTCATTTAATCAGAGTTTCTGACTCACATGTGAACTGGGACTTGACTCTCAAATCAATCGATTTTTCTGATTACTGGTAAAAACTTAATCCTAAATGCTCTTACTGATGAAAAGGGTTTTTTGCCCAAAATCTCACATTACGTGGTCCCCTTCATCCTTTCCTTAATTTGTATCAGTCATCCTGTCTCCTTTGCAGAAAAGTAGCCTCAAAATCTGTTTCCACTCCCTTTCTTCACAGTGGATATACGTAGTGAAATGCAGCTCAGCATTCTTCCCCCTCCGAACAGGGTAGGTATATGTTGTTTATGCAAAAGTTATATTTTGGTCTCATCTGACCGCATGCGATTCTCCAATCCTCCTCTAGTTCATTCAGATGGTCTGGAAATGTGCTGGTTTGAACTGGGGGAACCTTTTGAGTGCTGTGGGATTTTAATCCATGATAACATAGAGTCACTAATGGTAACCATTTTTCTTGTGGTCCCGGCTCTCTTCAGTGTATTGACCAAAATCCCTACTTCTGGAAAAAGATGTACCCACTGTATTCTTGCTATGTCAAAGGTAACGCTCCTCTTCTGTAGCACTATTACCAGGCTTCCATATCGTGTGTGGTTCTGGGGTGTTTCATCACCGTTCATTAGTTAATGTGTACCTCACAAGGTGAGATCTTGCATGGAGCCCCAGGGCATGGGAGAGCGTCAGTGACCTTGTATTTATTCCATTTTCTAATGATTGTCTCCAACAATTGATCTTTTCTCACTAAGCCGCTTTCCTATTATACAGTGGCTTATCCCGGTCTTGTACAGGTGTACAATCATGTCCTTGTGATCTTGGACAACTCTCTGGCCTTTGCCGTGTTGGGGGTTACAGTCTGACAGTTTGAAGGTGTAGCCAGGTGTCTTTTATACAGAAAATGAGTTTAAACAGGTGTCAAAAATACAGGTAACAAGTGGAAGTTAGAAAAGCTTCTTACAGAGGAAATAACACATCTGTACGGTTCATAATTCTTGCTTGTTTGTAAGTCCTAAATATATATTTTCTGCACCATCATACGATTGAATTCTCTAAAAATAATACAATCGGATTTCCTGAATTTTTATTTAGTTTTTTACATTCGCTCTCTCACATTTGAAGTCTAACTATGATGAAAATGACAGACCTCTCTCATCTTTTTAAGTGGGACAACTTGCCCCAGTGTACCCATAACACCTGCAGATAAGATTCATTTGTATTTAGGAGATTTGCAAATTTTTATTTAAAGCCATGCACCATTTGTTTTTCTTTAGTCTGTCTCCCAAAAAAAATCCCTCTCAAAGTAATTAAGGTTTGTGATAGGAGGAAGTTCAATGATCAGTAACACTGTGCAGGGATCTGTAAACCATTACTAAAATGCTGCAAATAGATGGTCACAACTTCAGGGTTTATTTGAAAGAATAATAAAACTGGGAATGACCTCAGGAGCACCCTCAGCTATCACAGTATCACAGTTCACCTGAAAACTGTTTCAGCATCCAGATGTAACTGGGACAGATTATTCCACCGAAGTTTGCTTCAGCTAATCAGTCGACAAACCCAAGTTGCTGCAAATGAAATGTTCCAGCAGTGATTATCATTCAATAATCCCACATTGTTCTGTTCCTATCTATGATCAGAGACTCATTGTATCAAAAAACACAAAAATGTAAGCAAGATAATCGTCCTGCCAGCGTGGCGAATGTATGGTGTAAAATTCTGGGCTCAACTGGAGAAGGTTAGTTATGGGTTACATGCATGTCACAGCAGTGACGTCTTAGAAGTGCTTCTTCGTTGCCTGCAGGGTTATTTAGCAGGCTTTGAATCCAACTACACTAAAATGCGATCACAATAGAACCTGTGCACATTAGCAAATGCTACTTCCTGTTGAGAAACTGTCGCCACAGCTCTGTCAAAACGGATGGAGCCTGCAGCAAACTTTACTTTTCAAGATGCCTTGGACATTTACGGAGAATTGGAAGTAGATGATGTTCATCGCATGTTCAATTCCTTTTTATCTGCTCCACAAAATAAACGTAAAAAGGGGTCCAAATTTTGTTTCCCAGTTTGTACATATGGTTTAAGCTTCTTTTCAAAAAGTCCAGCAGTAATTATAAAGGTTGACTTATGTCACCCCTACATTGATTTCAGGGATAAATGTAAGCCTTTTTACCAGGCATGCCAATAAATATACTCATGTCAAATTAGGGAAGGAAATGTTAATTTTTATAGCAAGCCTGCCTAACTCCTTCCATTCAGGTTATTATGAAGTACCACTGTTCAGATTGTTAAACCAGCAACTTTTAAGTATTTGGAACATGTAGACAGGGCCCCTTTGAGAGACATAAGTTATAATCACGCACTCTGGGGTCCTTCTGAGTGACAGTGTAAGGCAATGGAGGTCAGCAGGTATGGAGTAGCTTTACCCCTTTATGCCCTCCTGCCTGCGTGTCTCAAGCCGAGCGACCGCAGATGAGACCCAGAGCAAGGTCGAGTCACACCGTAGACCTTCGAACCCTCCTTATACATTCTGCACATACCAAGCCCTGGGCACCCACAACTGGACGAGTGCACTTGAACCCCTCTACCCTGTCGCTTCATAGAGACAATGCAAGATTACCGTCACATATATAATCAGCAGTCAGGTGCTGATATTGTTTGCAAGCTTCATCTCCTTCTTGACAATGTGCCTGTCAGAGTGTAACAATTACAGCAGGAAGCGTTCTGAAGCAGGACGACTTAAGGATTTCACGCAACATAACCACTGTATACATGACAGAAAGGGTCTTTATGCTGCTCTCCTTTACTTTTTGTGAGGGGAACTTGCTTTTGGTGTCGTCCCCTGAACGCTGGCAGTTCCAGGTCAGCCAGCTGAAATATTTTCCCTGTGGGCGCCAAACTAGTGGACTGCACTGCTGCTTTCTATAATGAGAGATTTGTTGTAATTTTCATCATTGTCAGCAAAGGCCCACTGAACCCTCCACCAAATAACGACCTTCTTTTGAAGTGACTGTTGGAGAATGATGTGAACGAAAGAGGCAAGGATGAATCAAAGTTGTGCTTTATGGGAGTTCTGTCGTACAATGCAGGTCTTTGTTAAAAAGGAGAGATGCTGCAGAGGTTGGAATGCTGACAGACACACAGGTGGGGCTGGTGCTGATGGACAGAGCTGCAGAGACGTAAAAAATGAGATGATAGGATCAGAGACGAGCTGGGTCAGAGAAACATGATCATGCACAACATAAACTGTGTGATTTCTAAAAAGGACATCTTTGAATGTTGTGCAAATAATAATCTAAGCTAAGAGGAGAACGCACCGGTGCAGCAGCTGGTTTGCAAGAACTTCAAAAACTCAAAAGGGGCAATAACAGTGCTTTTCCATCAGATAGCATAGGTAGATTGTGATATTGGTCATGTTTTGGTCATGAAAGGCAGTATAGTATTATTATACATATCATTAACTTGACCTGTCAAGTCGTGAACTATGATAAAGTCTTTCTGAGAACAACAGGCTACACCTTTGACACCCAGCATTGTTGTCTTTTAAGCCTGAAACACATTTTAAAAACAAAAATGAAATTAATTGGCTTTTTCGTACTGGTAAAAAAAAAGCTTAGAAAGCAATAATATAAAAAACAGGTGTTGATGACAAATGAATGTAGTTATAGTTAGTATATGTAAGCATTATTCATGAAAGTTTAAGCACTGAATGATTTAGGTACTATTTGTTATTTGCTATTCTAGAATTTCCAAAATAAGGGTTAGAAACCTCATAAGGACAGATGTGAGCTCCAGTCCTTCAGATGGCACTGAAAGTGGAACTCTTGACACTGAGCAGGAAGGAATAACTATAGGAAAGTTTTAACGAGCTCACAAGCAGCATGACAATTTATCCAGAACTGTCACTTCAAACCTTACAGTGGAGGAAAAAAAGCACTCAACTACTCAATCATGGGATGGACCATCAACACAGTGGAAACACGTCTTACAGTAAAAGGAACCGGTGTTAAGATAAGCTTTGGAAAAAACAGGCCCTCTGTTCTCCTGTGGCAGGATTTAAAAACAATATGCAGCCATTAAGCAAGCAACCAGCCCAGAGACAACGTTGAGTAAAACTACATTGGGGAAACAATACAAAGACAACAATCTGGCCTCCTTGCAGACATGACATGTCCCTCAAAGGAATGTTTTGGTGAAATTAAAAGAAAGAAATGTGAGCCCCCTCGACTTTTCCTACACAATAACAAATGTTTAGTCTATTCAAAGAGTGAGACAAATGTCTTATTGACTTTTTTTAAACATATTTTTTGATAAGAAAAAATGTATAGGATCAAATAAACCAGAGATCACATATTCCATGGATTTTTAAAAAGACAACGGTCTGATGCCTGTTATCACAAGACCCCCCCCCCCACCCCCCCAGAAGCAAAACAAAACAAAACATCCTTTACGTTGCTATTTAGGTCAGATATGTCTTTCTGAGTTAACATCAGGATATGTCTGGTGACTTCCTGTTAAGACTGACTCAGGGCTATAGGAAACTGGACCACAGGTTTTTCTCTCTGCTTGCTTGCTGCAGCAGTTTGCTGGATCTGCTTCCCAAGGAAGTTGCGGTTCATCCTAAACGAGGCTAATACTTGACCGCTTGAGCTCGGACTGGGGGAAGGAAAGAACTGTCAAACTGTATTACACGGGTAAGGGCTTAAAGTGTCATTGATGACTAAAAAAAGCACACTTCTATATCAGCAAACCTGTTTCAGATGAAATAGGGGAAAATGTGATTTTCTTTCTAATAAGTTCTACTATTTTCTAGTTTCATAAGTTCTACTCACCATCCACTCTTTTCAGATTTTCCATCATTAAAAAAACATGAAACATCATCTATTCCTGCCCCCTTCCTGTCCCCTTCAGTTATGTGCTTCGAAGTGTTGGTCCATTACATAAAATCCAAAGTGCAAGGTAATGAACATAGTCCAGACACCAATATGTCTGAGCTTCTGTGCCATTAGTCTGTAGGAGGACCCCATCTTTCCCTGACACCATGGGTAAAAGGAATGAGCAGGATGGTAAGAGGGGGGTCTATGGGATGCCATTTGTAAAGTTATACAGTTAAAAATTAACAGCAATAATTGGGATTTAGTTTACAATTCAATTTAGTTTATTTATATAGCGCCAATTCACAACAGATGTCATCTCAAGGCACGTGTGTCATTGAAAATTAGTCATGCTTACATCACAATCGTTCAAAGGTTTTCTATTGTAGGAATACCAGCAGATTGCATCGAGTCATTGACTGGCAGTTGTGCCATTTTAATGCAGATTCCTAACACAGCAATCATCTCAGCAATCCCTCATACTGGGAAAGCATGTAGCGACAGTGGAGAGGAAAAACTCCCCTTTAACAGGAGGAAACCTCAAGGAGAACCTAGCTCAGTACAAGCGGTCCTCTGCCATGACTTTCTGAGTGTTCGAGAAGACAGAATAGAGACACAGAAAGAACAGAAGAACTGATGTAAGAGTACTTTCTATAATAAAGTAAAAATGTAACAGGACAAAGAAGATGAGCAACCACTGGGAGTCTCCAGTGAGACTTTTCAGCTAAGGACAATAGCAGACAAGGTTCTACTTCTATGGAGAGAAAAACACTGGGAAAAAAACAAAATTAACAGTCAAAATAACAGCACACAAAACAACTTGAGAGTAGTCGAAGAGCAGGAGAGTGAAGAAAAGTGGTCAGTCTTTCCTCCACATTCTAAGCCTACAGCAGCATATCTACAGAGATAGCCAAAGATAATCCAGCCTTTTAGAATGAGACATGAGAGAGGCAGAAACAGGGAGAACAGTTTGTCTGGACTGTATTCCCCCACATCTGGCTTAGGCTGTTGGCTACTAACCTTCTCCTCAAATTCACCACTCATCCAAAGAGTGGCTAAAATCAATCTGTTGTCAGCTATAACCATTATTGACATGAACATTTTAATGCCTAGATTTTGAGGAGTTATCAATAATTGTCTGGTCAATAATAATTTGGACCAATTATACAAATAACCTAATACTGGGATAATTGTTAATGAATATATTATATATATATATATATATAAGAAACAGTATTAATTATACCAGACTATCAGTCTTTATCTGAAGGATGATTTCTTTCACTGAAGTATTAATGCACACCACACTAAAGGAAGCACAGGGATTTTATCTCAAGTTTAAGGAATTTATTAACAAACTGCTCACAACAGTCAAAGCAACAATCAAAGCAGAAGTCCAGAATCAAAATAAACTGACGTCATAGGCTCACAGACCGGTTTTCAGCTTGGACTGGAAGCTGCACAGAAGATAGCCCGGGGTAGAGTTATGATGATTCCTCTCGGACCAGCTGGCAGAATCGAATGGAAAAAGGGAATGCCAGCAGAGATTTAATTTCCCTCCTTCAAGAGTGAAGATTAGTGGAAGAGAAACAGCTAGGCGTCAATGTCGCTTATATAAACTCGACAGTCCAAGTGGCTGCCTGCGAACTACCCAATGAGAGGCCACTGACTCAGCAGAAGAGACGCGTGGAGACTGAGTCCATTTAAAATATATTGAACAAACCCAACATTGACAAATTAAAAATATAATTCACCCACATTCTAACCTAATAGTAGCCTATTGATAGCCATTAAAAGTTATGATACTGACAGCTATGTTGATTTTTTTTTTCTCTCGTTTTCCAAAGATGCATCAAAATTCACTGCTTCCTTACAACATGTGCACCTGCTGTTTTATTGTTTATTTATTCTGATCTCCATTAGTTTCCACAAATTTTTAGGGGTCTAATTAATAAAGTGTAATAACCATGTACAATACCACAAATTCACACATTTCAGATTAAATAGACCATCAGTAAAATACCTAAAACATTCAGGTAGATCCAAAGCTAAAATGAGATTTTAATACTTTTTATAAGAGTAATGTCCTTTAGTTCTCTAATATTTTTAGATAATTCCATTCCAGATTTTAGTGGTGGCTGGTGGAATTTTCTCTGGAGGGGTTGACTATGATAGTTCCATGCGTATTACTATGGTTCGGTTGGACCTCAGCGCAGCGTTGGACACCGTTGATCATACAATATTACTGGAACAATTAGAGAGCTGGGTCGGACTCACTGGTACAGCTCTTCAATGGTTCTAATCTTACCTCAAAAATAGGAAGTTCTGTGTCTTGTGTCCATCGGAAATTTCTCATCAGAACAGACAGAAATCACATGTGGGGTCCCCCAGGGCTACATCCTGGGCCCCCTCCTGTTCAATATCTATATGCTCCCACTAACCAAGATTATAGCAGCCAATCAGATAAGTTACCATAACTATGCAGATGACACACAGCTATACATTACATTGTCACCAGGTGACTTTGATTCTATCCAGACCTTAAATGAATGCATTGAACAAATCAACGACTGGATGTCCCATAACGTTCTCCAGCTAAACAGAAACAAAACAGAAGTAATTATTTTTGAACTTAAGTAGGAACTATCCAAAGTCAGCACACAGCTTTAGCTAATACAACTAAAAACGACTCATCAGGCTCGTAATCTAGGTGTAATAATGGACTCAGACCTGAACCTCCAGGGTCACATAAAGGCAATAACAAGGTCAGCTTTCTATCACCTGAGGAAAATTTCTAGGATTAAAGGACTGATGTATCAGAAGGACCGTGAAAAACTGATCCATGCGTTTATCTTTAGTCGGATCGATTACTGCAACAGCGTCCTCACAGGTCTACCTAAAAAAATCAATCAGAAAGCTGCAGCTGATCTAGAACGCTGCTGCTCGTGTTTTCACTAGAACCAGGAAGGTAGAACACATCACCCCAGTTATAAAGTCCTTACACTGGCTCCCTGTAGCTCAGAGAATAGACTTTAAAATACTCCTACTTGTTTATAAATCATTGAACGGTTTAGCACCAAAATACATTGAAGATATGCTGTTACTATATTAACCCAGCAGACCACTCAGGTCCTCCAACTCTAGCCTACTAATCGTCCCTAGAATCAGAACTAAACAGGGAGAGGCAGCTTTCAGCTTCTATGCTCCACACATGTGGAATAAACTTCCAGACGAATGCAAAAATGCTGAATCCCTAGGCTCTTCTAAATCAAAGATAAAAACTCTATTATTCAGAGCTGCATTTGAATGTTAAATTGCGCTTTCTGATCACTTTTTGTTTTATTTAACCGATTGTGTTTTATCTGTTTTAATCTGTTTTAATTGCATAAATTTGTTCCTTAAATTATTTTTTATTGTTGTGGTTTAATTTCTATTCTTACTTTTTTATTTCTATTTTTAAGTGATTGTGTATTAATTACATAAATTTCTTCCTTACATTATCTTTTCTTACTGATTGATTACTGTTAAACTTATATGGGTTTTTTTTTAATCATGTGGTTTCATATCACTGAATCATGTAAAGCACCTTGAATTGCCTTGTGTTGAAAATATGCTATACAAATAAAATTGCCTTGCCTATGATGGCTAGACATTAGGGCTGTCAAATTATTTAAAAAATTTATATAATTAATCTCAGGGTAGCTGTGAATTAATCATGACTAATTAACATTCCTAAATATGACCAAAAAAACTAAAATTTTCACTGTAAATAAAGGACAAATCCAGATGCTGATGCTCTTTTTTTAAATGAAATAAAGGAGAGATGAAAATTATTTTTGTTATGAACTCGACATTCACATCTGGACCTTTTAAACCACTGATCTTTTAGCCAGTTACTAAGGCAAACTAACTGGCTAACAATTTCTGTATTTAAAACTGGCTGTTTCTCATCAATGTTGGACAACCCTGTGCATCCTCTTAATGGGACTATCCTACGACAACAGGGTGATTTCAGTAAGAGGTTTCAACAGTTTTGTTGCAACACAGACTGCAACTGTAGTACAGGAAACACTGAGCTGTCTATTGAGGTACTGGTTCAGGATGGGATGACTCTGTTAACACTGGGAATACCTGCCAGAACTACACTTAAAACCATTCATATTATCAGAAGATATGAGTTGGAGAAAAGGCTGTTATATTTTTTCAGAAAACTGCGAATCAAGACGTAGCTTTCTTGTGCCCAACATCGTCCTATCCCTTGATCCACATCGTCCTAACAAGAGTCTATGGAAAAAAATTTTGTGCCCCAAGGTGGAAATACGTCATCAATCAGACAACGGCAATGAGCGTAACAATTCCACTCACCATAAACTTTAAAATAATTATCTTTCGCATCTGAAAGAAAAAACACATATATTTCAAAATATTCTGATGTTATTACTGTATAACAAAAAGTTGAAGTTTTATCAAAGGTAATATGGCAAGTCGTGAGTGGTGGGGCGGTGCCCTAGTGCCCCCCATTGGCCATCTGTCACTGCCTCATATGCTGTGTAGCAAATTTTACTGTAGGTTTGTATTAGCATTTTTTACCATTAATTTAGTATCACAAGCATATCTAATATATTGGGTGTGTATCTTATCAGAGTAAATTAACTCTTCATAAAATTATTATTGTTGTTGATCTATCAGAATATTTTTTGACAATAAATAGGTTGTTTTGCAACTCACTATTTCATAGAGACCATGATAAAGCTTTGTGCATTTCAACAACATTAGTAGAATATGGGCATCTTAGGACTAAGCGAGCAGCCCTGTTCGGGACAAGCTGCAGCTTTAGCAAGTCTGACTTGAAGGTATTTTATGTTTGATTTATCTGTTATATGTTATATGGACACATTAAACCTTGATATTGAGTATGTAAAAAACAGGAAGTTGCAGCTCTGTCTCTGTGCAGAATTTGTCAAATTAGAAATTCAGCAAGAAGTCACGTAAAAGCAAAAGCAGAAGTAACAACGGACATCTTTTTAGAACTAGTTTGTAAGGCATTGGTCCAAACAAGGCAATAAGAAGTTGATTAATTAGATATGCAGGACCATAGGAGAAAGACTTAGCAACTATTTGAATGAACCAATCATGTATTGTCTATCAAACCCAATGTAATTATATGATGAATGCTTATTAGAGGCTTGTAAGCAGAAAGGCATGGAAGGCCAGCCTTCTCTGTAGATGTAACTGCCAAATTATCCTATAAAAGTGATGTTCCAAATGAGGAATGGGTCACACTGCATTTGCTGGCCCAGAGTTAATAACTCTGTAAACTAAATATTTGATCTGTTTTAATAAACTTAAAGAACTTGATTCCTCTTCTGTTATCTCCAATAAGTAATACGCATGGAACTATAGAATTTAGAGTTTTAAGGCAATTACTTCCAACAGACGCTTGAAAAATGCATGTATAGAGTACAAAGAGAGAGGGACCCAACTTCAGTTACAACTGCCGAAAAGGGCGCCGCCATAAATCCAATCCATGTCGGAAGTCCCAAGCGGAAACTGTGTAAAAGAAAACCTTTCTCGTCTCTGATTGGCTTGTCTTTTTCATTTATTACTAATCCGAACATTCAAGGAGCGTTACCTAAACTTACTTTTACTATTTTTCTAATCCTTATATTCAAGGACCAGTGACTAAACCTAATGTGATCCATGTATTTTTTCAACATTTAGGACCAGTTATATCCATAAAAAGTGTACATTATAAATTAGTGATTGCTATAGGTGTCTAACTTCTAAGTTTTACAGTAGTCTATACATTTGCAGAGTTAACTAGACATTTATACCACTGAAAATCTATAAAGTTGTGTAAATTTAGATATTTTTGTTTTAGCTTGGAGCAGAGTTTAACTAATTTCCGCTTGAGACTTCCGGTATGGACTGGATATTTGACGGCACCCTCGTTGACCATTAACAGACCCTATCCCATTAACTTTATTAATGACTAATGAAAAATATTATTCAAAAACATTCAGGCAAAATACTAATTAACTCTCTAACAACATACACTTCATAGATATGTGGGTTTTTTTTGTGTTTTTTTTTTTTTTTTGCCGAAGACATCAGGAATCCACTGTGCCAAGTCCTCTCTGGCTGCGGTGCAGACTGTGCGTGGGACAGAAAGACTGGCACACACAGCAGTCCTTATATGAATACTGTTCTTTGCACCTGTTACAACTGGCCAAACAACCTTAGATCATCCGCAAATTTTTTTACTGAGGTATGCAATTTTGTGCTCTTTATTTGGATACTCTACAAACCAGGCCCCATACAGTAGTAGCGACATAGAAGTTCCCATCCCATTCAGCTGCCAGCAGCTTCCCAGCACAGTTCCAGCAGACTTCCAGCAGAGTTCCGGTTGGAGTGACCCCCACCATCTCCTGGGCGTGTCTAGTTTCTACTGTAACTCCTTCCACTCATTGAAATATAGAACATGACCAGGAGATTGCACTTCTCTCACAGAATATAGTACACACCACCAGAGGCGGCATTTAAAGCGTCACCTCTGGCGGTGTGTGGAATTTCACATAATTCATAATGTAGAACCAAGGCAAGGCAATTTTATCTGTATAGCACACTTTCAACACAAGGCAATTCAAGGTGCTTTACATGATTCAGTGATAATGAAACCACATGACTACAAACAAAACATATAAGTTTAACAGTAATCAATCAGTAAAAAAAGATAATCTAAGGAACAAATTGATGTAATTAATACACAATCACTTAAAAAAAGAAATAAAAGAGTAAAAATAGAAATTAAACCACAACAATAAAAAATAATTTAAGTAACAAATTTATGCAATTAAAACGGATTAAAACAGATAAAACACAATCGGGTAAACAAAACAAAAAGTGATCAGAAAGCGCAATTTAACATTCAAATGCAGCTCTGAATAATAGAGTTTTTATCTTTGATTTAAAAGAGCCTAGGGATTCAGCATTTTTGCATTTGTCTGGAAGTTTATTCCACATGTGTGGAGCATAGAAGCTGAAAGCTGCCTCTCCCTGTTTAGTTCTGATTCTAGCGACGATTAGTAGGCTAGAGTTGGAGGACCTGAGTGGTCTGCTGGGTTAATATAGTGACAGCATATCTTCAATGTACTTTGGTGCTAAACCGTTCAATGATTTATAAACAAGTAGTAGTATTTTAAAGTCTATTCTCGCTACAGGGAGCCAGTGTAAGGACTTTAGAACTGGGGTGATGTGTTCTACTTTCCTGGTTCTAGTGAGGACACGAGCAGCAGCGTTCTGGAGCAGATAGCCTACAAGAGATTTAATAAGTGAAATTATAAAAGACCTAGCTACTGGAGATTCGGTGGCCACTTTTTTATCTCGAGATAAATTATTGAAGCTAATACCTCGTGTCAAATCTTTTATCACAATTTATTTACTGTAAATTGACATATAAAGAGGAAAACTAAGGCCACGTCCACACTAAGCCGGCTAATGCCTTAAACGTATAATTATTTAGTCTACACCCCCCTATCGTCCACACTAACCCGGCGTCGTTTAAGGTCTGTGGCCGGAGAACTATTAGCCGGGTAAGAGAGCCGTGTAAATCTTAATTCAGAGGCTAAACGAGGTAGTGTGGACAGCTTCCCCGGATAATGAAAGGAAGTGGGGTCAATGAATGCTGCGTCAATAACAATATGACACTACAGACAAAGACAACAGCGAAGAGTAAAAAATCGATCTCGTCGTCTGTCCACACCAAAAACTCTCTCTTCTTCTGAGCAGCTATTGTTCTCTTCGGTTAACGGGACAAGCAGATATGTACTGTGCTGTAGGGCTTCTTGTATATATTATGTATGCGCTGGCGTCACGTAGGTTATACGCATTTTCCGTTCGTCTTTTCGCGCATGCCCAGTATTTGCACAGGTCTGTATGGGATTGCGCAATCATGGGAACTTAAACTGACCTTAAACGGGGCGTAAATGCTCGTATTGAGTGGATAACATTAGGCGTCTAACTCCCCGTATAACCTTATCGGCTTAGTGTGGACGTAGCCTAAGCCTTTTGGAAGGTTTTTGCAGTTGCAGGAATTCAGTGCCCACCTTCGACCAGGGAATTAGCATTATTATTGCTCAACCTTTTGTTTTGCACTAATGGGCCATTGGTCACCCATTGTCACACAAATCGCATAGGCTACAGAGCCTGCCTAAGGCCCCGTCCACAATACTGTGTTTTTGTTTAAAAACGGAGACCTTTTGCTACGTTTGCACCTCCCATCCACACTAAAACGGCAAAAACGGAGACCCAAAACAGAGAAGTTTAGAAACGCTGCCGACCTTGTTTTTCGTTTTGAAACTCCGGAGGGCATTTTGGTGTGGATGTCTCAAAACGGAGGACTTAGAAATGATGACGCAGCAGATCATACTCAGCTCTATGATTGGGTGTCATCGGTCATGGCGTATCCTTCCCTGATTCGTCAGCCACCCATCACATGACCCGTCCCCGGAAGATAACATACAATAACAGCCTGGAGTACATTACGTTAGAAAGTGCAACATGGATAACGAATTACAAGCGTTTGATGTCTTTGCTAGCAGCTGAGGAATGGTCAATCTGTTTCCTGTTTATACCAACGCGTGCATGCTCAGTGTTTGAGAATGGTCACGCGATCCGCGTTTTCAGTCGTTTTAATGTGGATGGAGATCAATTCTAATACGCAGGGAAAACGCTAGTGTGGACGGAGATAGTTTTTCGTTTTAACTCTCCGTTTCTAAACAAAAACGCAGCAGTGTGGACGGGGCATAAAATGCAGATGGTTGTTGAACTTCGATTTGTGTTTGTTGTGAGAGCTTAAATGATATGTTCAGACACAAACTTCTAGAAGTATTCCAGTTCTGTAAGAAAGGACATTACATATTCTTTGAGAGCTGGACCAGAGAGAATATAATTGGGACCAAGATACATATAATATGTACCAGTCATGGAGAACAGTGTGTGTTTTCTTGGTTGTCCACACTGCACTGACGTGTCTATGCTCTGTAAGAGGCTGTCAGTAGCTATACAAAACATAATTCCACCATGTTTATGTGCTTCCTGGACGCCTCTAAAGCCTTTGACCAGATTAATCACGGGAAGTTGTTTAGAAAGCTACAAGAGGGATTCCTTCTTATTTAATACATATTGTACATTACTGATACACACACCAAACATCGCAAGTAAGATGGGGATGACCTACTTCAGTTTTCCGCAGCACAGTAAGACATATATTTTTCTATTCTTTAATTTGAATTTGCAGTACATGTTTTTAAATTCACTGTAAGCATAGTTTTTTTTATATCTGCAATCAGTTGCAGCAGGATCATCACTTTCTTCTGATGGAGCAAGGTCAGGAGACCGGCTTACGGAGGGTGGAGATGATACGATGCCTTCAATCTGCTTTCAATCAAACTTTCCTGGGATGCTGGGACAGACCATGACCCACAGACATGTGAAGCTGAACTTTTGTGTCTGATTTTTTTCCTGTACCTGTCCAATAGAAATGTCCAAGTTATACGCTTGTATTTTCATTTGCAGTTTCATTGCATGCTGGTTGTTGGAATTATTTTACAATATTATGTCTGGCATCAGGGTTCAGTGATTTCTAGCGGTAAAAATAATAATAATACGTTTAAATAACTTGGAGGAACACATGAGTGTACATTTTTTATATGGGAACCAACAGTTTTTTTCTGGGTGACCTAATGATTCAGCATTTCATTTTTTGTTTTTTCCTCCGATCTGAGAAAATCTATCTGTAACCCAGTTGATTGTGCTTCTAGCCAGAAACTTCTAAAACATTTATTGATTAAATTTTTTTTTTAAATCAAACTGTTTCAGTTAAATACATATTAAGGGGTAAAGAAAAAAATCACAAATAACATTAGTGAAATATATTTAAATTATAGCCTATTATATGAATAGATATAAAGCTCTCATCCGGTGACAGACTGACCACTTGGCAGTCTAGGCAGATGCCACTGTGGCTGCCTGGTATAAAGGGCCGCGCCACCAGCTGCTCGGACTTGCTGCTCATCATTGCTTGTGGTCGCATCACAAATAAATAAAAACATCATCATAAAGAAATAAAAAGTCTAAATAAATAAATTAAGCAGAGGGGAGTGGCTGCAACAATAGGCAGCCCCAAATGGGCTAAAAAAAATGGCCCATAAAGCGGCTGTGTTAATAGGCAGCCGCAAAACAAATATGAATAGAGACAGTACTAATAACCTAAATTGAGCGGAGCTGTAGGTGGCTCCACAGCCAGCTGTATCAGTGTTTCCAGCAGTGAGGCTGTCAGCAGGAGGACATGATGACATTTTTATATGAAAAACCGAGAGAGAAAACTTGAAACCATGAAAACACGTCATGAGGACAGAAAAGGATGACATCGGATCTTTAATGTGTGGCCAGACTGCTGTATCTTCCTCCAAACCACACGCTGTTGTTTCATTCATTCTTTTTGTCCTCTCCTCTTGTTATTGTGTTCCGTGCTGAGCGGAGCTAAAGCGGTGCTCATGTACCAGTGCCGAATAGTAATGTGACTCTCCATAAAGTTGCCCCAATGAAACAAAACTATGATTTGTGCATTCATGTATTTTCCCAAAATAAAAGTAAGGAGCAAAATGCCACCGTAGGAGAAGTAGCGTTTTTCCTTCATAAATATTATTGAGTAAAAGTAGAAATTACGGCGTATTAAAATTAATGTTAAAATAGGCTACAATTTATGTTAAAGTTTACTCAGGTAAATGTAACTCTTTAAAAACTATCTCTAAACACATTATCACATTCACACAGCGGGCACACAATTTGATTATTGAACCCTGGTTTAGACTATTGAGAGTAGAACATTAAAATCACTGCTCCTCCCCTTGGACAAAACAGACATTTCAGATGGATTTCAGTCAGGCTCTTTGGCCTCGTCATAGCGGGCGGATTACGTTACCACCACGGACCTGTGAAGGACCAGCCAAGGGCCAGTCAAGGACTGTTTCTTGGAAACAGAACTTTTAAACCGCTACTACTGTATTTATTCTGTGTTACAGATGGACTGTATGACATAGATTTGGAGCATATTTCAGGTTTTTGGAAGGCACCGCTAGAAGGCCATGCGTACTACAACTGGGGTAAAAAAATGATGACATTGAAAACCAAAAGAATTCAGCTGGTGAAGCTAAATTTGGTATTAATGGTTTCTTTACAAATTGGTCAACGGAAGAAACAAAGCTACATAATAATGAATACTACAAAAAGATTTTATCAAGTGGATGCTCAGAGGACTCCACCTAGACATAAAAGTAAATTGAATCAATTGGAAAACACTAATGTTGAAGAGATGATTAATTAAATCTCTTGTTCTGTTTTGTTGATTCTTTCGGTGCTTCATCTGCTCTAGTTAAAGCATTTCAGAATCCCTAAAATATGTTTGCAACTTGCAGCAAATTATTTGATAAATACTCATTACATTAGCCCGAAGAATTATATAAAGGCAAGTTAAAGAAACGCAAATGTTCATGAAAACCTTTTTTACGAATATTTAATGTTAGCCAGCAAGGGTATCAGTTGGTTTATAAAAGTGCATGGGGTACATAACAATAAACTTGAGTGTGGTTTGAAGATTGCTGGGAACAATTATTATGAACTATTCATAGACTATTACCACTCTGTTTCCCGTTTCATTACAATAACAGCTGGAGGTGTTGAACAGATGTTGAAAATCGAATCTTTATTCAATTAATAACAGTTGAAAGCCAGAGGATTATGTGTTTGGTTTTTTTTAATTGCAGACATTCAAATCCACCTATAGCACAATGATGGCAAATATGTATTCGCCCCAGAACAATATGTGCAACAATAGAACATGCTCCCTTTGCAACTTTTGCTGTTGTTGTGGCAGCTAATCTCTGTTTCAGGTAGACATATCAAATCTCTCCCTGGGAGTGGTGGATGCTGAAAGAGTGAGAATATTCTGCATTCAGCGCAAAGTTGGGGGGGGGGGGGGGGTGGGGGTTCTAGCATGCTATTTCTACAAACACAATAGAAAGATTCTCTTTGAGAGTCTTAAACAACCAACACACACCGGTCACACTCAGGACGTTCTATCCGCTGCCCACATGTTCACACCAGATGCGTACTTTTCCACCCAAGGTTGACAAGCACTTCTTCTCAGCTGTTGTTTGTTCTGAGCAATTTTTTTTCATCATGGGTAAGTAAATAATGTCATAAAATAACTACGCCATATTTCTTTGACCAGGAAGTGAGTACATTTTTTTAATTCATCTGTTGTCCATACATACACACAGAGTCAGAGAGAGTGTGTGCAGTAGTAAAGAGTAGTGTAGATATTCTGTTGAAATACACATATTTGTTTAACTACTCTTCACATTTAATCAGTATATTTCTCTTCTTGTTTCCCAGTGTGAGGAGTCAGGAGGAGAGGATTCTATATCATCTCTATAGTCTGTTTAGATCCACAAATTCAATCGCATTGGTCAACTGTGGTATTTTATTTTTAAAAACTGCCTTGTGAGACTTAGTGTGACTTCCTGCCACAATTAACGCGTATCACAAAAAATAGACCAGACACCAAACTGATCACTTCATGCTTTGAGTCGGCCACGGAGGACCACGGCGCTCTGCGTATGGTGTGAAACAGGCTTTAGGTTTAGTGGGGACAAACACATCAATCATAAATAGAGCTGGGGACATGTCCTTAGCCCTTAAAACATTTCAATGCCATTAGGTCTTGGGGTAGAAACCCAATTTAGACAAAACACAGTCACCTTCCACATCTTTTAAACACCGGTAATCATGTTCATAAAGATTGTTGTTGTTTTTTCACTGTTCAATTGTATGTTTACAATTTTACGTTCTTTAGACCGGGAGTTATGGGCGTATTGTCTGTATAATGAACATTTGTTTTGGGTGTAATATGACTTAAAACAGATATGTCTGCAAAATTTGGTCAGTATTTTAAAAAAAGTAAAAACAACCTGGATGGTCTATAAAATGTATTGTAGCTTGACTCATAACTGGCACAAGTAAGCCAGCAAATTACTTCAACAGGAGCTTCATTGCACTACTTTTATTTTAAATATTTAACTTTACATATTCCCAGTACATCATTAGGGACTGATGGATAATTTGCTTATTTTTTTCCTGTCCTAAGGAAACTTGCTTTTGCAGTAGCAGCATTTTCTTTAATTATGATTTTTCTTTTTAGTTGTACAACTTATTGGGCAATTTCCTTTGTTCTAAACGTGTTTTTAAAGCTGAATCGACAACTTTGCGATTTTGCTTACTGAAAGAGCTCCGGCTGTGATCAGACCAGTACAATCCTGTTGTTGAGTACATTTAACCTGTCAGGGCCTTCTCTGCTACCCATATTTTCCACCACCACGTTTCCACAACTTACAAACCAAACACTCTGTGGTCAGAGCTTTGGTGGAAAAACAACTCCCTCCTCTTGCCTGCTTCATATGAGGGAACCCAGGGATATCTTCATGTGATATTGATGAAGGGCTCCGCCCAGACGGGTTTTGGATTTTCCCAGCCTCCTTTGAAGAATATCTCAGTGTCTAGTTTTGTTCATGTAGTTTCAGGAATAGAGATATGAACTTGTTCCTTGGGGATATCTGTCAAGATCAGAGATGTATGCACTCCGTTCTCACACACAAGAATATAGCCATCCACATGTTGAGGATAGCTTAGAGTCAAGTTTGGATAACCAAGAACTGCACATAACATTCACGGCTGAAAACAAAGGACTGAGGACAGACTACTTGTTTTGGTATCAAGATAATGAACAAGAGGACACCATAATAATACATGCATCTGTTTTTTTTTTTTTTTTTCCTTGTTTCTTTTTTCAATATGGCTGGTTAGATTTAGGCATATCTAAATACTGTTACCTTCAATTCACAAGCTTGTATACTGGTAATGTGTTTGTGGCACACCAAAGGTAACATACTCCCTGGGAAAGTGAATCACCAGGAGCTAGGAAGGAAACTCAGGAACTTCCACTGGAAGTGGGACAGAGATAAGAGTGGAGGTAATGGACTCAGATTAATCAGGAGGTAGCAATAATGGATGGTGTTCTTACTTGGGAGGTGAGTGATAGATCCTTGGAGGGAGGATTGAAAGGGGCCGTGTGTCTGTGGCCGGTAGAGGTGAGAACATTGAGGATGGTGGACGAGGATCGACAGGCAGATGTCGACAGCGAGGAATCCTGATGCAGCTCTCCCGAGGGCTTGACCAAGGAGCAACATGGACACATAGCTCACTGCCCAGGAAGGAACAGACGCTCAGGGCTGTCTAGAGAACTAGGGAACCAGAAAGACTGCAAGGGAGAAACCTAAAGATATCTAAAGAGTGGCCTGTTTCGCACGGAAAGGCAATTAATTATCCGACGTATGTTCCAGGTACACACAGAACCCAACAAAAGGTCTGGTCTTTGACAACTAACCTCTTAAATAACAAAAGACCATACGATCACAGTTGGTGCCAACATATATACTGCTCTAAAACCCAACCTCATTCCTAAACACATTGAAATAAATCTTTATCTTAAGTTCCTTCTTACAGTAATCCATACTTTCAGGCAAATCCTTTGTAAATGACAATATGGCAACCTCTCAGAGGGTGTAGTATGTTTTTTTGAGTTTATGGAAAGATGGATGTGAATTTTATTAAAATCACTACATCAAAGAAAAACTAGGAGAGGATAAACTATTTAGAAGAAATGTTCTGTAGTTACGTAGTTACATCCAGAAGATTAGTTATCTTTTATGAACATCCTTTTTTTACACTATTGTCTGGAGTCACCTGTTTTCTTTAGCTTTTATTTTCAAGAAATAACATTTTAGGGTTTGGATATTTTTTCAGTATTCATTAGCAAAGCATGTCCAGGCTTTTGGAGTTGCAAAATATAAAACAGCTGCTTGTCGTTTTACAGTAAGAGTTTGGCAAGTAGTCCAGATGCTTTCTGCTTAAGGACTTATAATCACCCCGACCCGGGTGACTGAAAGTCTACACAAACAAAGTATTTAAAATTTCAGTTATTCTGTACATTTGGTGTGTATTAGGGTTACTTGTATTCATTTCTACCCTTATATCTGATTAGGGATTCCAGAATGTTGGAACCAATTTATGTTCTCTGTCTTTCATTAAGCTTTGACCTCCTACCAGTATTAGCCGATTATGATTTCTCTACAATGAACTATAATATAAAAAGGTACAATAACAGTATTTTTCTTTAACTATCCACCCTGCCATGAGTGGTCACCAATTATTTACCAAAAGCAATTCAAAATGTGTGAAAAAGAGAAGTCTCTGTAACAACCAGTTTCACTAATATGGTGGTTCTCAACCTTTTTGGGGTCCTGGACCCATTGCATACTTTCAATCAACTCTGAGGAACCCCCATCTTGGTAGTGGTGCTGGGGCCTTTTTGGACCACATCCAGGTCATGAATGTCCTTAAAGGGCTGGTTGTGGTATAAAGTATTGATATAATTATCTTCAACAAATTGTTAAAATATCAGTAAATATCTGGTTCTGCATTTGACAAGTACTTCTTAAAGTTAAATAATACTGAACATATTTTCAAAATAGGCGTCTCTCCACCGACTCGACTCGGATTGTCTCAACCCCAGTACCTTTTACTCTCCACTGGCAGAAGTCTGGCTGAGCTGCTCCAAGCCGCGCCGCGCCGATACTATTTTTCGTACCACCTCAGCTGTGGCTCCATCCGTACTGAACTAGTATCAAGGAGGAGTCGGAGCTGATTGTGGTTCATAGCCGATGGCTCTCACCTGCAGGCCGAGGCAGAGAAACGGAGAACGCCGAAGTCCTGAACTCGCTGTCTTGTACTCTCGGTAAGAAGCAAATTTCATGCCGCTTGTATATTTTATTCACAATATTAACCTATTGAGCTGCATATTATCTTCAGTATGACAGTTCTTTTTATTATCAGTTATCCAAATTAGTTGTGATGCTACGGTTTGCTTTTGTAAATATGAATGACCTACTTACGTTTTCTGCAGCACAGTGAGACATATTTTTTTCTATTACTTAATTTTAATTCTTAGTGTATGTTTTAAATGCGCTGTAAGCATAATTCTTTAAAAAAATATCTGCGATCCGTTGCAGCGGGATCAACACCTTCTTCTGATGGAGCAGAAGCAGGAAACCGGCTTATGGAGGGTGGAGATGACACGATGCCTTCAATCTGCCTTCAATCAAACCTTCCTGGGATGCTGCAGACTAAACCATGACCCACAGACATGTCCAGCTGGACTTTTGTTTCTGAACTTTTCCTATACCTGTCCAATAAAAATGTCCAAACTATACGCTTATATTATCATTTGCAGTTTCATTACACGCTGGTTGGTGGAATCGTTTTACCTAATTAAGTCTGGCCTCAGGGTTCAGCAACATTTAAAAAATCTGATAGCTCTGGCTGTTAAAAGTAAAAAAGTATTGCGCTTCTAAATAAGTAAACTGCATACATTTAAAAGCTGCTGAAAAGCCTAAGCCTACTCAAAGATGGGATATCTGTAAAAGACATTGTAGTGGTGATTTAAAAAAACTGAAAACATTTTCAAAGCACACAGCTTTATTACAAAACATAGAGTTGTGGTTTGTAATTCGTAGAATTCGTAGCATGTATACGGCAACTCCTTTCTTTAAGGGGACACAGAGGCGAAAAGCTGCGTCGCTCCAGCGCTGGACGTAGTTTGCTGCACATGTAGATGAATTTGTTCTGACATCCTGAATTTGTGCAGCCACTGAGCTTTGGTGAAACCCAGAAGAACAACTCATCACTGCAAGACCCATTTGAACGATCGAAACGACTGTCGGCTGCGACGACTTCACAGAGCAGTCATCTGAAACACGCAGACACACAATACTTATTACTTAAGCAAACTTGTTAATATTTTTTTATGCTGGGCTTTAGCGAATAAATAAATACCTTGAGCATATTTATAGCCCACCACACCGGGGTAGTATTTGCATCGGCTTACCCACACAAGTGGAGGAAAAGTCACTGTTTTCGCCTTTGTTTAATGCCATCAAAATGTTTCATGCAGGTCCATGTAGTGTAGGCTTCACCTAAAACTACTCTAGTTTCTGCTCTTCTCCGATCACTCCTCTAATGAGATGTATAACAATATCGGCAGGGGCTCTGTAGCAGCTGCTTGACCTGCTGACTCAACCATTTTTCCCAGTCCAAGCCGAGCTGTGCCAACCATAGCGTTCAATCATAGGGACCTTATCTGTCAACCTGCAGCCACTACTGCTTGGTAGACGTAACCATAATGGCATTGTTGTGCCTATTTTTAATGTATGTTTTATTATATTTTAATTCAAATGAAATTATTTAAGGAAATAGTGTGCTTGCATTCTGCACCCTTTTAAAAGCCCCATGGATGTATTTTATTTTTTTTATGTAGCTTTTTATGAAAATGTTCCATTTTCAACCTTTAATGACGATCTTCAGATTTGTGGTCTAGGCTCAGCCATGGATATTTCAAAATCTTACCAACACTTCTAGCAGCTATGACTAGCTTCTTCTGCAAAGCACAGTGGCTAATGCTATTTCGGCTGACTATATGTGGTCGGTGTCCTACCTGTGGGACCCCAGTGATCCTGGAACATTAAGACCAATGTGGAGATAAAACCTATAATGGGGGAACGATTTGGGAAACTTTCCTTCAGGGTTTTGATTGTCTATCAACTCTTGATAGAAACATCCATATCCTAATGCTCCAGTTTGTTCACCAGCCACTCACTGCTTTACAAACTGCTGCTCTGTCTTTAACTGGTATCTTCCAGTAGATGTTCTGGGGTTATTTAAGACAAAAAGAAACTAAATCATTAGAAGCTTAACAGCCAAGCAAAGGAGAGTCAGCCAGCTTCAATAAAATGAGCGATCTGGCTGCTGCTGCTCCTTCGCCTGGGCTGTGGTCATATGTGTTCCCTCAACAAACATACATTAGGAATGTGACTCGGTCCATTTCTCAACCTCCGTGGTTGTGGTTATGGTTTTGCTTCACACGTGCCTGACGGCATCCATCGCAAGAGCCACATCTGGAAGCCACATGTGTTTAGGACATGGACGTACCGGAACCAGAGCACCTAAACAGCTTCCAGCAACATTAACTCCAAAACTGGATTAACCTGGCTGCCTGTCAATCATCTGTGATTACTGGGACTGCCTGTTAATGAGAGCTCCAATACCATACTTCTCTCGTTGGGATGAAGTCACTCTGGCTGAACAGTGAGGTGGATTATTAGGCTCAGAGAGGGATGCATTACCTCTGCCATGACTTGATTGGGGACTGCTTTGATAAATCAACCTCTAATTACAGCCATTTTCTGAAGAGCCAACATATTTTCACAAACTCGGACATGCTGAAATGTCAAAGAGCAACAAAACCATTGAACAAAAATGTTTCAAATGTGCCTAATTCACAAAGTGAAATAGTTTTTTTCATCTTTGCTTCAGCAGTCAGTTGGATCTCAACATATAATTTATTTTTATCTCTTGGCCATGATTTTATCTGGCTCTTTTGCCATTCTATATTTCCGTCCCTGCTAAAGAAAAGCCACCACATAGCACAATGCTGCCACCACCATGTTTCGCCCTGAATCAAGAAATTACACCACATTTTCAGATTTCTATTCGTAAAAGATATTTCCTTCCATTTTAACAATCCTTTGTATTTGTTATCAAATAAAATCCCACAAAATCAAAGCGCTTTTCACCTGTAACACGACAAAACATGGAAAACTTCAAGGCTATGAATATTTTCTATTTTTCCTTTTTTTCTTTTTTGTGCATTTTTTTGCTAAAATTATGCATTGAGTTTATTCGTCAAGTACAGATTATGTCTTTACCGTTCACTCGCCAATGTTTCTGCAATTCTTTAACTCATGACTGTACTAAAGAATTTGAAGAAAAAAGTCTGCTGACGTTGCCTCGTGTAAAACCAGGACGTTTCTGACAACTAGTCCAGCATGTTTCCCGACTGTCATCACGTCGGCCTTGTTTCCTCAGTCTCTAAATCGTTTAACAACAAATAAAAGGATGTTTGGAGGGCTTTTGGTCATGCTGCAGCGCCAGGCTGATGACTTCCACATGATTGTGGTGTCATTTTTGCTCACAAGTCAAATGGAGGGATGACATAGAGTCCTCTTTTCGTGCCAGCTCTTGCAAAGGGCAGATTAATAAGTTGCAGTGGTTAATGACGCTTAAAAATCCATCCAAACACTGGTGCAACAACACCAGATGATGTATAAGCTTTGTTGACTCCTCCCCTGATGCCTGTGAAAACTACTTGTTGGCCCTGGTATGACTAACTAATATGGTAAATGCGTTTTGAACATTTTCTGGAAGTTAAGGGGTACAGTCCTAAGACTCCAAAATATGCAGTCTGTGATAACTTTATTAAATTGTGAACATACATGTTTTCTTACCAGAACCATAGAAACCTTAATTTCGAAACATTCGCAGAAATGTTCGTCTTATTTTTTCTTATCTATTTTTTAACTTTTGAAGAAAATCTTTAATCTGATGCCCCTAAATACATTAAATGAACCAACTGTATTTAGAAGTCACCCAAGCAGTAAATAAAGTCAACCAGTGTGTAATTGAATCTGCAGTATCAATACATTAACACGCTCAACAGAAATGTGATACTTACAAAAAAGAGCAGCTGGACAAGGATAGAAATATTCACAGGGCATGCAAAGATGCCCTTAGTATCTTTGGAAGAGCGTTGCTACTTACACTAAGTGGAAGAATTGATCTAATTAGTAATGCTCTCTAAAAATCTGGTCTTCATAGAAGAGCGGCAAGAAGAAAGTAATTGTTGAAAACACGGATTACACTGCTTATTACTACTACTGTTCGCACAAAATTTGCATATTATTTTGATTTTTTTTTTTCCAAAGGAGAGTGGGCATACTTATCTCAAAAGACCTGTAGCTGTAACAGCTTTAACTGTTTCCACAAAGTGTCCAAATGCAGATGTATGGCACACTTCTCAGAATTTTGCCAAGATACTTGTAAAAACCATGAACATAAGCCTTCTACATCGCAAATATGCACCACTTATTTGGTGCGTCTAATAATATGTCACCACATAGTTTTTAGTTTATAATTCATTTGGAATAAATTTCTACCATTTTATTTTCAGCTTATTGTAAAACTGTACTTTAAAAAACGTGATTCTTATCAGACAATGCTGATCTGAAAGTAAGTGGAATTAAAACGGGTCCAGCGGAACCCTTTTTCTTTGGGGGGGGGGGGGTGTAGTCGGAGGCCCTGTTTGTCATATGTGCCACTTCAGGCCAAGCCTATGAAATTTAATGTATGCGGTTTTTTCCCACGCAGCAATGAACTGTGGGTAATACCGAAACCATATCTAATAAGAATGTATAAGATCTCTGTATGTTTTTATGTCGTTGAGCGATTCTGTGTTGATGCATTGTTGTGTAGTTTTTTCTCTCCCCTTTTCATTTGGTTTTTCCGATTCCATTTTTTTTTTATATCAGCCCCAACCCAGGGCCTTTAATAATTAGTTTTGATTTATTATCAATAATCACAAATAAAATACACTAATCTTTGTTGCTCAAACATGAGAAAATGTTTAAAAACAAATTCTGATGAGTCCACGGGTCCCCATATACCAAAAAAAAAAATTAATTAGAGTCAATGGAGCAATAAAAGTTATTTTCTGATCCAGTTTGAAATGCGCCGTGAATCGAACATATGATGTCTGTACATTTTTAAAAACTAATTTTGATGCAGAGAATACGCAGATTTTCGACTGGAGGCAATGGCTACTTTAGGTTTTGTGTAAAAACGTTTAGCGGACTACAACTACAGAAGAAGAAGGAGGGCGAGGGTCGAAGCCTCCAGGCCCAAGAAAGGAGCATTAAACACGGAGAAAGCCTCTATAAATCTGACCATGTGGAAATTAGCAGCTACGTCGGGGATAAAACAGTCGGTGGAGTGAGAGCCAGCATGGAGAAGCTCTAAAAGCTCTAGGTGAATGTTTAACGTGCTATAGCTAGTGTTAGCTCCCGTTAGCCAAATGCCGTCATATATGCAACTTTAAAAATCATAAATAACACTTACCGAAGTCAGATGGACAGGCGCTCCTAAACAGGAACAGAGAACCTGTAGTTGGTGTCCTGGTAGGAGATTTAAGCTCCGATGCGGCCGAGGACGTCGTAAAATTAGGCACGGGACAGACGGAAGTAACACTGAAAGCAAACCTCATCCATACGCAGCTCCTGGAGCAAATGGTTAAACTCCCCAAACTCAGAACACATCTGAATAATGGGCGCTGATGCACCCGATGTCAACGTTGTCTAGCTTTATCTAGCTAATAAAGTCAAGCCACTCTCTCGATACGGTCCACCATAGTTCAGAACGTACGGCAACAGAGGAAGCCCCGCCCATGCGTTGGTTTTTTCCTCAGAAGCAGGCTATGGAAGCCAAAAAGTGCATACGTCAAACTTCATCCATTGGATGCGTTGCTCGACGTATCCAACGGATGCGGTATGAATGCAGCATTAGGCACCCCATGCACAAACAACAGACACAGTCAGAGGATCAGGACTGTAAATGTCAGACACCAAGGTAGCTCCGTTGCGGTGTTGTTTTTATTTAAAATTGCAGTGTGCAGAAAGCTCTGTACCCCTAATGAGTACAACTCTGGGAGGAGTAGGGTGTGTCGTAGTAACTGTTAGTCGTTCCTTATTAGTCAACTGGCAGGAGGGTGGGAGAGGTGGGGTATATATTGTTTTTCTCTCTGGTTTAAGTGTTCAGAAACTATAATTGCTTTCCTCACTAAGATCCAATAAGCAGGATAAGAATTTTAAGTTGAAAAAGCAAACCCTAGGGGTTAAATCCAGTGTTTTACATTCCCTGCTGTTCCATTATATTACTAATGTTATAACTTTGTGAACTTCAAATCAAGCCTCAAAAGAGGACAGAAAAATGCTGCTTGTTATCAAAGTTTAGGTGTGGCTGAAACGGCCTGTCATTTTGAAAAGGTCAGACTTGTTTGGAACCTTTTCCCTCTATTCCTCCCTCTTTTAGTCCTGTTTGACAAGCTCAATTAACTCCTCAGAGTGAACGCAATTAGAACTTTGGGCATGTGTGCCAAAAGAGTGTGCGAAAGAGAACAAGATTCCCTCAAGTCTTCCTTCATGCAGGTGTCTTTCACTGTGTGCAAGACTGTGCATGCTTACATTTCCATGAGATGCCTCTAAAATCACCCAGAGGTACTGATGCCTGGCACAAGACTCCCACATTAAAAGAAATGCAATCCTTCATTTCCAGCTTAAGGCTCAATAAAGGAAAAATTGCAATGCTCATTAGAGTAAAAGTCTTCATGAAACTAATCTTTATCAGTTTCAAAGGTTACAAACATAACTATGTTTACGTGCTCACACAGCAACAGGCTTATTTGACTGTTGTTTTCTTTTCTTCTTATGCAGACTCAACCTATGGTGCAGTGAGAGAAATATTTCCATTTACTAGTAGACAAAAAAATATTTAAAAATTTGACTAGTTATAATATTTGGTATACTATACAGGTAAAACTCGGAAAAAAATGAATTTTGTTCAAAATTCATTTATTTCAGCAATTCAAAGGGGAAACTAATATATGATATAGACTCAGTACATGCAAAGTGAGGTATGTCAAGCCTATATTTGTTCTAATTTTGATTATTACGGCTTATAGTTTATCAAATTCCCAAATTGAATGGAAATTTGAATATCATATAAAATCAATAAAATCAATGGACATCAAGCATCTCGGATTGTGCGCCTCTCCATTCTTCCTCCAGGCTCTAGGACCTTGGTTACCAAATGAGAAAATTTGGAAACCAATTTGGAAAAATGTCAAATTTGGAAAACGCTAAATTTGCTCTCATCAGAATAGAGCACTATGGACGCGTGAGCAACAGACCAGCAGTTGCTTGACAAAAGGAATAGGACATCTGAAGCCCATGTCTATTGTGTCTCGAGATCGGGACATCCCTAATTAAAACACTTAGGCTATTTCCGATAATTTAAGGGTGCATTACCAGCCATGCTATAATCAAATTCAAATTATTTTACCAAGAAACATTTTTTTTTTAGATCAGGAGGTGTGATTGCACAACGGAATTCTGATGTAAACCAAAATTAACTCTATTCAGTTCAAATGCATATATAGATAGCAAGCAGGCAGGGGGACACTCCAAAAAAAATCAGAGAGTGGACAATAGGGCGTAGAGTGTAGGGTATTCTGGGTAAATGCAAGTTGTATGTGGCCCTACTCTGTGTACACATCCTTATTCAGAGCCGTCTCAGCCATCTCTGGTGAAATGAAATCAAATGAAAACATTCATTGTGATCCTCTGCCTCGTTCACTGCTCATGTTGAGTCCATTACTTCAAGGTATTTGTCCCTTTTTTTTCCAAAGACAGAGCAATCCTAAAACCACTAAAATCTGATTCCAATCCATGGGTTCAGGGCTTCTTGATGCAGCGCCACCACAGGCCAAGAAGTAAATATGTTGTTCAAAAGGTTTGGTTTGTTTGACAAGGCGGAGTATGACAGCAGTGTGAAATAACAGAACACATTCTCAATAAAGCAGTTTATTATTTTAATTATTATGGACCTCAGGAATGTCCATATTTAATCGCAACAGCTTGGCACTTTATCCGCTTACTGATCACAATCTTGGTCAAACATTGTGACAGCATCCTAGTCCTCAAAGAGCATTTCACAATCCTCACCCGTCAGTGTGTGTGTGGCTGTGTTGGTCACTCTGCAACAAAGTGCTGAATCTGATTCTACAAGTTTTCAAGTACGGTTGCGGACAGGACTGTACACATTCTATCTTTTTTACTCCCAAATTCTGAAAGTAGTTTCTCATACTGTAAGTCAAGTGCAGTGAGAACTAAGCTATTGAAGGACATAGGAGGAAGTATGGGATGGTCACTGATTGTGAAATAGTCTATTCTTATCACTCTGCATTGAAATTGCCTCCAGTATGACCAGCACTGTTTTTCCAGATTGGGACATGCTTTCCTGCACCATCACATTCTCTCCACCAGAACTTATTTGATGTAATTAAGAGAGGATTTGGATACTTTGAGATGGTTGTAGCCCACAAAGTCTGCTGCACAAACTACCAATGCATTTTCCTTACAAATTTGCAGGCAAGACAGACAGACAGACCGTAGGAGTGTTAAGAGGGTGGCGGGAAGACTGAGATGAAGAACATGTGAGTTAATAACAACATTTTTGTCTCTTGTCCATCTACAATCATAATCTGAATCCAGAACAACTGAATGAAACCAAAGCATTAAAACTGAACACCAGTTCAGTTCAGCTCATTTATATATTACCATTTCACAACAGATGTCATATCAAGGCACCTTATAAGAAAAGTCATTTCTATACAATTATACAAACATCAGAGATGGATAGTTAGAAAACGGGGCTCTACTCTGTCCATCGTTGCGTAGGTGACCACTTGTGTCGACGGATCATGGCATTCCGTCTATCACTTTCGACATAGATGGAGATTATAAACTAGGCTTTAGGCAGCTAGAGAAAACACATGGATTCTGCAACAGCTTTCATCGTGGCATAACTTTACAATGTCACTCCTTTGTTTCACTGCTCTATAATTGCACAAGCTGTAAAGCAATCAGTTGATCTCTGAACGAGGCTAGCAATCAGTTGGCTGAGAAATTAATCAAAAAGTCAAGCAATCGATCAAGCAATCAAATGACAAAATTCTTTATTTGTCAAAATATACTGAGGTCACTACGATGGTCTGACGACCTGTCCAGGGTGCGACCCACCTCTCCCCTGTTGACAGCTGGAGGCAGGCAGCAGCACCAGTCCCATACCCACCCACCATCAGCCAACACCCCTTCCCCCACCCGCAACCCCTTGAGGACAAGCGGTTTAGAAAATGGATTGATTGGATAGCAAAGCCAAGACAGGTATAAAAACGGAAACAATTGCAATATTAAAGACACTTGATTTAATTTAGTATCAAACAAAATAAACAGAGCATTATTTAATTGAAGATGAATCATTTAGCAAATACATGAAAAGACCCATCAGATTTACGCAACCTGTATTCATACTGTTTCTTCTTTTAATAAATGTCTAATAAGATTTGAATGTGAATCTAAAAAAACGTAGTCTGTATGTTCAACAGGAAATCCTGTCACATCTAGGAAGCATGTGTTGATCATGATGTACCCTAGTGCATTTGTACTTTGATCCAGCCGGGGAAAATGTCCAGTCAGCCACTAGGTCAGGTCAAAATAACTTAGTTTTGCTGTCAGATCTACATCTTGTTTTATCTTAAATTTCAATAGTAATAACTGCTAATTAAAAATGTTATTTTAGCTGAGTTAATCAGAAAGTAGGTTAGGCTGCTATCAGTTGGAGCTGCTCTGACCATTTGAGATGCCAAGTTTCAACAGTGCAGACAGAGACTCTGTATAATAAGTAAGAAGAGACATCTCCATGGTAACGCAGGATGTGGATCCTTGTTATCAAAACACTCTGAACATGACTTGGGTAAAAGCGTCACTCAGTAAGACTAACTTTAAAACTAAGACTACAACATTAAGTAAACATGTGTCACAGTTGATTACAAAGTACACATGAATCATAACACTAAATCTTTCCACCACAGTAGTACAAGATTTTTTTTAAAGGTTATTTTGGTGTCATTCTCGCAACATTTTGGAAATTCCTAGTACTAAATACTAAGCATTTCCTTAGTACTGCAACATATGAGCAGTATATTTAGAATTTCAGGGTTGCTTTGTTGGCGATTAAGACCTTTCAATAACATGGGAATATGGCTTGATGAAGAAACTAATTCCTGACAAGTAGGATTTTATGGTAGATACGCGCATTTTTTAAACAGAATGGGAGTGAGCAATGAACTGGCAGATTGACAGGGGGGTGAGAGAAGGAAAAGAGAGACCATAAGTTGCGTGAAATGCCTTGAATGCGTTCCAGCTGGTGAGGTAGACAGAGAGGGTACCAGGTGAAAGGCTGTCGATAATGGAATGTTGAGTGATGGAGGTGAGTCCGTGGAGCTGCGGCATCAGTTGAATATAGTGGCAGAAAACGGAGGGATCGGAGTCGGGTCGGGGTCTGCTGCGGGAGCCAAGGATCTGAACTTCTGAAAATAGAGACAAGAAAGAGAATCAGCTATGCGTTTAAGTGGCCGGGGATGTGAGCTGCATGGTGGATGAACTGGTGTTGAGCTGATAAGAGGGTGAGCCTACGAATTAACTGCATGATGGGGAGAGAGCGAGATCGACATTTATTATTGATATCTACGACGGCTGCGTTATCAGAATGGATGAGAATCGACTTCTGAGCCCATTCGTGTCCCCAAAGAAGGGCCACAATTACGATGGGGTAAAGCTCGTGGAGAGCGGAGGAAGGGAGGGGAAACTGGGGCTGGAAGGAATCGAATTCCGGGGACCAGCGAGAAGCAAACCACCTCCCTTGGTAATAGCCCCCGAAACCGTTGGAAGGGGCAGCGTCATTGTAAAGTTGGATGTCGTCAGAAAGGGAGATGAAATCATTATAGAAGAACGAAATGCCGTTCCAGGAAGAAAGGAATTCATGCCAGAGCCCCAGCTCTGAGCGGCAGGGTTCAGAGAGAGTAAGGCGGTCATGGAGGTGCGGCACGCTAGCTGTTGTAGATAGGAGGTGAGATACGAAGGACCGACCATGGGGGATTATTTGGACTGCATAATAAAGATTACCGATAAGTGACAGCAGCTGCTGCTTGGAGCAGGAGTCTGCTAGAAGAAAGTTAGAGAGGATCAAGGAGATCCGGTGGACTTTCTCTAGTGGCAGAGAGGCCTGAAAAAAGGCAGAATTAAGGGTAATACCCAGTAACTCTAAGGAGGTGAGGGGCCCAACTGTTTTCTCTTCAGAGAGAGGGACGCCCAGGATTGAGAAGGTTTCGGTGAGGGCACTTAGCCCCGAACAGGGTGGAGAAGAAGCGGGGGTAATGACCAGCAAATCGTCCAGAAGATGAAGGACGAACGGGAGACGGTAGGTGTTAAGCAGTACCCTTCAGAGAGAGAATCGAAGATCTTAGGGCTACTCCGACAACCGAAGGTGAGCCTAACTGCAAAGTAGAAAGCCCCCTTCCAACAGACGCCGAAGAAGCGCCAGAAATCTGGGTGGAGGGGGAGGACTTTGAAGGTGCTGCTGATGTCCGCCTTGGCGAGCCAGGAGCCCCAGCCTGCCTGACGGATGAGGCCGATGGCGTGGTCGATAGTAGCGTATAGCATTGAAAAGTCCGGAAAGGGGAAGAGGCTGTTAATGCTGGGAACTGCAGAACCGTGAGGTGCCAACAGGTCGATGATTAGCCGTTTCTTACCAGAGTACTTTCAAGTGGCGACGCCCAAGGGGCTCACCCGGTAGACTGGAAAAAGGGGGTGACTGAAGGGGCAAATCATGAGCCCCTCCTTGAACTCCTTGCGTACCAAGGAATCGACCACGTAAGGCTCTGAAAGGGCAGATCGTAAATTAGGGCAACGGACTGAGCTATTGGGGAGTATTTCTATGGCGGGGTGGAAGCCATGGGTGAATTCCTGGACTAAAAACTCCACGAACTCCCAATCAGGGTGGCGAGCCAGGGCGGAGATGAGGGCCCTCACCTTAATGGGCTTGGCCAGGTGTCAGACTAGTCAGTCGGGCAGAGGGGTCGGATTGTGGGGGCAGGAGCTCCTGTAGTGAACCCCGCCGCAGAAGGAGCAGGAATGCAAGAACCTGCAGCTTGATGAGGAGCAGCCTTGTGTAATAAAATTATTGCAGACCATTCTGCCCCCTTGGTAGAGTAGGGGGCGGCCGTGTTTATTGACGCCGCCCGCAGCTTAGGCGCTGGATTTGGACTTGGTGGGAAGAGGTTTGGGAATAAGTGGGGGGGAGGGGCAGCGAGGGACATGCGGTCGGGGGCGCCAGCACTGAAGCCCGTGGGGGCCCGGGACTGGAGAGGGGCGACGGCGGTGCAGGCGGAGGCGGGATTAGAGGGAGCACCACACAGAGCATAGGACAGAGACGCCCTGGCAGCAAAAACCCGGCAGTTGAGCTTGGTGTCGAGTGAGCCCCAGTAAGTGCCCTGACTAAACTAGGCGAACCGGCCTGCGGCCTGGGAGGAGAAAAGGGTGTGGTAGGTGTAGAACCCCGTGCCCCCGAACCAGAGGACCAGGTCCAGCATGATGGACAGATAGTCGTCCAGCTCAGACCGCTAGTCGGGGAACACGGAGCAAATAGTGTCCCAGTAAAGGGAGAAGGCGAAAGCAAATTCAATGGGAGTGAGGTCTCTGGATATGGGGAGTGAGGGATGGGCCCAGCTATCAGCCCTTGGCTTGTGAGCAGTTCCCGGGGCTGGCCAGAGAGGTTCAAAGAAGAATGTTGAAGGAGGGCTAAGTCGATGTGGTTATCTGTGAGGATCTGCTGAGGATATGCCATGCTTTTAGTGAAATTGAATGTACCGTCTCTGATTTATTGTTTTGACTGTGTTCATTGTAATTTTTATTGATATCCCTATGTGTATAAGAGATCACCCTTCAGAAATAATGTCATACAACACCTTTTTTCTAATTAAACATCCTAAGTGGTGGTCACAGAACCAACACAGAGGAGTACATAGATCATGGTTTAATATACACAACTTATATGATGACAAGAGATGGAAAGAGAAAGCTTTAATCAAGCAGAGAAACAAAAATGCTCTCTCAGAATAAAATCTCCAGACCAAAGGGAACAAGGTACGTCAACACGCAGTGGTTCCTACCTCATATCATCCTAGAAGATGAAAGACAAATTCCTCTTCTTCATAATCCAGATTTAAGGGAAAACAGAGTGCTGCAATCAGGTCATACTGTGATGAGATCATAAAAAAAAACCTGATATGCATCTGTTGTTTTGTCTTATTGTGATGAGGAACATTTTGAGTGAATGCATCAGACAAGTCGGATGGGTAGATCTGAAAGATGCTGGATCCAATTTAGATTGTGTTACAATGGTACAACAAAGGCAGTGAGAGGCTTATGAGCTACTCATTGTCCCATCCTGATAGTACGCTAAATTTAAATAGCTACACCAAAGGGGTTCTGTACATGAATTACATCAAGGAGAAATATGCTCAGATACTGTATGAAGACATTTCAATGCTGGCCTTACAATGTCATGTCTACTTTTCATGAAGTCATTTTACCTAAGGCAGGAGGAGCATCATTAGCAGGAAAAGTCACAAAGAACGAGGCACCTTTAGCTTGTAATACAACTCCCAAGTCCTAATAAAGCCCTGGTGCCAAATGATGAATGTTCAGTAAGCACTCACATAACAGTAAGCATGTCGAGTCAGTGCCCCAGGGTCAGATTGGGCACTTTTGTTCACCAACAACCGCGGCTGAAATACCTGGGACCTCTAACAGTTATTGGCTCATATTTCTTGAAGCACTGCACTAAAACATTTCATCAGCTGCATGACTTTAAGATATATGAGGCTCACAGTTCAAAGATAAGAGGTTCTGTTTCAGCATAGTTAAATGCAGGTGATTCATTCAGGTACTTGTTAATGGACTCTGTCCTTTCTCTAAGCGGGTATTTTTTTCATCACATCCTAATGAGTCAGAAGTGTGGGGTTTACGTGTATTTTAAAGCTTACAAGGAAAAATATGTTTACACATGTAGACGCAACTTAATAAATGTACATATAGGCCGCACCTGAATAAAAGCCACAGGTTTTCATGTTGTAATGGGATATTTACACAGAAACACTGTATACAGAAGAATTTTTTATTTTTATCATTTCCACCAGGAGGTAACGTTTTTGTGTCCGTCTGTTTGTCTGTTAGCAGCATAATTCAAAAGTTACGGAGAGATTTGGATTATATTTCTGGGAAATGTCCGCAGTCGTATCAGGAACAACAACTGATTACATTTTGGGGTTGATCCAACATGAAGTGTACTGTATATCCACCCAACAACCAGCGTAGCTAACCTCCACTCATCTCCAACGTCAGGGAGTTGACATGTGGCTCCCCTCGCATAGGAGCCCCAAATCTCTGCTCACCACTAGAAGAGCACAGCGACAGCACCAACGCAACCGTGTGTCTCATTAGGGGAGATTTGATGGGAAAAGTAACAAAAGTTAGGATTAGATAACAACATGGGAATGGGAGGAGGGTGTGTGGACCGGGCTCAGGTCTGAGTACTTTACTAGCTAAAGACATTCTTTTTAACAAAGTTTGCCTCAAACCCATCAGTGCAGCACCAACACAACACCAACACGACAGTAACATCTCTGATTAGAAAATAGAACATACTTTAGCCTACCAGAAAAGTCTAGTTCCATATCTTCCTCTTCCACTTGCGTAGTAACGCAAACGTCCAACCTTCCATGCAGCAGGATGGATGGATGGCCACATTGTCGTATAAGATACAGGGTCCAAGCCATGTAAAAAAAAGTAGCAGATTGTAGTCCCAACATGTATAGAAATTCAACTAAAAAGCTTTATATCCATATCTTTATTAAATTTATCTGAGTAGGCAAAAGATCTGTATTTTTATTTTTAATTTAGGTAACCATGCGAACAGCTACATCAGTTAGTCCAGATGTTTTATTCTCCATTTTTAAAAGAAATGTGCATCTAAACAGCCACACAAAAATGTAATGCTTAATCCTTGCCTGTAGGTAATAATAATGTTAAAATTTATGATATCAACATTTCAGGGGGAAAAAAAGGGGTTAGCACTGTTGCCTTACAGCTAGAAGGTTGTGGGTTTGTATCCGGGTATTCCGGGTATAACGTATTGACTGCAATCTATGTATTGTATTTGAGCTTTGAGATATTAAAAAGGGATAGATATTATTTCAATTAGCCTAGGTCTATTTGTCCTTTTTCTTGACGTGTGTGTTTCTTCTTTCTTTATTATCACCATTTATCACTTTCTTCTTATTTGCATGTCATTATATTTTAACGATTTATTATGTATAACCCAGGCTAATGTTGTAACTCCATAGACTAGTTAATTTATTTCCCTTTGTTATTTCTTCTGACTGAGTGCCTCCTTTTTATAATTTCTGTTCTGTGTGAGTGTTTTCCTTTTCCCCTGTGTTTAACATTTCATGTTACGTTTAGGTCATCTGTTTTGTGAGATGTTTTTGAATGTTGAGATGTTTGAGTTACCGTGTGTATGTGTGTTTGTGGATGTGACTGTGTGCTCTCTTGTAATATTTTCTTTGGGTTATAATCTGCTTCTTTCATATTACCCTCATTTTGATTATGGTTAATGGCCTATATATTATTCATGTTAATATTAGGAGCTTGTTGCCTAAAATAGATCAGCTCAGGGCATGGCTCACTTATAATAATCCTAGCATTATCACCATTTCTGAAACGTGGCTTTCTAGCCATATTTCTGACACTGACATTAGTTTAAGCAACTATACTTTGTACAGAGCAGATAGAAGTTCTAGAGGGGGCGGAGTTGCCACCTATATTTCTTCTAATTTACACTCTCAACTTGTCTCCTCAGAGGAAGAACCAGTCAATTTTGAAAGTCTGTTTGTCAAAGTAATTCTGCATGAAAATAAACACTTATTAATTGGAAACATATATCGACCTCCAAATTCTCCTTCCGATTCTATAAAGAATATAATCAATACTGTGTCTTCTTTAGGTAGATCCAGTGAAATAATTTTGCTGGGTGATTTCAACATTGACTGGCTATCTTCTTCATCCAACCAGCGTAACCTATTCAACAATGCAAACCTTTCTCAACTCATTGATAAACCTACAAGAATTAATTTTCAGACCAAATCTCTTCTTGACTGGATTTTAGTTTCTCATCCTGATAGATTTTTGGAATCTGGTGTTTTGTCTGACTGTTTTAGCGATCACTGTATTATTTATTGCCGCTGGAAAATTAAAACCCCTCATCTACCTCACAGATTTATTACTGTTCGTCAAACCAAACATTTTAACTGTGTCAATTTTTGTAATGACTTATTAAATATCAACTGGAGTAGGATCAAATTAATTCCTTATATTCATGATGCATGGAAGTATTTTTATGAAGAGTTAAAGAATGTAATTGATATTCATGCACCTCTCAAATTGTTTAAAGTCAGAGGTCGCCATCTTCCTTGGGTGAATGGAGAATTGCTGCATATTTTTAAGCAAAGAGATAAAGCGTGGAAAAAGTATAACTTAACTCAAGATTCTGCTGACTGGGATGCCTATAAACGGCTTAGGAATACCTGTACAACACAAACTAGAAACGCTAAATCAAACTATTATAAAAATTCGTTATCAAATAATTTTAAAAATCCGCAGCCCTTCTGGAAGCAACTTAATAATATGCTCGGTAAATCTGATTGTGCTTCTGTAAACTTTACTATTGATGACAAAATTGCAACTGATCCAATAACGATTGCAAATGCTTTCAGTCAGCACTTCTCTCACTTACCCAAATTGCAATCTCCTCCTGACTTGGCCTTGTCTTTTGATTCCCAGTTTTGCAGCAGCTCTTTCTCCTTTAGACAAGTTAGTCCAGCTGATGTCCAGCAGGCCATTAGTGGACTCCCTTCTAAGTCTAGTGCTGGCCCTGATGGCATTGAACTCAAATTCATTAAACTTGCTTCTCATATTCTCTCGTTTCCTTTGGCAGATCTTTTTAATTTATCGTTTTCTACTTGTGATGTGCCTATTGATTGGAAATGTGCACGAGTTATACCCCTCCACAAAGGGGGTGACCCTGGTAATCTTAACAACTATAGACCTATATCAATTATTAACAGCACAGTCAAAATTTTTGAGAAAATTATTTATAATCAACTTTCGGACTATTTATCTGAAAACAATATTTTATTCTCGGTTCAATCAGGCTTTAGACAATTTTTTTCTACATCCTCTGCTTTACTGAAGTTTACAAATGATATTTTTACTGGCTTTGATAATGGTTTGTCCACTGGTGCTTTGTTTATTGACCTTACTAAAGCATTCGACATGGTTGATCACTACCTCCTTTTAGATAAGTTGCACTCTTTTGGTCTGGACACGTCTTCTCTTCTTTGGTTTAACTCTTATTTTCATCATCGTCAACAATGTGTCTCATTCAAAGATAGTTCCTCTGATTTTCAGTCCATAGATAGAGGTGTGCCCCAGGGTTCCTGTCTTGGACCTCTTTTATTTTCAATTTTCATTAATGATCTTCCCCTCACTTGTACAGACTGTGATATGCAACTTTATGCTGACGACACCATCATTTATTGCACAAAATCCAATATTACTGATATTCAGGACACACTTCAACATGATTTTGACAAAGTACAGTTATGGCTCTATGCTAATAAACTACTTCTCAATAAATCAAAATCTCACTTCATGTTATTTCAAAAAAACAATATTTCTACAACAGCACATACACGTAATCTTTTATTTTTAGATAAATCTCCAATTGTATCGGTTGAGAATTTCAAATATCTCGGTCTGTGGTTGGACCCCACACTTTCTTTTAACTGTCATATACTTTCTCTTACCAATAAAATCACTTATCGTTTGAAATCACTGTATCACTCTGTCAACTGTTTTAGTTTTTCTGTTAGGAAAAGAATTGTCCAACAACTACTGCTACCCATATTAGATTATTGTGATATTATTTATCAAAACACCACAGCCTCTAACCTTCACTCACTCAACGTTGTCTATAACAGTCTGTGCAGATTTATTCTTCGTTGCCCCTTCAGAACTCATCATTGTCATCTGTACTGTCAACTATCCTGGCTCACTCCATCCTCCAGACGACAATTTCATTGGTTATTATTTATTTTCAAGTGCATTAATCTCAGTTATCCTTATTATTTGAAACGATATTTAGTTCCTTTTAGCTCCTCTTATAGTTTACGGCATGCTAACCAAACTTTTTTTGTTGTTCCAAGAACTAAAAAGGAAATTGTCAAATATGCATTTCTATTCAAAGCCCCTGCTGATTGGAACAGTCTTCCATCCTCTATCCGCTCCATAACCTCCTATCAAATGTTCAAAAATGCCCTCCTGCAACATCTTCATACTGTATGCAACTGCTTTTGATTTTAATTACTATTCTTATTATATATGCTTTGTATTTTGCATTTCTGTATTTAATTATTTAATGTCATTTTTGTAACTCTTAGCATCTCTAATCTGTACTATTATTATTACTTTATTTTATATTTTTATAATTGTAATGTCTGTACTCCTTATTAGTAGAGAGCCCTGTGTGCGTGGTTGTGTGGCTGCTTGTGTGTTTGTGTGTGCTAGGCGTGTTGTTTTGTTTATTTTATTTTATTTTTATTTTTTTTATTTTTTTTGTTTGTTTCTTTACACAATGTCTGCATCGCTGCATCTGTTTTGTATTTTTTGTTCCATTGAGGACCCTCTTGAAAATGAGATGGTTGCATCTCAAGGGGCTTATCCTCTTAAATAAATAAATTCTACTATCCCAGCCCAGGGTTGCGAGTTTGCATGTTCTTTGATCAATCTGAATTGTTCTTAAGTGTGTGTGCATACATGGTTGTTTGTCCTGTCTGTCTCTATGTGGCCCTGTGATGGACTGGCGACCTGTCCAGGGTGTACCCCGCCTCTCGCCTGTTGACAGCTGGAGATAGGCACAAGCCCCCCTGCAACCCCCTAAGGATTAAGCGGTTCAGAAAATGGATGGATGAATGGCATTTAAGAAAAACCCAAACAGGGTGGCAAAAGCAGCGCTAGGTTAATAATTCTCTCAAAATAATTGTACATCGTGGTTTCCTTGATATTCATGACCATTTCCAGACTTCACCCTAAACTGTTGGCTTACATTTGTAATTTAATAAAAACAGTCAGGAAAAAATGAGTCATACAGACATTTATAATTGTTTGTTGTGGTTTTTTTAAACCATTCTCTTTTATAGTTCTCAAGTAATAAAGATGAGCAAGAGAGAAAATGATTTAGTTAACCAGATTCTAGAATGTTTTAACCTTAAAGTTTTAAAAATTTACATTAAGAGTCTTTTCACTTCTTTAACAAAAAATGACTCCATTTTTACCCATCAGTAGGAATTGAAATGAAAAAAATTAAGAAATCATCAGGAGTCTGCTTTTGTCTCTTGTTGCTTTTACACACTCACTGAAACCCCTGATGTAGCAACATTCTGTTTCTTCTTGGACCTCAGACCACTGTATTTCCACTTTTGGACACTCTATCACTCACTGCTCTGCTTGCAGACACATTCACTCCCAGTGTCTGACAGGCCTCTGGGCCCCAGATCAAGACCTCTGTCCAATTTATGTTCCACTTTGGCTGCAAGGCCTCGCGCCTGCTCATGTTGTTTATGTAGGAGTTGAAAACAAGGACCTCTCAGCTCTAAGGGCATGGTGCCAACCCGATTCTGTTGGAGACGAAATAAAACAGTTTGAATGTGTGAGGGTCTTCAGACAAACAAGCAGAGCCAATGTTACACACAAACTGCAAAGATTGAATATTTTCAATCATTCATGCATAAATTATAATCCGCAGCTCAACAGTGTTCTCTGAATCTTTTCAAACATCTTTAAGCATAAAAACAACTTTTCAAAAAATATACTTTTGAAAAAGTTTGAACTCTTTAGGCATTTGGAGTTACTTAAGTGACAAATAAATGATAATACCATAAAAAAAAATAATTAGTGTAAATGCTGTTGGCGACCAACAAGAAATTAAATGCAATATCTGTATAGAAGAAAAGAAAATAATGATGACGATACGTGTTACAGCCAATAAAATTCTGCCCTATTGATCGATCTCACTCTGCTTGATTTAGCTCTGAGTTCTCCCTGTTCATACACGCTCATGCATACCAAGTGATGATATTTTCCTAACCCGGTTATGATGAGGTAATCAGCTATAAAGGAAGGTCTCCACCAACAGCTGCGCTGAAGTTAAACTTGGCTTGAGATTCTGAAACATGAAGGGACTTAACCCTTTTCCCGTTACCTAAGCACTTTTTTTTTACCATCTAAACAAGAAACACAAGTGGAAATAAAACACATTAACACCAACGAGGACGGTAATCAGTGTTAAAATTTTGGAATTCCTATGGTGAAAAAAATTGATAACTGATGCAGACCTGGTGAATGCTGCTGGAGTAAAAACAGAATAAGGTGTGGCTGTTTCAGAAAATCTGGTCTCATTTCCTCTTTAATAACACTTTCCTAAAATTCCCGTGCATGGGACACGATGCAGCGATGACAGAAAGACCAAGTACCTTTCCTTCTTTTCAAAACACGTAGATTAGTTGTTTGTTAAACTGAAGTGATTAATGGCTGGAAAAACATCCCAAAAAATCTGCTAATATTTTAACATTATGCTAACGTGACAGATCCTCATGCAGTCGTGAGGAAGCTAAATCAGGGATCCATTCAGGCATTTAAGCAAAGTGTACTCAGGGGGGATGTTATAATTGATTCAGCATGCATTAAATAAACAAAGTGCAGCTTTGTTTTACAGGTGAGCATAAAGAATGAACCTGGAAGTTCTGTTCTCCTCTGTCTGTTGCAGCTACACACATCAGGGTTTGTTTTAGGGGGAGAAGAAGGGAGTCGGCAATAGCAGCTTCAGAGGTGGATTTCCAGGTTACAGATAGCGAATCACTGTCCTATTCATTTCCACCAAAGCCCCTTTCAAACAGGCCATGAAAAACTGTCTGTTTTACTTTACTTTTGATTCTGAACCTTCCAGACTCTGTCAACCTTAACCGGTATTTTTGCAGCTGAAGAACTCGTACAAAGAGCGGACTTGTCTTAGTAGGGTGTTTGTGTTCAGATTATCAGTTAACATTCAGGAAAAGCTGGAGGGGTGTGGGGAAGGACAGCCAAAAGTCTTATGGAGCCTTAAACAGATTTTGACCCTATCTGTCAAGACCCCTATCCACAATTAACAGCATTTCAATCAATATTTTGTCTAATCTGGGAAAAAAAGGCAGAGTTTATTTGGCTGATCCTAAAAATCATTTAGAGGTAATACTTAATATGAGTTGAGAAAATCTGACGCTCAAACAAAATATAAAGGTTAAACTACAGGATCAGATTGTAACAATGGTAACACAACAATCATACAACCCATTATTTTAAAAAAATTATATATTTTTTTCAAATTTAATTAAAAATATTTAACAAAAGTAACATGCTTTAGTAAATTAAAAAGTACAGTATGTACATTTTATCCCTTTAAATGTATTTAATCAAAATATTTTAGCAAAATTTTTTAACATTTCTAAATTTGAAATAGAATTATTAATACAATATTTACAAAGAAACTTGCCAAGTACCTACACAAACATTTAAACAGTTGATTTTTTTTAAAGATGATCTGACTTGGTAAAAAGTGTAAAAGACAACTCGGGTTAAAGACTGGATGGAATTGTCCGCAAATATTCCAGAACATCTATCTGAAAACGGCACGAGAAGAGACTCCAGCTGCAGTATCATGGTAGCAGACAAAGTCATAGAAAATCATAAAAAAAAAAATCTAAAAAAAATCTTGATCTTTATTTTTCAATTACGAATGAACACTCTGGACACTTTTCATATTATTTCATAAACCAGCTCCACAGTAGCCACTCATTCAGCCATGTCTTTAACAAGTGCTTAAATTTTATGCACTGCATTCTGAGATTATTTCTGTTGTAACTTGATGCTATTTTGATGCTACTTTGATTGCCATGCATGAGTATTTATAGCCCTTGAACCTTTTCACATGTTCAAGAAATGCCTCAGATTCTTGATTCAATTTAAGTCTGGGATTTGATTGGGACATTTTAATGCATGGAAATCCTTTGATTTAATCCATGTACTGGATGGATCCCTGAAGGCCAACCTTCCACACTTGCCTGCCACATTGATGCTGCAGCCACTATATTTAACCATGGGGATGGTGTATGCAGGGTTTGTGGTCGTAGGCTGACGGTGATGGGAGTTCTGGCTCTTTTAGAAGAGCCGATTCTTACGGCTCGTCTATTTAAAAAGAACTTGCTCTTTTGGCTCCCAAGCTGCTCCTCTGATTTTTTTGTTACTTAAATTAATTTATCACCAAAAATAATGTAAATTCATGAGTGAAATAAATTACTAAACTACAAACAAAATGTGATTAAATATTAATTACTTATATGGCTGCAAAGAATAAATGTCAAAGTAAAAAACATGATTGTAAACGGTTCAAAGTTTAAAAATATTTTACAAATAGTTAAAGAGCATAAAAAAACTACGATACTTTATATAACTGCAGGGCTTGATCATTATATTTTAACTTTGCATACTCTACACTCTGCCTTTGAATTATCAATATAATTGAAGTGCATCTAAATTTTGCTACTGCCTACTGTCACTCTTTTTACCAACTGTCAGCATGTTTTTTTCTGTAGCGATTTCTTTCCTCCACCCCCTCCCCGTCCACGACACCGTCCACCACACATCAGGGTGTTGACAAATCACATGCAGTTTTGTACAGGTGAAAAATAAACCTGCTCTGGTTGGAATCCAACAGGTGGGAGTTGGAGCGTAACAAAGCATCCAAAAGCACTGTATATATCTGATAAGGAATGACTGTAAATAAAGTTAGGGCATCCCTTTTGTGTAGTATCAAACTATCAAACTTGCTATAAAGCTGTGGGTAGAATTAAAGTAGGAAGACTGAATAATTCTGCTTTAAGTCATTACATTACAAATTTAAACTGTTGAAATATTCTGGAACGTTGATGGAGCAAGGTAAACTGAAAGGCAGGAATGTTCGGTATCAACTTTTGTACAGATATCCAATATACGGATGTGGGTTTAATCTTATTCATCAATATAAGCCGATTCCACTGATAGATGTCTACCTAAAGGTTCAAGATTAGCTCGGAAATGCAGAAGTCACAGGTTATATTGCGAGTTTTGCCAAAGAAAATAAATCTCTAAAGGTATACCTTGGATCTGTCGTAATTTTTGTATTTTGAGTGAGATGTGATGTTGCTAAAAAGCTTGCTGTATAAGGCATGGAAGTAATAAACAATGCACATCATTTCTGTCATGACATTGTAATGCAATGATTGCTAATGATGCTGGTTAGTTGATAATATCTGACTTCCATGTTCAAAGGATTATTTTTAATTGGTCAAAAGCAACCCAAATGTACTAATGAAGCCAAATCATGTCAGGCACAGAAAAAGTGACTTTCTTTCCACATGAAATCTTTTTTGACATGTCAGGGATTGCTCATAAAAAAAAAACTTTTCTAATGAAAACAAAATCTACAATGTTTTACAATATGTTGCAACAAAACAATATGATGAATTTACATTTGAAGTGTACAATAAATTTTATCATAGTGAAATCAGAACTAAAGTCCTCACACAGCCACTGTAGCTTGTGTGTGTGGTTGTGTCTGTGTGTGAAGGAGTGTAATATATATATAATTTCAACATATTACACTTCTCCACCTGCATTTTAAGAAGCAAGCTACACCAGTTTTTTCTTGTACTGATAGCAGGCTCTAATCTGGCTTCTTGTTCCAGTGTGTTTGTGGTAGCCATGTTAGAGAGACCCAGAGGAGCAACAGGAACTATCATCAGGGATCAGAAGAGAACAGGTGGAAAGCTTGGTGGCCACGCCTTTCCCTAATAACTGTACCCTAAGTGAGCACGGTGAGAACACATTTACAGCTCCCCTGGGCAACAAAGGACTCAAAGCAGGCCCTGAATAAAAAGCCTGCTCTGACACTTCACTGGCAGAATGCACCTCTGGCTCTCAGGATACTTGGATCAGAGCTGTGGTCAGAGACTGAGAAATTGTTCCCGAGTGTTTTGGGTGAGGTAAAAGTAAAATGCTATGCTTTAAAATAATTTTGTTAAAGTGCTTTCAGTGCTCTTTCTGGGAGTATTTAGTAATTGTTTCTCTTAAGCAAAATAAAAAATAAAATAAAAAACTGAAATGATTAAAAATAGAAAATGGAAAAAAGTGAGATAATGGGAACTGGGTTGGATTTTTAAAGTGACAGTGTTTCGTTTTTTTGCAGTACATCTTTGAAAATAGCCATTAAAATATTATGTAAAAATAATTACGTAAAGCAAAATATTGGTGATATTGTAAAATATGACTTTAAAAATCTGTTTTAAAATACATAGGCACGGGTCCTCCTTTCAGGGGAAAGCCATATTAGATGACGTCTTAACTTCTACAAGAGCCCGGATGGACAAAGCGCACGGAACACAACCGCTATTAAAGCATTGATTTCCCCTCAAAATGCAAAAAAGTTTCACCATGAATAAATTTTTACCTCTTCGCTAGTTCCAAGCGATGAAAGAGAGACTGATGTGCTCGTCATGTTGCTGCAAATAGATCATTCTCAGGGAATTGAGCGTTTGAAAGCAGCACCTGTTGGACCTCCGTTGTTGAGTTTCTTACTCAAAGACACAGATACCGCATGCTTGTGATAATTTAGGTATGCACTGCCCCCTACTGGCCGAAAATTACACACTGTGCCTTTAACCAAAATTATAGGGTCATATGTAAATTTTCATACAGATTTTTTGGTTTAGTGAAATCAGGTTTACCTGTAAAGTCTGCCCAGACTTTCTTAAATTCCATCACATTTACTCCTTCACAGCCATTTTAACTAGCAAGAGCAACTCACCACAACTAAATATAAGTTTACCGAGGAAAGATAATTGGGGAGTATCTCTGGAGTCTTATCTCTTTAAAATATCGAAATGTTTATTATTAAGCTCTAGGTTTTTTTCAACTACAAAACATCGGAAAAGGGACTTCAGGGAGTTTTATGGTACTGCTCTGGAGCAAAAAAATTGTATATTCATATGTACAAATAAATCCCAGCGAGGAGTTTTATATCCTAGCTTTGACAACTTATTGCACTTTTTATTCATAACATTTATTCATAAATACTCATTAATAAATGTCCACTGGGATAGTAGTTTGTTTATACTAAGATAGAATTCGGTGTCACAGGGAAATTGATACAATATAGATCAGAGATTATGGTCATGATTTACAATTCCCATCCAGAAGTAGGCCTAAAAACGAGGCAAAACCTTAACTTAAACCACCTGGAGTAATTTAAAACCCTACATCAGGCTTATGAATGAGGTAAGATGAATAAAGCTCAGTTAAAAATAAATACAAATTGTGATTTTTAAGATGTTATTCCATATAAGTCATTGCGAGCTCATGAATTCTCCACAGTTAATTACATTTTCTAGCTCAACAGGACAGTCCTTCCCAGGATAAATCTATCCAACCTCCTCCATGTAATAGCTGCAGTCCAGAGAGGTTTGGATTTCACAGGGAACCACTGTAGAGGGCCGATACATAGAACATCCTGGTTAATGTTACAGGTCCAGAAATGTGCTCGCAGTGATGTATTTGCGCTGTCAGCTGACATTACATGAAACATTCTCCTGGCTAAGATCAGCAGGCTGGTCTGGATTAGTATGTTAAGTGCTTCATTTGATCCTGTGAGAAAGCCAAGACTGTCTTGATCAAAGAACGGTCCTGCAGCCTTCGTGAATGGCTGGGGCGAGGAAAAGTCTTATCAGCTACGGTAAACTGTTCACGGGGGAGCGGACAACTTAACATGAACGCCTCTGCAGATAATCAAAATGCTCTCCAGAGAAAGCGGTTTCATGGTACTTTATGTACTCATGCTAGGTAGTGCCTTTCAGTGCCGATTACAGCTTCTCAATACAATTTCTTCAGAAGTGTTAGACGACCATGAAACAGACTTATTATACCTTGAGTTTTTGATAAGTCTGTTTTGTTTTTATAATAAATGCCAGACCATTTACTGTTTCTCTAAATTATTTTGTAAAGACCTGTAATTACAAAGATTACAGAATGATAATGGGATAATCCAGTCATACAGTGTGTCATGATCTATGGAACTATTGTTGTGTTTGTCACTTGCATTTAGCATTTGGATTATTTAAATTCAATGTTATTACTATTGTTATTAATATTATTATTTGATTCACAGAGTTCAATACATGCTTTTCAATTGTTTTAAAACTCCTACTACTTTCTAGTATTCTTTTCTTTGAGTATGGGTTTATGTTCTTAATTTAGTGTTAGATTTGAATTTAGATTGATACCTTTGGGTCCTGTGTAGATGTCTGCATGCTCACTTTTGTGTAAATACGTTATGTCTACCTGCCTCTCTTTTCTTCACTCAGCTGTAATGAGTTCTGTTGGATAAGTCTCACCTTGTGCACGGGTCACTGATCACCTTCCCAGTAGCTCAAAGCCTGTCAGTTGCCTGACCTCCTCATCAGTTCCTTCCATTACTTTCTATGACATATTTCCTGTCCTGTATAGTGAGACATAAAACTACTTGGCAGCCACAGATTGTGCAAGTTGTTCCATTTTTAAAAATGAGAGCGGTCTGTAATTTTCATCATAGGTACACTTCAAGTGTGAGACAGAATGAGAAAATAAAATCCTACAAACAAGCAACAATTCTGTCCCTCTCAGACTTCTTATTTCTGGCTTAAGAAGCTATTGTATGCTCCACTCATCACCTGCATAAATGGCACCTGTTTGAACTCATCTGTACAAAATACATCTGTCCGTATTTTCAAACAGTCTAAGGACACCAGTGACAAGATTGTACACCTGCACAAGACTGGGTTAAACAAATCTACAATAGGCAACCAGCTTGGTGAGAAGAGATCAACTGTTGGAGCAATTATAAAAATAATGGATCACTGACAGTCTCCCTTGACCTCCATGAAAGATCTCACCTCTTGGGCTAAACATGATCTTTAGAACAGTGAGGAAACGGCCCAGAACTACACAAGCGAAACTGGTCTTTGACCTGAAGAGAGTTAGGAGCCCAGAAACAAAGGTCACTATTAGTAACAAACTAAGTTGTTATGGATTAAAATCCTGCAGCACCATGTAACATGTCCAGGCCTGTCTAAAGTTTGCCAGAGACCATCTTAGACCTAGACTTCCTTTATTGTAATGGTACAAAAAAAACACACTGTGTAATTTTGGCAACGAAATTTCGTTGCTTGGCAACTGGCAAAAAGATAACAGTAAAAAACAGTAAAACCTGTTTGTTAAAAAGACAATAAAATATAGCTATAAAATATATATATGTATTCTACATAAAATAGTACAGGGTAAATTATAAATAAATAATGTGTCGTATATGGAGGGGAGAGTCATTTGGCATTCAATAATCTGATAGCCAGAGAAAAAGTAGCTGTTCTTGAATCAAGTCGTTCTGCAGCAGATGATGCAGAACCTCCTGCCAGACGGCAGCAGGGAGAAGAGTCCATGGTGTGGGTGGGTGGAGTCACTGAGGATCTGGTGAGCTCTGGCTAACTGGCTAAGCAGTGCCTGACTGCAACTTCCTGAAAGGGAGGGAGTGAAGTATCCAGACCTCAATCCAGAGAATCTGTGGAGGGAGTTGACTGGCCATGTTGCTCATGGACACCCCCAAATACATTTCAGTGGAAGAATTGGCAAAAATATCAGCTACAGTGTGTGCATATCTGGTACAGGAAACCTTTGACCTCTGTCGTTACTAACCAAGGTTACATTATAAAGTACTGAGGTGAACTTTTGTCATTCACCTAATACTTATTTTCTCTTCATTACAAAAATACATATATTAACAAATCATATAATGTGATTTTGTGGATTATTTTTATATTATGTGTCTCACAGTTGATGTGTAACCATGATGAAATTTCCAGGCCTCTCTCATCTTTTTCAGTGGCACAAATTGCACAATGAGTGTCTGCCAAATACTTTTTTCTCCTCTGTATATGTAATAATGATTGAATTTTAGCATGAAAAAGGTTACGACATCCTGGAGATGGGTTATCTGAAGGATTATTCACCAACTTTATTACTCAGTAATTCAATTTGTGACATTATTCCTGACATATAAAATCTTCTGATTAAAAGAAGACTGTTCTCTCTGCAAAGCCCATTTGCTGCTTTTATTTTCCCACTGTATCTTCAGTAATACAAGGTTCCTGAGCAGTCTATAAAAACTTTGGGGAGAGATATACGTGCTACATTTAATTTTCTGAGAAAATGACAACCATTTTTTTCTTCCAGGACATTTTGCTCACTCTACCCAAGTATCCTTGGCCCCCAGGCAGAAGAGGGGAGGATATAAATCCTCCCCCTTCAGATATTACACAGTATTAAAGGCATATGATTCAGGTTAGACAGAACGCAGGGTTTAAAAGGAGGGAACCAGGAAAAACTCACGCTCAACTGGAATGACTCTTACTGACACATTGGCTCAGTTCTGCTTTACATTCTGAGCACCACAAGCAGGTTTATTACAAAATGCCTGTTAGTGATGAAAGAAATGAAAGAAAAAAAACGTTAGCCTTGTAGGCCATATATCAAGCTTAAAAGGAGTTCATAGTTTCGCTCTGAAACAAGAGTGGAGACTGTGGGCGTTTTCAAAAGACACAACGTGGCGGCAGATTACGATAATATTGCAGACAGCATGTCTTTTGAATTCCTCGTGGCATTGTGAAGCGAGAATACAGCAGCGTCGGTGTCAGAGAGTTTGATAAAGATATTACAGCAATATTACCGCAACGCTATACTTATGAATGAAGACCATGTCTTGCCGGAACAGAGGGTGATGTTATGATGATGCATGGAATGTGCGTTGAGCCCCAGTATTTAAAATGCAAGTAAAGATGAGGAGTATTTGTAGGTGACCAAATACCTATTTTCCACCATAATTTGCAAATAAATTCTTTAACAATCACGCCACATGATTTTGTATTTTAAAAAAATTCTCCTTACGTCTCTCATAGTTGAGGTATACTACCTGTGATGAAGATAACTGGTCTTTCTCATCTTTTTTAAGTGGGAGAACCTACACAATTGGTGGCTGACTAAATACTTTTTGCCCCTCTGTAAATACGGTCAATGAAAAAATATTAGGCACTTATATGGAACGGTGGAAATGAGGGGATACTGGATGAAAAAGGTTACATTAAAAGGTCATGTGACTATACTGCACACTGATGTTCCCATGTGAGTGGGGTGTGACACCCACTTTGGTCTGGAAACATCAGGTATTTGGTGCAGAACTTGAATCTTTGAGATCCTCCAGAACGGCTGTCGGCTGAACTTGATGTCCAAGCTGTCACACAAGATCTTTTGGGGGAACGGGAATTTAACTTAACACAGGCAGTCCACCAGCAATTCTATGTGGACAGGTCTTGTCTTTTTGGCACACGTAACTTTATCAACCTATTTTCTTATAAAGGGGTAAAACATTAAGGCACAGGATATAACTAATCTATCAATTTACTGTCAGGCATCCTGAATTCATGTTGGTCTACGAGGCCTCCTCTGAGTTTGGTGGTGGCTTACTGCTTTCACTGACTGTTGGATGCTCCTGTGGCTGTCAGTAGCAAATCACTGGACCAGATCCATTATTTGCTTTTCTAAATGTTCTAGATGTACCAGCTTTTTGCAAATCCAGTAATTCATATACTGGAATTGCCCTGAAAGGAGATCAAATAGAGTCTGAATTGGAGAACTCCTTCATGGTGCTGAATGTAAATATTACAGTGTGTCTCTACAGATGTATAATCACGCAGTCCTCCATATTTTTGCTTATTTTTAGACAATCAGAGAGGAGAACATGTTCCACTCCCATGTTTATGTTTTCAGTTAATCACTGTCTACACAAATAATTATGGTTTATTTCCCAGCTATATGTAGAAGTCTGATATTCAAACCGTGTCTCATGTCCTGTTTTGAGTACTTTGTTTGTTCTTTTGGGGGGTTTCTTGTTTGAAAAACTACAATGTTAAATGCTGTGAAAAGTATTTGCTGTCCTAATCTAATAACCGGTTGTGCAACGCTGTCAGCGGTCAGTGTGGGGGAAATTTCTATAATGAAAGTTTTCTTTACAGAATAGTGTTCATTCTGTCATATTGGAGGGTTTTCAAGCATGAATAGATTATTTAAGGTCGGTGTCACACCATTTTTTTCAGTATTTTAACCCAAATGATTTGAAGTTTAAAGACCAACTCACATCCCTACCAGAGTCTTAGTCCACTCTCCTTTTCTGTTCGACCAATGTGCCAAAAGAAGGTGTTGCCTGGTAGAACCAGCAAATGTGTGGATGTAGAGGGTTTGTGTTGGAGAAGAAGGAGGAGGTGGAGGAGAAGGAGGAGGTGGAGGCGTATGCTCGGCTTCTTTGTACCCCACAGCAGCAAGGTGGCTATTGGCGGACGTCAGCCTTCACTGCAGTGCAAACAACAGGACTCAAGTCAGTGGCATAGCCAGAAGTTCCTTTTTCGGTGGGTCCAGCAAAAACGGGTGGGCAAAATAATTAGTGAAATCGAGTTATTTACAATGTTCGGTTGCTTTAACAGATTTGTGTATGTATATATCACAAACTGCTTAGAAGGAAGCATCCAGGCTAAATAAAACATATTAAAGCTGTAGCCTGACACAGGTAGCTCATATCAGCACCTCTGATATAAACATGGTATAATAGTTATTTTTAGGCGGTAGTTCAGCCTTATTGGACTTCACTCACTGTTGAGAAAGTGTACCAACCCAGCTTTGCGGTCATTAAAGAATCAATTAAACAAATCGATAATTTTTTTATGTAAAAAATGCTTTTTCTGTTTACTTAGCTTGTCTTTGTCTGATCTTACAATTTGATTATCTGAAACATTCAAGCCTGAGTAAAAGTAAAACCAGAGGTTATATGCAAGGGACAATTAGGTTTCCATAATCCTGTATAAGAAAGGTTGATTTGAATCAAAGTAAAACTTTTGTTGTCTATATTTAAGCACAAAACTGAGTTCTAGTAAAGAAGAAAATGTGGCTTATACCTCAATTAAATTAAAAATAATTTAATTTCTTTGTTTACCTGTAGCATGACAGCACAAAAACAGTGTAGAGAAAAAAAGAAAAAAGTTTCAACAAATATGCTGTTGATTTTTCACATTCGCTAAAGAGCTTTGCAAAGTAATTAAACTTTAACAAGAAGCATATTTAAACCGCTTTGAATACTAAGTTCCTTCAATCAAATGTTTCTGTTTTAATATTGAGTCAAATGAAGGCGAGAGGTAGCACAGGATGAGCTGACAGGACAAAAGGAAGACAACTTCACACTGATAAAAGTCAAAGTTTCCACAGAACTATGGAAAAGTTTTTGCACATGCATGTAACTCTATAAGTCTTGATTAGCATCACTCGTCTACCCTGTTGCAGCTCAAGCATGAACGCACCAAAAACAAAAGGCTTACCAGTGGAAGTTTACATATCACATAACATTGCACTTTTATTACATGTCAAAGGTCTTTACAATAAAACATGTTGTCTGGTTTATAGCAAGCACATGTGGAACTTTCAAATTCCTAGCCAGGAAAGGATTTTTTTTTTCATATGTTCTTTATTCCCCCATTTCAAACATCTGGATATCTCAGTGGTTCATGTATGTGAGTTGGTTTGATTAATATTCTAGTTTTGATCAATTAAGTTACTATCCAACAAACTAACGAGCAGTTAGGCTTCAAGCCCAAAGAAGCAGACTGGCTTGTTTCCTGTGCATTTGTGTGCTTTCTATAAAATTGAAACGTAAACATCTTGGAGCACGAACATCTTCTAACTCAAATGAATAACGAGAGAGAGAGAGAGAGAGAGAATATGGCAAAATGTCATGATAGTGATACAATGGCTGGTGTGTTAAAGTCACACCTAAAAAAAACTGCTTCCTTCTAAACTGTAAAAAAAAATATTAGGCTGGCAATTGTGGACCTGCACAGGTCTGGTTCATTCTTGGGTGCCAATTTCATTTGGTCGAGCAATGATAAGCAAATATAGATAAATCAAGATAATTAAGGAATGTACCACCATGAGCTCAAAGGCCACTCAGTGAGGAAGAAGCCATCACTCCAAAAGAAACCGATTAGAGTTTGCAAATGCACTCAAGAGACAAAGATCTTAATTTTGGAGACGTGTCTTGTGGTCTGATGAAATTAAATTCGGAGTTTGGCCAAAATAACCATCATTACAGTTGGAGGAAGGAGGAAGCGTTCATTCCTGAGAACATCAGTTTCATCTGTGAAGTACGGGGATGGCAGCATCATGGGGTGGGGCTTTTTTGCTGCTGCGGGACTGGCACATTTCCCACACAGTTGACATTATGACTAAATAACTTTATGTGGGAATTTGGCAGCAACTTCTCAAGACATTGACCAGGAAGTGAAAGTTTGGGTGAAAACGGGCCTTCCAAATGGACAACTGTTAGCCACAGTGCCAACTCAGTTACAAAGTTATGTTTTTAGGCTGTCACCACAAAGTCCTGATTTCAGTCCAATAGAACCATTTTGGAAAGAGCTGAAAAGGTGTGTGAGTCCGGCGGTGTAGAGATCTAACTCACTAACACCAGTTTTATCTGGAGAAGAAATTTCTTCAAACTTTGGTAGAGGATTATACAACAACAAATCAAAATATTTGATCTACTGGTAACCATGCTGTTTAAAAGGTAACTCATCCAGAGATCGAGATGCATGCAAAATTCTGATATCTAACAAATTAAAATAAATAAATCAAACGTTTCCAGTTATTATCCAGACATTGGCAAATAATTTGGTTTCTGTGAAACTTAACTGACCTAAAACATGAAAGCTTTGGTCACATTCAGTGTCAGGCAGTTTTTTTGCACAGTGTCTGTAAATTTCTGGCTTTAACAGTACGTCTGACTTGATCCTACAGAAACAAATTAATAGCAGCAGTATGACTCAAACGTCACATTGAGTCTATCGTTTGGCAACATCTTTAATAAAAAACTAAGCACTTGCTGAGTGTTTGTTCTTTTTAACAGACCCTTGGCGCACGGCTGAGCAAAAGCTGCTCTGTTTGAAAGAACACCCCAGAATGTGGAAGAGGCCCCAGACTTTCCTTGGCGTTCCCCCAAACTCTCCAATGGGTCTCAAAGGTGAAAGTAAAGAAGGAAGGACTCTATTGTTGTTTCATTATGGCAAGCTCAAACAGTCTTAGCACATGAGAGAAAGTCTGAAAAACTGCAGGGTTGCCATTGTGGAAAAAGGTTTAATCTTTTGTTCTGTTAAAATGTACTGGAGGACCATTTCTGTTGAGCTGACTCAGTGCCTACTGTTAAATGTTCAGATCTACAGATGTAGAAGGTCCTGGACATGTTGCTCCTTGTATTGTCTTTTGCCTTGCAAAAGTAAAAAGACCCCTTGGTCTTTTTCATATGTTGTCATGTAACTACCACAAAATGCAGGGTATTTTATTGAGTTTTTACCCCCAAACCTCTTAGTGGCGCTAAAGATAGACTGCACAACGTGTACATAAAGCCTCCACGTGAGGTTAGCGGCAAACAACAAGAAACAAAAGTGGCGAACAACAATGAGCGGTCAGAGTCTTATGTGTGGAGTGATGATGAAGTTGATGTTCTTCTCCGTGTCACGTTTGATTATAAAATTAATCAACTAAAAAACGTGGCATTCTTCCGATTGGACAAAGAGTCACAGAGATGTTAAACAAATGTCAGAAATGGTGTAGTAACAAATGTAGTAAGTGATGAGTAAAAGCAGGATATTCACAATGAATGAGGAAATGGTAATAGTCCAATGGCAAAAAAAATGGCAATAGTCCAATTAATAGAAGTCCAGTTTGGTCCGACTTCAGCTGGACTAAGGAAATAACTTGGGTTTCTCTTACTGCCTGTTAACACACTAGCTGTATTTACATGGACACAAGCAATTAGATAAAAACGCTTATTGAAAAACTTAATTCAGGATACTCTGACCCGATTACCCTCAATCGGATCAACATTTCATTCCGATTGAGATGGGTGGGTTATGTATAGAGGCAGAAAAGTATCATAAGTAATAAACTCAAGCAGGGTTTTTCACAAATGCACATATCGAAAGTTCCTCCTATTGCTGTGCATGTAAACCCTTATTCCGAATGTAGGCCATTTCTGCGCATGTCTGTTACATCATGCATAGACATACAATACGTCGACGTGAAACAAACGGATTTGGTTTAGAATGTGATTGTGTAAGTAACATTAAAGGTTTGTAGATTTAAAACCTTTACCAGAAAAAATAAAAGAACAGCTAGAACATTGTACTGCTCCATTATAAATGTGCAGAGCCATGTTTGTTTAGAATGGAAGTCTGCTACTCTTTTCTACAGCTGTTTCCCGTATTTTAGATAGTTCTGCACATGTCACAACGATTAATCTGATCGAACGTGTGGCACATGTAAATACCTGTCATAATCAGACAGATTTTTTCAGGACCCATGTACACACTCAAATTCTAATTCGAAATATGATCACATTAAATATGTTTTTCATCTGTAAATGTAGCTACTGACTGTCCATATGAATAACCAAGAGCTACATTTTCGCATTGGAAGCCACTTCAAAGGAAATCCATTTAGGGTTCCTTAAAACTCTGTTTCTGTGTAGACGCGATGCATTAATGGTTAAAACATTTCTCCTTAAAAAAAAAAATTCCCAGGTGGACACCTTCTTAGTTTGCACCTTTAGTCAAATGTTTTTTGTCTTCCCTGCGTGGCTTGAGGAAGACTACAGTATTTCTTTTAACAAATCAACAATCTTTCTCGATGTCCATGAAGACAAGATTTGTGCCATACAGCTATGGCATGACCGTTAATATTTATGTAGACAAATTCATTCACATGACCTATGGATCTCTGCAGCTCCTCCAAAATTACTACTGGCCACTTGGTTGCTACTCTGATACACTCTTTCTATTTGTCAAATGATGATTACTACTCTGTGAGATGTTAAGCTTGGAGTCCGGCCCGTCTGCTGTGTTCCTTGGTCTTCATGATATAGTTTGTTCACCAATTCTTTCTGAGGAAGCTCTTTCATAGAAGGCTGGATTTATAGTGAGATATAAAAGTTAAGAAGCTATTCATGTTTTAGAAGGCACTATATGAGACAATTCAAGTCAATGAGTAAAAAGTCTGGACTATGCAGATCTGAAGTTGCTAATGTTTGATGAAAGACATGCTCTTACAAGGGAACTGTTTAGCACAGTGGACAGTTTTGTTCATGCATCTGTCCCTGAGTATAGGGCGGGGGCAGGCATCAGCCGAGTCAAGCAGGCAACCATCTAGGGCAAGGTCTCTGGGAGGAAGCATGATGGACAGGAGGGGGGAATGCCTGGACGAAGTGCCTGGGAACCTTACTCTAAGAGGATGACAGCTCTATAAGTCAGGCCCTGATAAAGCAGTCGGCAGTGACAATCTCTGGGCCCCAGCCCGTCCTGCTCAGATAAAGTCAGACAGGCCATCCATCAGGTCGGAGACAGAGAGCTCTCTCATGTTCATTGGAAGGACCCTAATGACCAACTCCGACAGGAATGCACGGAAGCTATTGCTCTTGAGGGGCAGCAGTGGCAAGAAACAAAGATGACCGCAGATCTATTGGAGAAATCAAGCATTGGTGTTAGTGGGAGTGCGTGACGTGCCGCCTGTTGAGAGGTAGAGGTGCCGTGTCTCTGGATAAAAGGGTGAAGAGGGTTGTTGACAATGGCTGCCACACAACTTCTTTTCTAGCTGAAGGGACCACCACGGCAGCTGACAACTGGGCTGCTCCAGACAACCTTCATACCATAATGAGAAAACAATTCGCTGTGGAAAACTGCAAATGTCACACATCACATTCCACACGTCAGCACTGACAATGCAAGCGCCAAGGGGCAGGAAGAAAAGGAGTGCTCAAACTTCGATTTTGAAAAGATGTGTGCATGCAACTGGTGACAACATTTCAGGTACAAAAGGGAGCCTGCTTTGAGGCAAGAGCACAATGTTGAAATTGTGATTATAATGTGCAAACACTGAAAATGTCATTCTAATTGCTCTGCTTTTATGGACAACTGCTGACACTCATTCATCTTTGTCATCTTATCTACCTTCTTTCTTTGCAGACACAGTTCTGTTACCTGTCGGTGTGTCAAGCTTAAAGGTATCTTTCCCTGACAATCGTGAAAAACTGGTTCTTTTTTAAATATGATTGGTCATTCAGAGTTGCGTAAGCATTATGCATGTGAACTTTTCCAAACCCCATTCCCTGCATTAGCCACACAAAAAAAATAGAGAAGAAGAACACGAGCGAGTTAGAAAAAGCTGGTCTTTTTAACACTACAGGAAAAATTTGTATTCATGGTCTTGCCAACTTGTCTAGCGACCACCCACGGGAATTTTTATTTCGCAGCCTGGAGAGAGCAGAGCACATCTCTGCTAGTAGAAGCTGGAAGCCAAAGTTAACTGTTAGCAAAGAAGCTGTTAAGCTTAGTTTATACAGCAAATTTACACACAGACGCAGACGTATTGACAGAGACGTTTTTCATTTATGCTGCTCCGTTTCTTTCTCTCCGTTCTCCATTGATTTTTCAACGTTGCAAAGCAATTCTCGACCAGGACAGCAGGGGGTGCTAACTTTTCAATGCAACTATGTCTACTATCGCAGCTTTGTTTCAGTTTTTTTCTTCAGCCTGTGAATGCATTTCCCCCTTAAGGAGCAATAGATGACAGAAAGTAAGTTTTGATTAAGCTGTAAAACTTTTTACTAGAAGTACAACTCATTGAATACGCCAAAAACTCATGGAAACAAACACAGCAGCATTTTTTTACACGTCCTTGTGTTCAAAATCACCAAAAGACCAGATTAGATAACTAAAGCCTAGTTTATGCTTCTCTGACCGCACATTTGCACTCAGATCCAGACGTACTGACAGAGACGTTTTTCATTTATGGTTCTCCATCTTTTCCTCTCCGCTCTCCATTGTTTTTTCAGTGTTGCATGACCAGGACAACAAGGGGTGTTAACTTTTCATGCCGTCTCTTCCTACTATCACAGCATCGTTTCAGGTTTTTTCCAGGCATATGAATGCATTTCTTATTCAAAGAGCAAATTACGACAGAAACTTAGGTTTGATTAAGCTGTTAAGATTTTTACTAGAAGTGCAGCTCATAGAATACTCTAAAAACACAGGGGAAAAAACACAGCAGCTTTTTTTGTTGTTTTCCTACACCTCCTTGTGTTCAAAATCCCCAAAAGAACAGATTAGATAAATTATCCTTTCAATAAAGCATGTAGTGGCGAAACGCTGAATTAACTACTGATTACAGCAACTATAGAGCACCGTTCCAGTGAAGCGATCTCTGGCTGTACTGAACTAACCAATCAGATACATACACTCTACGTTGACGGAGACAGACAGTTAAAAAATGCGTCCCTACTCCGTGCATCCTTGCGCAGTTGACAGAGAGCCCTTGTGTTGACGGATAAAGGCATTGCGTCAATCCGTAAAATGGAGTAGTATAAACTAGGCTTCGGTTGCTCAACAGAATGGCAGAACACGGTTGGGCTTGGGTAAAAAAAATGCAACACTAATGTGCTACTTCCACAAATAAACCAAGAGAGATGATGAGGCCGAAACTGTTGAAATCTTGGAACACCAACAGCAAAGTAAGTTCATTTAATTATTTGATAGAAGGCAGCAAAAAAATAGCATTGTTATTAGCCAATCAGAGAAGAGACATTTGCATGTTGTGTACTTATTTAGACTCATGATTTTGATGTTTCACTCGGCCAGGCACCGACTCTTCCAACAAACTGAAACCTCCTGAAAAAGGATGGAGACAGCATTTGTTTTCCACATAAAATGGCTCTTAAGGCATTTAATTGGGCTTGAGACCATAGAAAAGTTATTGAAAAATTAGTGAATGAGACCTTTGAGAAAAATAGAACTCAAGCCATCAGAACAAATATATATTTCTCTCCCATGTTCATTAAAAAGCATGAGATTTTTTGGTCCTATTTACTATTAAGTTAAAGAAAATAACTTTGCGTTGTCCGTCTAATTTTCCATTTCAAAAAAACTTTAACTTCTTGTTAAAAATTTTGTCCTAAAATGTATTTTTAAAGTTTGCATTTACATAAACCAGCTAGGCAGGCAAGTCAAGTTTGCACCATTTCTTAGGTTTGGTCAAGGGCCACACCAAATAATTCAGAGGGCTTTGAATAGTCCCCAGGTGGCCCTTTGGACACCCCTGATTTAAGGAGAACAACCACTGCAGATTTCACAGTTGGAATATGATCAGAGAGAATTAAAAGTAAGTTCATCTTAGAAACAGGGCAAATGCCCATAAAAACAGTTTGGGGTTACTTTTGCATTTATACCCAATCCTCTGCCAGACTTTTCAGTTTGGTAATTTGTTTCTTTTTACCTGAAGTCAAGAAAATTTAGGCTGAAGTCCTTTAAAGGCAGCATATTGCTGCAGCCTCAAATTACGATGATAGATGTGAAACAGATTTAAAGGTATTGTTCAGGATCTTTTTCGTCAGGGTGGATCATCTAAACTATTGGTTCTCCTAATTGTCAATCATCCTGTGAGCTTGCATGCCCACTTTCACATGTTTATCTGTACCTCTACCTTATTCATTTCTTCTGGCTCACAGTTCTCACCGGATTGTTATAAAATGGCTGTAAGTCGCTGGAGAAAAAGAATCTTTGAGGTGTATGAGAGGAAGAGAAAGGGCTCAGAAGAGAGAAACAAGACCAGTGTGTTTTTAGGAGATTCTTTTCAATTATGGGGTGTGGTCAAAGCACAGGCCATCCTCCCCACTGATTTCTCCATTGCAAAGTTTCTACCAAGCAGGTAGGCTAAGGTTTGGGGTTACTTTGTCATGATATCACAGTGGGTATCGATTTATTTTCTATGATGTGTGGATATTTAGCGATAGTCCCTACCGGAAAACCACCACCTCCAGGAGCATTGAGTACACTCACTCATGGAGCATATGCTCCATGAGTGCAGTTCTGCGGAAGACATTGGAGGGAATCTCCATTGTAATGAAACACATGTGTGTTGAATATCCAACTAACTTCACCGCAGTAACTTTGGGATGTAATTTGGAGAAATGCATTTCATATTACTGGTAGAAGAAGTTATCTACGTGTATGGTAACTTTCACAGGAAGATTCATTGTTGTAAAGACCACACTTTTTTGTCCGTTGAGAGGGCAGTACTTCCTAAATTTCGAAAAAATCGTCCTCTATACATTTAATATTTCTAATAAAAAAATTAATTAATTAATTTTTATTTATTAGTTAATACATTAAACAATCGGTCAAGTTCAAATTAGCTTTACAAAATGCTAAAGCAATTACAGCAATTTCATAAATCAGCTGTTATGATGTGTCAACAGATATTAAAGTTTATTTTGTACAACAACCCATCATCCCATGTATGCAGCTGTATTTAAAAATCCCAGGCTGAATAGTGCATTGGTATTGGGATCAAGGGTGTAGCATCATCTATGCTATGATGTCATGTTTCACTTTTTGGGGGTCTTAGTTCTTTTTTTTGTGTGATTAATTTTTAACTGACCATCCTCAGAAGGAAATTTCAATGATTTCTGAGAGCTCCCAAGTTGTCAAATAATAAGTTATTAAATTTAGCATAAATGAGGTCAATTTGTTTTGCTTTCAATTCATCCTGTATTACTTCTGTTGGGTCACACACACAGCAATATGGTAGCGCTAACCTGCTCTCCTTCACCGGAAGTCGACCAGCCCAGCTCTATAAATACAGCCCGCTTCGGGCCGCTCTTCCTTCTGCACGCTGCTGCAGGCCGGGGGAGCAACAGAAGAAAATCGCCAACCATCTTCCGTTGCTGGCGAAGGAAGACCCGAGTTTCTGGCAGAAACTTGCTCCAAAGGAACCCAATGACCATTCCAGATGAATCTTAAACATTGATAAACAAAGAATTTTATCCCCATAGCCTGACAAAACCCCCCCTCTGAGTTTCAAACTGCTGACCACTGAGAAACATGAGCTGTGAGCCACGTGTGCCGAGTGCTAAACCAGCCAGAATCTGCATTTAACCGCCGCCACCGAGCCGATAAAAGGTGAAGTTAGATTGTTTGCTGCGGTTATCAATCCATGAATAAAGTAATTCAAAGGTTAATTACTCTTATCCAGGTAATTTTTAAACAAATATTTCTTTATCCAAAAAATGTTTAGATTTTTCTTACATTGTTTTATTGGTTTATACATAAATCAATGGTGCTAATTAGTTAAACTAATTACGATTGGTAAACTAATTTAGCTTTCATTCTTCCAGCATCCAGCATCATCTATTACATATTCATCTTTTTGTGTTCTTTTATTTTTAATCATTCATTTATTTTAATTGGTAGTGTTTCCTTTTTTTAGCTTGGTGATTAAAATGTTTTTCATATTTTTCCTTTTGTAAATAAACTTTTGTATTGTGTAAAGTTACTGTTGTCATTTATTTTGCACACATACATTTGGCAAGGTCTATGTTCCAATACACGCTAAGAACTCATTCCTTCATGTTTTCACCTCGGCACTAGCCGGGCAGGTGCTAGACTATATTAAAGACTGATAAATATACATATTTGGCTATTAATAATTCCTAAAAATAGATGGTGCCCCGAAAAATAATAAATTTCCATAAATTACTTATCATATTTAGTGCCATAAGCAGTCCCTTAACTTTTAATAGCCAAATAGCTGTATTTCCCTTTTAAATCCACAACACTTTTCTGTCAAGATTCCACTAGCAGTTGTGTAAATGCCATAGCAGTGGTGTAGATGTGTGGTATATATGCCATGTGAAAGCATTCATCATGTGTCTTCGTGCACAGCTGAAACAAAAGGCAAATATTAAATAGAGTTATCGAGTATTACTTCTGTTAGAAACCATTGAAAAATTTTTTATTAGGTTGTCTAGAGTACCAAGGGAAGGCGATTTTATTTGTATAGCACACTTTCAACACTAAGCAAATCAAGGCAATTCCAAGTTACTGTTTACAACACGCTGCCATAAAGTATAACCTTCAGGGAGGATTGTGGACTGGCACTATGACACGGGATCAATCTCAGCCAGAAATAGCAACTCGTCCTGATTTAAGACTCAAACAGCATTAGAAGCATTGAAAAACAATAGCATTCCTGCTGTGCTGCATCATGCTGCTTTACGGAAGGAATTCCTGCATTAAGACGTGTGCATACAGTACACTCTATGTGCAACCCTCTAATTAAGCTTTCAGTTGTTTTTTTATTATTATTTTATTTTGTTCTTTTTTTACTTGGCAGCTCACTGAGTGTGAAGGACAGCCTTTGTCCAAGATTGCAACTCTTTCTTCAGCTGTGATTGCCATGCATCATCTCCTCCCTGTCTGTGTACCCAAACACCTTCCTTCATCAGATCATGTTCAAACACTTCTTTAATTACACCATAACACATCGAGGCGGCTGAAAAGGCAATCCTTCACACACAACATGGCAAAGGAATTACAGAGTGGAAAGTTTGCCTTGGAGCGGTCTCAATCACAACATACAATGGCCAGAACTGTCACTTTGAAACGGGACACACAATAAAGCCAACGTGTCAGTCTAACTTACAGACAGAACACAGAGGGGAAACGCTTTAGAGGAAAACAGAAAAATTCTCCAACAATATACAATATGCTGACGTAAGATGTTTATTGCTCGTTGTATTGATATGTTCAAGCGGGTGGAGGAAAACTGTTAGGTCTGCCACTCAAAGAGCTTATTTTTCAACTACTTCTCATCAGCCAGGGTCCAGTGCTTGTGTGTTACAATGTAGCATCAAGCTGCAGCTACGGCTCCTAGTTTGAATCCATGAGCAAAGACATAATATGTTTCCCCTGAGGTAAATGATACAGCTATATAACGCAATAAATGTAATCAAGGAAGAAAAGGCAAATTAATTAAAACAAATGGAATTAGCAAACATCAGAGCAGCACTGCCTGTCTCTTGATGTTGAGGCCTCTTCACTAAGCTCACCTAACTCCAGTGCTGCTGCCCAGGCATGCAACTGTGATTAATATTCAATCACCTTGTGTCATCTTGGACTGCGAGAGAGTCGAACTGGCAGGGGATCAGAGAGACACGAAGGCTCCTCTTCCTTCCGCCTGATGCCATCTCTGCAAACTCTACCTGCAGTCCAATGACTCTGCTGATATCAAAGGCAGGTTAGCTGGTCCGTATCCAGCTGTCACCGCGTTTCCACTTCATCTGGCCTGAAGGAGCATCTATCCGACTCACTGAACTGAGTCCTTCTCATCCAGACCCTTTTTTTTATAGACAGGGGCAAGGATTGAGCTTTAACTCTTTCAGGCAGTCTGTGTTTAGAGGGAGCTCTAAATAAAAGGTAATCTCTTTATTTTAATATTCAGTGTTTAACTAAACTAATTTAATCTTTTGCTTATAATTTGTGAGAACAGACAAAAGAAGTTGGACTGAAATCAGTATTTTGGTTCTTCTGTTATTTTGACACAATCACTTCTCTCCTGCATTCCAGTTTGTATCGCACCATTTATCCTATCAGAAGCTCATTCATAACCTTGAGGCTATCAACCATTATCAGCCTGAAACTATGGTGACTGAATGATAAAGGATTCACATGGCCCTTTCATAATCCTTTTAACATACTCATACCTTGTGCTGGAAGGTAACAAAAAGGATCTAATGAAGGTTTGTAGCTGTGCAGGCAAAGGTTCAGAGTGAAGACATGCTTTGTGGGTAAATATGTGCATTAGTGAGGTGTTGAGTTATTAACACCCTGCAGTAAGCATTCTTCAAAACTGCCAAGTATCTGTAATGGAGGATCAGAGTTTTACTAAGTTTGAGACTGCAGTTCATTATTACACACAGAAACACCTCAAATTTATCTAGGACACTGTGGCTTTCATCCTGGATTGTCCAAGATGCTAAAGCCTCTAGTCATTGTGGGACTGTCAGAACTGACTGCATCTTCAGTGTTACATGGAGGACACGGGGGAAATGGTAGATCAGGGTGGAGGCTCGTATCTTTAAGAACCAAACGAGGGAACATTCCAGCTATCAAGGCATAACACTCCTCAGCCTGCCCTGGGAAAATGTACTCAAGCGTGTTGGAAAGGAGACTCCAACCTAAGTCTGAGGCCAATGTTCTCAACCAGAAAGAGACAGATAGACAGACAGACAGACAGACAGACATGCAAATATACTGCTCCTTGTGTGGTGGTGGGTAACACTCTAGAGAAGGAACTTTTATCACCTGTTGTTCCAAAATTATGGAGAACGTACTAGCTCTAAGTAGGATCCATCAGAAACATTTTTTTTACAATGACTAATATCCTGCAAGTAATTCCTAGTTTAGATTACTAAAGTTAATTTGAGTTTAACCATTTTAGTATGAAACAGCATTCAATAACATGTCCGCTTTAGACAAAGTTGAAATGTGACCTCACAGCCCTTCAGACTACAGATGGTTCAACAATTTCACACGCAAATCACATAAAGTACTAATGATTCTGTTGCTTTGTGAAGCCTTGTATTGGTTGTTTTAATAAAAGAAGAAAGGAATATAAAACTAGATAACAGATTAGATCAAAATGAACAAAAGCAGTAGAAAAGTTCTAAACTAGGGAAGATTCTAGATTAAATTAGCCATCCATCCACATTTATGAAGCTTCTTCTTGAGGGTTTGCAGGGGGGCTGGTGGCTATTTTCACAAAATTAGCCAACTTCAGAATTTAAAGGAAAATATTTGAGAGTCATGGGATTCAGTGTCGATCCATCAGTATTGGCAACAATGGTCACGTGCAAAACTGGGCCAACTCCCTACTTAAATCTTCCAAAGCCTGTCTTCTGCCTTAAATCTTCTTTCCCTTTGCCACCTGCTACCCATACAAATAAGAGTGTTTTACATTTTGTGCAAGCCTATAATAAAGAGGTCTTCATTCGATCTTGTTGAAGAACCTAGTCAAAAACTCTACTCCCAGCTCTCCAAGGCACTTCTTTACCTCCACAGGTATGCCATCAGGACCAAGTGCCTTTTCCATCTTCATCCTAGCTAATCTAAGATACTTCTTAGTCACCTCTTCTACACAACATATTCTCTTAATTTCCTCATTCATCAGCTCTTCGAAGTACTCTTTCCATCTTCCCATTACACACTTGGAACCTGTCAGTACATTTCAATCCAAATCCTTAATCCTGGACACACCCTTTCCATCTCCATCTCTCTGCCTCACCAACCTGCACAAATCATTATCTCCCTCCTCACTGCACAACCTAGCATACAGGTCATTATACTCCCTTCATTTGGCCTTTGTTACCTAGCTACCTTCACAATGCACTGCATTTTCCTGTACTCCAGTTTACTCTCCTCAGTCCTCTCAGTTCTTCCTTGCAAAATTTAGTTTAGTTTATTGATTTAGCTCACATAAATATAGTACAATAATGTTTCCTAAAAGAATTACTTCTTCAGTGCAGAGAGGAGACAAGAGACCAATGTGGGCAGGATTGTCGCACCCGTGGGGGATGTGGATGCTTTAACACCCACACTTTCCCCATTGTGAGGGTTCAACACCCCCACTTTTTCTGCAGTTTTATACAAACACCTTACAGCCGTCGATCCTCCATTTCTCTGGCCACTCTGTGTCTCCTCCCCCTTCCCTCCAAAACATGACACTGGCTTTGAGTGTGACCCCCTGATGATTGGCTCATCTGCCTTAAGTCCCGCCTCTCTTGGTCTGTCAGATTTATCAGTCAGCATGCGCTGAGGAAAGGAAATTACCGGCATAGTAATTAGCCTATACAGCGACCTGAAAAAGTATCTGAAGCTTTTGGAATTTCTCACATTTCTGCATAAAATCACCATCAAATGTGATCTGATCTTTTTCAAAATCACACGGATGAAAAAAGTGTCTGCTTTAAATAAAACCCCAAACATTTATGGGTTGTCATATTTTTAATGAGGATAACATGCAAACAATGACAAAAGGGGGAGGAATAAGTAACTGAACCCTCTGCCTTAGGAGACTTTGAGATCAATTAATGGCATTTTCTTTTCTAAAAATGTAAGCCAGGTGTGTTCAATAATTGATGAGTGGCTTAAAGCTGCCCTGCCCACTATAAAACACACACCTGATAAGAATTGTGTCTTGATCAGAAGCATTGCCTGCTGTGCACCATGCCTCTCTCAAAAGAGCTCTCTGAAGACCTGCGATTAAGAATTGTTGATTTGTATAAAGCTGGGAAAGTTTACAGAACCATCTCTAAAAGTCTGGATGTTCATCATTCCACAGTCAGAGAAACTGTCTACAAATGGAGAGAGTTTGGCACTGTTGCTTCTCTCCCAAGGAGTGGCCGTCCACCAAAGATGACACCAAGAGTTCAGCCCCGACTACTCCGAGAGGTTACAAAGAACCCTAGAGTGTCCGCTAAAGACTTACAAAAATCACTGGCACAGTTCAATATATCTGTGCACACATCTACTATATGTAAAACACTGGCCAAGAATGGTGTTCATGGGAGGACTCCACGGAGGAAGCAACTGCTGGGTAAAAAAAACATTGCTGCACGTTTAATATTCGCAAAAAGGCACTTGAACACTCCGCAGAACTACTGGCAAAATATGTTGTGGACTGATGAAACCAAAATTGAAATCTTTGGGAGGTACACACAACGTCATGTATGGAGGAAAAATGGAACAGCTCACCAACATCAAAAACTCATCCCCCCCGTAAAGCATGGTGGAGGGAGAATCATGGTCTGGGACTGTTTTGCTGCCTCAGGGCCTGGTCAACTTGCAATCATTAATGGAAAAATGAATTCGAAAGTTTTTCAGGATGTTTTGCAGGAAAACGTGAGGCGATCTGTCAGACAGTTGAAGCTAGAGGATGGATGCTGCAACAGGACAATGATCCAAAGCACACAAGTAAATCAACTTCAGAATGGTTTCAGAAGAACAAAATAAATGTTTTGGAGTCGCCAAGTCAAAGTCCTGACTTGAACCCCATTGAGATGCTGTGGCATGACTTAAAGACAGCGATTCGTGCCAGACATCCCAGGAATCGGACTGAATTGCAGCAGTTTTGTAAAGAGGCATGGTCAAAAATTGATCCTGATCGATGTGCCAGACTGATCTGCAACTACAGGAAGCGTCTGGTTGAGGTCATTGCGGCAAAAGGGGGGGCGACCAGCTATTAAATGCAATGATTCAGTTACTTATTCCTCACCCCTTTTGTCATTGTTTGCATGTTATCCTTATTAAAAATATGACAACCTATAAATGTTTTGGTGTTTTTAGTTAAAGCAGACACTTTTTTCATCTGTGTGATTTTGAAAAAGATCAGATCACATTTGATGGTGGTTTTATGCAGAAATGTGAGAAATTCCAAAAGCCTCAGATACTTTTTCAGGTCACTGTATCTCCCTTTTTCTGGTACTTTGAATGAGTATTTTTGCTTCCAAGGTTTTAAACAAGTTTGATAGCCTGTGTTTGGGAAGATGTTTCATTTATATGTTGTTGACATGTCGAGTGTTTTCTGTGTTATATTTCGTATAGACTAATTGCCAATTTAAATATTGTTCAGCAAATGTATTATGTATTATGTATGTGGCATGCAGTGAGGAAGTAGTCAGGGAACTGACGAGGAGGATGCACACATTGTCATTGATAAGTAGTGTACTTATGGATTTATTTGATATTTTGAGCAATGTTTGTTAATTATCTACTTTTGAGGATACTTACCTGTTGTGTTAGATTGTGCCAGATGAGAAGAAAAAAGTGAGAAATGATGTTATAGTTTTTCAACAGGTATGCAAAAAATGAAAGAAAAGTGTACTGTATATTATTCTTAATGTTTTAAAACAGTAAAATGTTGCATTATTCTACCACCAAGGATAAAGCTTTGTGTGTTTTCTTTTGGTTGTTAATATATTTTTTATACAGTATCTCCCATTTTCAAGCCAAGTAAGTTGTTTTTTTTTTGTCACACAGTATCATTAAGATGCAGAAAGGAAAGGCACAAATCAAATGCACAAAATGTCCAACAACTGATCAAATAATATGATCTATATCTGTATAAAAAATACATATTTGATAAATATTAACACTATAAATAGATACGATTTTAAGTTTCTTAAAAAGAGTTGTAGAGGGTTCCAAGCGAATCGAATACGTAAGTACCTACTCTTTTTCTGTATCAAAATTTTATGAAGGAATGATGGATAAGTGCTAGCCCAGACAATATTGCCGAATTGTTGATATGGGAATATTACACTATAATAAAGTGTTAGCAGACACCTGCCATTTGTAAATGAGAAATGTTCCTAATTATACCAAGAGATTTGCTAATTTTCCTTTCCACATATTCTATGTGGTTTTTCCAGGTAGGATGTTCATGTATTTGTACCCCAAAAAACTTTAAGGTGAAGACCTGTTTCAAAGCAATTTTATTAATTAATAATTTAGAATCTGATTCTGCATATATTTTTTTCTTATTGGTTCTAAAAAGAATGAAGTTAGATTTATTTATATTGAGAGAAAGTTTATTTGATTGAAACCATCGTATAGTATTCTTAAGGACAATATTGGCTTCCTTAATCAGTGTACGGAAATTTGAATAAGACAACACAATGCTGATATCATCAGCAAACAAAACTGGTATTGCTGGATCCATCTTTGTAGCAAAGTCATTAATGTATATTAAAAACAAAAGAGGCCCAGGAATAGAACCTTGGGGTACCCCATGATATATATTTGTTCTTTCAGAATTCCGACCTGATATACAAACATATTGTTCTCTGTGTTGGAGATAATCATTGAACTATTTAAAAACAATATCCAGGAAACCATAACGTTGAAGTTTAGCTAACAAAATAGTGTGATCGATAGTGTCAAAAGCCGTCTCTTTGATCTGTCATCAATTTTCCTCCTGCAGCCACGTCCAGGGAGGTTGGCTACAGTCCCATGGATCGTACATTACTGAATGACATGTGCAGCTGTAGTCACAGAAACATCTAGCTGCTTGGAGATGGTCTTATAGCCTTTACAGTTAACATGCTTGTCTATGATTTTCTTTCTCATCTCCTGAGACAACTCTTTCCTTTGCTTCCTCTGGTTTATATTGAGTGTGGTACACACCACGTCACCAAACAACACAGTGACTACCTGGAGTCCTATATATAGGCCCACTGAGTGATTACAGGATTGTAGACACCTAGGATGCTGATTAGTGGACATACCTTGGATTAACATGTCCCTTTGGTCACATTATTTTCATTCTTTTCTAGGGGTACCATCATTTTTGTCCAGGCCTGTTTCATGCATTTATTTTTTAAATAATTCCGTTGAAGCATGGATGAAAAGCAATGTCTGACTTTCATTGGTCAACATTTATATAATTTTTATTTATTATTACTTTTGTCAGATTAAAGTTAGTTCTGTGACCATTATGAGTTTTTACTTGATTTAATGAAGGGTACCAACAAATTTGTCCACGTCTGTATAGTACTATTTTAATTTTTTCAGATGAATGCCCTGAAAACTGAACATCTTGAAGCCTGTTGTCTAAATAACAATAACTTCTTAACCAGTTTAGTACAACTCTTACCATAAGTCCTCAAGTTCGAAATCAAAATAGAGTGTTGCAGAGTGTCAAAAGCTTTTTTTAAATCAATAAAAAAACCCTATTTTATATTTATTGTTATGTGTTGCTGGTGAGATCCTCGCACATGTTGATTAATGCTGTTGCTGTTGACCTATTTTGTGGAAATCCGTACTGACTTTCACGTCAGAGTTTATGTTTTTCAATGAAGCTGTCTAGTCTTTGCGCAAAAAGTGTTTCAAACACTTTAGAAAACTGTGAGAGCAATGACACTGGTCTTTAGTTGTTGTAGCTATGTTTATCTCCGGATTTATAAAGTGGTAAACCCTGTCATTCGCTCAGGAAATATACCGGCTTGAAAAGAAAGATTAAAGATAACACATATAAGGGGTTTGGTTATATAACCAATAGTCTTTTTTACTATAACCATATCTAACGGTGTGTCCACACCAAACGTGATAAAGCGACCAAAAAAGCGCGACACGCCTAGCTGTTCGCGTGCACATTCACACCTTGAAGCTTGTACAAAGCAAACTGGGTGCGCTTAAAATATGGCATTTTCACGCGCGACCCGGCCTTTAGCAGAGCTGGGGCCAGAGTGCAGCTGGCGGTGGATTATGGACTATGTTCTCCGAGCTGAGGGAGGAAAGAGTGGATTACGTGTTCGGCCTGGCCTCCGGTAGAGTGGGGGTTTGGTGAGCTACGGATACAGTCTAGCTACGGCGGAGGGATCCATAAACAGCAGCGAGCCTCTCATAAACACCGGCTCCTCGACGCCTGGAAAATGTGACCTGTTCGCCCAGTTTGTGCCGTGAAGGTCCAAGCTTCGCCTGCCGACACGCCGACTACATGTCTGAGCAGCTGTCCATCTGTCTGCGGTTCGTAAAAGTTTATAATATTTGAGCAGCGTGGGACGTGGTGCGGGAGGAGGCTGTTTCAAGGCTCTTTTAAGAGCCACCCGGAAACCTCTTAAGCGCATTCCTGTCTAAATAGTTTAACCTATGTATAATATTTTTTTTCCCTGTCTCTGTATTGAAAACAGCTTGTGTCATGTAGCTCGGGGTGATTAGCCACAGTGTTTATCAGTATTTCCTCCATGTTCTGCTGAGGCTGTGACTCCATGACAGTCACAGAATCGCTGACACTCTGTCCCCTGATTGGTTGTTGCGGCGCGATTTGACGCTGGAGTTCAGATTTCTTCCAACTTGAGAATGCACAAAATGCACCACATAAAATGCAGCGCACATTTTTTTGCATCTGTAGCGCGAATTGTTCGCACAAATCAGGAAGAAAAGCTTTAAGTTAATATTAATTATTGTTAAATAATTATGGCTTCAGTACTGACCTGATGTATTTGTGATCCTGATTCCTTTCCATAATCGAGCTGCCTTATCCTTGGTGCAAACAGAAACTAAAAGTGGGCCTATTCAATTGTGTTACATATTTACAGAACCACATACCTTATTGCTGATGCTACCTGACATGACCAATAGACCGATACAAGAATCGTTTTCATACAACCGTAAGGAGGATCTGAAACAGGCTAAGAGTCATCTGAAAACTGCTGTGTGACATTGACCAGCTCAGGAAATAATGAGACCCAAGGAAATAATTGTAAAAAAAGGATAGTGTGTAATGATAGTAAAGTGTGGATGTCTGACCTCATATAAGACCCTAAAACAGCACCCAGTACAATCACCATTGTGGTTGTTCCTATGTGAGTGACGAGTATAATGACCTGAGGTACCTCACTTGCTGGGGTTGGCTTCTTTAAGAATGCAGTGCTCAATTATTCTAATGCACCAAACGACACATGAGCCATGACATATTTTTCTGCTGAGATAATTTGTCTCCTCTCCCGTTTGGAACCACATAGTTAAAATCATAAAGATAGAGCAAGTGTAAAAGAAAGACTTAAGAGGGTTATCTTTTCTATGCAAAAGAATGTTTGAATGACTAAGTGACCCAAGATATTAAGACTTGAACTAAAACTGCCCTGGCATGTATCTCTTACATGCAGTTATGGATGTGTATCTCATGTCTTAATGGATAAAGATAATGATGATTAATGTTTTGGATTCCTAACCATATCTTAGGAGAACATGTTCATATGTGTCCACTTAAAACAGAGGTGCAAATGACAAGATGAACACCCCAAAGAATTTCCAAAAACTTTGAAGTTCAGTGGTGCACTTGCTTTACTATTCAGCTCACATCACATGTACACTCCCTTGTTCAAAGAATTACACCCACTACATCAACTCTTCATTAAATATACATAAATCCATCATGGTTTAATAAAGAAGACTACAGTGAATCTGCTGTAAAGTGCAGGCTGATAAATACCCAATCTATATGTAAATATGAGTCATATTGGGGGGGGGGGATCAAAACGTAAGAAAAATGTAATAACCAACCTATTTGATCAGAACGCCAGGAGCTAAAGTTTGGATTTTTTTAAATGGAATCTGAGGAGCAGAGAGCAACAGAGCCGCACCGTGGAGGTGAGTATGTGAAAGCATTCACATGGGAGCTTACTATCTAGAGAGGCCACCGGATAACAGAGTGGGCCTGTAAGATTACTCTCACCCAGTGGGAATGGAAACATGGCATTTTGGAAGTCTCAGCAGCTTTTCTACACTTGCACAATCACAGAAGAGAGGAAAGAGTCATGGATTACAGCTAGGTGGAAATAACTTGTTTGGTGCTTAAGTGACAGCAGCAGCCTTTAAAGCTGAATCCCTCCTGAAAATGTTGGTTCCAAGTTTATATTTTATAATGTGATGGTACATCACTAGGGGCTATCCGTTAAATAAAATAAATAAATATATTTGTCCCTACAACATATTGGAATAACTGTGACTCAAGCCATAAACTAAAATGTTGCTCAATATCATGCTACACTATGATGTCTGCAGAAAGACGATTCACTCACCTCGGCATGATGAATGCTTAAAACTGAAAGTGAAACTGACATCATGACCTACTATCTCAGTAATTCAACCTTTTTGTTTTCACCACTTATGAATACTCTGAGCCCTGAGACTATATTACTAAACTGTCAGTTGATTCTCAAATATGTGGGGGGGGGAGGGGGGAGGAGGGGGGGGGGGGGTAAACAGAAAATTATGCCATGGCAGCAGTCACAAAAAAAGGGAATTATTAAAAATGGTGGTCCTAAAATTCCCTTTATTTTGTCATTTTGGACCCATCTAACAAACCTTTTTCACTGTGCCAGCATACATGGCAGAACAGAAAACAGTGGGACAGCAGCTTTATGGATTTACTTCCCAAAGCTAGGGTTTCAGGAGGGATTGCTGGAGGGGCCTCTTTAGCATTAGCATTAGCGTTACCTAGCATCAAGTAAAAAGGAACAGTTCTTGTTTAGATTGTTGTTGTCTTAACGCATGTATCAACCATGTCAGCAGACAGGTATTGTTGGGAGTGTAATCTGCAGAATAATAGCAGATGAAAGTTCTGAGCCACTACGCTTTGATTCCATTTGTAGTCATAAAATAATAGTATTTAGTTGAAAGAAAATCCACTTTCACACCTGTTGACATTCTAATTTAAAGGCCACGGTTCTTCTTAAAACCTAACTTCAAAATCCAATACGGCTGCATGTATTATGTATGTATATTATTTAGCATTTGCTACATAATATTAGTTGTCAAAGAAGTTGAACCTCTCCGATAGATTATATCCAGAGATCGGTGGTAACTAGTTCCATTTACTCAGTTATATGTACGTGAGTAACTTTTTTTTTTTAAAGAAGTACTTTTAGTACGAGTATTTTTGTGATGCCGTACTTTTTACTTTTACTTGAGTGATATTATTATGAAGTGTCGCTACTCTTATTTGAGAACAATTTCTGGATACACTACCTATTGTGAGTAAATTCTCTGAATGAAGAGCAAGCAAATTTTAACCAACAGAAACAGATACTTGATTACAGCTTAGTAAAGAAGACCACCATTTTATACGCAAACTTTGGTTTTCTAATGTAATCTTCTGTATTTTGTTTTATCTTAATGTCAAGATAAAATATTACCATAAATTGTCACTGGAAGTACTTTTTTAACTTGCTCTAAGCTGTAATAATCATTACCTACTAAAAGTAAAGTCTCTAAACCTAACATTGCCTACAGAAAGTAGGTTATGAAGAGCAGTTTATCGAAGGCTGAGAGGAAAATGTTGGATAAACACATCATGAAGGCCAGCTCCATCAGTGCTGTAAATGTGCTAATCAACCGAACAGCACCACTACTGTTATAACTTGCACATTATTTTTACCAGTCTATATATACTAACTTATTGGAAGTTACACATTTACTTTTTAATGCACAGGTACAATGCACAATCTGTACTTTAATTTTTCTAAATATTCTAATTATTTAAACAGCTTTCAGTGTCCTGCCCTGTTTGCACACTACAACTTTTGTCTGTACTTAACCTTAATAACAGTACAGTCGTTGTTACTATTGTACATGATGTAAATATTTTTTCTGTAAAAATTGTATATAAAAATTGTGCGTGTTTCTGTTCTATGTCCTGTTCTGTTTGTATATGTGTTTTTTTTTTTTTTTTTGCTGCTGTTATGACCAAATTTCCCCTTGTGGGACAATTAAAGGATTGTTCTATTCTCTTCTTAAATATTGGTATCACATTGACATAGAAATGACTTATGGTGTATTCAGACTGCAGGCTTTTTCAGCGTCAGCAACGTCAACATTATATGTTAAGTTGAGGCCGTTGTGGGAGCGTTGCAGTCTGCATCAAGGGTTAGGGTTAGTCAAGTTTTCAAGCGTTTCCTGGATTTAAAGCTTCAAAGCACTAGGAACGCAGAAGTTCAGCTAGCTGAACTTTTGACGGTTTTAACGGTCTTGACGCAGCACGGCAACCAATCAGAGCGTCTCACTGTAAGGACGTTGCCCGGGTGTTTAAAACATCCAGCAGAGAAAGGCGCTTTGCAAGCTTCATTTTAAAAATGTATCTTCTGTGTATATGCGTCAAACTATTTGCTTTATGAGCATTGCTTGATGCTGACAAAGCTTGCGGTCTGAATGCACCATTACAAAAGTATTTCTTCTGCTTAAAATTTGTTGCGTTATTCTGTTATTTATTTGTATAATTTTTTTTTCAGTTTACTCTTTAAAATACCAGAATATGCTGTTATAGAAATTTTATTGCATTCTAAGTTTTATTCATAACTCATAGTGCCTAGATAAAACATTGCTTAGCTATGCTGAGTTATTGTCGAGTTATGCACTGTGTTTTAGCAGTGACACATCCTGTTTGACTGCTAAAACAGGGTATTCTTTCTCTCAGCAATTTCATATCTACAACGATGTATGAAGTTGTTTGTTCTCTCAGAGCTGATTAATGAACCGGTCAGAAGCTGATCCGATAGGGTGTGGTTGATCACAATATATACTCATGTATCTGTGCTGAAGCTTCAGCGCTGAGAGCCCCAGAGTGAAAAGAATGAGCTGTCTGGGATCTCTCCATGCTGCATTTTATAAACCTGCCTGAAGACAACTGAACCATGGTTTCTTAGACGCACTTTTTTCCCCAGCACAATGCCCATATTATATTTGTCTGTCTAATGATGTCATTTTCAAAATTCTAAATCAGATGTTACTCAGCACTCAAGTAGCCTTTTTGCCAAATACTTTACTTTTACTCAAGTAAGAGTAAAATTTTTGGATACTCTACCTACCTCAGTTTATATAACTTTAAATTACACACTTAAAGTTTCATGCATTCTTGGTTGAATAAATGTTTAGCTGTAGAGCATAACTGATAACAAATGTAGTAATTAGCTTTTAATGATAATAGCTAACCTGGTCACATCAATATTTGGCAAATTCCATCTGTTTTCAACAGGAATATGGGTAAAATAGGTACAACATTATTCTGAATTCTGACTTTTTTGATGTATTTCACAATAAGAACTCGAGCCAGGGCTTGAATGGGACCAAAAAGTGGAAATTGCATTTTTGGTCATGGTGGCCCACCATAATAATTTGTAAAATATGCAGAGCACACAGCATGCGAGAGGATATATGAGCGATTTGTATTGTTATAAAATATTCTTATGGGTAAATTATTATAGCCCTTGACCAGCCCAAAAATGTCCTTCGGCCCATCAGGAATTGCCCTGACTCCAGCGCCCCAGTTTTCACCAAGTGAGGTTTGTTAATCCGCAAAAGACGTTCCTCCCATAAACCATCTCCCACAAATTGTGGACCCCCGTCAGTGGTGAGGGCTCCGGTACCTTGTTGATTGGGAGTGCTACAGTTAATGATGGGGGGACGGGGGGGGTGGGTGCTGTCAGGAGTCTGGGGTTTGGTTTGTGTGGTGGTTTCTATCGGTTTCAATTTTACATAGGTTGTCCACCAGAGGGCACAAAGGAGGGACACCTCCTGGATACCCACCACAATTGCCACCCACAGGCTCCACGCACTACTCCCTCCTAATCCACTGTGAGCTTTATCATTAGGGAATTCTCCCTCTCAATCTCTGCTCATATTGTCCTCCATACCAAAGATCCAGCCCTTGGTTCCCACCAAACCTTCAGAAGCACCTGTTTTTAATTCATTCACCTTCACCTCACATTCAATACTCCTTTTAAATCTGTTTTTTTTCTCCAGAAATGTTCCTGAATGTTGGTCAGACAGTTACCTAAAATCATGACAGACAACTATTAGCTATGCAAGCAGAAAAATCTGGCCCTCTTGGAGGAGTAACAAAAAGTCCCATTGTTGTAGCAATAGGTGTTTCTTTCTTCTTCTTTTTTTTTTTTTTTTTTCCAAATAGTGACTCAAAAGAATATTAAATACATAACACAAAAACACAAAAGAAAAATCTTGTTTCTATCCGTGTTGGTCTATCACATAAAATCTCAGCAAAGTTATATGGCAACTAGGGATGTCCGATATTATCGGCCTAAAGTCATTATCGGCCGATATTGGCATTAAAATGTAATTTTGGAAATTATCGGTATCGGGGTTTTTTTTTTATGAGTTTTTCAAACCATACTCATATTATATATCAAACTCTTCAGCTACTTTTTTTCTCTCTCATAATGTAAAAATATGACAGATTTGAGGTTTAGTTTTTGAGATATTATTTGTTTGAGATAACTTTCCATATATCAAGAGGTAGGCTAATTATTGGCCCTGCTTAAATGTTTGCTGTTTTTTTAATTTTTTTATTCTTGTTTCAGTTGTTTCCACTCTACCTCACTGCTATAAAAGTATAATGTTGGTTACATTTTCTAAAATTAGAAATTTGCCGTGAGTGGTGGGCCTTTGTCAGTATTCTGTGTGAGAAAATATTCCAGCTACTTTTGAAGACAAAATAAAAATTCTAGTACTTATTATATTTTCTAAATTTTTAAAGCTCAAGCATGATACAAGATTTTTCATTGTGGTTACCTAAAAGGGTTTAGTAGTTTTTGTTTTTTATGATTGAGGGTCCCCACATATCGGTTTATATCGGTATCGGAAATTATGAGTTAGGCTATATCGGTATATAGGTAGAAAAGCCAATATCGAACATCCCTAATGGCAACAAAAAGTGATTCACAATATCAGTTCCCTAAACAAGAAAAATAGTATTACTAGACTGTTTTTTAAATTTTGACTTTAATGGAAAGTTGATTTTGTAATTAATTTTGAACAATTATTGCAACTTAATTATTGCTAATTAATACCAAAATCAAAGAGCAATCCTGAAAGTTTTAAAAAGATTGCTTAAACATGGTTAAAAATAATAATAATTAAACTCAATATTATAATTACTAATTACTGGCCACCATAAAGCAATAAAAGTACCTGAATAAATTTGCCTACAGAGACTGTTCACACTGGATCATTACAGGGTGTGTTTGCTTGTAACCATCTGTCTATTACAGGGTGTGGAGGATGAAGGAATGGTGATATATGCCATGCGGCTGTGAATGAATTATGTGTGATTCCATATGCCGATTAGTGCCTAATTAAAGTCTGCGCAGGGGAACTGAATGAAGTGCCTGCAGATGTCTGTCAATCGCAGTAGTCCTACTCCAAACATCTCACCCCCAAATCTGCCCTTTAACAGCTTCGAATCACATCAGTTTTCAGTCATCAAAACAAAACAAGTATTTTAGATCTCTGGACAAATAAAGGCTGAGATAGTTTCTTAAGCTTGAATCCTAAAAGTGTCATAAAGTATGTGGTATTTATTTAGCTGCCAACTCTAAACTGGTAGATTATTTTTTTCTGCAACAGATATTTTTTTAAGCAGAAAAAGTTTTTCTTTTTTTCTTTTGTGACAACAAAACAATAAATATCGGGACTCATTATTAAAGAATTGCATTTATCCTGTTCTCTTTAGGATTTTTAAACTTGCAGCCACCCGCCAACACAAGTGCTATAAATCAGACCAGAAGAGACCTTCACCTTTAGAGTTGCATTTTCCCCATAAAGGAATTTAACCCATGGTAAGATGCCGTGTAGCTGCGCAGCAAATGTGCAGTGTAAACACTACGAGCCATAGGTCTCAGCACTGGAGGTAAATATTATTGCAGGCATGTCTGGAAGAAATGAAAACTGTTTATGGTGACACAGCCAAGTGGGGAGGGAGAGGAAGGAAGTGGAAGTGCTTTAGCCTTGATGGAGACAGTTCAGTCATCGCTATAGAGCACATGACTTTGATGATTAACAACATGGTGATTCCCTGGTTTGAAAAAAAAAATACGGAAGAATTTTCTTTTTAAGTGTTAAGTTTCTTATTTAAGCAGGATGTCAGGTTGAGCACCTTTCAATAGTGGGGGATTTTTTATGTGACCAAAAAGGCTCTTCACCTAGGGTGGCATGACCTTTAGGATGCCACAAAAAGAAGGTTACCCTTCAAATGTGCTGCCAAAATAGGTTTACTATTGCATATTTCCAGGTCAAGTTATTTCAGAGATGGCCCCCACAGTCTAAGCACTGTAAAAAATCAATTCAATAATAATAATAATAATAATAAGAGTGTACAATATTCCAGTTGTTTCTTGTCCGTGGTGGAATCACAAGGGGCCCTTGATACCAATAATAATATTTATTATTATTATTATTATTATTATTATTATCATTAACAATAATAATAATAATAATAATAATAATTAAAAAGATCGTCTGATATTTATAGAATATTATTTTTCTGATTGGACTGAGACTTTTATTTACCTAAACTACAGAAGTAGAATATAATGAAAAACATGATTTATTTCAGAAATTGCATTTAAAAAGTGAAACTTGTATATTATATTAATTCATAACAACAGAGCAGTTCTATGGGGCCACAGGGGCGTTGACTCCTGCTGATTGGCTCCCTGAGGTGCCTCTCACCTGTCACTCATGTCCTTTCCACCATGATCAGATTACAGATAGGGGCAATTCTAAATTCAAACTCTAGTAGTGCTAATGAGCCAAAAAATATTTTACCTTTATATATAAATTGTCTGATTGGTTTAACAATTAGGGTTGCACGGTGGCGCATTGGTTAGCACTGTTGCCTTGCAGCAAGAAGGATGTGGGTTTTTATCCCGGCCCAGGGCCTTCTGCATGGAGTTTGCATGTTCTCCCCGTGCATGCGTGGGTTCTCTCCAGGTACTCACAGTCCAAAAACATGACTGTCAGGTTAATTGATCACTTCCTTAGGTGTGTGCGTGCATGGTTGGTTGTATGTCCTGTCTGTCTCTATGTGTCCCTGTGATGGACTGGCGACCTGTCCAGGGTGTACCCCGCCTCTCGCCCGTTGACAGCTGGAGATAGGCACCAGCCCCCCCGCGACCCATTAAGGATTAAGCGGTTAAGAAAATGGATGGATGGATTTAACAATTATATGGAACATATGAAATATAAAGAACAAAAATATTTGACCCATAAATACATTCAGGAGACATAGTCAAGAGTTAACTGCATGTATGAAACCAAATAAAAAATATAAATTGATATGAGGATTGCACAATGTAAAACAACATACACTGATACTATAATAAAAATGCTTTTGAGGATTCCTGAAATACGGATTCCAATATATGACAAAAATGATTTCCATGATTTAACAAAAATATAGTCTTTATCGTGCAGCAGTCACGTTAGATTATCAGGACAGACCTAGTGGAGAAAAACCTTGAGCCATTTTATCTTGGAGCTGATTTTGTATTTATTTTTTTGTTATCCAGTTAAGGTGAAGTCATTGTCTTGAACTGAAAATTAGCATTCTTGAGCTTTCTTTTATATTTACCATGGGTCAGTTATTCAACCAAAAATACAGGAGTATTGTTTAAATTAATAGACAGAAGTTAATCAAATCATAAGTGGGACAATTATGTCACTTTTGTAAATGATTGTATGTTTCTCTAAGCATTCATCATTATATTTTCAGTTCAGTTTCTTTTCCCACAGTTCCTTCAAATGAGTAGGTTTCCCTAAACTGTGACATTTTGAGTCATTGTACTATGTACTAATTTCTGTATCTTATGTCATGATCGACCACAGGTGTAGTGATTCTCCTAATAGAAACCCTGACCTGTAAGTACTGGAAAATATCCTTGTTTGAAAAAGAGTATTATCAAAAACATTCCCCAGAGATCATATGTTCAGTTATTAAACAGGAGATTATTGAGCTTAGTGTCCTGTTTACTTTCCTCCTTTGACCAACCCAGATATTGTGGTGGTGGTGAGGGGTCTTTGCCCACAAACATACTTAAAAAGTCATACTTTTTGCGGCTTTCAAAAATGTACACAACGCTGGAATTTCTTCAAACGCTGCGTGTTTGTATTTGATCAACGTACACTAACAATGCATGCAAAATTACGTTAAACTAATTCAATATAATGTGGGTGGTAAAATCTATCTGCCTTACCAAAACCAGTACTTGTTTGCAAAGATGTTTGACTAATACTTGGCCCCTTTATAACTAGTGTGGCCACATACTCTGAAAGTTTTTAGATACGCCACTTCACAGACTGATATATTTCAATTGTTTCTTTCCTTTTAATTTCATGATTATAACTGACAATTAATGAAAGTCCTGAATTCAGTATGTCACAAAAATTAAAATTTTGCAAACATTTTCAATACTGAAGACAACTAGTGCCACACTCTAATCAGCTCTGACGCACAAAAACACCAAACACAGAAACAGACTTCAACTGTAGAGAGGTATCATTACACTATGCAACCCAGGTTACAGAAACTCATGAGTCGGAGACAAGTGCAAGTGTTTCACTAACACCACAACCAAGGGACAAACAAATAGAAGTGAAAAATCTGTTTAGTAAAAAAATATATATCAGAAACATGTAATAAAACTGATTTGTTATACAGTATTTTTCAGAAGAACGTAACAACAAAATTATATACGTACTTTCAAAAGGGGTTTTCTGGAAACTGCCTGAATATGCGGAAGAGCTACTGCTGAGTTATGTTTTTTGTTCTGGAAATTACAACTGAAGGCTCATATTTGCCTCAAAGAGTGAATAAATGCTACAATGCAATTTAAAAGGTAGTTTTGGCGGCTTCTAACCCCCCGCCACCCGAGGTGGGGTCCTCAGAATTGAGGTTTAGAACGACTGCGTTATAGACACCTAAAAATGCAACATTTGGCATAATGACTCAATGCAAGTAATGATCCACTGTCAGAGAAGTGAATATTGTAAGTCAATGGCTGGATCCAAATAAACAAAAAAGGTGGGGACTCTTAGTTTTTACTATAAAACTTCTGATATCTATCCACCTATTTCTGTTTTATAAAGCACAAGTCTAATCTAAGGCAGGTCAATATTTGTGAATCTTTTTGTTGAACTAGCTTTGTTTTAGGGGGTATTATTGCTTCTCCTTGGGGCAGCTGGGAAAGGAGCGAGGCGTTCGTCAGGTGGGGTTGTGGGGGCACAAGAAGAGGACTGTGCCCAAGGCACCATTAAGGTCAGAACCACCCCTGGTGGTAGGAGGGACAATGGCTTCAACCAGGAACTGGTGACTCAGAAATAATACAGCTTATCATCATAGATGGTAGGCTAAAACATAACAGAAATTTATGGAGCATTAAATATGAGTATCTATCTTGGGATAGACATGTTTCTGATTACTGCTGAGAACAGAGTTGTTGACAGTTAAGCTCCACCTTTATGAGCATATCCATCACCATCTGACAGAGAAGAGGCATTAAAGAGAAGGATCATGATGGAGTGTCTAATGCTCCTATTTGAAGGAAGCCTTGTAGTTTTGGTGATGATCGTTATCTAGTGGAGTACTAGAAAGTGCAGCCAGTGTGTTTTTATCAATGAGAAGGTGCAAGACATGTAGCATTACATAACTAATTAAAAACTGTGTCAGCCCTTTAGGTTACCTCCATGACCCCTTCTCTGAATAAATCTCTAATAAACTCTGTTTAATCTCTTGCCTATTTACTCTAGCTGCAAACCGCATGAAAGAAGGTGGTAATAACGCGACGCCGCATTCCATGTTGATCCAGGCAACACCCACATCAGTCCACACCTTCCACCTACCAACACGGATGCAACAAATGGTTGCAGGTGTTCATGGAAACGCCGTGGTTAAGCAATTAGATTAGTGACAGCGTTTCTGTTGGACCCCCAGCAGCTCTGTGCTACTCCATCTGCAAAGCCCTCCAGATATTCACCCCTGAGAGGAGAATATGCCTACGTAAAATGCTGCATTTCTTTGTGAGGAAACACTGTACCTCCATATGAACAGTTACACTACCCAAGCATTCACATTCCTTTAAATTTTCTGCATGTGTTCATGTTAATCAGAAACATTGTGTTTTGATTTTTTACATGTAATTTGATAACTATTAAAGTAGTGGATTCCTGTGAAATTGAAGAACAATAAAGCACAGAGGGATGTGGATTCATTACTTGGATGCCCACGGACATCAGTTGCCCTAAGTCATCTTACTAGTATACCCTGTGTATCCGCATATAATTTAAAGACGGGGTATTAGGCTCCCTTCAGGCACATAGTATCATTCTGTAGCACACTTTAATTAAATAATTACATTAAGTTTGTTCAAAAATCCTGTATATATCAAAATCCACCTCAAAGAAATTTGCCTTTTCATCACTTCCGCATTTGACTCGTTGATATTTGCCTCTGTCGCTCGTAGACCCTCCTATCCTTTCTGACACTACCCCTTCCGTAGTCACATTCTTGGCATCATCACAGCAAGTTTTCCAGAGTTTTTCTGCGTCTTGCATTTTAGTATTTAGGATAATATATATATTTTATTACACTTCGCATTTAAATCCTGCATGCATATATGAAGCTATGCTTTGCACTGAAACCATAAATGCACAGAAATAGGAAGCTAAAAAACACAATTTTAAGAGTCAGTTATCTGTGCAGGTTCTGATGGAGTTCTCCTGTATGTATGAGGTTCAACTTGTGTTAAAAATGAGTAGATATGTGTAGATGTTGTTGCTTTATGCATGTGTAGCGCTTTGTCAATTCATTGACAAACTGCTCCATTCTTATCTTTCCAACCCTTCTGCTGCAAACCCTAAAATAGTATTCTCACAGCATCTTAAACCTGCAAACAAGCCACACCCTCTAGCAGCCGCTTTCAGGAAGCTTCAAAATATAACTTCCAAACCATCCAGAGTGGCTTGCCTGATTACTGCTGCGTAGTCCTCTGCTTCCATCTGGTGGCCAAAAATTAAAACGGACACTTTCACAATAAGAGGACAGGTTTGAAATCCTTATAAATAAAAACAAATTTATTGGCGATCACAGGGAGAGGATGCATGATATCTAGAGGAGCATTTGTTCAAATAAAAAGGCTAACGTCTTATTTACAAAGTCTACGACTGACTGTGAACAAGCCCAGCACATGCACATATAAATATTGCAAATAGGCTATACTTATTTCACAGTTAACAAAAGCTTTCTGCAAAATAAGCCACACTTTCAACCAAATGACCCACCACCCCAACCCCCAACCCCTTGCTGTGGTCCCAACAACTGATTACATGTGAGAAGACAGAGTGACAGAGGGGGCTGGGTGGCGGAGATTCTGCAGGGAGATAATTCGACCCACTCCACAGCTAAAGCGTGAGCAAAAAGAGAAATAATCATTGAGATACATCAACCAGGTGAGGGGATAGTGGTTTGACTGATTTATCTTTTTAATTAAAAAAAGCAAACCCATGTAAATGAATACATTTGCAGAAACTTAACAGAGCTGCTGCAAACGATTGATAGCCTCTGATCTCTTACTGACCAACGCTGGCTTTCTGTGACCCAACCCCTGCAGATAAAACTCGCCTCGAGGGAGAGACATCTGGCTGCGCACTTCGCTCATCCTCTGCAGTAAAAAAAAAAAAAAAAAAAAAAAAAAAAAAAAAACACCTGATCAGTCTGAGAGCCGAAACCGTAATTTAAAAAAAAAGCATTCCGATGCCCCAGCAAGCACACAAAGTGTAACATTTTCTCATTCGTTCGTCATCAATCAGCACAGCCCCGTCGCTTCTCAGGCGTCGTAATGTGTTTACAGAGCTTAAAATGAGATTGTCGAGGGGGAGCTGTTAGGCGTAATCAAGGGATCCGAGCACGTCGGGTATAATGGCGGGCAATAACCGTCTGATTGGGACACTTCCACAGTCAAAGGCACTTGAAATTTGGCTTGGGAATTTCGCATAACAGCCACACCAAAGTCTTAGCTCTTACAATATTTAAAGTTACTCGTAAACTTGAATTTAAGACACCCAGTACAAATGAAGAACTTGTGCAACATCGCGGACAGATTATTGGGAAATTAAACAAGGAATAGGCAGAAGCGTCGTTTTGGCAAATAACTGCTCAAAGCTACAATCGCACTGAATGTTGGCAGGAAACAGAATAGGTGATGTTTGGGGAAACGGCACGCTGCAGTACGGTTGGATTCCTGGAAACAGAGGAAGAAACCTTCTTAATGCAGAGAGCCTGAGAAAGGCCCGACCCAGATGGAGAATCCGCCCACTGTCACAGCAGTGGGACTCCAGGAAGTTAGGGAGGGGGAGGCGGTAGTGCTGTACAGGAAGATACACAACTATGGTAGTGTACAGGGTGGTGCGGAGGGGCGGTAGTGAGCAGAGAGAGCTGGATTACTTCACAGAGGCAGTGCAAAGGGCGACTGTTGAGGACCCCCGACTGTAGGGGTGGTAGAGGGGTAGAAGAGCCGGTAGGCGGATTGAATTTTCAGCTTCTTCTCGACTTTGAATGCTGGATGAGCCACTGCAGTGTGATATCTGTGGAAAAAACATTCAGATTAAAAGGAGAACATATTAATGATTTAGTTATTTAATTAATTTACACTTTGTTCCAATTTTTTTATCATGTAAAGCACCTTGAATTGCCTTGTGTTGAAAATGTGCTATACAAATAAGATTGCCTTGCCTAGTAATGGACAAAACCATTGCAAGGAGGGGGAAATTGGTCAGTTCCTTTTCTCTCCCATTATTTATATTTGGTCATATTTAAAGACTAAAAGAGCCGTAAAGTACCATAAAGCAGCAGCTAGGAGCACTGGTGTGGTTGTTGCTAGGTAGAAATGTAAAGATAAACTAGATAAAGAGAGGCTTTGTGAGGAAACCAGTGGAGCAAGATAATGCTGTTATGCCTCACAAGTAACCGTAACCTGACAAGACAGATGTTACTTTTAGATTTAATTCAATCAAACCTTTAATCAGATGTGGTTCGTAACTAATTACATTTTTGTAACTTTTTTTTTGGGGGGGGGGGGTTGTTTTCCTATACTATACCATTTACTTTTATTTGACTAATACTATTATGAAGTTTAGCTACTACTATTTGCTACTATCGTCTATTGGCAATCAAGTAATATAGAATACTTATATATATATACTGTTACTGGAAGTACTTTACCCCATTTATACAGTGGGGAAGAAAGTAAGTTGCAGCCACCAATTGTGCTTATAAAGTTAAAAAGATGAAGTCTGTAATTTTCATCATATTTACACTTTATCTATGGGAGACAGAAAATACAAATTCCAGAAAATCACACTGTATGATTTTATAGAATTTATTTGTATAAAAGGTGTAGCAAATAATTGTTTATAGGGCTGGGCGGTATGGCAAAATTTTCATATCACGGTTTTTAAAAAAAAAAATATCAGTATGATGGTATTTAACTGTATTTATTTTCCACATACAAGACAGTTCATTTCCACATTATCTTATATGGAAGAATAATATACAAATTTGCTTTAAATAGCCAATTTCACTGTCATATTAACTGCATCATGTTTTTTTTTCCAGACAAAGGTGAAAGATATGAAAATAATTCAAATGATTATGATTCTAGTAGACATCCGTGATGTTCTAAGACTGAAAGTATACATGTTTTTTTTTAACCTCACTTTGACGCAAGCAGCAGGTTTCACCTTGTACTTTGCATGTAGAACTGAAAAATCCCGCTAGGGGGCACAGTACAGACTCAGACCGGATTTTACCAAAGAAGTAGTAAGATAAACATGGCGACCACAGGGGATTACTGGCTGGTTAATATTCAGATAACCGAAAAAAAGATGGCAGAAGTATAGTTGATGGTATGTAATAAATATTTACAGCCATTTTTGATATATTTACTAGTGGTTCCTAGTTTAGTGGTTGCCGCCATTGACCACGTTTACCTACAGACGGTCAAATGGCGCTCAACACTGCCCCCTATTGGTTAATTGCAATAGTGCCTGTAAAAGATATGCTGTTTGGTTCTCGTCTGACCTTTTAAAGCCGATTAACTTCTAAACTACAGACGTGACTCCTCTTTTTGAAATTACTTCCTCAGTATTGTGTGCTTCGCTGTGACAGCTCCTGCCAGCAGCTGTACTTAGTTAAAAAGGTTACTTTTCACACTGTGGTGAAGAGCGTGTAGCAGTGAAATCGGTGACCGCTGGAACAATTCATATCATAACGAAAAGAAATACAGGTTTATGGTATGAACTGGCATACCGCCCAGGCCTAATTGTTTGCATCTACAAACAAGTAAGAATACTGGCCCCCACAGACCCATTACTTCTTTAAGAAGCTTTTCTATCCCCCACACATCACCTATATTAATGGTACCTATTTGAAGTCATCTTTATAAAAGAGACCTGTCCACACCTTTAAACAGTCAGATGCAATCACATGCAACATGCTTATGCAACTCAGAGTGACTGAATGTATTGGGGTGGGGGGACAGTTTTTTCATGCTTTTCAGTGAAGGAGAGCTTTAAAAGACACAACTATGACCCAACTCAATGAACTGATGTCACATGATCAAATTTAAATGGCTAAAAGTTGCTCAACTTGATCTAGTGCTGATTGCTTTAGCAGACGAACTGCTGCAGGTGATTTTTTTTTTCCAAACAAACTTTAAGTAAAAAAATACATATATATAATTATAAAATAAATAGCTAAGGGTGCATTCACACAAGCCCAGAAACTTCAGTTTGTATAGGGGTATGAATGCACAGTACAACTCTGATGTAGATGGAAAAAAAACATGAATTTATTTGTTGTATACATTTCTAGCCTTCCCTTTCAACTTTGACCAGACAAACTTCCCTCAGATATTTACCTATGTTGTCTTTCTCTTTGCAGGACACAGAGTAGCAGCAGATCTCCCGGTCCTGAATGGCAGAAAGGTTCCTGTATAGATCAGGAAGGTAGATTTAATAAGGAGTTAGCATGACGGACGGCCATCAGCAGCAAGTGAACGGATTACGATGCAACAAGGGACATTTTAGTGAGTGTTGGGATTTAAAGTGACACAAACAAAAGAAAATAAGCATTCCTCACATTTTTTCAATGAGCTGCTTCTCATCAAGCGCGTGGGGTAAGTCCCGCTTGTTGCCGAGGACTAAAACCTGAACAGAAGGAAACATCAACAACAGCTTTTTGAGTCTCACTGCAGTTTCCTCAGTAGGATCAAACCACAGCAAGACCAATAGCATTGATCAACAGTGTGATAAAGTTCACTATGTGACATCACGCGTTTCAGACTTCATCTCTTACAGGGATTCCTTGTAGTTGTGGTTTCTCTAAAAGGTTATGTAGTTCATTTTTGGAACCTTCTATCTTCTCTCTGTCTGCTGCATCCACCATGTAACTGAAAGAGTGAGGGGAAATATATACATGCCGAGGGCCAAAACAGATATATACATCACAAACAGAAACATTTTGAAATATTCATGTTGACCTTTTGCCAGGCTTTCATGTGTCCAGCCAGAATAAAAAGGATAACTTACACAATAGCGTTGACTCCTCTACAGTAGCGCTCCCACATGCTCCTGAAGCGGGGCTGGCCGCCTATGTCCCATATCTGAAACAGGAAGGCACAAAAATCAATATATATCCATGAGTCTGGCAGTGTGCAGAATTCTCAACTTCGTTGAGAGAGATCAGTGACCCGCTAGTTGGAAACTCAAAAATCCTTTTTGTTTTTTGTTGTTTTTTCAATTAACCCACCATACCAACGCAAAACCAGGTCAAAAGTCACCAATCTCGTTCATGGTTGAGAGTGAAAGACCAAGACTTTGGGCGCATAACAGGGAGGCTGAACATATTCCAGCAAAGTCAAAACTCTGTTTTATCCTTTTGACTTCCATCTGCAGATTTAGAGACAGTAACTGCTGTAGGTTCTAAAATGAGATGGAGCCAGCATGACTACCTGCACCTTCAGGTTTCCAAAAATTGGCAATCCGACACTGTAATTTATAAAATCCACGGCGACAATAATGTGCAGTGAAAAAAACTCTTTAGTGAGTAAAAAACAGACATTATAAAACAGACAGGGGATTACAGAAAAAGGTAGAAGAGGTCAAAAAACTGTTTGGCTCCATTCTGTGAGCTACGCTCCCACTATGCACCACGGTGTGCAGCATCACTATATAGCCTGTGAGAGCAATAACCGAACAAAGTATAACAAAACCGAATACCAAAGTAATAATTAAGAAAAATGATACTTAACCAAATAATTTAGGGAAAACTAAATAAGGCCAGACCCAAGTGGAAATTATAGCAAACTAATAAACTATTTACAGAATAATATATATTTTAGGCTCCTACAACAGCCTTTTGGAAATCTGGTAATATACATCTTCTGCGGTAGCGCTGTTCAGAGGGCGATCATAGGGCCATTTGCAGCCTTAAGAATGGCTGTATGTGACCGCTGACACAATTTTCAGATTGATAAAAGTCTTGGAAGAAATTTTTTTGAACAAGACTTATTATCTTGTAAAAAATTCTATAAATATGTTGGAATAAATTATTAAGATGGAAAATATTAAGTGGAAAAGAAACTGTTTTACTAACCAGACTCTTATGTTTTCCTTTTAATCTCACCGTAAACAGGACAAAAAAACATCCAATGACTTATTCAAAAGCAGAGACAGGTTCAACCTCAGGGCTGGGTGACAAACTGATTTTAGTGAATCATCAAATGAGCCGATTGTAAAGACTACATTTTTGGAATCTTTTTTTCCACCAATGCACGTCTTGCTCTTCAGCAATTTGGTGATGTCAGATGGGGAGCCTAAAATCTTGTTTTAGAGCTTGTATTTAAGAGGACTTTGATTTCAGGTCATCTTCTAGAAGGGATTGTTGAAATAGAAACAAGTTGTTTAAGATATTTTCTGCCATTTGTAGTTTTTTTTATGAAATTAGAGGGAGAAAAAAAAAAGGATTAGAATCAGAGTTGTAGAGATAATTGCACATATTTTTAAGCCATATCGCCATGGCCTAGTGCACCCATTTAGTGTGAACCATAGCCTGAAACTAAGATGTTTCAGATCCCCAATGATTCACAGATCCGTTTTCTACAACAATCTGACAACTTACCTGTGTTTTAGTAACCTACTGCATGCTTAGTTTATTATTGTGTAGGTAGAAAAAAAAGAACACAATAGTTTCTAATTTTAAAAAACACCACTGATTTTGATTCTCTCCTTAATCACCGTCTTTGTTTTAAAGGATCAAAGATCATTGAGATTGAAGGTTCTCAAGCCGTAGATCTGAATAAAGATTAACCCTTTAGTTCTAGTTCTAAAGTTCTAGTTCTTTAGTCCTAGGACCCGTCTGAGGGCCAACTAAAAAGGTTGGTAGTTGAATGCTGTTACAATTTAAAAAAGCTTTTGTCAATATATACATATCTTTTATCATTTGGGAGCCAACAGCTTTCTGATTTCAATTATGGATGACAAACAAGGTTCCAATGGCCCACAAGTATAACAAGCTCTTTTTTGAGCTTAACCAACATTCAAGAAGTGAAAATAAACTTTTGTCCGTTTTACATGATAAAACCCCTCCATCTCGATTTAAAATGTTTTTTTAGATCCATAAGGGTCCCATCAAAGTCCTCCATGAACGTTGTTGGTCCACAGTAGGGTTTTGCCGATGGACGATGTGGCTCTCCATCATGATGCCACGCCCCCCACCCTGTCAGACACGCACTAATCCTATAGTCTCTTCTATAATTTAAAGTGGCACTGTGTAGTTTTTGCAGTACATCTTTGAAAATACCCATTAAAATATTATGTAATAATAATTACAAAAGGTACATTAATTGCAAAATATTGGCGATTTTGTAAAATATGACTTTAAAAATCAGTTTTAAAATACATAGGCACAGGTCCTCTTTTAAGGGGAAAGCCATATTAGATGACGCCTCTACTTCTACAAGAGCCCGGACGAACAAAGCGCACGGAACGCGCCCGCTATTAAAACATTGATTTCCCCTCAAAATGCAAAAAAGCTTCGCCATAAATAAATTTTTACCTCTTCGCTAGTTCCAAGTGATGAAAGAGAGACTGATGTGCTCGTCATGTTGCTGCAAATAGATAATTCTCAGGGAATTGAGCGTCTGAAAACAGTACTAGTTGGACCTCCGTTGTTGAATTTCTTACTCGAAGACACAGATACCGCATGCTTGTGATAATTTAGGTATGCACTGCCCCCTACTGGCCAAAAATTGCACACTGTGCCTTTAACTAAAACCTTTGCAGGGACTGCTCTATAAACATTGAGAATATAGGCTAACCAATGCAAGTGATACACAGTGGGAAATGTTTTTATATAAATTTTGTATTTATTTTGCGTGTTTTTTTTGTGGATTTGGTTTAGAGCTGTAATCGGGCCTTAAAAGTTGGGCCCAAACCGACCATAGCCCGAGAGAGTTCAGCCTGTGCCCGAAGAGTATATTTTGATTGAAAGCTTATTAAAGCTCGAAACCGTTTAAGCCTGACATTTTTCCGCTAAAAAAAACGTGACCGACAGGTTTTGAATTTACTGGACAAATGTTTGAAACCCCGGTCAAATAGGCCTGTTATGTGGAGCTTCAAATGATAAATGAATAAGAATAATTTCAAGGCTGCTGATTTATTATCTTTTTTTTTGTCTGCAGCTATATGAAGCTTTAACCGCCTGCTTTTGTTGCGTAAAAGTCTGTCTCGCCTGCATGCGCTTCTGTGTGCGCTCTTGACCGCTTGCTCCGAACCCGGACCCGGTTTGGGCAAAGATCTTCAGCTCTAATTTTGAGTGTTTGTTTGCATTTGTTTCCGTCTGTGAAACTTCAAGAGAAAAACAAAACTTGTCTGTACGAGTCAGGACGAGGTGCACAGCAATCAGCTGCTTTGCTACAGGTGCGCAAAACTTGTTATGCCACATTCAGACCGCACTTTGCTGCCAGACAGTAGGGCAGGCTGGCAGCATCAAGTCAATGCAGCTGCTGCTCGGGTGGTCCTTCAATGCGGCAGCTGCTGGGAAAATTGAACTTGCGGGCAGCAACCAATCAGCAACGGGAGGCCGGCATTAAGGGCGGAGAAGACATAGGACGAGCTGAGTTGCCTGGAGCTATTTGGGGAGATGAGAAGACGAGCCGAGCCGCCGGCTGGAGCCACTCGGGGAGAGGGGAGGATGGAAGACGAGCCATGCTCTGTAGCTACTCAACGAGCAGGGTCTCTGCAGTGATTAGAGGGGAGTCGGCTAAATCGAGCTGGTAGGCTGGGGAGTCAGAGACTCAGAAAAAAAAAAATCTTGTTATGTTAGCTAACACTAGAACAAAACGGGTTAGGGCAACTACGGTTACTAAATATACACTACGGGAGAAACAAAAAATGTATTCTCCCCCAGAGATAAGAAATTATTAACCAGAAAGGGTGACATCACAAGCAGGGAGGGGTATAGTATAAGTATAGTAAAATAATGAAAGTGCAGTTTACAGAATTGAGTTGTTTTCTTTCCCCCTAAATTTGAAGTAGAAATGTTTTTAGGCCGGTGTAAAGAGATATCCCCCCAAAATGTGTTTGGGGGGGGTATAACCAATCACAGTGCAGAGTTCTGATGATTGCCGCACCGAATAGCCAACGAATTGCTGAAAACAGAAATAGGTCATTTGATGGGTCAGACTTTATCTTTGCAACAGGAAACAGCCCGCGTAAAGAAGCTTATCAAAACAAGGAATGCAGGAATGTTGAGGGGTTTAGCACACACAGCTGAAGGGTAAAAAAGGTGCATCTTTAAGTGCATCTCGAGCTAAACAACATGCAACACCTCGCTTACCTTTATTGTTACGTTGCCTTTAGTGACCTTCCGCATGTTGAAACCAACTGTGGGAATCATATCTTCACTGAACTGCCCCGACTGCATATGAGAGATGAAAGGAAAGAAAGCACAACATCAATTAGTGACAAAGTGGATGACTTGCAGCTCTGAACAAGTCATCATGGTGTCATCTGATCTAAAATCCATGTGAGTGAGAAGGATTGTGGATGTGAATTACATTAGTAATTGTTTCAAAGCGACAGGCATACAGTTAGTGCTTTAGGAAGCATTTTGTCAAACTAATCAACATGGCGTGGTGTTCTTCTGCTGTCTGGGTCCAATGTAGAAGGGCTTCCAAAAAAACATTTTGTTTCTGTGCATCTGTACTTAAGCAGATTTATTAGAAAATACACAAACAGATCGAAAAAGCAAGAACTCCAAGGCACTCCCATAAAGAAAAAGTTAAAAAGCCTTTATTGTAGTAGCTAGGTCACATTAAGCCTTTCTTTAAAAAAAAAAACTCCAACGCGTTTCGGCGATGTAACCTTCATCAGGGAGTCAAAAAAACAAAAAATAACAAAGACGATGTTGAATAAAAGCCCGATGAGTATCCAGGATTGAGTCGGAGAGAAATCAATATTTTGAACACATCAGCACCGGTGACATCAGCTGACCCTTCAGTATCTGCCCTGCCGATGCACTCTGCATCTTTTTGTGAACTGGGCTTTTTGCAGAGACTGTCTTTTGTCTCATCTTGAATGCAGCCCGACAGACTGGGGCAAGCAAAGTAAATGCTAACTAGCTACTTTCTATGCATTTGGACATATCTGTTGTTGCTGCACATTGCCAGTCAGCTGGCTGTAGGAAGGACCCTATAGATTGTCTCTTGCTTACAAGAAGGATAAACTGATATGCCTGTGAATATCAGTGATATCAGTTCAGACACCAGACTGATAATATGAACCTTATAAGAGGTATTTGTGTATTTGTATTCTATAAGTATGTTGGCCAACATGGAAGAAAAGAGCAAACCCAACAAAATGCCAATTCTTACATCCCTCTCCAACCCTTCAACTGCAAACCCTGAAATAGTTTTTAAGGGGAAAGTTTTTAGGGGTTTTTTTCAACCTGGACTTTATTTTTTAAGCAAATATTATGTTCATTTACTCACCAAGACAAGTTTGGAGCTACTTGGAGCTGTTCAGGAGGATTTATATCTAGTCGCAATCAGCATATATCCATATAATGGTAGTCAATCAGGGCAGTTCACCGGCTGTTTAATGCCTGTGTGCCGCTCGAGGCTAGCAGTAGAATGCTAACACGATAGGACGCATGTCGCCATCTATTGTCGCAGAGTCCACCGTACTTCATTGAATACGTCTGAGAGACATATAAGCTGGGACTCCACTCAACAGGGTTTCAAGCCTTTAGTCCGATTACTACAAAAAGCTTGATTTAGATGTGCATGTAAACGTACCGAGTGGCAGGGTCTGATAAGGTGGTGTTGGCTGGCTAGCTATGGATATGTTTGGGTAGCTAGGGTGCAGCAAGCTACTTAACAGACATATTGATAATAGCTACCCCCCTTCAGTTGAGGCACCATAGGACAGTGGTACGGTTAAGATAGAGCTACTGGTATCACACAAAACAGTCCATCATTCAGGTGAAGGAAAACAAAACGGTTTGTGGAAATCTTGAGACATATTAGTGCATCATGTTTTGTCATCGCACTAGTTTGATACAGAGTAAAGCGTTTGGGTCCAAACCTGCTCTTCTGAATACGCTGGACCACAAAACAGGGTACCGAGCCCCGTGCAGTACTGCTCAGTGGGAAAAAGGCATTGGAAGAACCTTTTGCTTTAGATCAAGCATAAAGTAGAGCATTAGCAACGTAGAACCTTGGTACCACTTGATAATGTTAACTGGCCTTAACCAAATACTTGTAAAGCTGTTTTGCAATCCGCTTATGACACATGACAGCACCGTTCTGAAAGTGGCTAGACTGGATTTTAAAAATAACCTTAATCAGTAACTTCACAGTCAATATGAACTGATTGGTTGTCTTTGAAGGTAGGCTGATGCAAAACAGCAGGGCTGAGAGGACACAGAACAGCATCTCTCTGAACGGGGAATTTGAACAAAAGCATGTTTTATTTCGTTTAGAGGAAACAAACTACAAATGGAGTACTAAAAAGAGCTCTGATCAGCTGCCTTATGTGATGTCATCAGAGGCAAAAAGTCAACTCGACAATACAATGTTCTTGTATAGGTGACAGACTATATCTAGTTAGTAGTGTTGCTTTCGTCAACGAAATCTATGACTAAAAATAGTCGTCAACGAACATTTATCACGTGACTAAAACGAGACGTAACGTAAATGCTGGTCATGGACGATGACTATAATTAAATGTATAATGCAATATTTTTGACGATTAAAAACGAGACTAAATTTGGTTTCCAAAATAAAAACTATGCTTAAATGGCTCTCCATTTTCATTGAAAACGAGATGAGAAACTAAGTGTTCCAACGTTATTTTGTCTTGTTTAGTCGCGTTATTATTTTGCAGTTTTTCGGATTCCTGTGTCCAGAGCCCATTTCTCTCGCAGGTGACATCACTTCCTTAAACTCCACTCGCAGAAGATGCAGTTGCACTAGTGAGTCTGCGTAGTACTGAGTATGACAGAAAATGGGAACGATAACAGGCGTTATGCCGAGAATGGTGTTGTATCCCCTCCTGCGGGAACGTGCATCATTGTAAAATCACTGATAACAATGAGAAAAAGAGTAAAATACTCGGAATATTATCATGATTCTTATGGATGTGCGCCTTGAAAACATAACGCGTTATCACAGATGAATGATTTTTTTTTTTTAAATCAAGGCTTTTATCCAAACACGTTTGATGTTACTGTTTTAACGTCAGTGTGTCTCATAAGTATTTTTTGGTACTACTATGTGTCACATTTTACCCTTACTAATATCATGATAGTTTAAGCATTTTATAATATCTAAACTTTTTAAAGTAGGCATTAAAGGCTGATATGGGCGCAAACAGGACACAGTATGAGTAAGAAAACATTATATCCGCTTGTAGACTGCATAATGTTATTGGTTTATCTAAAAACTGTTAAATAATAGTCTTCATAAAGACTCTCGGGGGGGTATGATGTTCATTGTGTTGATGCAGTATTTTATTTATCAATAGAGTACAAAAAACACCTACCTGGTGGTTTGTTTGTCTGTCGCCAACCCCTCTTTAAACACGAAAAATGATAGCACATTTTTTTAAAGGTAATGATAAAATTATGAATGATGCGTTATTCTGAACATAATACCAAATGTCCTCTGAGCTACTGGTGTGAATCCCAGCTCTGTAGGAACATTTTTGGCTTTAAAAGAGAAGGTATGTATAATTTGGCAAATTTAATTTTGACTACATGCCGTTCTCGGCATAACACCTGTCAGCCAGGGGTCTTTGGTAGAAGAAGACATTTGAATTTTTTTTTAAATACATCAAAGTGGAAAATAAAACCGAATGTCTTGTGGCGAAAGATGATAAGTGCGGCCACAAATTTGAAAAAGGAAAAGAACACAACAAACTAAGAGACATTCCAAGGCATTATATTTGGAAAATGAGGTAAGTCGAAACTAAGGTAACAATAATATAATAAGAACCTTGTTTGAAATAGATTTGGCTAAAAGAAAATTTATGTTTTGTCTATACTATGAGGTACTTATACTATACTGACTCGGTTAAATATAATTGCATTACTAAAAAGAGACTAAAATACAATTTTCATTAACTAAAACTAGACTAAATGTCATCAGTTTTTGTCAACTAAAACTAAACGAAAATAGTCATGTATAATTCTGACTAAACTAAAAAGAGTATTAACTTTACTAAAAATAATAAAACCTAAAATGATAGCTTGACACAAAGACTAGACTAAAACTAAAATAAAAAAAAATTAAAACAGGCCGCCAAAAACGACACTACTAGTTAGTTTGACTTTGCAGAAAAGTCTGGCTAGTAGCAATAAAATGTTAAATAACCTGGAATTACGTGAGTACTGTTTCAGACCAGTCCTTCAACCTTGTTTAAACTTTCCTCTAACTCCAAATGATTACTAAACAGGTCAAGCTGCATCAGGGAGCAGCCTCCGACAACTAGCCAGAACTGGGACCGTGAATGAGCAGCATTTTGTGGTGGTGTGGAAGGTAAAAAAAGGTGTAAATAAAAAGTAAAACACCGCACTAAATAAGAGTACGGTATTCATTTATCTGCGGGTGCGTGAGGAACGTAAGACCTTATGGCTGTAATTAGTCCGGGGACTGCACAACATCCAGAAACGGCCTAATTTTCAGTGGTAAACCCAGTGTTCTAACAAAACAGCATACCCATCAGAATGACATACTTTCGGTTAATGCGCATGCGCAGCAGTAAAAAACCTATCACCTTAACTATATATAATTTTAGGTTTAGGCATTTAAAAGAAAACATATTTGTCCTTCTGTGACCTTAGGGTTAGGACATAAAACTTGTGCGTTGGTTAGGGTTAGATAACTCCAGTTACGGTATACTATTCTGACGAAGTATGCCGTTTTGTCAGAACACCGGACTGGTGTTGTGGACTCATCGGGAGCTGTTACTAAGCTCTGACAGCTCAGTCACATGACCCGGTGTATTAGTAAGCACACAGTCATACCGAGAACCTCGTCATTCTCCAACAACAGCTGTTTGTAAGAGTTATTCCTCCAGCACTTTGTCTCGTTAACCCATACCAAAAGCATACCCGCTAGCAAATATGTTCTCTTTTCTTTCCCTAACTCAGAACACGTAAAAATGGCCACGTTTTACAGAAACCTTCACTCTCTTCCAGCTAGTAGCATGGGCCCACTTTATGCGTCTCTGCTAACGTTAGCTACTCACAGCGATCACGTTGACAAATGTGGTTTTCCCAGAGTACTGAAGTCCAACTAACGTGAGTTCCATCTCTTCTTTCCAAAAAAGCGACCGGAACCAGTCTAATAGTCTGTTAATGAGGGCCAGCATCTTGGAGGAGCCAGTAGCCGCAGTCTGTGTTGCTGTCTTGAAGAAAGGAAGCCGCTAACTGCTTTGTCATATCATGTGACCCACAGACAGGCGTCCACTCCTGCTTCTACTTCGCCGTAGGTAGTTATCCAGTTGTCTCTCTACTGCCATCCGCTGGTGGCATTTATTTCCTTCGTGTTTTTACTGTAAGTCGTCATTAAGAATGAAAACTGAGCAATACCTTCTTCTTCTTGTTATATATTTCCGGCAGTCTAGACGCTACCAGGCGTATTGCTGCCTTTCACAGTACTTGCATCACATCACATGCTTATCTTCATATTAATTTTAGTACTAAAAATAAATCTCATCAAAAAATCAATGATTTCTTTCCCTTTCTCCGAGAGGCCAAAATTGTCCTCAATGAAACCACTTCAGTTCCTATATTGAATAAATCCTTTATTAATTTAATTCTCCCTTTTTTATATAATTCACATTCCAAGATAACGTGCAATACTGTCTTCCCTCTTGCCACATCTACAGAGTCCATCAGATCTTTTCCCCATAGTGGCTAAATCAGGAGCAAATCCACAGTGACCCATTCTTAAACGAGTAAGTATTACTTGTTCCAACCTAGTTTTTCCCCATGTGATGTTACCCCCCTTAACATTACTCTGTAATGAATAAAAATGTCTTCCCCTTTTCTCTGATTCCCAGATTCTTTGCCATTTATTCCAGATTACGTGATTCACCATGCCACAATATTCAGAATATCCTACTGTTGCTTTAATACATGATCAATATCAATTGAAAGACTTTGAAGTATACACTAATTATCTTTTTTCCCCATTTTACATTTGAATGTGTAATTTTTGTGATGAAATAGTGAAGATAACACGACTCCAAAATCCTTGAAGGATTTCCTTCGTTCACCTCCGGAATATTGCTAAAATTAGAAATAGCCTGTCCAGAGGCGATGCAGAGAAAGTAGTCCATGTATTTGTTATTTCAAGGCTGGAGTGCTGTACTTTATCATCAGAAAGTCCACATACTGTTAAAAGCCTTCAGTCGATCCAAAATGTTGCAGCAAGAGTTCTATTATCAGTTAAGGAGATCAAATTCCCCATGATTTAGTTTGTGTTCTTGATCTTTTGATCCAGAACAGTATTTAAGATCGTACTTCTTAGGTTTAAAGCAAATAATAATCAACTCCATCATCAGAGATCTGATTGTTCCATATGTTCCCAACAGAGCACTTCGCTCTTAGACTGCAGGTTTACTGGTAGTTTCTAGGATTTCTAAAATTATAATGTGAGGCAGATATTTTAGTTATCAGGCTCCTCTCCTGTGTAAACAGCTCCCAGTTTTAGTCCGTGAGGCAGACACTCTATTTTTACGACTAAGCTTAAAACCTTCCTTTTTCAAAAAGCTTATAGTTAGATTGGTTTAGATTATCCTGAGCTATCTCTCTTTAGTTATGCTGCTATAGGTTTAGACTGTTGGAGGACAGACAGACCATGATTCTTTACTCTGCTACCTTTCTCTTCTACTACTCTCCAGTTGTATGTTTGTTGTTATTTCAGTGGTTAACGTTGTTTTGTCTCCGTGTTTTTCTCTCCATACTCACACAACCTTGGAATAACACTTTAACTGTATTTTTTATCTTAAAAACTTCACAGTAGTCTTTTTTTTGTAAGTATGTCCATAATGTAAAAATGTTTCTGACCTCTTAAGATGTATTCTGTTCTTGCTTTTGTGGCTGTTAAAACAAAATTACCCCCTGAGGGACAATAAAGGATTCTACTCTATTCTATTCTACACCTGGTTTGGTATCCTGTTTAGCTGCAAAGCCCCATGGAATTGGATGCATCGACTCAGATAATGCTCCCAGTTACCGAATATCATCCATGTCCTGTTATTAACTTTTTACTTTATTTAATATAGTTAATCAATGTCTTGAGGAAATCTGCTGGGATACCTTTAATAGAGAACTTTTTAACTGATTGGAATATTTGTATGATTGAATCAAAATGATGTTTCTCGTACAGTGCCTTGAGATGACATCTGTTGGGAATCGGCGCTATATAAATAAACTCAATTGAACTGAAGTCATTTGGTTTATGTTCACAAAAAAGTCCCACATTAGCTCAGACATCTTACTTTACCTTTTGAAATAAAAAAAATCCTCCTTGTTAAATATTTCAATAAATATTATAAATAATTATAATTATAAATAAGTATCTCTAAAAATATACATTTAAAAAAATGTAAGTTTGTTTGTCAACTTTACAGTAGTCCAATGTACAATGTTTCATTGTACAGCACAAAAGAAGAGAGCTCAGTTTTGTTAACTGGCTGTTTGAGGATTCGGCTGTGGGAACTTTAATCCACGCATGACTCAATACATTACAGAGGTTTTGACCTGATTGCTGCAAAAATCTGCTGCAACAAAATATGAAATCAAAGTTTTCATTGGTTTTTTTATCCAAGGTATTCCCTTAATTGTATAAAAAATGTATCAGAAACTTAAACAAAAAGAAACGTTTGGTTTAATCAATGTTTAATAAGAAGTAGGAGATACCTCTAAACTGCTTTCCAATTATTTAGGAAATAGTTGTTTTTAATTTTGCAAGGACACAACAAAATGTGTCTACTTATTGTCCCCTAGGGTCTGATTTCTAAAATCAAAGCCTGTAGCTTGCTGGTATTTTATGGTCCTGTTAGTGTGAGTCAAAATTGAGTCGGGTGAAAAACCTGGATAATGTTCTCTTTAGGTATAGGCTAATAAACACTGGGACAGAAGATTGTGTAATATGTTTTTAATGCACGTGTTTATTTGAGTCTTACCAATGTTTCAGTCAGCATATGAAGACAAAATGATAATAAAAGATTTATTTTTAAGAGTCTAATTCTTTTTGGAATCTGATTAACTAACTGTACTATTTTGAGTCAAATAAAAAGCAGATTCAGTCGTCGCGTCATTCCCAGCTCCCCTATGCTCCCCATTAAGATTTCTTGTCCGGGCAGCCCTTTGGAAAACAAACAAACAAACAAACACCAGAGAGGAGCGTGAGGGGACAATGTTGTCTGGGATATATTCCAGTCATTTCCAAGAATATTTTACATGTATTTGCAGTACCTGTGGTCGGAGTATTGTAGCGTACTCCCAGGGGGTTGCTGCACTCATGATTGTTGTAAAGATCGTATTTCTAAGGATTATCAAGACAGAAAATAAATTATGCTGTTGTCTTAGATTGTTTTTTGTTAAAAAAAAATGAAAACATATGTCTATATTTTCCCTCTCATTATTATTAACTGCTTTGTGTTCATATGCCATAAACCTCCCGTTAAAAGACGGACCTTTTCTGCACAACTCAGCAATAATGACTTATCTCAGAGGAGTAATAAATATTTTCATCCTCACCGATAGCAGACAGGAGACAGCGACAAAACCTGGAGGAAAAGGCTCTGTTATCAATCTACACATTTATAAAATGAGCTGTCAGTACGGCATGAAATCTTCACTACTTGCCTGATAAAGTTTATTCTTATTGATGCGATTCTGACCCACGGCATTCAGTTTCTTTATGGCTACTTGCCTGGGAAATGATCACATTACAGCAGTATAGTAACAGAAACCAGATATTTGCAGATGAATCGTGACCATGTGAGGTGACTAACTTGCTCTTGTGAGAAGGTGAAGGAGGAAGCCAGTGGTCAACGTTCGTCTGTACTCTGTACCATCTGAAAGAATCAGGTAGGTTACATGTTGTTTCATTAGTGCAATCCCACCCACCCCTACCAGCTTCTCCCTACCCTCCTTTTAGTGGTTCCAGGCGGCAAATGTCAGCAGGGTTGTTTCGATCTCTGGTGATGACGACCCCCTCACCTGGTTGCACTCCGCCCACAATATAATAGACCTCGCTGATGATGGGGGTTGTCGACAGACGTGTGACTGCGTCCTCAAAGTCCTTGGCCTCCTCCAGGGTCTGGATGAGTTCCACATAAAAAATGTTCAACTCCACATATAGGGTTTTTTTCAACTGAAGAGGAACCAAAGTTGGTACCAGAACCAGAGCTTAGAAGGGTCATATGATGCGTTCACGCCGCATGCTTTGTGAGCGTCAAACAACGCTCACAAAGCGACTAGTTTGACGCATACACATAGCATATACGTTTTTAAGTTGAAACCTGCAAAGCCCGTGGGCGGGACTTTCTATGGTGGATGTTTTAAACACTAGCGGATCGCGGTTGGTTAGATAACGTCGGGCGACGTCACTACAGTGAGACGCTCTGATTGGTTGATGTGCTGCGTCAAGAGCGTTAAGGCCGGAAATATACTTGCTTTTAATTACACCTACGTGTGTTTATGATGGCTGCCTGGTATAGCTTGCGTTTGTTTCAAGCGTCATTTGTGCACATCCTCTTAAATTAACGCAATGCTTCCGCACGCAGCATTGTGAGCATTACAGCTAGGGGGATTGTAGAGCGCTATTTGACCGGCTGTACTTACACAGAGTCAACGGCGGCAAAAGCAGTAGGAAAACAAGCACGAATAGCGTTAAATATTGTCTTACATACCTTCTACGACACTGCTGCCATCTTTTTCTGTCGTAATGTGAAGTTTGACTATCTGATTATCTCATCTGTGTTCGCCACGTGTATTTTGGCTCTACATTACAAATCCACCTCTTAATCTAGTCTGACTGCTGTACTCTCCCCCCTTGTGGAACTCTCCAGGAGTACCAGCAGTACACAAGCAAGTACGTCCCCAAGACGCAGCCTGCTGCTTGTGTCAACGAAACATTACGTACTGTTAAAAAGCAAGTATGTTCCTGGCCTAAGAGCATCAAAAGTTCGGCTAGCTGAACTTCTGCGTTGCTAGCTTTTGCCGCTTTGCCGCTTGAAACAAAGGAAAAGCTTGAAAGGTTGACGCGACCAACCCACACAACTCCGACGCCCCTCTGACGGGCCTCAACCATAGACTTTACATGTAATCTTTCCGCTCTTGACGCTGACATTTGGGGGTTAAGAACGCACCGTTAGCTGTTTCTTCCAAAGAACCGGTCTGCTTTTCCACTGACATGGAGCCAAGTAAGTGCTGGATCTCCACGTCATCTAAAGCGTATCAACGCAACTGTTTACGCCCACGTGTGGAGACGAAAACAGGAATACCAAACAAAGACACATTTTAACAACAGAGTAGCTCATCACCCTTCAAATGCTTCTATTGTGCAGTGCAGACTTCTATTGAATTTAAAAGATGTGTACTGAACATTTTCTTGTTGTACAGCTAATGACAAAGCACAGAGTGCAGTGACTACTGTAGTTTGCAGAGGAAGGTAAACATCCAAAATCACTGTAGCATGTTTTTAGCTACACAGTGTAGCTCCCCTAAACACTAGCGAAATTTGTTTCCAATTTAACAGCAGCTCTAGGAACCTAGTCCAATTTTTGACAATTATTTCTGGTTTATTAAATGCTGTTATGGCTGGTATCGATGCGGGGCTCGCAGGTTAGGGTTAGGGTTACAGTGATGTCCTGTATATAACTGGCATGCTTTTAAAAGTGTTGAATATCATAATTCTTATCCACAGATTAAATATTCACTTCTTCTATTTACCATAGAAAAATAAATATATACATATACGTTAACCAAATATTTTTCATATTTTACAGGGTTTTTTTTAAAACAGTGATGGAACAATTTGAAGGTTGCCCGTCATTTAAGTTCAGCTTCAAGTTTGTGCTCGGCTAATCAGCAGTTTGGAACCAAAACATTGGTTCTAAGTCAGACTCTTGCACCGAACCAACTCTGGAAACGGCTCAGTGGAAAAGGCTCCATAGTGTCATTCAGAAATGGACCACTACTTGCCTCCCTAACAAGCCAGCTGACTGGAGAGTTGTGGAAAAGCACAGCAGACACGGCATTCTTCCACCAGGCCAACCGCTCCTCGGTCCCTTAGGAGTGAACAATAAGCTTAGTAAAGAAAACAAGTGATATATCAGACCTAGATGTCTCAAAACTGTCAGCAGTCTTACCTCTTTGGTTGCCAGACACAGTGAACTTGTAGGGGCTCATTCCCGTCCATATCCCAACATAACCGGCAAATGATGTTCCAACGTATGCTGGCTTCAATTAAATAATCACATAAACCTTTTTTATGCTTAAGCAATAATTTACTGCCCTTACAAATAATAGTCAGTATGTGTCACTCGTTCAGCTCCTGGTGTTTGAGCAGGGAAGAACGACTGGGTAATTTGTCTGGGTTCAAGAAACATGTTCAGAACATGAACAGAAGAATCCAAAAAAAACATCTAGCAATGCCAGATATTGAACAAATATAATGTGTATGCATTGGTTTCAGTGCAGTTTGAGTTCTGAGATGGTTAACGCTATCTGACTTCTGAAAATCGCATACTCTTCTAGCTGGCGAACAGCAAAGCCCTTTTCACCAACAACTGCACATATTTGGTGAAAACTCACTGGTAAAAATAACTAAGGTGAAAACAGTTTTTCATGTGGAGCCCAAATACTGTGCTAGAAATGTATATATTCCATGAAAAACTGCCTTGTGTTTTGTTTTTCCACAAGGAATGAGAATGGGACATTAACTAGTTTATTGCTAATTCACCACAGCCTTTTAGACGATTTTTAGCTATATATGAGTTGGTTTTCACAAAATACTGGGTTAAGAACTGTAATTTAGTCTGTTGGGTTAGAGAAGAGAGAATAGTAAACTGTCACAGGGATTGAAACTGAGGACACTAAAAAAGTTAGCTAGTGTTGGGGTGATGGGTAAATTATCCTACTCAGTTGTACATTCAAATTCAATACTTTGCTTTTGTAATTTTGTCCTCAATGTACATACAGTATATTATTCTTAATTCTGTTTTTTTATAAGTTCTTGTGAGGATCTAAATACTACTAACTGTCACTTTGCTACTGTTACAGGTGAACCCCCCCCCCCGTGTTTATATTGAACTGCAAATAATCACAGGACTTTTGTAACAGAAAAAAATGAAATTTAACAAATGTTAAACCCCAAATCTTACATTTTAAGTGTTGTTTCTGTAATTGTTAGCAAACCTTTAACGGTGTGTCCAGACCAAACGCGATAGGAGCGACTAGAGCTTCAGGTTTACATGTAAAATCAATGGAGGAACGCAATGAAGCGCGACTTGGGGTCCCGCGACACTTCAGAAGCAGATTTGCGTCGCGAAAAAGCTTTTCTGCCTGATTTGCGCGAACAATTCGCGTTACAGATGCGATGGAAAATTTGCGCTGCACTTCATGTGGTGCATTTTGTGCATTCGCGCTCATGGCGTCTATCGCTCGAGTTGGAAAAATATGAACTCCAGCGTCAAATCGCGCCACGACAACCAATCAGGGGACAGAGTTTCAGTGATTGAGTCACAGCCTCAGCAGGACATGGAGGAAATACTGATTAACATCGTGGCTAATCAGCCCGAGCTACATGACACAAGCAGTTTGCTATACAGAGACAGAAATAAAAAATAAACTATTTAGACAGGAATGGTCTTAAGAGGTTTGTCGGTGGCTCTTAAAAGAGCCGTTGTTGCTGTAAAAGAACCTCTCGGCCTAGAAGTGAGCCTTGAAACAGCCTCCTCACCTGGTTTCCTGGTAGCAGCTCCCGCACCACGTCCCACGCTGTGTGGACACAGCGTTACGTACTGAACGCGATAGGAGCGACATAAAGCGCGACACACGCCTAGCTGTTCGCGTGCACATTCGCACCTTGAAGCGAACTGGCCTTCAGCGGAGCTGGGGCTAGAGTGCAGCTGGCGGTGGATTATGGACCGAGCTGACGGAGGACAGAGTGGAGCTTCTGACAGCTTTCTGAGCAGCTGTCCATCTGTCTGCGGTTCGTAAAAGTTTATAATATTTGAGCAGCGTGGGACGTGGTGCGGGAGCTGCTACCAGGAAACCAGGTGAGGAGACTGTTTCAAGGCTCACTTCAAGGCCAAGAGGTGCTTTTACAGCAACAACGCGTCTTTTAAGAGCCACCCACAAACCTCTTAAGAGCATTCCTGTCTAAATAGTTTATTTTTTATTTCTGTCTCTGTATAGCAAACTGCTTGTGTCATGTAGCTCGGGGTGATTAGCCACGATGTTAATCAGTATTTCCTCCATGTCCTGCTGAGGCTGTGACTCAATGACAGTCACAGAATAACTGAAACTCTGTCCCCTGATTGGTTGTCGCGGCGCGATTTGACGCTGGAATTCAGATTTTTCCAACTCGAGCGATAGACGCCATGAGCGCGAATGCACAAAATGCACCACATAAAATGCAGCGCGAATTTTCCATCGCATCTGTAGCACGAATTGTTCGCGCAAATCAGGCAGAAAAGCTTTTTCGCAACGCAAATCTGCTTCTGAAGTGTCGCGGGACCCCAAGTCGCGCTTCATCTCGCTCCTCCATTGATTTTACATATAAACCTGAAGCTCTAGTCGCTCCTATCGCGTTTGGTCTGGACACACCGTTAGAAATACAGCAGAGCTCAATCACCACTGAGATCTTTGAAGCATTTTGAGAGCAGAATTGGACATCATGGTTGTACAAAATGTGCACATTAGGAATAACATGTCTCCTTTAAACAGTTGGGTTCTTAATGCGTGTGAACACACATTGTACCTTTCCATCTTTGATGAAGGCTACGTTCATGGTTAGATTTCTCAGGACTGGATCTGGAAAATCGAAATTCCTCCCATGGTAGATGTTCCCCTTCTTATCTTGAACCACAATGCTTGTGCAAAAACTGTGGAAGGAAATGGAAGTTCTTTGTATACCTGTTGGGTTTTGGAAATATTTGACTCCTGCATATACACTCACAACTTTATGAACAAATGTCAAACTTTACGTACGCTGTAAATTCATATGCAAAGTTGACAATGATGGCCTCTGCGAGGTTCATTTTCATCACCCTAGCTATTCCACGGATTTCCCCGGCATAAGGTTGGGGAACATATTTTTCCAGGAACTTCCCAATAGGGATGACTGCAGGATGCACCCATTTTGGAACCTGTGAACTACAAGGACAAAAAGTAAATAGATGAAAAAACATGGTCGTTACTGAAAACGACCAAGAAACTTAAAGAAAGATATATACGTTGTCTCAGAGTTCATCATTGTTTAAGAGTCACGTTAAACTAATGGATATTTTATTTCATGATATTTTATGTAAAAAAACACTATATTAATATAAATGATTAAAGAGTAATGTGTCTGTGTTGTTAGGATGCACTTTTATCAATTAAAGTCCATTTAAAACATTAGTCTCAACTATTTATTGTAGTTTACACTTGTAGTTAAAAGTGTTATTCCTTCAACCTAAAGACTTTTACTGTGAGGACCAACATTTGGCAGCTTTACCCTAACCTTGGGTCAAAAATAATGACCTAGTTTGATTAAAGAAGAGTCTAGAAGGAGCCTCATATAACATATTGAATCCCTCTTCTACAGACAATGCAATATTCAAGGTCAAAATGGGAAAAATTTGGGGGGATTCTGATGTCTTCCGTGCACACTATAGTCGAGGTCACTTGTCTGATGCTTGCGTTATCAAGAGTTCCAGCAAATTTGACTCAGTGTTATATCAGGATGTTTTAGACTGATTAAAAGTCAACAAACGTCACACCAATGTGATAAAATTGTGTCCTATGAAGTATTCTGAGAAGCTCAGCCTTGTTTTAACAAGTAATAATAATGTGTGTAAAAAATAAGTCATATAGGCATATAACCTACTCAATTTTTAGAATAGTTTCAAGCAACATTAGACAGAAATCTCTATTTAGTGAAGCTGAAAACTTTCTTTTAAGAAGCTCAAATGTTCCCTACATTTCCTCAGTGTGTGAGCATAAACATTTTAAAACTTACTAAAACATTTTTTCATGAATATATACCATATAAATACTTACTCTATGAAGGCTGCTATAGCTTTTTTCACTGAGTTTGTATCAAAAGCATCCTGCAGAGAGTCCCATCGCTGTTCTGGACTCAGATTCATGTTGATGACCACCGTAGGCAGAGTACGAGGAGGCTTAGCCCACAAAGACCCAGAGAGTCCGAGCAGCACCAGCACCCAGGAGCGCCACACCATCCTGACCCAAGCTTGCAGTCAGAGGAATGAGCTGCTTGACACTGACTGCTGACTGCTTTAAGCTGATAATGAACTGCAGATAAAAACTAAACCCACTTCCTTTGAGAGGTTTAAATAATAATACAGAAACGTGATTTAAGTCCCACAAAATCTATGCTTCTCGGTTCATGTCTGTAAAGGACTTTCATGGTAAGGTGTCAGTCAGGATTGTTCAAGTTTCATTTTCTTACAGTTCTTAGATTTAACATGACCTTAAGGAATATTTTTGTAATTTACAAGCAGGTGCTTCCATTTTCTTTTTGGGTTAAAGTAATAGAAGTCTTAAGTTAGGCTCATCTAAGAGGGGGCAGAAAATAGTACATTATATACTGTAACTACACTTGTTAAAGACGATGACAATTATTTTACAGTTTTTTTCACTTTTCTACTATTTTCAAAACCTTGATGTCATTTTCACAACTCCAAACACAAACTAAGTGATTTAAACATGGACAATTGTCTGTTTTCGTACAACTATGTAACTATAAATATTGTAAATTTAAAAAATCCATACTGTAAATACAACCTTAGAATATCTAATGGTGCCTATCTCCAGCTGTCAACGGGCGAGAGGCGGGGTACACCCTTGACCGGTTGCCAGTCCATCGCAGGGCCACATGGAGACAGACAGGACAAACAACCATGCACGCACACACTCACACCAAAGGACAATTTAGATTGATCAATTAACCTTTTTTGACTGTGGGAGGAAGCCGGAGTACCCGGAGGGAACCCACACATCCAACTGCTCATTAAAGTAAATTTATAATCAGCCAATCATATGGTGGAAACTCAATGCATTTAGGCATGTATAGCCAATACGATCTGCTGCAGTTCAAATCGAGCACCAGAATGGGAAAGTAAGGTGATTTAAGTGACTTTGAATGTGGCATGGTTGTTGGTATGGAGGACTACGGGGGTCATTGGAAAAGCAATACAGCATTTTGACGATAACTGCTTAGTTGTGAAATAAAAATATAGATTGCTAAATATAATTTCAAATTCAACAATTAATCCTAACAAAAAAAAGACAAATTTGAAAAACATTTTGTAATGACACATTTTAAATTTAAATACTAAAGGGGAATTGCAAATTGTATTTATTATTTGATTATTAAATACTGTGATTTGAAAATGTTTTTCAAATCCTATTTCAAAATGGAGAATTAAATAACACAATTAATAAATGACATTGTAAATATCTTTCCTTTTCATACATTTTAAAAAGTTATTCCCTTTTCTAAATCCGTTTTCTCTTTCCATCTCTCCTTTTCAAATCCTTTTTGCAATCGCATTTCCTAAATGGTTTACCCTCCCCTTTTAGCATTCGTGTGACCCTCCTGGTCCCTACACTGCAATTTGAAAATGTATTTTTAAATCCGATTTCAAAATGGAGAATTAAATAACATTATTAATAAATGAGATTGTAAATATCTTTCCTTTTCATACATTTAAAAAACGTATTCCCTTTTCAACATCCGTTTTCTCTTTCCATCTCTCATTTTCAAATCCTTTTTGCAATCGCATTTCCTAAATGGTTTACCCTCCCCTTTTAGCATTCGTGTGACCCCCCGGTCCCTGAGAACACTGAAAACCAAGTTCAACCAATCACAGCTGCTCCTCGAATGTAACCAGCTCTCTCATTGGTTAGACAGCCACATTTTAGTGGAGCTTGCCGAGCTGTGCGCGCGGAGGCGAGGAGCAGCTGTGATTGGTTGAACTTGGTTTTCAGTGTTCTTAGGGACCAGGAGGGTCACACGAATGCTAAAAGGGGAGGGTAAACCATTTAGGAAATGCGATTGCAAAAAGGATTTGAAAAGGAGAGATGGAAAGAGAAAACGGATGTAGAAAAGGGAATAACTTTTTAAAATGTATGAAAAGGAAAGATATTTACAATGTCATTTATTAATTGTGTTATTTAATTCTCCATTTTGAAATAGGATTTGAAAAACATTTTCAAATCACAGTATTTAATAATCAAATAATAAATACAATTTGCAATTCCTCTTTAGTATTTAAATTTAAAATGTGTAATTACAAAATGTTTTTCAAATTTGTATTTTTTTTGTATGGATTAATTGTTGAATTTGAAATTATATTTAGCAATCTATATTTTTAATTCACAATTAAGCAGTTATCGTCAAAATGCTGTATTGCTTTTCCAATGACCCCCGTAGTCCTCCATATGTTGGTGCCATACGGTTGGTCTGAGTATTTCAGAAACTGCTGATCTGCTGGGAATTTCACACACAACCATCACTAGGGTTTGCAGAGAATGGTCTGAAAAGGGGAAAATATCTAGTGAGCCGCAGTTCTGTGGGCAAAAAATGCCTTATTAATGCCAAAGGTCAGAGGAGAATGGCCAGACTGATTTGAGCTGATAGAAAGGTAACAGCACCTCAAATAACCACTTGTTACAACCAAGGTATGCAGAAGTGCATCTTTGAACGCTCAACACGTCAAAGCTGGAGGCAGATGAGCTATAACAGCAGAAGACCACACCGGGTGCCACTCCTGTCAGCTAAGAAAAGGAAACTGAGGCTACAATTTGCACAGGCTCACCAAAATTGGACAATAGAAGATTGGAAAAATGTTGCCTGGTCTGATGGTAGGGTCAGAATTTGGCTTCAACAACATGAAAGACTGGATCCATTCTGCCTTGTACGAACGGTTCAGGCTGCTGATGGTGAAACGGTGTGGGGGACATTTTCTTGGTACATTTTGAGCCCTTAGGTACCAATTGATCACCGTTGCAAAGCCACAGGCTACCCGAGTATTGTTGCTGACCATGTCCATCCCTTTATGACCAGAGTGTACCCATCTTCTGATGGCTACTTCTAGCAGGATAATCTGCCATCTCATAAAGCTCAAATCATCTCAGACTGAACTTAAGTTAACTTTGTTTACTACATTCTTTACAGCATCAGGCACAGCCACCCAATTTCTGTCCTCAACACGACAAACCCAGCATGTTGGTTAAATAAATAACGTAGGTGGGTTTTTTTTGTTTTGGGGGGGTTGTTTATGCATATCCAAATTATTATCTAAATCACTTTTGTAGATCTTTTCCTTTCATGAAGGTTCTGTTGTTTGATGGCTGCCATGACAGTCTTCTGTGACGCCTTCCGAGTGAACACGGTACTGTCCTCAGCATCATTCCCCCGGACATTCCTGTAGCTGTGCCCTGTTCCCACAGATATCTCCTGTTCCCTCATTCGAATCAGGTTTCAGATAAATATATTTTATCTTTCAGCTTCTCTGGGTCAAGTCCATCTTTGCACTGCATTCATAGAATTTACATGAAATACCAGAAATCCAATCTGTCGTTATCTGGTCATTTTGTCTCCTTGACATAAAAGAGAAGTTTGACTTTCATGGGTAAATATCACTTATGACATAAATGTGTTAGTTATCTTGGCTGTGAGTTTAAAAACACCCCCCCCCCCCAAAGAAAAAAACAAACAAACAAAAAAACACTGCATTAACTATTTAACGGGTGCTCAAATCAAATACAAATACTCCATGCAAAATATTAGTATGACTCCATAATTATTGGCACATGTCCAAAGAAGGATTGTTCAACTTCCCATGAAACACAGCGCTGCCTTTATGTAAAGTTAATTTTATAGTTCTTTTTCTGACCTCCATAAGCTAGATGATGACCCCAAAAACAGATGCTTACCTATACTGCCCATATTACTGTAGGAAACATAATTAAACGTGTTAACCATCTGAAACTGTGACAAAGGAGGTTGGAAAAGAACCCAATGCCTTTTGGCCAGTCATGTTTTTTTATTTTTTTTAACACGCACTGCGGTTTGGTACGTGATTTTGTCCGTTTCCATTGTAAAAACGGTACATACAACCAAACCGTACCTCCCCTTTCTTCAAGGCACACTGCCCGGCATGTTTTAAATCTTTCCCTGCTTTAGTACGCCTGCTTCAGTTGATTGCAGTTTAGCAAAATCCCATAGTCAGCCGTCAATTGAAGGCATGTGTCCTGAAGCAGGAGAATACCTAAAACATGCAGGGCAGTGTGCTTTTAAGACCAGGTTTGAAATACACTGAGCTACTGGATCGATCATGGGCTTTTTTGCATTAGCTCCACCTACTGCACTGAGGTGTAGAAAGTGTTTATCGTACTGAGGTATCTGAAAACAGATTATGTTTAAATGTTTTAGTACCATATCCAAAGTTGAGAGGCCATCTAGACAAAAAGTATGCAGTACCGCTCAGCAGTGGACTCAGCAATTAGGGGAATGAATATCCTTCTCTAAGAAGCAGAAAATAGTTAAGGGTGAACAGAAAACTGATGACAGAAGCAGAACGAAGTCCACATAGAATGTGTGTTCTGACCAGTAAGAGACTGGAATTCTAAATGTGTGAGTGTATGTATGTATGTATGTATGTATGTATGTTCAGCATATATAAAGAACGCTGTCGAAGTTTCAAGGAAGAGGGGTGAAAGAATTGCAATTGGTCACGAGCCCTCCTGATTTGGTCACTGTGATGAGTGTTGTTTCTTTGAAATAAAATCCTTCACAGTTCAACTAAAGCCGTGTCTCCAGAGCCTTACTCCCAAGTCATCTCTCAGGCATCCTGAAGACGATCACCATCGATACTAACCCCCCCCCCCCCCCCCAGACACACACACCTACCTCTATATTGTGATCAAATAAGTTATTTGTATTTTTTTTTTTAAATGTGTGAATGTTTGTACAGAAGTCCCATGCTCAGTCCATTCCATAAGTTTATCCGACACCCCGACACATAGAAACTCTTCCTTGTGGTTTGCACCATCTGTATTTTACAATCCCTTAAACTCCTCAATTCATATCTCCCTTTACCAAAAACTGTTTCTGTAAATTACAAGCTAGAGTTTTCTTACTGGACTTGTATGTAAGCTGTGCTGTGTGAACATTTACAAGATCATATAGTTTTAAGATTTTGGACTGGAAAAATAAATCATGCGTGTGTTCCAGATAACTGACCTTATGTATAATTCTGACAGCAGGTTTTTGAAGTATGAAGAGGGGATGTAGTGAACTCTTATAATTATTACCCAAAGTTTCTATACAATGTGTAAAATATGGTAAAATTATTGTAAAATAAAGTGAATATGTACTATTATATTCAATTATTTATTTTGTTTTATTGTTAATTGAAATACTTTCAGATATTTTAGTTTGTGTTTTCCTGATGTGTGGTTTTAGGCTTAATTTGCTGTCTATAATTATTAAGAATTTAAATTCCATGACCCTCTCAATTGTAGTTTAATTCATTTTGATTACACTCTGTACTGATGATATAACTACCAAAAAAAAACCCATTACTTTTGCTTTTGTTGAGAAATAATTTACGGTCCATCCTTTTTATTATTATTTAACTCTGTATGAATCACTTAAAATCAGAAATCTCATAACCCCCTTTATTGCTTCTGGTCTGAAATAAAGTTATAGTAATCTTGTAATGATTTTTTTAATGCTAGAATAGCAATCAAGACATTTTTTTGGTAATTTTTTTAACTTCAAAGTTTCTTACTTTCGTTAAACAACTATCGTAATCTTTAGCACTTTTTTGATGTAGTTATTTGTGCCCTTGTCAAATTTAGCAAGCCATACTCAGCTCATGTTGTGTTTATAGACTGTGTTTTGCACTTGAAGTATTATCTTGTATTTAGATTAGTGTTCAGGTTATGTTTTCCTCTAAATTTCAACTTCTGATTTATTTGCAAATCTGAGTTCTTTTGTTTTGTGTTTTGAATCATCCTGGTGTTGGATTGTCTTCTATTTCCAGTTTGTACACTTCTGTTGTTTATGTGGCTCTCAGTGCGGGCTCTTCTTTAGTCTTCTCCCCAGTTTACCTTCTGGCCCCTACTTCCCTCATACCAGTCTGACAAAACTACCATCTCCTTGCATTTTGTCAGAACATTTTGTTAAGTTCTTGTTTGTTCTGCCTTTTTTTATCCTACTTATGTCCTTCATCACATATCCTAAAAAAAAAGTATTCTTCTCTTAATTCTTCAGATGTAAGTAAACTTCTGTATTTGAGGAAATAAAGACTTCTCTTTTATTGTGGTATTTAACAAATGGATGCAAGCCTAAAACAGGACAGTAAGAAATCAAGAGTTATCTGTCTTTTTTACAAAGTATATGCACATATTTGCTTCTAAATGTTTGAGTACATTAATGATGATGTTTGATTTGGGCCTTTCTCTCACTCTGCAGAGTCTGGAGTTTGAATCATTATTCATGTGCAGCAACCAAAACCAAAAATTTAAAGCTGATTTTTTTTTCATTAACATATGAAAATCACTGTTGTCCTATTAAGTTCAAAGTCTGTAGGCTCAGATACTGTAGAACAGACGTCCCATGTCCTCTTCATAATCCCTGATATGTGGAATAAAGCAGCATAAAGAAATGTACACTAAAATCTTTTAGTTTATTCAGACTGGGGCTGCATATTTGTCAGACTACTATGCAAAATAGTTTTTAGTATATTTTTTTAAAACGGAGCCCACCGAAGTAGTTCAGTGCAGTGGAAGACGTGCAAGTTAACCCCTTAAATTCCCCACATTTATTACCAAAAAAAGTACGCTAACAGAAGTTAAAATGAAAACTTTGTGAGAAATAGACACATCTAAAATTAATTTCAAAGATTTTTTCAAGGCTGGATATCTTTGATTGTGGATTAAGACCTGAGAATTTAACAATCTTTGACAATTAGAATCAGTTATTTGAGCTTCTATACAGCATGTGAAATTTGAAAAATAGCCAAATACATGAGCCATGTGCCGACTGATGTTGTTGGCTTTATGATGCTGCCTGCAGCTAGAAACTCCTGAAACCAGAAATTACCAGTACATTCCGGAAGGTAACCTGTGTGCTCTGGCACAGATTTCTTTGTATCCTACATTTGACTCACCAAGCTGCCTATATTCAAGAAGGTAAATGCAGCTTTGAATTCTAGAATCACTACTAATGGACAATTGTGGAAAAAGACTGCCTTTGTTCGAGATGGCTTATTTTGTATTTATTTTATTTTTGTATTTTTACAGTTTCTACAGCTATGATTGTATTTTAAACACCATATATCCTCAAAATCTGATGATACTATACGTAAATGTACATAGAAAGGGCATCACAAAAAAAACCCGCATAATGTTGCTGTCCCGTGGAACCCAAAATTTACCCCATTACCCTCTTTAAAAAAATGTCAAAATGGGAAGAATAACTCCCCCAAGTATGTCACATTATCTCCAGATCTAACCGCACACAGAATAAAATAAAAATATACTAAACTAGAAACACAGATGTAAAAATGAACTGAATTGATTAAACAATGAGATCTGTGGTAAGGCAAGATAAAAAAAGCAAGTAATTTCCTTTCTTTCTGAACAAAGTCATGACACAATGTAACAAATTGTTGAAAATGTATTCTTGCGCTCAGTTTAATAATTTCAGTCAAATTTTTCTTTTTAAAGCATCTTACATTATTGTTTAAAGCTTTATTGTAAATGCTAAAAATATGATCAACATATCCAAAGGAATGTACCAAAAATATGTTATGTCACTCTTATGATTTCAAACATATCAGTAAAATTACATTATTCAAACAATTTGCATAATATTGCACATAAGGTATATGTGCACTTACCAAAGCACTCCACTATTTGATCATTTAACAGTTTAGAGCAGATAGAGAAGTAGAAATTATTGTTATCGTTATATATTATGGCTCAGATTCCTAAGAATAGATTTGAGTGGTTTGTTTTGAGAACAAACTGTTTTCAAGAGATAAGATAAGAACACTTGTTAGACTAATGAGCTCGATATTACATCAGGCAATCTGACAGTGAGTCCTGTTAGCTCACGTCTACCCACAATTCAGTAAAAAAAATTTTTTTTTACTGATTAGTTATAGCAGAATTAAACCAACAATAAAATGTTATTATCTTGACCCAGATATTACTTGTTAATCTAGGTAATATGGCTTATTTATTGCTGTTCGTGTGTATTCCCTGCAATATTGTTGGACAACAAGTCACTTTAACCCACTTTTGCCTGTGAATTTGTTCTAATAAAAAAAAAAAAAAATTACATTTTCTCTGTTCCAGCTTTTTTACAAACTAGAATTGCAAAAAGAAACAATAGAAAGATAACTCGATAAGGCAGCAACAGTAATAAATGTTATTTTTTGAATTAAAAGCAGTTTCATCCTAAAAACGAGGTCACACATCTTCAATCTCATTGTTGTGTAACTGCATGTGACAGTGTCATTAAGTGGAAGCGATTAGCAGAAACCATCTTTGGTTGATGCTGATCGTTGCAGCCAGCTCAGTCGGTCTGCGAACAGCCCTGAAAAACATCAGAACAGATGAGAAACTGAGGGTCTCATTTTGTTTTGGATTAATTTTCTAGGCTGCTCTCACTTCCATACCTTTGGTCTGATAAATGTGGTGTAATTCCCGGGTAGTGCTGCACTCATTACTGTGGTATAGATTGTAATGCTGGGTGGATTTCAAGACAAAAGGCAAAATATATGATCAAACGTGCTAAAAAAATTAATTTAAAATGTGTAAACAGAATAGAGAAAAGGACAGAAACACAGCTGCAAGTGATCTACATGTGCCATGGTTCCTACAAAGACGGGAAAAGAATAGAATTTGGTTTAAGGGTGCAATATGTAAGAATTTTATAGTGATATAATCACATAATGGTCTATTGTCTTGGACATGTAGGAAGGAAGATTTTTTACCATTTTTCTGGTTAAAGCCTCTCACTTCCTCATCATTTTATTGTTTTCGCCTGCAACTCCTGGTCCAGTATTACCATAATGCGCATGTGCAGAGCTAATCTTTATAAGGGCGCTAACGTTGAACAGCCTATTTCCAAGTGTCTGCACCCTTGACCGTGGTCTTGAGTGGGGAATTCTACATGAAACATGGACAGGTGGTTGTGAACTGTTGTCAAAAACTTAAGACAGGATGCGAAGACGGGCTGAGCGCTCTTTAGTGAGGTGCTACTTGGGGGCTTCCCGCTAGCTTAGCTAGAAGCTTAACCAGGTCAGCCTTCAATAAACATTTGCACCCCAGCACCTCACCTTCCAAGGCACCTCCACTTTTGTCTGTTGCTCACAGGAGCTCTCCATGTCAAGGACAGGCCTGGTGTTGAACCAGCATTACTCTGACAGTGAGATTCCAGCAGCCGGGTATCTCAACTCTGTGACAGACACACAGAGTAGCTAGCCGATGCTAACGCTTGCTCAGTCACTTCAGTGTAAATTTACAGATTTGAAGCTGACCAATCAGGCTTTAGGCCAACACCCCCCTTAGAGAACTCCGGTAGCTGGCATCACTTCTCTCAGCATTCAACAGTTAAAATCAAATCAGTGCCATAGTGGTATAGTTATATGCGGTAAACCCAAACTTAGAAACGGTAAATATGGTGGATACCTGTTGTGCCCCAGGATGCAATAACAGACGCTGGATAAGGGAAGAGTGTTCAACAAGATTCCCAACGATCCAGAATGCAGAAAATGTTGGATTATTGCAATGAGACGTACTAACGATCAACCCAAAACTTTTCTTTCTTTCTTTCCTTTCTTTCTTTCTTCCTTCCTTTCTTACTTCAATTTACTCTCCTTGTACCCTTCTTTTCGTGCCTTTGCTCCCTTCATTGCTTCATTCATTCTGTATGTCCTTTTTTTGTTTATTCCATTGGTTCTCCTCTATCTATCAATCCTTTCGTGCTTGTATCCTCCCTCTATTCCTACAGCCCTGCCTTCATTAAACTTTATCTCGCTCCCTTCCTTGTGTTATTTCTTCTTTCCAACCTTCCCTCCTTTCTTTCCTAACTTGTGCCCTTCTCTTATTTCCTACCTCTGCTATAACCTCACAGTAAACTTTAGCATGGTGTATTTTAGAATAAACACAAGGGATCAAAAACTGGAACTTATACACAAGGAATGCTCAAGAGAAGGAACTTGAAAAAGGCTTGTAGATCATTTAGCAGCTGCTGAACAACAGGAAGTAAAACTACTACTACTATTACAGTACTGCTCCATCTGTACGGAACAACATGACAGTCATGGGATTTCTTGAAGCCAACAGAGAACAGAAAACAGACATCATACCTGTTGCAGACAGGATACAGCGACAAAACCTGGAGGAGAAGACTCTGTTATCATTGCCAGACCATTAGACTCTGGACCAGTCAGAAACAACTATCAATACAACCAGTATCACATAAACCTAATATCGCCTTTATACTTACTTTAATCTCAATTTTACAATCAAACCTAACATGAACTATATATAGAAGCGAGTTGATTAAAATAGTCCTCTGCTCGTCTTTTCTTTAAGATGCACTCTAACTGTGGAAATGTGCTTAAAGGTAATTGTGTTATTGGCGTTTTATGTCAGCAAAGATGAGAAAAAAATTGAGGTTAGAGGCATAGGAAGAAGAGGAATGTTCTCTCACACAAAATCTCAATTAAACACATTGATGTTCGTAGTTGTGGCAAAATGTAAAAGAAAGTTCTAGAGATCTTTGCGAGGCGCTGTAGATACAAGGAGTGGACGATACTTGCCTGATAAAGTTTAACCAGACTGATGTGATCTTGACCGGTAGCGTTGAGAGCCTTGTTTGCGGTTTCCCTAAGATATGATGACGTAACAGCGATTCAGTCATAGTCAGCAAACATTATGGATCATCATCATGTGGGATGACTGACCTTCGATGGTCTTTTGCAGGAGGAGTGAGCCAGTGGTCAAAGTTCGTCTCCACTCTGTACCAACTAAAGGAATAAGGCAGGTTACACATTGTTTCAACATGCGATGCCACCCACCCCCAGCGGATTCTCCTCACCCTCCGTTTAATGGATCCAGGGGCCAGATGTCAGCGGGGCCCTTTCTATCTCTGGTGATGACGACCCCTTCCCCGGCTCGGACCCCGCCCACAATATAGTACACCCCGGTGATGAGGGAGGTTTTGGACAAACGCATGACTGCGTCCTGAAAGTCCTCGGCCTCCTCCAGGGTCTGCATGAGTTCCACACCATTAACTTAACTTCCCAAAGCTGTAAATGCGTGCTTCCCCAGCGACTTCTGCAAACAGACTCACCTCCCTCATGAGCCAGCTGACCGGCGACCTGTGAAACAGGACTGCGGACACAACGTTCTTCCACCAGTTCCACCAGTGCTCGGTCCCTGATAAAGCAGGAAACAAAGGTTCAGAGTGCAAAATAATTAATCAAATGCAACATGTTCTCAGCTGTTAGAGGTTCCTACCTCGCTGGTCACCGGACACGGTGAACTTGTTGGGACTCATTCCCGTCCACAAGCCGACGTAACCGGCGAAGGACGTTCCGATGTATGCTACCTATAAGTTGGCGTCAATAAAAAAAGCATCATAGTTTCCTCTTCCACTTGACAAATATTTGAATTATTGGGTTTTTAGAGTTTTTATGACTGCTAAACTAATCTAAGAGGAGAATCTTTGCAGAAGAAGGGAAGTTTTGATGCTTAAAATAGCCTGAATGTTTTCTCCGGCAGAATAAATGTGAAATCTTTAAAACACAAACAGCTGAAAATATAGGCCGTTTCACAATTATTTAATTTTACTTACAAAAAAAAACTAAACAAAGGCAGGTCAGTCTTTTGGAATCTGTGTTCCACCAACTATGAAGAGGCCAAGTGGCTTGACTGCATTTAAACCCGCAGGAAGTGAAACAGTCTGTTTGACCAGATCCAAGCATCGACGGGAGAGCTTTGGATCTGTCGGGTATTAAAAAGGAGCGATGCACCAAAGAGCCGGCTAGTGACTGGAATCGGACGATTTCCAGCATCAAACACTCTTCAAGGAGGAGGTATCTAAGGCGAGAGGAAGACTCAGTTTGCTACTTTGAATATCAGCAGGGGGTTGAAAAATTAAAATAAAGGGATACCCCCGACACATCTGCATTAACATCGGTATCGGACGATATTAGTCAGTTTTTGTTCTTTTTTTAAATTGGTATCGGACCAAGATGTGAACCTGTACTGATGTTAACTTATGTTTACTTCCATCTTGACCCTTTTATGGGAGTTTTGGGAGGAGAGGTCATTGCTGGGGTCGTTTTATGGTGATAAAAGGGTAGACAAGAAAAATATCTTGTATTGACCTAGAGTGGGTAAATATCTGTTATCACCAATAATATTAATACTGTATATCGAAATCAGCTGAAATTTTCATATCATAATAAAGTGCAACTCAGCCCCAAATCAACTTTTTTTGCTGATAAACTATATTTCTAATAGTGCTGTCTGCATGTCTGGCCATTATTTTTGGTATTTTCATACATTTTACTAGAATAATAACTTTCTACCAAAAAACGTCACTAGAGTGCCATCTTCAGTTTAAAAGGTTTCACTGCACTTGAATTTGAATCAGGCATTGCTACTGGCTCAAGCGTTGTCTGCGGTATATCTGATGACAGCATCCTGCCACTGTGGGGAATAAAACAAGCCCAGTCTGGGCCACACCTCAGTGGGAAGTTGGAATAGAAAGAGGGTGTTGTTAAGAGTTTAAAGACATGTCGGCCATCATCATGGCTTCTACAACAGGGAGCTTGACTTTGTTTGTGAAGCCGCAAAGTGACAGTCCGCCATGGAGGATCTGGGATTTGTTCCATCTTAGAGAAGGTAACGACCCACATTCTCCATGGACACACATGCAGAATGCTGTTTTAGAGATGCCAGCTTTGCTAATTGCCAATATGAGACTCTAAAAAAAGTTTAAAACGTCAACTCCATGGTAACCTTTTCCTTGTTTTGAATGACTAATTTCCTGCACACAGTGTGACGTTGCCTCTGTCTACTAATAAATAACTAATAACCACTTGTGGCAGCAACTATTTTAAAATATATATTCTGAATTAGGGAAGTAAAAAAATATCAATTCTTGTTGATACACATCCCTATTCTGAATAGTGTTAATGGCAGTATTAGAATCCGTATTAGCAGGTAAAAACGGTCAAAAACAGTCACAAATCTCTGATTACTGCTGTTCTAACACTGCCTGTTCCTATTATTAACATTTCGATTATTTTCTTTTTCAAACTCCTTTCACTATGAATCCATATTGTACCTTTCCATTCTTTTGGAAAATTAAATTCACAGTCAAATTCCTCAAAACAGGATGTGGATAGTCAAGATTCCTCCCATGGTACACGTTCCCATTTTTATCTTGAGTCACAATGCTGGTGCAAAATCTACGAAAGCACAAAGGTGGCCAGCGTTAATGCTCTGTTGCTTCAATGGCACAGATGTAACACACTGTGGGTATTTAAAAGCTTTTTCCAATTAATAATCAAGACATGTATTTGAAACTGTACGTACGCGGAGAATTCATAGGCAAAGTTGAGAATGATGGCATCAGACAGGCTTCCTCCCAGGACAGATCCCAGGCCGCGGATTTCCCCGGCGTACGGTTGAGGAACGTAGTCTTCCAGGGATTTAACAACAGGGATCACTGCGTGATGCACCCATTTTGGAACTGTTTCACTGTAGAGAACATAATAAATCAATAAACACAGAGAAAGCACACAATGGTGTTTACAATAAATGTCATCCTAGGTGGTTTAGTGCAGAGTTGCGTACTTTAAAGCGGAATGCTAGGAAACTGGAGAGAAAATGGCGCTCTACACACTTAAATGATTCCTTTCTAACCTGGAAAAATGGTCTACTACTTTATAAAAACACCCTTCGACAAGCTAGAACAGCATATTTCTCACCATTAATAGAGGTAAACAAAACAATCCTAGGTTTCTTTTTAGTACAGTTACCAAACTTAAACAGAGTCATAGCTCTGTTGAGCCAACTATTTCCCCTTATCTCAGTAGTGGGATTATTCATAAGTAAAACAAATTCTATTAAAAATAAAATCATTGGCATTCTCCCAAACATGATTAACTATCTTTCAGTAAATGAGGCAGTATCAGAGAGAACTGTAGAACCATGTTTATGTCTGTACCGTTTAGATTCTGTTGAACTTTCGGAATTATCACAAATATTAGCTTCATCTAAACCCCCAACTTGTATGTTAGACCCAATACCAACCAAATTATTTAAGGAAGTGTTCCCTCTGGTTACTGGCCCTATTCTAGACATGATGAATGTATCTTTAATAAATTGATATATGTGCCTCAGGAATTTAAGGTTGCTGTAATTAGACCTTTACTTAAGAAGCCCTCCCTGAATCAAGATGATTTAGCTAACTATAGACCTATATCTAACCTTCCTAAATAGTTGCTAATCAAGTATGTGAACATCTCAACAGCAACAACCTGTTTGAAGAATTTCAGTCAGCTTTTAGAGCTCATCATAGCACTGAGACAGTACTGGTGAAAGTTACTAATGTATTGACTGTTTGTGACTGTTCTGGTCTTGTTGGATCTCAGTGCTCCTTTTGACACAGTCGATCATAATATTCTCTTAGAAAGGCTTGAACATGATGTAGGGATCCAGGGAACAGCACTAGGCTGGTTTAAATCATATCTTTCCGACATATTCCAGTTTGTTCATGTTAATGATAAATCTTCCTCACACTCAAAAGTTACTTGTAGAGTACCACAGGGTTCTGTGTAGGGCTGGGACGACGCGTCGACGTAATCATTTACGTAAAATATGTCGATGCATGTCCATGTTATCCATGTTTGGTTTTCTCCCGTATCTGAAGACGTATTTGTTGACTGACGCACCGACTATGATGTGCGACAGGTATTGACATTTCAGAATTAAATAACCGAAAAGTTTTGATTTTTTTAAGTGTGTAAGATATGTATAAACACACACAATTATTTTAGAAAACTTTGTCTTACCTGCGCCGCACGGTGGCGGTAGTGGAATAGTTATTTTTTATTACAACGGGATCGGTTTTGCTGCGGCGTGCGTGGCAGAGCGGAGCGGAGTGCATGTAGTGGAATTTAGGGGTTCGTCTGTGATGCAGATTCTCAGTCTATTTTTAAGACTAGGCTTAAAACCTTCCTTTTTGATAAAGCTTATAGTTACAAAGTTATCCTGAGCTATTTTTGTAGTTATGCTGCTATAGGTTTAGACTGTTGGACAGACTGACCAGGTTTCTTCTCTTGAACTTTTCTCTTCTACTACTCTCTAGATATATTTTTTCTGCTGTTATTGTGATTGTTAACCCAGTTTTCCCTCAGTATTTTTCTCCCCATAGAAGCTCCACACAGTCTGGTACCCTGCTCAACTATAAAGTCCCCTACTTGTTGGGGAACATCGGTCCAGATGATGCTCACAGTGACCGAGCATCCTCCATGCGGTCTCTTCTCTGTCTTCTCAGACCCCTAGATGGTCGTGGCAGATGGCCGCTTGTACTGAGCCAGGTTCTGCCGGAGGTTTCTTTCTGTTAAACGGAAGTTTTTCCTCTCCACTGTCGTTGCATGCTTGCTCAGTATGAGGGATTGCTGAGGAATTGCTGTGGTTGGAGTCTGCATGATCCGGGCATAACATCACGTCGACGACTCATCGCAATCTGCTGCGATGCCGTACATAGAAAACTTTTAACTGATTGGAATATTTGTATAATTGTATAATTGATGAGTAACACTCTCACTAGCTTCAGTCAGCATCTTTACAAGCTCTGTTGATTTTGCAGTGGGACCGATTTATTTTACCAAGAAAAAGGGTTACTGTCTGGGAAAATAGAACCATTCCCCTTCATGAACAGTATGATAGCTGGACATTTCCCATGCTTTTTAAAGTTGTGTATAAATGTTCAGACAGATGGATGTGGTGCCTTCGGGCCGCTGGAAGTTGTACCCATTAACAACCCTAACTTGTGGAGCTCCACGGTTCTCGTCCTGATGAAACTTCGTTCCTTCGTTAAATTCAAAATTAAATCAAAAGCTTACATAACCAAATTGTCATCAGCAGGGCTTTCCCAAATTGTTGAAAGAAAAAGTAGTCTAACTGTATCTAATGTGTTCAGACATTAGATAAAATAAAACTGTAAATGCATAGGCTATAGCAATAAAGTACTGCACTTACTGTAAATAAAGTTTATTAAACTCATTTTAAACTATGTATCTTAGATGTTTGTGCTACTGTATTCAACTCTGTACAGCGCTTTGTAATCCAAATACTCCTCCGTACTACTACAAAACATTTTTTCTGACGTTTTGCTCGCTAATTAGACACAAAATATAAGTTACAGTTTTAAAAAATGTAAAACACAAAATCACAGAGTCTGTGTTTCCACACACACTCACAAATTGCCACACTCAATTTCTCAGAAATTGGGGCACCAGGCGGTTCAGTAGAGCTAGAGCACCATATACAGAGGCCACAGTGCTCGATGCTGTTCCTTGGGTTCGATTCTCGGAACGGCCTTGGGTCTTTAATTCATGCCCTCGCTTTTACTCTGCTCTTATACCTGTAAAGGTTCCAATAAAGTCCACTAAGCCTAAACAATATGTAAAACAAAAAGCTCACAGGAATCCCATTTGTTCATTAAAAGTATTAAAGTATTTATCCATTAAAAGTATTAATAAAAAAGTCAAGGTGTGAACACTTATCAAAGACAATTCTTACTTTCTGCTGCTGTAATGAAAGTGTTACTATCGTGTTTTCAGCAGTAGGCTAATGACTCAACCTGAACACAAAATCAGCTGAGCCGGACTGTTAAATTTAAGTTGGTTACTTTCCAAACACTCGACTTTAAACTCTGTTAATAAAGGAGTTAAAATATCGAAATCTGCAGAGGAGAAAAAAAGCCGTAAAAAAAGACTTACTCGATTATTTCAGCTGCGGCTTTGCTTAGGTAGTCTACGTCAAAGACTTTTTTGAGAGGCAACCATCGCAGCTCCGGGTCATCGTCCAGGTTGATGACAAGTGTTGGAGGAAACTGAGCCAGCAAGGAGCCGAGGAGTCCGAGCAGCAGCTGCAGCTGCAGCAGCTCCGCGGTCCGGAACATCCTGGTACGCTGCAGCCAAGGAAAAAACACACAGCGAACAAGCCTGACTACTGACTACTGTGCAGTGAACCTCAGACAGAAACTAAATATGCACTTCCGCTATGAGCTTTTCAGAATAAAATACACATGCCACATGAGGCTGTGATGTAAGGAATTATTATCTTCCCCTACATTAGGGATGCCCAAACTGTGGAGTATCTAAGGCCACGTCCACACTAAGCCGGATAATGCCTTAAACGTATAATTATTTAGTCTACACCCCCCCTATCGTCCACACTAACCCGGCGTCGTTTAACGTCTGTGGCCAGATAACTATTAGCGGGTAAGAGAGCCGTATAAATCTAAATTCAACAGCTAAACGAGCTTGTGTGGACAGCTTCCCCGGATAATGGAAGGAAGTGGCGTCAATGAATACTGCGTCAATAACAGTACGACACTACAGACAAAGACAACAGCTAAGAGTAATAAATCGATGTCGTCGTCTGTCCACACCAAAAACTCTCTCTTCTTCTGAGCAGCTATTGTTATTTTCGGTTAACGGGACAAGCAGATATGTACTGTGCTGTAGAGCTTTTTGTATATATAATATGTAGGCGCTGGCGTCACGTAGATTATACGCGTGTTTCGTGCGTCTTTTCGCGCATGCCCAGTATTTGCACAGATCGGCATGGGATTGCGCAATCATGGGACCTTAAACGGGGCGTAAATGCTCGTATTGAGTGGATAACATTAGGCGTCTAACTCCCCGTATAATCTTATCGGCTTAGTGTGGACGTAGCCTAAATCATCAGTAACTAGGGGCAGGCCCCTCGTTCCTCGCATCTGATTGGCTAGAAATTCTCTTGCATGATTGACTCTTTCTTTAAGGGGCTAGTCCAATGGCCGCTGGCTGCTCTGCTTTGTGACCGCATACCATGGAGGCCGCCATTGCTCCTCCATTGCTGTAGTACCTCCATTTGGCCGCTAGGCCCCCATTGAAAAGCGTTGGACTTTAGACACGTTAAAAACAACTTTAATGCCTGTTGCCCCATTGTTTTAAACTTTCTATGGCTACATATTCTTCCTGAGATAACGCTGGGCTCATAAAAAACCTGAGCACCAGGCTGGTTTTCGTAAGATAATTTTTTGAAATCTTGCATAATTAATGAGGGGGCCGAGCCAAGTTTAGCATCAGAGCTAACGATGTGGGAGCAGAATGGGCGTGATTACGACCGAAATACACGCCCATACACGCCCCGCGAGGGCAGAGTCTACAGTTAAGATCCCGCCCCTATGCCCTTTTTAGGAACATGCTTCGTCAGAGCTGGGGAGGAGGAGTCTGTGAATCCGCCATGAATTCCCCCATGAAAGTGTGTCATTCTGGGAAACGGGGAGGAGTGAGGAGGCGATGTCTATTCTTTTTTACAGTCTATGGGCTAGTCGCGGCTTCTTTTTTTTTTTCCCTCTGATTGGAAAGAAAGTCTCTCCTGTGACTACAAAATGTCCCAGCAATATGTTGGAGGGGAAACTATCAACTTAACCCCATGAAAAAGCATTATCCTGCTCCCAGGCAACATTTGAAAGATTCTACCACAATGGGCGGGGCCAGGAGGCACAGCAGGGAGGCGGAAACAATTCCAGGGGGAGTGTCGTGGTCAGGGCAGGACCAATGTGAACTGATACAGCGTTTGGCTGATGAGCTCCATAAAGGCTCTCTTTACCGGAGATTATGTCTTATCTCCACCGTCCACCAGAGGTAAAGGGAGGCTTTATGGAGCCCAGCAGCCACAAGCCTTATCAGTTCGAGCTGCTGGCTTGCGCTGCCTGAAGCCAGAGCGGCTGCAGAGGGAGACAGGATCGGACCAGCCTCTGAGTGGTAACGCTAACAGAGGCTGATATTAAAAAACACCCCCTTTTGCTCTTCAGCTGTAGACTGCCGTAAATCCAGTCTGTTTTCTCTAACTATTTCCACGTTTTTCAGTTTAAACCACTTCGCCGTTGTGGTCCTCCATAGTGTGATATATGGATTTCAGTTTTCTCTGACTCTTAGTGGTGTGCACGTTGCACACAAGATACACATTCCAGCTCGCCACAGAGCAAGGCGAGTGTGTCAAAGGGGGGTTTTCACATGGTCCGTACTCGGATACCGTATTTGGTCAAAATCTACGTATTTTGTACCATGTGAACACAGCATTGACCATGCCAGGATACGGCCAGAGAGACCTGCCTTGGAGGTCTTATCTGGATACGTATCATGTGAACACAAGCCATACTCTGGCCATACTCCAAGACAATAGAAGTGCTCTAGCGGAAATGACGATACCGCCGGCCGAAATTACAGAATCACCATAAAAAGACCAAAAAAACGCGATTCATGCATCCCACAGCAACACAGGAGGTTACAAAAAAGGAGGGTTTACTAAAACACTCACCCTATAGATGGCTTCAGGTAGCAGTTGACCAGTAGACCAGTTTGTTTGCATTCTAGGCTGTCGCTCGTTTTATGACGTTGGTACTTCTCACTCCCTTGTTTGTTGGATAGCTACCGAATTATTTGTACACCCCCACCTGCTGTTAACGTGTAGTCTATCATGTAAAACACTGGACCCCAGTACAGGCTGAAATCCGTGCCATGTGAACAGAAAAAATTTGCATTTTTCTCTGGCCGTTTTCTGGTACAGCCACACATGTGAAAACGTCCAGAGAGAGAGAGGGCATCTCGAGACCATGGGTGTTTCTCAATGCAAAGGAACCTCGCCTTGATGCCTTTGTCCTGCCCCGGTTGCCAAGGAGATACGTCATCAGGGACCACCAAGGAGTGTTCCAATGTTAATGTGCTACCAAGGAATCTGTCGTCCGTTTGTCTAATGCTTAGCTAACTGACCGAGGATACATCAGAGGTGCCTTGATGCCTTCCCAAGGTCAAAAATTTCCCAGAATACAGCGCAGCACAAGCCACCGGCATTTACTTTGGGGGCAAATTTCCATTTAAATGTAAGTCAAATAACTTTAGCAATTGGGTTTATATGTAAAATGTTTGTTTTATTTTTTTATTATTGTTATTATCATTATGTATTAGATCCAAGTTATACATGGTTTGGTTGGTTAGTTGCTTAGTAGTTGCAGCTTCGGTGGCTACCAGGTACTAAGTCACTTACACATTTGATTTAACCAACATATACACAGTTAAAAAAAAAGTAAAACGCTGGTTATACATTTCCAGTTCCATGGCTGAAGTAACGTTACGATGCTTCTTTGCTCATACGACGGGCAGGACGTAAACAGAGCATGTAAGCCGGCAGCCGCGGTCACATGAGGTAAGTCTGTTCCATTTAACAGTTTTCTTTGACCAAGGAAGGACAGTGTCCTCGTAAGCAAGAGGCTTGTAGGCGAGGCACCTTGACATTGAGAAACACCCCAATGCCTGTGACATACACAATGGAAAAGATGTACTGCTCTCAGCCAATCACAAAATTAAAATGCAGTACCACACATTGACCAGGCGGCAGCATTTTATTGCGGATCGAGATGTCAGGTAAAAGAGGTAAGTTACTTACCTAAGTCTACTAAAAAAGTAGACCATTATGGTCCGTTTGGAGCTGTCTGGGGGGATGGTGACGTCATCACACAAAAATAAAACTTTTAATATCTCAGAAACCAAAACAGCACAAACGATAATTTTAACTGCACAAATCAGCACAAACGAAGCACTAAAAAAGTAGACCACTTTGTTCCGTTTTGGTGCTGTCTGTGGGGACGGTGACCTTTGAATGACCTATAAAATAAAGTTTAATATTTCCCTTTACTTTTCAAGTGGCTGGGGGGACAGCTTAACTGAGGTAGAGACAGCGAGAGTTACTAAAGAAACACGATAGTGCCCCCCTACCCACTTGAAAGGTAAAGGCAAAGAGGTGGAGCGGTTAGTGCTCCGTTTGTGCAGATTTGTGCAGGTAAAATTATTGTTTGTGCTGCTTTGGTTTCTGAGATATTAAACTTTGACGCTAGCTCTCTTCTGAAATCTGATTGCCCCCCTGAAGTGCTTGTCAGGCTTGTCACCCATCTGTCCTTTGCACGATGATCTGGTTGTTGCAATTTCAAGTTCAAACAGTGGTGGTGCTAATGAGCCAAATTGGTAATTCACTGGTATGGTATGTATATGTCTGATTTATCTTGATGCTGTCTATCTGCAGCATCAGAGCCAGGGATTTAAAACGGCTCAACAAAAATGATAAAGAAGGCTGATTCTGTTTTGTAGACAACTGAGGAATTGAGGAACAGACACAATTTCCCTTTAATTTTACACCTATAACCATATGCTTAGGGACTAGCAGTTGTCTTACCTATCAAATGTTCTGAAGTCATATTCCTGTGATTTAGAAAAGACGTTAAAATGCTATTATTAGTTTATGAATTTAAAGAATGTAAATAAAACCAATAACATCCAGTGACTTTCACACCAAATAGAGACACTTATTTATTAAACTTGGCTACATACTGCAAACTGGACCTATATCCTCTTCCAATCCGATATTTTAAAAAATACATATAGAAGAAGGAAAGAAATAGGGAACATTGTGTTTTTTTTCCCCTTTTTTAAAGACAATTTTATGCTGTAGATCCAATGATTTACAGATCTCTTCTCCACAGAAATAGTCCAATTTGTCTTTTATCAGAATTTCTTTTGAGAACAGTTAAAAATTAAACATTTTACAATAAAACTGTTCAACATTTTTTTTAAATATAAAAAAAACAAAACAAAAAAAAGACATGTGGCCTGCAAGTACATTCAGTTTTGGTCACGGTATTGAACCCAAGTTCAAAGAGTGTGAAAACATTGGTAAAGCCCCGCTGGTGTTCCTTTGTATAAGCCGTCATATATTTTAGTCTAACTTTATTTACCTGCTTAGATTAAATATACTATGATTATGTGGAATGAATTACATGAAAGAAAGCTGGAATCATGGCGTTATTGTACATGTGGAGTAATTGCACCGATATATGTACCCTGCGTAAAGCAAAAAAGAAAGATAAAATATTTTTTTCTTGAACAAAATATTATTGAGTTACTGTGTCACATTTCTGTGTCAGAGCCTGCAAGACATTTTGCAATTAGCTCCTGTTATCAACTGAATCGGTTTTAGCAACGTTTGACCACTTGGGGGCAGAAGAAGCCCATATTTAATATTATTCCATACTCTTATAAAACACCTCAAGCTTCTTCACACTGTTATATTACAAACTTCCATGTGGTTTAATAGGATTTGATGTGGCCTGCTAATCCAAAGTATGACATGATTGTTAACTGGGAGGAAGATGATGCATGGATACACTGCTTAAACTCAGAAATGGAATAAATTCCTTTTGGAAGCATTGTACTCAGATTGCATGATGCTCCAGAAGTTATAGGTAGTCTAACTACTACTATGAATGTTTAACAGGTCACAACTTTAATGGAGATTCAACACAGAAAGCAGCGACCACCAACAGCTCAAGGAAAGCAGCAGACCAGTTTGTTTCCTGGTAAAGATAAAGTAGGGAGTGATCTGTCAGTAGGAAGATGCAGACACAAGTTGTGGGTTCCATGTTTTTGTGCTTCAGCATGGCATGTTGGTGATTATTTCAGTGAGCAGTGTTTAAGATTATCACGAAACATTGCCATGTTTCACTTTTAATAACCTTTTAAAGAAGAAATTCTGTAAAAGCCTGAGAGAGACATTTTGAATTTCTCTTGATCATCTACTGTACACGAAGTTTTTATTTAATAGCTGTTTGGGTAAATACTGTTGCAGGTATAAAGCTATTTTCTGACAGTGTAACTGTTACAGTACATATTGTTTTACATATTTAAATAAAGAAATAAGAATTCCAAAAGATCACATTTAAAACATATTTGTAGAAATGGCATTAATCTGTGGACTCACTGCATTGTCCCTTTAATTTTAGAGCTTTTTTATATAAATATCATAATCTCTAAAAAGAAGAAACTATTCTAGTAAAAATGAGCACAAAGAGAAACTTTAAAACACCATCCGAAAGATAAAAAAATGGTTGATCAAATAGGCTTTAAGTGATCGTAAGAATGTGTGTCTTATTGGGAGCTAGATATAGAGTGATATACGGATGAGCATACAGCTGAAACCAGACGGGGGTGTTTGTTTATTGTGCAAATCATTTTTATGCTGATCACATTCTGTGCGGTGAAATTTGGTTTCGAAAAACATCTGCCTGAAGCAGCTTGAAAATAGGGGGAGGCCTAAAGAGAAAAAAAAACGTTAAAAAAAAGCAAAACTGAAATAAAGTTGAACAAACCGTAGAAAAACCTCCTGCAACAACTCTGTGGGCTTTTTATGATTTTCCAATTCTACATTAACAACTTAATGAAATCAGTTTGTATATTATAATACTCACCATGTAACTCAGGTTTCCAACACATTTTTCATTATGAAATTCCCAGCTTTTCCAGACGTACAAGTTCTAGATCATTTTCACCTTTTCTCTTGAGCGTTTCAGATAAATATATGAACAGTGAACCTGTCTAATTAGGGCTCTAGTCTTATGCAAACTACTCAGACAAATATGCAATTATTATAGTTATTAGTGCATGACAAAACAGTATTTTACTGTTCTGTACCATCTGGATGAACTTTGATCAGCTCCATTTTGTTTTAACTCTTGAACTTCTTAAATAAGTAATGAAAATTGCTCAAAATGCACATTCTGAAAATTGGTACCTTTTTTTTCTTTGTAAAATATAAAAATTAGAGATACACCGATACCGAGTCTAATGTCAGATATCGGGGTCGAAAACGTTCTAATCTACACGTAGCGGTATCGGTAAGTTTACCAATACCATGAACCAATACATAAAATGTGGAAACTCTGCAATAAATTGGTCATTTTTATAATTTTTATTTTTTTTAAATCTAATTCACCATTATTTGTTGTAACAAGCAGAGAAGAAATTTTAATCTTTATCCCAATTCACTGTATTTTATTGTGTTGTAGAAATATCGTCATTGGTACTCGGTATCGGCAAGTACTCAGATCCAAGTATCAATATCGTATCTGTTTGAAAAAAGTGGTATTGTTAAATCCATCATCAAAAAATTGCCAATTTAACTAGAACTTGAAAATGGCCCAGTTGGTAGCGCTGCTGCCTTGCAGGAAAGAAGGTCCTAGGTTAGAATCCCAGCCCGGGGCCTTTCTTCATGGAGTTTGCATGTTCTCCCAGTGCATGCATGGGTTCCTTCCGGGTTCTCCGGCTTCCTCCCACAGTCCAAAAATATGACTGTTAGGTTAATTAAGTACTTTAAGCTGCCCCTAGTGGTCAGTTTGCCACCTCTGCGTTGCCCTGTGACGGACTGGTGGCCTGTCCAGGGTCTACACGGTCAGTAACCCAATGATCAGATGTAATCAAGCACCAGCCCCCTGCAACCCTGCATGGGTAGAGAATGTGTAGCTAGCTGTAATAAATTCACTCCTTTGTTTACCAGATTAGACCTTATTGAAGAACCATGCAGGGGTCACTTCAGAGTTGTCTAGTGTACAAACAGGTAGTAAAAGAGTCAAAAAAATGTTTTCTACATTTTTTTAAATGGTCTGTCTTCAGTAGTTAACTCAAAAAAACAAACATATACTGATTGTTAAATTGTTCAAATCATGGTTTGATTTAGTAAATAAAAGCAGTTCAAATTAGTTGAAATTGGATTTTTTTCAGACCTCTGTATAAAACAATTGTCTGGCCCGATGTCCATTTTATCGTCTATTTAAATGCTGCTCTTGTTTGTCTGCACATGGGGGTTAGATCGGGGGAGGGGGGTATAAATGTGATTATTTTAAATGTGACCTGGGAATGTGGTGTCATTTTTAGTCTGTAAAGCACTTTAATTTGCATTCTTTGTATGAAAAGCACATCATAAAGTTTGATATGTCGATCAAGATGGTTTGGGGCCCAGGAGTTTCCAACAAACTTTGGTATTATGTCCCTTGCTTAATAAATAAAGGATTTTTAGATTACGCTGAGTGCCTCGAATCCTCCTTTCTTTATTTAAACGTTGGCATTAGTGGGATAACATCAGGTTCAGAGTTCAGCATCATATCACTAGATGCCTGAAAGTCGATTTTAAGGCTGGGGTTTCCTCTGATATGAAAACAGAAAGGAGTGTGAACCCCAGCTTCCACATGGTGGCGCTACCGTTGCACGTTTTGGTTTGTGGGAGCTAGGCAGACCACTAAACCTCTAAGAAGACACGTTCTGAAGGCAGCTAAGGTCATCTCACTTGATCTGCAGGTTCAGGTGTCGCTATTCGAAAAGAACCAAAAATAAAAAATAAAAAAAACTTCTACGGATCTTGTTGGGAGGGAACTCATGATGCAGGGACCTTTAACAAAAAAAAATATTTCCACGATTACTTTGCTAGACTTACCAACCGCAAGAAAGAAAAGTGAACGGTGACTCGTAGTCATCATTAAATACCAAACCACCCCATATTGTTTTTTTTTTTTTTTCTTCCACTGAAGTGTCTGACTTTAGTTGGAGACAGACATTCTGAACTACAATCAGCACATAATCAGTGTTGAAGAAGTAAAATTCATTAATGATATCACTCGCCCAGGAAGTCTTTCGAGTCAGGTCCCATTCTGTAATCTAAGACGTGCTATTGATTTACAGGGGGTGTGCATCTTTATGGGTTATGTAAGTGTTATGTAAGAGTGTGCTGAGGAGTTGTCAGGACGGCTGGCTGCAACACGTTGAAGCACAACAGGCAGTCGCACACAGATTCAACAAGAGGACAAAAAGCTTTATTACTTATATATATATATATTTATCAATAATACCTTATATACAAAATATATACAGCCTTGTTACAGTGCCAACATAGAAAAATCAAAGTACCTTATTCTATACAAAACTATTCTTTTTTTTTTAACTTTACATTCAAGCTCTTTTGCAAAAGACAGACATCGAACTCGTCTGCAACTCCAGTCACCGCGCCGCTCAGGCTAAATGAGCGAGGAAGGGGAGGGCAGGAGCTTCAGATGTGCGCACAGACTGCTGCCTCATCCTTCCTGCGGCAGCTACTCAGACAGAAACGCGGGTCTCGTATAAAAAATAGAGATGTACAAGAGAAAACCAAAATGTTACTTCACAGGAGCTCCATCTGGATGCAAAATAAGAACAACAAAAAAAAAAAAGCAGTGAGTCACAGATTAGGTTTTACAAAGCACGCTTCTTTCGACTGATAAGTGACGCACCTGGTAGGCTACGTCGGGCCAACACCCTGAATTCTCTGAACTTTATGAATTCCTGCATTTGTTTTCAGGGGTGGCACAAGCAAAGAGAGAGATGGCGAGGTTCTGGGAGGGCAGTGCCAACCAAAGTTTGTTGGTTGGTTTTTTTTTTTTTTGGTTAAAATGGCTTGTTGCTGTCCCTGGGAATGGCAAACACTGAAGGTAGACCCTGACATTTGTCCATCTACAGCAGCATTCACAGGAGATTTTTTAATTTTCTTCCTTATACATCATTACATTCATCACATAGTGCTGTGCAACAAAGTAGGCCCAAATTGATTTGGAGATAATAATAAAAAAGTGGTGGGGAGGAGGAGGGTTACATTCTGGGTTTTCTTCTGACATTCAACAACTTTTCTGGAGACATGAAACAAACTAAGAACCTTCAAGATTTCTTAAGATGACCATCTTCACAGTGTTGAAGGGGTTGTACAAAATATTTCAACATGAGCCTCAGAAACAGCCCGAGGGCCAATGTCCGACAGTGTTGACCGTAAAGGGTTCTGCTCTGATGGGCCAAACTACAGCTGCGCTTTTTGGAACGGGTCAAAGTTCAGTGAGGCGAGACGCTGACGGGAGAGCGGTGCGCCCAGACTTTGGTTTCCAAGTTCAAAGGAGAGACCCGCTTTAAAGCTTTGTGCAGGGTGGGGGAGTCCGGTAGGGCGTGGTTGGCTCCAGGAGAGCCCGGCCTCGGAGACATCAACAGAGACGGGGGCATCGCCTCCGAGGACAGGCCCGGGTACATGATGGGCATGCCCCCGGGGTACCAGTACTTTTCCAGCATCGGGAGGTACGCCGCGGCTGCCGCCGTCGAGGGGGGGATGAGGTAGAAGGGAAGGCAAAACGGGGGCTGGCTGGGGGAGATGTTCATGAAAGCGCCAGGAGCTGCCGCCGCGTGATGAGACAGGATCTCATCTTCTGAGTCCGCTCTCAACCTCTTGGCCCGGGGCTCGTCGCGTTCCTGCTTGACGACGCCGACCGTCCGCTCAAACGCAGGAGTTTTCACCTCGCCCTCCCTCCCGCTGCTCTCCGACCACTCGGCTTTAGGCTTGTCGTGTTCTCCCCCGTAGCCGCTGTCCGTGTCCGTGTCGCTGCCGCTCTGCTCCCCCGTCCCGTGGTGGTAAGTCCGCTGGATGACGGGGACGCAGTTCTTAGCGGGGGCGGCCTCGGGCGACGCCGAGGGATGTCCGGCGGTCTTCTTAGCCCCATCGGAGTCTCGGGGTGAGGAGCCGTCGTGTTGCGGGCTGCTTCCGTGCTGGAGGACTTCGGCCGCCACCTTCTGGATGTGATCGATGATGTGAGAGGGGGTCAGGTCCCTGCCGGTCTCTTGGCTCGCCAGGTAGTGGACGACTTCTCTGGCGCACAGATGAAAGCCAGAGCGGAACATCTCCTCACTGCTCTCAGCGCCATCACCAGCATGGTCGCCTGGAAGAAGACACAAAAAAAGAGAAAGAAATGAAACGCCATTTCTTGAAAAATTTTGCTTTTTGGGAACACAGATGTAAAAGGGATGTAAGAAATTATCATCACGCTGATAGATCACGGTATTTCATATCAGATTATTATATCAATATTCAAAAGCAATGTATAGATTTTTATCTTTAAGAATTTGAATGGAACCATTAATGATTACAGCAATTTTTGTAGTAAAATTATAAGTATGAAAGTTAGTTGGTGGCCATTTTCAACTTCTTTGTTCCAGTAAATCAACCAGATCTAGTAATTAAACTGGATTTGGTATGTACGAAACAGGTTGGACTGTTTACAATTAGGGATGCACTAATACCGATACTGGTATCGCGTGTCGGGCCGACACCGTTCTAATGTACTCATACTCGTTAAAATTAATAAATACGATGAAACTACACCAAACTCTGCAATAATTTCACAGAAAACTTATATTTTTCTCTTAGTTTTGTGGTCATTTTTATTAATATTTTATTTTTTATCTAATTCACCATCATTTGTTGAAACAAGGAGAGACGAAAAAATAAGACCTGTCTTCCAATTCATTACATTTTTTGTGTGTGTGTGTGTAGTAGAAGTATCGGCATTGGTACTTGGTATCGACAAGTACTCCGATTTAAGTATCGGTATGGTATCTGTTTGAGAAAAAAAAAGTGGTATCGTTGCAACCGTATTTGCAATTTTTATACAATTAAATTCTTTTTTTTTTTTTAGCACAACATATGTCTGTCTCATAACATTACAAGATATTGTATGGTCCACCCTGTGTTGTGTTACATGTCATATCACCAGATTCTTGCCAAAACCCATCTCTAGAACGCACTGCAAAGTGCTTATATAACGCGCAGTAATTTGTTCATGATCCCAAACTTACTGATCTGCAGGTCCTTCTGGAGCGCCATTATTTTCTGCTGCTGCTGCTCCAGGACCGCGTTCAAGGTTTTCACATGCTTCAGCGTCAGCTCCAGCACCACGGCTTTCTCCAGGTGACCCAGCGTCTAAAACAGGAAGACCTTCGATAAGCATGTTGATCTTCCTTATGTAACACATTCTGCAGCCGAACAGAGGGCCAGTCGCCAACACCGGAGGGGAAACTACGCAAACCATGCACACACCAATGCCTCGCAAAATGAAACCTTAAACTACATGTTTAATTGTTAGAGTAGGCCTACATACACATTTTCTATTCAAGTTAATTTAATTTTTCTCAAGACTTGTTGTAAAAAAAAAAAAAAAAGAAATATAAAAATATGCATTACTCACTGTAAGTTTAAGATGTTCTGGCAACAGGTCCTTCAGCTGGGCAATGCATTCATTTATTCTGTCTCGTCTTTTCTTCTCGATTAGTCTGTGAGGCAGCTTGTAAGTATCCTGGACAAAAATAAAAATGTTCTCAGCAATATTCAAGAGCCAGCAATCAAACGTAATAAATGCAGAAATGTAGGCTATTCGTGTATTATTTTAATATCATATTTACCTTGCATTCATCTCTGCCCTTCACACCCCTCCTGCTCTTGCACATATAAATTGGATATTCCAGTCTGTAAAAAAATATAAAAAATAAAAAAAAGTTCAAGTTTTTTAAAGAGAACAGAAATTTTTTTTTGTTGTTTTTTATTTTTTAATATAAATATATATTTACCGGTGCATGTCAGGTATATCCATTGGTGCGTGTTTCGGAACATAAGGAGGTGGTTGCGCACTTGTAATCCGCTCCATGTCGTTTTATTGACGGGGGAACGAAAAGGAAATAAACCTGAAAAGAGCTCGCTCCTTCAAAATACAAAAAAAAAAAAAAAAAAATAGAGAGAGACAGATATAGAAAAGTAATTGAAAAGCAAAAACGAAGTATCACTCCGGTGTGTTCCCGCTGTAGGTTGAAGCTGGTCGCAGGTTAGAGTGTTGTCACCCCCTGAGGTCGGGGCTCGTTAGTATGCTGAGAGAAGCTCCACGCCCCGCGCTATGTGTGAGAGCAGAGTGGGTTTGTGACTACGTGTTAAATAAACCCTGTGACTGCAGGCACGTCTCTCTCTCTCTCTCTCTCTCTCTGAAAGATAAACTCGCTCTCCGTCACATGAGCCTCACGTGTTGGACGGCGCTTTCAACTCCTCACCCTCCCAGCTACACATCCTCCCCCATCCGTGCAGCCCGGAGGAACACAGTATGGCAAGCTATATCTGTATTTAATAAACAGACGCACCTAGCTTTAGTCACACATATTGGTCACAAGACTAGATATTGGGTTCACGAGAAGGAGATGAGTTTTTTTAAGAATCCGTTGGGTTTTTTTGTGGCTCCACAAATTGAGAGCATCAGCTCTAAATTACAATTTTCAAGTCGAGCATTGACAAGTTCACAAGTTTCCTTTGTCTAATTCTTTGTCTAAAAGTTTCTTTTTAAACAAACAAAACAAACTGAAAACACGTCCTTTTTGATTTTAGTAATACCCTTTGTTTAAAATAATTGTGTTCCGTGTAGGGTTATCCGGATCAAGTTAGTGTAGCGTGCTCGAAAATAACTGAGATGTTAAAGGCACAGTGTGTAATTTTCGGCCTGTAGGGGGCAGTGCATTCCTAAATTATCACAAGCATGCGGCATCTGTGTCTTCGAGTGAGGAGCACAACTACGGAGGTCCAACTGTTTTTTTTTTTCAAGCGCTCAATTCCCTGAGAATAATCTATTTGCAGCAACATGACGAGCACATCAGTCTCTCTTTCATCGCTTGGAACTAGCGAAGAGGTAAAAATTTATTTATGACCAAACTTTTTTGCATTTTGAGGAGAAATCAATGTTTAAATAGCGGGCGTGTTACGTGCGCTTTGTCCGTCCGGGCTCTTGTAGAAGTTAAGACGTCATCTAACATGGCTCCCCCCTGAAAAGAGGACCCTCAAAGATGTACTGCAAAAACTACACACTGTCCCTTTAAAGGGGCATGGGGGCAGGATGAAAAAACTAAACTCCTGAGTGACACGGCGGGCGCTGGAAGTAACTGCAGCAAAGCCGGGTTTACATTGACAATCCTGGCTCAGTTCCAGTACGAGGCTAACCTAAATCCCCTCTAATTCACTATGGCAATTTATGAGCCTGGATAAGCCTGGTCTGCAGGCTAGCTTGTGAGGCTTATTTTACCTTGATGAATATGACTGCACGATGCAGGTGATGTCAATCTGCGGGGCTGGTATTCCATCCCTTACCTCACTGACCCTCCAATATAAAAGTTTTCCCTGCACAGTGTCACATCATCATGCACAAATAACCTGGGAGCAATCATTCATTACTTACCAATCCAGTAGCAACACGGCTACTTCAGCATCCATACATCCCGCTGTATTTCTAATTTCTCACAGCGGATGACAACACAAAACTGAAAAGTTGTAACATTGGGTTTTACAAAGCAAATCTTACTTTGATCTAAACTGAGTAACTTTTTGACAGGAAAGATCTTTCACAGTAGTGAAGGGAAGGAAATGTTCTCTGACTTGAGTTTTCTCCATAGACCTTCCCCAATTTTGCTGCTCAGCATGCTGCAACTTTCCTTACCCCCGATTCACACCCGGCAACGAAACGAATACACCCAGGTATGAATAAGAGGTTAACAAGCGTTCTGCTGTGGTGAAGCTCCAGAAACGTTCAGCTGTTGCAGCCCAGTTTCTTTTCCTCTCTACTTCTGATAACATGTTTTTTGGTTTCTTTGGAGGGATCTCCCATGGCTCAAGTCTCAAAACCACAGGTTTGTTATATCATTAGGTAGCGCGTAGGGTACTGCCGTAAAGTGAAACTCAGTCAGTACATCTGGGGAAGCGGTCTGCGGGTGAAAAGTTCTATAGTGCGGTTGTTACCAGTAGTTCCCTCCCATGTAGTGATAGCTCTGAAAACAAACATCAAAAACCGTGTTGTGTCACCAAAACCAAAAACACGTGTTGTTATGGTGAAAGTATGGTAAAAGTTCCGGAGTGGGTCTTTAAAAGACCTTGAAATAATTCCCGGCAGTATGGACGGGCATTAGAAGACAGTGCTCATCCACAGAGACAGCGGTACCGGACATGGAAAGCAGAAGTAATCAGGCTAAGCGCCATGGCGACTGGGCAATTTACTGACTGTGGTAAACACTCCGTACCAGTCGGTGGCGGTAATGCACCAATTCGTTGTTAGCAGACTGTTTATAAATACAAAGATGAAGTGCGCTGTTAAGCTAACTTACATGCTAATATTTGATGAAAGTTTGTGAGAGATACAGACAAGGGCGGTAATTATTTGAATTATGAAGGTTTTGAACGGCAAAATATTTTGGATTAGGACATAAGACTTGTTGTGGACTAACAATATAAATGGACGGCATTAACTGGACCGTTGTATATGTAAAAATACTTTGTTTGAAATGGCTGTTCTGGGTTTTGAAATTCCTCTTCAAACGGTAAATTGTCTATTTTTTTTCCAAAGCTAAGATTCCTATCATTGACTGGCATACATCATTTTAGTCACGAGCAGAGGTAGGATGCTGTTGAATCTAAACCTGGGAGCTTGGACGTTTCTTTAGGATTAGGATTTCTTTCCTCAAATATCTCAAACTTTCTGGCATTGAGGCGAGGCCCAGGCGGGCTTTCTTTCAAAGTACAAGACAGGAACTAACATTTGGTAGCAGCAGTGAAACAATATCATAATAGTTTATGGCAGAATTGAGCGCACCAGCGAGTAGTAGTAATTTAACTTGCAGCTGCACCAGTAACACAATAGGCGTGTTTCCGCTATTGGAGCTTCAGGGTGATTTAACTACATCCTTTTCTGACCGTCTCCATATAGAATCGGCCCTTCAAGGAATCTGCTAAAGACATCCACATATCACACAGTTTCAGAGCAGTAGAAATAAGAGGCCGACATAGAAGTAGGACTTGTTGCCTTTTTCTGTTTGCTGTTGGGATTAACTGCTTCACGGGTAACTCTTTGCACAAAGCTGGTTGTTTGGTGACGTCTGCTTTTTCCCTCTCATTTACAACTCATCAGCCCGACTTAATCACAGTCACGCTGAGCAACTTGATCAGGCCATTTCCAAGTATATAGCTATTATTACCCATGATAGTGGCTTAACTGTGGTTCCTTTCGGAGTATGAAGACAAACCTTCTGATCACCGATCTAGAGCAGACGACCGATCATTCAGGAAAACTCCCAAACCTCCCTTAACCAGCCCGCTTCTAAAAGAAACTCAGCCTTTAACTGATTTATAGAAAGGGTGTCAAAAAAAAGGCAGATTTGAACCAGAAATATATAACACACTGCAGACGGGAGGTAAACATGTGAAGGGATTAAATAAAACTGTGCCCCCTCCAAAATAAGCCAATGCCCACCCAGCTAAATTACCCTGGAGCTGCTCTGCTTGAAACTTATAACAGTAAGGAAATCCTGTATTAATGGATTTTTACATTTCGAAGACACAAAACTGTTCTTATTTAGTTAAATGTTTTAACATCCTTACTTAAATTAATGCAAGGGAACCTGCCAGATATTTTCTGTCATGTGTTAAATTCTGGTTCTCACAATTCACAACCTACCTAAAGAGGTAATATGATTCATTATCATGAATTTAGAAGTTTACACTTGGAAGCAATATGTCACACTCTAGACTAGACCATCTGTAAATTAACACCACTTAATTCATATTACACAATGCAGCCTGACGCGCTTTTAGATGCAGCTGCAGTTTGCCTTATTGGTTATGATGTAATTGCTATGCTCATAGGCTGCATTAATAAGTCTTTCTCAGCCTGGGAGAAGAACGCGTATCTTTCCTTCCATTCTCATTTATCTAGCATCGATTGAAATATGCTGCCTTTAATGTAGCATTGATGCACATGAGCCTTGCTTGAATTAACAGAGATTGAAACTACCTGAGCTTGGTTTGTAGGACCGAATAAGCCTGGCGTGAACTGTTACACTGATTCAGGCATGGATATTTCAAATGAGCCTTGATTTTTAAAAATAAAATTTATGGAATACCCCTCTGAGTCCTATTAGCCCTGACCGAAAGCTTCAAACCTTAGCGTCCCTGCTCACCTTCATATCCTGGGAAAATAATATGGGTTTTAACTAAAACTAAAATGAGATTCATGCTTTGACAGACCAGTTTTGCAACGACAAAAAATATCAATTGTTTTAATATTGCGAGATCTCCCTCCAAGTCAAAAGTCAAGTTGATGATATCCATTATTACATTATTTCCGGTACAAATTTTATGTTAATACAATTCCATGGAAGTATGCGAGTAAAATTCCCCCGTAGTTCAGGTGGCCGTTTTAAAATTTTACAGCCAGACTGGGCACTGGGTACGAGTCAGTGTTATAATCTTAGCGGAAAAATACTGCTGCTTTAAACCAAATATTTACAAAAACAAAAAAATTATATGAAACTACGTTAAAACTCAGATCCTACTGCAGCAATTAAATGTTAAAACCACTTGCCATACACCAACCTCTTTCTTAGTACTCCGCTCTGAGTCCCGTGGAGCACCACGCTTCTCCGGAGTTTTTTTCACAGAACCTCAGCGTGTTTACAACATTAGAAAGTGGAGCAACAGTTTCCCCGCCGACGTGAGGCGAAATATCATCCCCAAAACTGCGAATGTGTCTCCTTTTAATACGCGTTCTGACTTAGCCTCAAACCACATGCATATGTAAAAAGAACAGCAGATTATGACGTTAAATTTTACAACGTGAAAACACCCTCAGGTATAGGCTACTAAAATAATTCGGCTTCATAGAACAGAAATGGGAGCCGTTAAAGTATTATTGTACTTACTGCTTTGTTAAACATATTCGCAAAAATATCTGAATAAATAATTATTTTTATGTTTAACCAAAATTGCTTCATTAAAAAAAAGGGAACGTATGATGAGATTGGGACACATTTTAATTTTCTGCTGTAACAGAGAAATCACTGATCATTCTGGACTCAGCCGAAGTGTCACGCGAGCAGCTTTGTGGACTCCCGTCTAATTTGCTGATCGTTGGCTGGCACGTGCACCTGCGGCAGGGTTACACGGTTGCTGCCTGTTTTGGTTTTTTCTTTCTTTTCCAAAGCCGCCGCTCTGTTGATTAACTCAGCCTGTCACGTTGAGCTCCTCATGGGCTCTGCACACAGGATCCCTTGCCGATGACGTCAGTCTCACAGACAACCGAGTGCGCCCGACTGGTCACTCGGTCCCACTCGCCGACATCCCGAAGCAGACGGGCTATATTTAGAAAGGGATTTCAAAACGAGTCAGCAGCTGCGTAGCAGGAGCGAAGAGAGCGGGAAAGGGTAAAACACATTCAGCAGCATATTCTGATAAGACTCAACAGAGTTAAAGTGATTTCAGACTCATAGCTTCTAGATGTACTTTATATTATTTAGGCCAACTCTCATCATCACATTTAAACGGCCTTTATTTGAAATAGAAAAACAGTTTTTTTTGCCTACTTCTTAAAAAAAAGATTAAATCACATGTATTTAATGTTGACTTGATCCTTAGACTTAAAATGTTGATTAAATACCTGCTTAATTTAGAAGCTATAGTTAATCCCCTATAGTTCACAATATAGGGTATTTTTTGCTGTAGTTTTTATTGACCCATAATAAGACTATTACCAGGGTAATTCATCAGGCTATCTGCTCCAATAGTCAACTGCAGTCAGCTGGTAGCAGACCTCTTGAACACAAATGTGTATCTAGCCTTCTTTTCAGCCTGACTGGTGGTGTGCAGCAACAAGTAGGAGAGGGGCAGCACAGGCTTAATGTGTTTAAACCAGCTGAAGAAAAATCTGGTACTTTCTCCAGCATCACGTTAACTGGACTTTAAACAGCATATCTAAAAATGTTTGTGGTGTTTAATGTGTAGCTTTGTAGAAATATTGGTTATACCTTGAAACCGGTATCTGGCATAATTCCAAATATGCTTAATTTGTTTTATAGAATTACATGCACAGAAAAAAACTAATATTGAATTTCCATAATTTAGCTACAACTCATCTTATTGCAAGTCAAGTCTTGGTTCTTGATAAGAGCTCCTCTTTGAAAGTCCTTTTCTGAGGAGAGTATCAGCTAACAAAATCTAGCATAACTCACACATCATACACTTGTTCTGTCTGGGTTCAGACAACTAATGGTAGTTCATTTAATTTTTTTGTCTACAGACTTGGATTTTCTGAAACAAGACAATAAATCATAATGTAATTATATATATATATAGATATGTGTTAGTGTGTGTATAATTACAATTCTATATTTTCAAAGCGTGTTAAAACTAAATAAGATCTAGTGTGCTCAAGCTGTTCATTTGCAAATTTTCAAGTATTTCGTATGGTCAGATTCGGCCAATGAACGTTATACATTTCCTTTAAAGTGTGGAAATGTGCAGAATTTAAATCTTTATGTATTTATTAAGCTCCGGAGTAACGAATCAGCCTTCTGAAAGAAACCATTACCAAGTTTCATAAATATAAAAGTATCAAAAAACGTTGTTTTCCACACATTCCATGAATAGTTATACTCAGCAATATTTACACGAAACAAAAAAAAAGACAGCACAATTAAAGGATAATTACAATTTTAATAAATAATTCTACTTCTATATACAAATTGACAATGCTTTAATTTGTGTCCCCTTAACATTTTGTAACAGGAATATTTTTTGCCCCCCCCCCCCCATCTTATTATTCTATACAAAAGCAAAGTAAAGCAACACATTTTATATAAACAAAATAGTCACCCTCCAAAAAAAAAAAAAAACAAGGTATATTCCTAACATGAAAATAAACCAAAATGTTAAATTCAAACTAAAATAAAGTCCCCAAAGAAGCAGCAACCACATGTCAGAATATACCAGTGGTAAATATTACTGTATAAACTACTTGACACCTGAGCAACCCTCTAATAGCATGAACACAATTTCCAATGGCTGTTGCAACCCAGATAGGTAATAAATAATAAAGATACTCCCCCATAAAACAACTTAGCACAACTATTTGACCAGATAATGGAAGTGATCTATTTGTTTATATTGCTCTCACACAATATCCTATCTACTGAGTGTAGAAGTCACTCAAACAGGATGCACGTTTTGACAAACTAAAAGAAAAGCAATATCGTGAAGACACTTATTACTTTTTAATTATTATTAGTATATCTCAGTTTATTTATAATTACGGATGACAACTGCTTAAATGTGTAGAGACAATAGAGAACAGGCTTAATCAGCCCCCCCAGTGGAGTTAAATTAGACATGAGTTTTAAACTTAAATCTACACACCCATCGGTTGCATATTTAAGTTAATATATTGCACAGCATACAAAAAGACAATAAATACTGCTCAGTGTGTTAGGAATATAAATAGAAAACTTTTAAATAAATAAAAAAAAAGAACACATTTTTTTAACATGTTTCAAGTTGAACCGTTAAAAGGCCATTTGTTGAAAATTCCAATTTCTTTCAGCAGAAAAACCCCCAAAACATTTGGCACAGACTGAAGAGAACAGAATGAGGTGGGGGAGTGTTACTGTGTGGAGTAACACTTTGCGTGGGGTAGAGCTACACATCGCCTCATAGCTATCTATGTTACACTGTTTCCCTACCGTTGTAGAGGTACTTTCATACTCAGTGCTGCATACATTATGTAAAAACCTCAGTCCCAGAACCGATCGCTCCATCCCAGATGCCGAGCAGCTCCCAGACTCTGTCGGCGGACCTCATGCGGGCTGTTGGGGGTTGACGTTCATGTGCTGAGGGTGTCCCAACAGGCCAATCCGCTGCTTCTGCTTCCTCTGCTCTGTCATCTGAAGATCACAGAGAGGTGAGATGTTTTTGTTTCGTTAGGTCATTTGTGCAGGTTTGAACCTCGTCTTCAGCTGAACATGTTAGCGAGCTTCCCTGAACTACCATGTTCGTCTGCACGGTTTTCCGCAGTACTTTGCAGAAACTGCGGCACACAAACGCAATGCGCGGCGCAACTGAAACTGATTCTTCTGAAATCCTGCCAGCCTTGTCATCCACGCTGCCGGCTCGTCTGACGAAAGCAGCCCAATACGGAGGACTGATACTGAAACTGAGTCGATTAAAATTTCAGAGATCAAGCACAGCTTGAGTCATAACACAGGTGGTAACCTTTACAGCAGCTGGAATCGGAAGGTCCTTTCTGCTCAGAAATAACTTTAATTAACATAAAGTTGTGATATACACCACAGCACTGAAACACAATGGTATTAATAGTGAAAAGCCAACGTGGTCCTGCAATGAGTGTTTCAACATAACTCTGCTTAGGAAAGGAATGGTTTGAGAAGGATATTAAGGCTCGTAAAGTGGACAGTGTAGCTCAGTTAGCTGAGCGAACGCTCTTCCTAAGATGTAATTTTCTGCTTCTGACAATTTTTCTTGGAGTTACTCATTCACAGTGAGGCTTAGTTAAACAATTTTCTATTTGTGCTCTTGTGTCCAGAATTTTAGTACATTTAAATTGAAATTAAGACTTTTAACACCCCACAATTTATAAAAATAATATTTAAATGAAAGTTATACACAGATTATAAAACTTACACATTTATTTACAGTAATTACTCTAATTTATTTTGCAGCTCTGACATGGAAGTTCCTTAATTTCGCACTTAAAAAGCTGTGAAAATTATTTTCACTCTTACAGATTTCTTAAGTTTCTGCTTTTTTTCCCCTCTCACACATAATATTTCAGATGGATGAACAAATTTAATGTGAAACAAAAAATAAGCTAAGTGAATATTAAAAGCCATTCTGAAAGGATTTATTGCTACTCAACTAAACCACCCCATTTGTGGAGGATTAAACAAATTACTTGTGATTTTCCTCGTTTATTTGGAAAGTGGTGTTAAATTTGACTTAACCCCCATGCCTGTAGGAACAGGAAAAAGCCAATGTTAAAAGCACCTAAAAAGCAACACGGAATGCTCTGATTTCTACATCTGAAGAGCAGATAAAGTCATTAACATCTAGAGGCAATTGCAAAGTCTTGGGACTCCTGGAGAGCCCCCTTCCTCTTATATATAGAAATCATGGAACAGTGGTGAATGTTCTCAGCCATGGCTTGTCTACCAAGATTACTCCAGGAGTGCCTTAACTCCTGAAATGCAGAGTCAGTAAATCAAACTGTGGACGGATGACGCAAAAGTGGAACTTTTTGGAAAAGCAGTGCATCCCGTTCTATCCGGTGTAAAACTAACATTTCAGAAGAGGAGCATGATACCAACTGCCAAACATGGTGGTGGTGGTGTCATGGTTATGATAATCTTTAGAAACTGAGTAAGTTGCAGTGGTTGTTATATCCATGGGTTTTAATTTTGAGGAGAAAATCGTGGAATAAGTTCAGCCATCATGTCACGTCATTAACCTTAAACACACATGGTTATGCAGCAGGACAAGCCAAATCCAAAGCACACCAGGAAGTCCAATTCTGAAAGGCTAATGAACAAAAACAGTGGAGTGAGCTAGTCATACTCTGGACTTAAATCTGATTGAGATGCTGTTATGTGACCTTTTGCTGTGGCTGAATTGGAGCACTTCTGCAAATAAGGGTGGGCCAAAATTCTTCCACAGTGATTTAAAGGCCCATTCACTCTTATTGCAAACATGACGGCAACTGTTGCAGTCACTAGTGCAACAACTACAGTTAAGAAGCGTTAGTCAGACTGATGAAGTTACACTAAATTCTTAATATTTCCATGGACAAGACTGGGATAAAACTTGTTCATCTCCTGACCTTCAATGGTCAATAGTGTGGTCTCCCTGTCTTAGAACTGACAACAGTCCCTCCTTGTAGCTCAACAGATGAATCTTGCGGTATATGAGCCCACTGTTCCATGGCAAATCATCACAGTTCATCTAGGGTGTTGTGTGAGCATCAACACTGACCTTAAGCACCCAATTATTCTTCAAAGTGTAAACATTCTGCTCCTTTTTTATAATTCTCTGAGCACAAATGAGGCTCCCAGGATCTAAAAACAACAAAACAACCCAAAAACAGGATACGCTCACCACAATGTTTACCAGTAGGAACTGTGTTTTTATGGTTGAGGCCTCTCCCTTCTTTCTCCATGCAAAAGCAACATCCCATTGCCCCAAGAGCTTAAGTTTAGACTCATCAGACCAAACGACAAACTACCAAAACGTCACCATGTTTCAAATCTTCGTGGGCTAACTTTAGTTGAGCAGTTACTTCAGCAATGGAATTTCACTTGGACGGTGACTGTCAAGTCCTCCATGATGAAGAGCCCCCACAACTCTTTCTCATCATCACCAGAAGAGGCCAGCTGAGCACAAAACGCCTTGGTAGAGATCCAGGAATCCTTGTTCACATCTCAGATTTTCCTTCTCTCCAAAGTGTTTGAAATCATGCGCTTCCAGCCACGTCCATGTTTGCTTGCATTTGAATTTGTCTCTTGGTACTTAGCAATAATGCATCATACAGCACACAAAGAAAAACTTGGAAATCCTAGTGCAGCTGCTCTTTCTGAGGTCCAGACAGATTCTCTGCATGCCGAATTTGCTTCTTTGCATAAATCTCATAAGTCCATGAGTTCAAGTTCCACTGGCCCTGCTAACCAGAGCTAGCTAGGTTCAATGATGAGTGATCACTCAGTGGTGGTGTGAAACTTAAAGGAAATGTGTGGAAGTGGGAGGATGCTAATAATTTTTTACCTTAAAAGTAGATATCAAGCGTTAGGGGGCAATTACTAATTTAAATCGTAACCATGGTTGGTCTGAATTGCTTTCATCATATAAAAAACCAAAAACTTAGTGTTTACTCACATTATTTTTTTATATATATAAAAAAGACTGATTGTTAAAAAAAAGAAAAAAAAGAAAAATCACAGGAAATTTTGAAGGTTGTTAATCAAGAACTGTAGGTGACCCAACTATCTCTCCTTTTATACAATACACATTATGTTTTATACTGACTAGCGATGTGTTTAGCTGGCCACTGAAATGCCCATTTTAAAACCAAACAATAGGCAACCTAACATATATTTAATGTGTAAGTACAGGAAATTTAGGACTTCTATCAGAAAACTTGGACATTCACAGTCCAACATAAATTAAAAACAGCAAGTAGGAGGTTGAATCTGGGGTGAAATGTGAATGTTGTTTGTGTGTCCTTCACAACTTTCAGTAACACAATCATTTCCCTCTGTCTGGGTCAAAATGTCTCAGAAACATTCACTTCCTCAAAGATAGTTCTCATTTCAAGGGTAAAGACAATTTTACAATACCGTTTACTAGAAGCAGCATATTGCAGCAATTGAGCAATGATAGACGTGTTTATATGCAATATCAGCAAAGAGCCTCTCCTCTCTCGAAGAACAACGTGAATACAAAATGTATATTTTTAAAGAAAAAACTTTTAGACTTATATATCCGATACTCCCAATCCAGTCTTTCAGAACTGAAGAAGCCTCTTTGATGAGAGAGGAAACTTTTCAAGATCAGAAGTCCAGTTGCCTTAATTTAAACTCCCCAAACTATATTTTTTAAAAGTTTCAGAGTTCTCTGCTATTAAAAGTATAGAGAACATTTTAGGACAACAACTTAATCCAGTTAAGATATACAATATATTAATTCTTAAAAAAAGAAAAACTGTAAGAGATTAAAATAAAATGAGACTGAAAGGGTGACAAGCTGTGCTGCGAACAATGACTCATTGCCATTTACTAAGCTCTGCATCTAACGGGCGATTAGTTGCAACAAACCAAAAGCAACGTGGGGCGTTCAAATCTTTCAGAGAGACGTCTCAATTCTCATGTTTTCCCCGTGACAAAGCGGCTGACATGATTCTGCTTGTTTTTTGTTTTTTTCATCAAACCAACCTGCTCTTTGAGCTCGGTAAGCTGGCCCGAGAGGTTGGTCACCAGTTTCATGGTGGACTCCAGCTTCTCCTGCAGGTTTCGGATTTCGTTCTGCTCTCCGTCTGCGTCGCTGCTCACCAGGGACATGGCCCGCATTCGAGGAAACCAGTCCAAGTTATGCTCCTGTTAAGCAAAAATAAAAACCCTGCATTGTTAACCATAACTAAAGTACTATAATTGTGCCCCCCCCCTTTTCCTTTGTACAGTACATTTTCTTAGAAGTAATGTCTTTCATGCTAAATTTGATTTATTAAGACAGACAAAACGGCGTCATTGTAAAGCACAATTTATTTCATTTGTCCCATTTGATTTGGATCAGTCTTCTCAGACTTAGTTTATTCTCTTGACCGTTTGCAGTGATTTCCATCAAACTACTCATGATGGGACTTTCCGTATTAGAATCACATGGGATACGCAGACATTCTTCAAATCACTCAAAACAGGCAGTTCACTCAGGGGGGATATTTTCATGGAACAAAACTTTTCCAAACACTAAATAAAGGCTACACTTACAATAAACTGTGAAGCTGAGCGGTAGATCTCCGCATTCACGCAGCACTGAGATTAACACTAAACTTTTGAATGCTCGTACCAGCCCGAGACAAGAGCAAGAGTTTCTGGGTAGCAAGAGGTAAGCTGCAGTCACAAAAGTGCAATGGCTCTTCTTTTTTTTTTTTAAGAGGTGTGAAGGCTTAGAATATGACTTTCCAAAATATAGAGTGGTGTGAAGTTTACTCATAAGGAACTGTGATGTGTCGTGAATGAGACCTTTGAGCTAAAACCCAAAAGTATCTTAGTTCATCAACACTTTTTCATTTGAAAAAATATATTTAGAAAAACTGAAACAGAAGTTAACAACCCTTGTAGATCGAGTAGTTTATACTTTCTAATATATCGTTTAGGCTTATGCTGTTTGAGCTTACTTGGACAAGCCTGGGTATTGAAGGAAATTGTATGTTTCTTATAAAGATGCATCTTAATACATTAGAATATAATGAATGAAAAAAAAAATGATTTATTTCAGTAGTGGACTTCAAAAAGTAAAGGTTATTACAGTATATATACATATCCATTGCATAAAGTACTATAATGTCAATTTACGTCTGTTGTTTTAGATTTTGGCAAAAACGCCTAAGATTTGATTCTTACATAAGACCAATTAAAACCATCTCAAAGGTCCAGCTATTCCTACTTCCTGTGCCTCTTTTTCCTCCCATATGTTTATCGTTCACTGAACCTTCCACAAATCTGTGCATATAAAGCAATGTGCACAGCCAGCATCTTTAATATGAAGCTTTTGTTGGCTCACCTTGCTTTTGAAGTCAGTTACCTTATCCTGGGCAACTGTTAAGTTACAAGTCTATTCCATAACTGTGCATATCATAACATGGCCAAATTACAACATTCCTGCTAAAAAAAAAAAAGAAGAAAATATTGGCTTTACTTAACAACAGTTTTCTGAGAAACTAAAATTGATATTTCTTAAATAACATAGATCTCTGTATACTTTTGTATGATTAATTTGCAGTTGAGCCTAAAATTATTCAGACCATGAGTAGATTTAGGCTTGTTGATTTTGCCAGCAAGTGTTTCTTGACTAGGAATAATCATCATGAATTATATAATTGAATTATTTGAAACTGTGGCAAGAGCTAAATATAAGGGTTATGGCAAAGAGGGGTCCCAGTTACAAAGAGTGGGAGCCGAACACCAAAGGTAAACTCTCAAAGCAATAACAGAAAAATGCACAAAGCTTGCCGTTTGATTCCTGCTATAATGAAGACCTTTTCCCTTCACTAAAGAGAAAGCTGCAAATAATTTGACTGTTTTTTCCCCCCATAAAATTTGTGTAAAAACAGGAAAAAATTAATACTCCTTTTACATTGTCTAACTTTCTTTCGATGTATGTCGGTCTCATTTTCAGTCAGACAAACTTTTTAAGTATAGATCTGTCAGGGGTACGAATATTGCGGAAAATATTTATTTATGTGCAGGAATAAATATCCTCTTCAATGACATTTTAACTGATTGTATCCTTGATTTATTTTAGAATTAATCCCATATAAACATCGATGTCATTATAAGAATTTAAACTTTTAACACAACTTACAGACAGGGAAAAAAACTAACTATTTTATTAAATATATTTTACAAGTTTTTTAAAGTGGCTTATACATCCTACAAACCTGTTTGTTTGGAAAACAAACAGTTTTGACCAACAACTACTTCTTAAATATCTTTTGCACTTGTTTGCAATATTCACTCCTCTGACACTTTAAACTACTTCCTTAAAATTAAGTAAATCACGTGAATGCACCTCTATTTATTTCCTCTCACAAAAAGAACACTCTTTCGTGTGTCCCCAGTCAGAATGCATGAAGGTACATGAACCCAAGGAGAAGGTGCAGCGTAGCTTCTGTGGTCACTGGGTTGGAACAGTGCAGAGCAAAACAAAGAGGCTGAAAAAGTCCCCAGGTTTCAGTGGTTGATTTGGAGACAGCGGGGCAAGTGAGGTGGCCGTGCGTACCACAAACCAGCCCTGGGTCAGACGGCAGCCAGAGGGGAATCACACAACACTAAGATAATGAATACCTCACACTCATTCTGAAAGAACCGGAGGACAACTGTGACAATGTTCCACTTCCTGAATGCAAAGAGATAGAGATTGTGTTTACCTACTTAGCCTGTACCCGACCCAGCCAACACGAAGAGGAGAACACGACAGTTAGGTCCATCACCGTTGCAGCCCTGCCACTTTTAATAACTGAATCATGTAAGGAAGACAATTTACATGCAATTCACAGGTAAAATTCCAGCCAAAATTGCAGGTGTTGGCTCACACCTGTGTTCTCCCTGAAGCTGGAGGAAAAAAGTACAGTAAGTGGAACACATCCTCAGTTTGTTAGTCATGTTCATGTGTTCATATTTAGATACATCATTTATACATTTGATTCTTGTGCAATAAAACCCCCCAGAATATTCTCTTATTCTCTTAGCTGAAGGTTAAGCTCTTTGTCGATCAGAAATAATTTTATTACCCTCATTTTATCAGCACCTATCAATAGACAGTGACCCAGTCCTGTTGTGGTCCCATACAGCCATGGCTGTGCAGTAGAAATGACTTGACTCACAATCCCACTCAATTAGCTTCTGGCTCAGCTCTGAATCAACGTGTCTTCCACCACAAATGTTTGAAATCAAGACCACAGAGAAATTAACAGTGGGTGGTTTGAACACAGTGGTGGAAACACTGGATGACTTGTCTCTCCCATTAGGCGGCTAAGGAGCCACCTTCACGCCCACTAACAAAGGGAGCTGATTTGGTGGGTAGCTAGCAAAGACGAACGTGTTTTTTCTTATGAGTTGCCTACTTTTGTGTCAGATCTGCAGCTTAAGCTAAATTAATCCTTCTGTTTAACGGTCAAAACCATAAATAGTTCTGGTATACAGTAAGAAATCAATTATGATTTTTAAATAATTTGCTTATATAATGGTGCAGAAAATAAGTATTTTCACATTAATAAAACAGTAAATGTTTGTCTCTCTTCAAACTAACCATTATAGTGTATTTCTTTGTTAAACAAACTGGACGAGGAAACTGTGTTCAGCCTGGAGAGCTACCTGGACGAGTGCTTTAACTACATAATTATAGACAAACCACAAAAGTCCTTATCTGACACGTCGGCATACACACCATTGCAGAGATGCACCCGTTCCGAGCCCAGCACTTTCACAATTTTTCAGATAAAAGCTACACCAATGTTCTGGGTTCTAGCGATAAGAAGTTAGCAAGCCTAGATGCCTAGAGCTTCTCTACAAAGAATATCAAGCTCTGAAGGACTCTGGAGTTCAGCCAAGAGCCAAGAACTTGACTTTAAAAGCATTAATATCAGCTCATCTCAACTTGGTGGGAATATCTAAAAATGACAGAGTCCTCACTAGTCCCATGCAGACGTACACCCATCTGGAATAACCCAGACATCTAGGAAAAGAATGTATGATAAATTTCCCAGACTGGAGTTGTAAAGGAATTGAATAACTGGAACACATATTTGAGGGAACAGACTTTATCCCATTTAATACATTAGTTACATATAGAATTATCAAAAATACAATTCTTAGAATATCAACAAATTAAATCTATTACAAAAAGGTAAAGTTAGGCTCATACGGCTAAATTTCACACGCAAGAATTTTAGATTTTCTAATTCTCAAACCTCCAAAATTGCTTTATAAAATATACTAAACAATATCTATACTAGACTACATAGCCCTTTCCATTTCAAAATGGGAGGTTGACTTGTTCATCCACCGTGACCAAAACCTCTGGTCTCAGATATGTTTAACAACCTTTAAAATAACTAAAAATCCTAATTTACAATTAATACAATACAAAATCTTTCATAGAGTACATTATACATGTCAATGGATGTTCACGATGGGTATTTCATCATCTAATACCTGCTTACAATTGCACAAGCAATATACTGGATGATTATATTCATATGCTTTGGGTTTGTCCACCTGTTAGGAGATTTTGGTGCCAGATATGTGAGGACCAATCAAAGTGTCTGAAATGTAATATCCCACCTTGTCCCTCAGTTCGAGGGCGTAGAATTAGCATGGACGGAGGGGACATGTCCCCACCAATATCCAGGGATTAGTGAATTGTCCCCACCAATCAAGGGCGTCCGTACCACATATCAAACCGCTGTTTAGTCAATGATCATGGCACACAACGGGTTAAATGTCTGTCTCTGCTAGAAATCCCGCCTCTAAACCTAAATATCGCTTCCTGAGTGGCTGCCGGGTTCTCGCTAACTTACATGTGATTGGCCGTCCCCGTTGTCATTCGATCTCCACTTAAACCCAGCGCTGTTAGCTTATCAAACGTATAAACACGTATTAAACATAGTCATGTGTGTGTGTATATGTCTATAGTCGAACGTCTGACTGTGAACATCTCAAGCTACAACTGCTAGTTGGGCTGAGTGAGAGGCATTTGCGAGTGTAAGTTGTCAATACGTTTGGCATTGTTCTGTCCAGGTCACATCAGCTAGATGGATTTTACTGGTGTCATTTACACTTTGTGTCTGCATGCGCGCGTGTGTACTATTTAGGTTTTAAAGGATTTGAAAGAAAAGAAAACTCAATAAAAGAGACTTCTTTAGGAGTCAATGTGTAAGTTACTTAAAAATTGAAATTAAATGAAAAAATAAAAAATCGAGTATGCCAAAGAGATACACTTAAAAAATTTTTTTTTCTATTCTTATTCTCTTTTTTTCTTATTTTCGTCTATTTTTGGAGAAAAGAGCAGCTGTTTAAAAACATAAATAAAATGTATGGTGTAAATAGAATAAAACCTCATTCTAGATGATCATGTGATTTTATGTATCCATATTTTGAGGGGAATAAATTACACAATTTGAATAGAAGGAGAAGCTGAAAAAGAGGCTGCAAATTCACAGGTGAGGTTATATAATGCTGGATGTGTCAGTCATGAGATTCAGTACTGTGACAGATCAAATCAAATCTATTTATAAGGGCTTTTAATGCAAACAGAAAAACAAACTGCTTCACACGATAAAAACAGTTTAAACAGAATAAAACAAGCCTTCACACACAGAATATAAGAGCAGTTAAAAAATGTTAGAATGATGATGATCCGAATAAAAATCCCACCATTTAGCTTTAAAATCAGTGTCTTAAGTCTAAGAGGCCTCGCCATCTATTACTAGTGTGTATTTGGTTACAGTATTTGCAATATGGTTGTCAAATTTATATTGTGGTTGATTCCTAAGGAATCCAATCCACGTGGAAAGAGCAGCAGGGAGAGTAGCAGTAATCAGGAGGATATTCTGGACAAGCCCAACCAACCTGACACAAATAACATTCCTGCTCAACAGGTAATTGACATGATGCAGAGTTTTACTACAGCCCTGCACTAAAGAGTTTAAGATTAGAGCTTTTCGAATATGCCTTCTTGTCTTTCATTAGTTACTTTAACCTATAACATAATGCATAATGTGAAATTATGATTGCTAATGCAAGAAACTTAAACTTTCAAGAGTGCTGCATTGGAGCACTTTTGTGTCCCCAAATCTCAAAAGTAAATCTACTCCCTTGCCTCAGTTTGTTTGCTAGGAAATTTAAATGATGTCACCATGGAAACAAAGTCTATGCAAATGTCTCACATTGCTTATGTACTGCTAAGAAAACTATCCTCCTGAACTGGAAAAATAAAAATGTTCTTAATATTAATCAGTACAGAGACCTCCTTCTGGACCACATTGGTCTTGAGACGAACTCTGCCTCCACATCTGATCGATCTTTCTGGAGTCCTTTGATCGGCTCCATCACCTAGTAGGGGTGGGGGGCATTTGGTTTTGTCTTGCGGGACATTGTTGCTGACGTCGCAGCAGTTCGCCATTGCAGATGTAGCCTGACCAGATTGCGAAAAGGGAGCCTGTGGAAGCTGAGCTTCGTCCAAATGGTCATTTTGTTTCTGCAATTTGGATACACGCAAACATGAAACATGTTGATGTTTGCTTTAGCAAGTTCTGTCTAAGCAACAGTCATCGAGCCCCGGGTGAAAACACGGCTCGGAAAACTGGATGTCGCTCGGCAGGATTGAAATCCTGTAAAAACCCTGGATGAGAAAAACAAAGCACCTTCCCGAAACACTCTGAACTCAGGGGAGTAGTGATACAGATTCGTAACAAAACATTGGTGAAATTAAGGAGTTTTGTGGTTTATTTAGAGGCTGCACTTTGGTTGCCCCATTAACACCCATTATATAGATGTACACGGATTGCAAATGGTTCTAAACTTTTCCTGAAGGAGTCCAAGTGGCTCCAAACTTGTCTGGGTGAATAAATGAACGTAATGCATGCTATAACTAAGGTCCAGGTTGCAAAAAAAACAGAAGAAAAAACTGTACTTGCCCTTCAAGTTTGCTTCTATGGTTTTTAGTTGTTTTTTTTCCCTACCTCCAGTCAGTAGTTCAAGGATTTCTAAGGTCTTAATTCATTTTTACTAATTATCACCGGACGACAAAAAGTAAAAATTGCATAACGAACAACAATCAAAACCCAGCAAAGACCTGACAGAATCAGAGAAAGACCGGACCCTTCAGTTCTACTTGGTGGCAAGATTTAGACAAAACATATCAGGAACTGCCTTGAAGCCAAAACATTGCTGTGTCTCAGACCTGTCCTCCTGACTTATCTTAAAAAGAAACACAAACAAAGAATGTTTGAGACACTAAAAAAGTTGTAGTTTAAACAGTAGTAGTGATTCATTCATATTTTCCATTTTTATCAAGAAACTATTAGTCAAAAGCATGCCTAAACCTTACCAGTTGAGATTTTTTAACATGGCATCAACCTGAAATGTAGCCTTTACAAACCATTAAAAATCTGAATGTCCTTTATTTGTGGAAAATTTCCTCAATCAGCTTCCTTTAATTACAGCATAACTGAAGGTGTGTACATTTTAACAGTAATCCCTCCATGTGTGAGCTCACCGTGGTAAGTATGTGTTGTTAAACTACCAGGAAACTACAAACAGACGAGAACAAAAAAAATAATTATTTTTTCTTTTTTAGAGGAGACCTTGACAGCCACAAAAACAACCTTCTCAACTTTGTTGAAGAGATATAAAACTTTGGTCTTCCTTTGAATTTAGACTAGAAGCAGCTCTTTAGCCCGACCTCTTCTCAAGACTGTGGAAAGTCTTGAAATGTACTACTGGTTGCAAAACTAAAGCAAACTAAGCATATACACAACCGCTCTTGATGTTGTGCACAAGTGCCCTTGGTCTATGAACTTTATGCTCTCTGATATAGTTATTACATGTTTTAAGGCTTGATACAGTCAAGCCCGAAATAAGTCATACTTTGACAGATGCAATCTTTATATTTTACTACCATCAAGTTCTGGAGATGGCCAGCCAGAGCCTCAACTCTGTGGTGGTAGTTAAAGATTGGTTCTTCCAAACTTGGACAACTAATCTTTGGTGATGAGCACCAAGTCTACTACCACCTAGGGTTTGATTGCTGTAAAGCAAAAAAGGGTATACATACTGTGGGGCAAAAATGTCCCACTTAAAAAGGTAAAGGGTCTGTCATTTTTAACTGTTAGGCACACTTCAACTGTGAGACAGAGCATTTTGGAAAAAAAAAAAATTCCGGTAATCACATTGTGTGATGTTTAAAGAATTTGTATAACTGTGCAGAAAATTAAGTATTTCGTCGAAAACAAAAGTTCACCTCGATACATTATAATGTAATCTTGGTTGGCATAACAGAGCTCAAACCCTGGGCAACACAGATTTCTACTCACTTCCCATATTCTCCACTGGACTGAGGTCTGGAGACTGGCTAGGCCACTCCAGGACCTTGAAGTGCTTTTTACGTAGCCACTCCATCGTTGCCTGGGCAGTGTGTTTGGTATCATTGTTACGCTGGAAAATCAAGATCTGTTTCGTCTTCAACGATCTCACTATTGGAAGGGGTTTGCCCTAAATTTCACTTTACATGGCCTCATTTATCCTTTCTGTATACAGATTAGTCATCCTGTCCCACTTAACCAAAAAAAAAAACAGTCCTAAAGCGTAATGTTTCCACTAATCTATGATGATGTAGTATGTCACTAATAATAACCTTTGTTACTGAGGTCCCAGCTCTCTTTGGGTCATTGACCAGTTCCCCCTGTGTAGCTCTATGCTGTTTCGTCCTTGTTCTCAAGCTCATCTGTATCCCACGAAAAGTTTTTTTTGCATCGAGCCCCAGGTCAAAGGAGATAATCAGTGATGTTGTATTTATTTTCTAATCTTGGCTCTAACAGCTGATATATTCTCAGCAAACTACTTGCATAATGTAAAGTGGCTCATCCTAGTCTTGTGCAGGTGTACAATCTTGTCCCTGATGTCCTTCGAAACTCTCTAGTCTTGGCCCTGGTGGAGGTTGGAGTCTGACTTTTTGGTGTGTGTTATGCAGATAAGTTCAAACAGGTGTCATTAATACAGGTAACGAGTGGAGGATAGAGGAACTTCTTAAAGAACTAACAGGTGTGTGTAGGCCAAAATTCTTGCTTGTCTGAAGATTTTAAATAATAATTTTTAGCACCATTATACAAATAAATTATTCAGAAATAATGCAATGTGATTTGCTGGATTTTTTCTGTTTCTTACAGTTGAAGTATACCTATAATGAAAATTACAGACCTTCTAATCTTTAAGCTGTACAGTTTTTGCATAATTGGTGGCTGCCAAATACATTTTGCCCCATAGTAAATTTCAACATGCTAGGTTTCAAATGAAAATTTGTGGGGTTTTTTTTACTTTTAAATGCTGTTAATATTTACTTTTAGATTGTTTTGAAAGATGCCCATCTCTTTTCTTAACAGAAACAAACTTCCTGGGTGAATAAGAAAAACTTTAAGTTTTAATCTTCAAGGTATGAATAATTTTGGCCTTAAATGAATTTGTAGCTTTATTTAGGATGTAAGCTGCATCAGCTGCATCAACAGCTGCATCAATAATGTGCAGAGATGCACAGTAGAAGAGATGGGTGGAGGTGGCACAGTCCAGTTTCCCTGAAGCTGTTTGAGAATTAAGACCTCTGGGCAATCAAGCAATTAAGATAATTATATATTTCCTTTAAAGTTCATTTCACCATTATTGATTTCCAAGTTCAAAATCTGGATATTTCAATACCAAAACCTTTTCTCATTAGGACAATTTAGATTAATGATTCTATACTGATTCACGATTCTTTAAAACAAAGTTTTCTGATTTGTGAAACCTTCACACTTCTTGTAAACCTGACTTTGTGAATTATTCTGTTTTGGGAACTGGATGTACCGCTTTAACCATTAATTCCCATTTTAAAAAGAAGATTTAAGTTTACAGAGGGATATTAAATGCATATTTTTTGGTTAACTCAGTGGTAGAGTAGTTGGCTTGCAATCGGAGGGTTGTAGGTTCGATTCCAGCTTCCTCTAGTCACATATCGATGTGCCCCTGGGCAAGGCACTTAACCCCAATACCCTATCGGTGCATGAAAGTGAGTGTGAATGGGTGAATGTGGCTTCAATGTAAAGCGCTTTGAGTGGTCAGTAGTGTCTAGAAAAGCGCTATATAAGTTCAGTCACCAATATATAATTTACCATTATTAAGTTTATTTAAGTTGAGGCGCTATTAGTTTATATATACTTTTTTTTTTTACATTTACTGTTGCACTAAAGTCCAAAAGTAAAGGATTTCTTTATTACTTGCTTGCTCAAGCCACCTTACAAAAGCGCTCTGTTTCTTAAAAGAGTTGTTAAATGTTAAAATAAAGTCAATTAAATAAAAAATAAGGAACATCCTAGGTTTGTTTTTTATTGTTTTCAGATCGGGACTTTACATCGGTACATACTCTAACTCAAGGAAACCTTATCGCACCATTCCTAATTTTTTTTAATGACACCTCTTAAATGTATGTCTTTATTACTTCCTTTAGTATTTTAATTTTAAACCCTTTGGTTCTAAATGTCTAAAATTGAAGCGAGTACACGTTGCTTCAGTTTCAAACACAGTGGAGGGAAGCAGATGTAACTCTGTCTCAAACAAATTGGAGTGCTTTTTTTAATGTATGCACCCAACATGAAATCTTGTTAATTTTACTATTAAAATGCTACTGTGGAATCACCCATTTTTATCTTTGAACTGTTTTTAATCTTTCAGCGTTTTAAACAAGAGGTCTTTGTATATAAAAAATATTACACATCAATGGAAACCCAAGATTCTTTAGATTCTAATGATGCATGCCAACCAAGGATAATATCATAACTGCAGACACAGTGAACACTTATCTCAAACCACTTGGAAATGCAAGATAATGTATAACTCACTGTTCAAAGAAAAACAACTGTGACTCCAACGACTGTCGTTATAACACGATAGGGCACTAATGAAGCCAAAACCTAACCTCCACCAATAGGCGACACGCCAACGACCGTCGTTAAGACGTGGAGCACAAAGGATCCAATGACATAATAAGTCTTGTAAAAGCCCTCCAAGAGGTTAAATAGCTGAGTCTCCACACCAGTTAGTTGGACCAGTCCCAGCCTGGTCAGCCGCGAGCATTAACTGATGAAGCCTCTTGGATAAGAGGGGAAACGTCTTCCAAGACAAATTACAAAGTCCAGTTGCGTTCGATTGAAATTTCCTTGAGATAACCGTGACCTGGATGAATGAGAATATTCACAGGCTCACTGTTCAAAGCCTCATATCCTTGCTAAAACAGAGCAATCTTGAACAAAAAAATTATATTTACATTCTACAGGGTCCAATTAATGCACTCTAATAAAATGTAAGTCCCCAACAAGTCTCCACAATCCAAAAATAACCTGCTTTTGAAAACCTTCAACGTTTCTTTCAGATATGTCTATTTCTCAGAAACCTGTCATCACAGCTTCTGTTAAAATACTATTTTTTCAAGCATTGTGGTCAAAAAATTTTGGTTTTAAAAATAAAACTCTTAAAACAATCCAAACTACGACAAAGGTCATTATAAATCTATTCTAAATACCGCATGAACTGACTCCGTGCCGCCCCCCACACACACTTCCCACTAAAAACAATGGCATCACGTTTGACGACTTTGTCACCTGCAGCTCAACTGTCCATTTTCAGTGTTTATAAATGAAATGACTTCCAGTAAACTGATAAGAGGGCAGGCACAAATTAAGACTTTACAACACGCAGGTTCAATGGAAATGACGGAAGTACATTTTTCATTATTAAAACCGCATGGGGCATGACAGAGAAACAGGATGCTGTGTGGTTAAAACAGCAACAGAAAACGTCACAGTCATGCCACAGTGACACCTGATGCAGCCCACTCAATCTAAAGATATTCAAATAAGTCTAAAAAAAAAAACACAAAAAAAATACAAGTCCAAAAACCAGTTTGAGCCTCTTTTCTCCCATTTTTCTTGCCTTTACAATGCAGATTTTTCACTTAAATTTTAAAAACAAACATGTTGGGAAGCACCTCAAAGAGCAGAGGTGTTTTTAGTGTCAGACGAAATAAGAATTAGGGCAATGAGTGTGAACCATGAATCATCTTTTTACACCTTAGATGTGACATTTCACCCAGAGCCCTCCATCATTGACGTCAGTACTAGTCATTGTTAGAGTAGTCTGACTTCTACACCCCCTTCTGTTTTACCGCTTCTTCCACCTTACAATCACATCAAACAAAGCGAAACATAGTGGGAGAGAGGCTGTACAGATTGAAAAATACTGCCTTGTATAACACATTTCTGAAGAATGTGACCACTATATACAAAGGAACGAAAAAACATCAGTAATGGCAGATAAAAATTACTTGCTTTTTATAAATGCTCAACTGTAACTAGAAGGGTTTCTTAATAATAAAATTGTCCAATATGTTTTTGCAGTCAGGCAATATATTGAAGACATTTTTGTTAAAACCATTTTCTTGTGATAGGGCTGGGCATGATTTATTGGTGTTGGGGGGAAGGGTTACAGAGCGTGCAAAATGGCAAGCTAATGTTGTTATGCTTGTAGCTTGGGGTGTGGCTTACTCCCAACACTTCCTTGGATTAAAGTTAGCTGTGCTGCTGAAACATGAAAATGAAACTGCGTTTTGATCATTTCATATGAATACAATTATTATATAGAGAAGAAAAACCTTGACAAAACATCTACAAAAATGGGAAGTAGATAAAAAAATATACTTTGCCATTTTCATTCAGACGGATTCAACAAAAAATAAAAAAAATATGAAATAGCGTATATTTATATACAGTTTTTCACTGCCAGTAAGGATTACAAAGATTACGTCTATTTCCTAAATTACTGAAGCAAGTGACAGAAGTTATATATTTTTACGCCTGAAACTGATTTACTCTATTATTTTGCAATCTTCACTTAATTTGTGAAAGCCAAGATGATGAAATAATTATTTCTAAAGGGACCTCAAACACACTGCTTTCTTATGTGACCTCATTGAAAAAAATAAAGTCTAATTTGTACACAAAAGCAAAGCATTGTTGCATTTGGAAGCAAGGCAGGCAACTTTAGTTGTCAAGCAAACTTTCAACAACAAGGCAATTCAAGGTGCCTTGGGTGATTCGGGGATAAAATAAAAGCAGCAATAAGCAAACATTAGAAGCATAAAACAACAGTAGAGACTGATGACATATGACACGTTGAAAAATGTGACAGTCCAGCTATTATTTTATCACTTACATAAAGATTTGACTTAAAGCAACTCAGTGTTTCATCAGCTTTGCAGGTCTGAAAGTTTGTTAAAATTAGGGTATAATATAATAAGTTGTAATAAGGGGAGCACAGAAACTGAAAGCTACACATATCCATGTTTGGTTCTGATACTACGGATGATTAGTAGAGTAGAGCTGGAAGACCTGAGTGTTCTGCTGGGTTGATATAATGACAAGTCTTCAACGTACTTGGGTGCCAAGCCATTCAGTGATTTATAGGCTAGTACAAGTATTTTGAAGTCTATTCTCTGAAGCACAGGGATCCAGTGTAGGACTTCTGAACTGGGGTGATGTACTCTACTTCACTGGTTCAAATGAGGATGGTAAGCAGCAACGTTCTGGACAAGTTGCAGCTGTCTGAGTGAATTTTTAGGCAAACCCGTGAGGACACTGTTGCGATAATCAATTTGACTACAGATAAACACAGGGATAACGTTTTTTTCAGGTCATGTGGCAGTATTAGTCCTTCAATCCTTGATATTTTCTTCAGGTGACAGAAGGCGGACCTTGTTATTGGCTTTATTTGACCCTGGAGGTTCAGGTCTGAGCCCATTACCACAGCTAGATTTTGGGCCTGTAGAGTAGTTTCTATCGGTCTTAACTGAAGCCGAGGAACAACTGTAGAGTAAAAAAATAATAAGTTTTAGATAATCTTATTTTATAAAAGAGGCTTTCATACAAGATGATGAAAAGGGTGAGCAAGAAACAGCCGAGTTGGAACTAAGCCTTAAAGCTGCTCTTCAAAATACTTGATTGACTTAATCTGAGTTTGGCTTCACATGGTGTCAAGTTAATGAGAGGGAGATGACGGGGGTGGCGTGTTATCCAACATCAGATGGTTCCTCACAAGACTGCAGCAGATCGGGGAAGAAAGTGGACTAAATCTAATAAGAAACTGTCAAAAGCGCAAGTGCGTCAATGAAGCAACCACTTCACAAAGTGGGGTTTTCCTTTGGCAGTTGAGATGTTTTCTAATGGTTTACAAGTCTCCTGCAACAATCAACATGAATCTTTCTGGTTCTTACTCTTAAGGGCAAAGTTCCAGAGTCACATGTTTTTAGCATTTGAAATGCAAAATATCGTGGCTTTAAAGGAGGTAAAATGTACATGATGCAATGGGCATTATATTGGGACTTTGTTAAAGAGCTGTATTATTGTGAAAAGGAAAAGTAGTGATACATGCAATGAAGGCCCACATATAAACAATGCCTGAAAATAAACTACCATGGACTAAATGTGGCTTTTATTATTCTCTGGTCAGACAAGCTGCCTTTTAGAAAGCCTAAACATATATGAAAACATAATGTTGCAAAAGTCTCCATCACTGTTAGATTTAAGAGTTTCAAAGATATTTCAAAAGTTGCACTAAACATAGCTCAACAGCAGCCCCCAAGCAACTTGCAAAACAACCTCATAATTTAGCTTACTTTATGGAAAAGGTCTGGAATTTGGTACGCAAGTAGAACTTCCTAAGACATACAAAAAAAGGTCTCTTGCAACTATGTTTTACAACAAGCCGGAAGTCAGCCATTGAAGTTAGAGTGGAAGGTGTGAAGTGATTTTGACCCCGTTTTAACAGTTTCTAACCTATATTTGATCAAGTTAGCAAAATCCTGACCTTCATGCATGTTGAAGGGGCGGGGCTAGGTCTCGAATCAGGAATAGAGAAAAATACATCTGATTTATTTCTAAAACTAAATAACCAACATTAAAAACAAGCTTTAATCAGAACTGACAACAAAGTAATTGTTTTCATTCAACATTTATTTTCTTATTTTTTCATCTGCAATAGATCTTAGAATGTCTTAATACGCTCACATACATCAATAAATTAAGATAAAATTATTGAACTATATTTTAGGAGAACATCAGGCCCTCTGCTGTAAAAAAACAAACTCTGGCTATTTAGCAAATTTAGTTGATGATTGCACTAGAAGCAATAAAACAATCAGCCCAAAGCTGTGCTTTGAGCAAGGATTACAAAATTTGGTACTCATATGTAATGTCTCAAGACCTTCATATCCAAATACCACATTATATCGGCCATTTTGGACCAAAACCACAGTTTTGTCTATTAAACATGCATCTTAGCAAATTCCTCCAGGAGCTTTTAACTTAAAGACTTCAAAATGAGTCAGTATAGCCTTCAGGCATCGGACAGTTATGAAAAGCTTTGTGCTTTTTCAAAGTATGTTGGCATGTTTAAGCCTCAAATAATGACCATTCACCCTTAAGTATAAACGTTTAATCACTTACACACAGTTGGAACCTTACTGTGCGTAATCACTGATCAGCACTCAGCACATTCTCATGGTTATATGTTTACATTCGTTTAGCTCCACCTACTTAGAACAGACAGTGACTTGTTTCACTGGTGGACGGCCTTCTACACTCCTTCTTGTAAAGGTTTCAGGCTGTGTCTTACGCCACAAAACAAGTTGACGTAAGGTCCTACTCTCAACATTGACAGATGGTTGGACTCTGGGGGTGTGTCGGAGTGGTACATTTCAATATCTCCCTGTTCACAAATGGTTGGCCCAAAAACCACAAACACATTATCCAATTTTACCCAACCTGCATGTGAATAATCTTGGTCAACCTCTAAAAAGCTAATGTGGATTACATTGGATTTTGAATCAACTGCACCTAGAATATATCAAACAGCTTTATCTCCATGATACATTATAAGAGCCACACGAAGTCTTATTGGCTTCCTTGTGGATGAATGTTCAACACATCACTATGGAAAACTGATGATAGCCAAACCCAGAGAACAAATGCACCTCCATGACATTGTCAAACTTTCAACATGTCAACTTGACAATAATTTCAAATGAGATTTTCAAAATACTACAGCAATCCTACATTCCTTTGTCACCAAACAGGAAGTAGGTACAGTTTCCATGAAAAAGGTTTGATTTCGGCATTATTTTAAATACTTCTCGCCAGGCCTGATCTGAACCTGACTAAACGTAAAGTCGAGATTCACTCTTTTTACTGCCTAGTGGCCGGATGCAGAATCGATTGGTAGACTTGGTGGAGGTGTTGAGGTGGCAGTGTTGAATGGCCGTGGTCGCAACACGCCCCACAGGCACTGACCTCTGAGCACCATTTGAGGTTGCTCATAGTATTAACATAGTATAATCATCATTATTATAGTTAATCAAAATGAATAGGCAAAAACTGAGTGATACGTAAATTAATTTTTTTTTCCAAGACTGGGAATGCATAAAAGAAAATTATTCCTCATACACAAAATGTGTCAAAAATATTGAAAATAAATTAGAAAATATATTTATCCGTAGGTTAATGCTAATTTTCTCAAGTAATTCTACATGTTTACATGAAAAAAAATGTATGTAGATGGTGGAAAATGTTTTTTATACGGAAAATCTGTTTGTAAATGACAATATCCTTACCCTGATCATTTCAGCCACGTAGCTTTCTGGCCCTGTGAACTCTGTGGAGTCCTTAACCTTCACCAGGACAATGAAGAAAAGGTAGTGCCACATGTTGTGCTCCACTTTGATGTGTTCTTCAAAAGTAACGGTCTTATTGTCAAACTTGTCTCTCTCCAGACCTAAAAAGAAAAGAATAAAACAGACCACCACACACATACCTGAATAAACATTACACACATTTTATCTCAATTCTTAGGAAGAATGAAGAAATAAACCTTACTGCAAGATGACATAATTGTTCTTGTGATCTAAATGTGGATGACTGAGAAAAAAGGAGGAAATTGGGTCATGCGGGAATGGGAAGTCAAAACGTCAGAGGTGAGGGTTGTAAAGAGATTTTTTTCGTTCTTGGTGTCTCTGTTACAATAAATCCCAGTAATCCACCCATAATCTTCTCTATTCCATTTGCATTCTATTTACAAAGGAAGAATAAAGCTCCACAGTGTTCACTAACCCAAGGAGCAGAGATTATGTGGCCAAAAAGTCAATGCATGACTGTTTGAGCCAGTGACTGAGTGTTTGTACAGTCTAACATGGTCAAGCCTCATATGGCAACAGGAAGAAACACTCCTCCTCCACAGCAGCACCTTCTGTGACTAAACATTCATTCTGGGAAGAAGAGGCGTTGGGTGTTTTTTTTTTTTAACAAAGAAAATCAGCCCCCATTTTGCAAGCAGCCCTGATGTGAATCTGCTGCAGAACAGTGGCATGCTCATTCCAGAAGAGACCACTTGCATGACTTTCTTAATTTTAACTGAAAGCCATACACCCGCTGCTTGAGTGTGGATGGTAGCTTTGAGGAAAATGGAACCGAACCGGGATCAATGTGTCTTTTTTTATGTTTTATTTTTGAAAGTATTACAACTATGATATGGCGATGATTTTGAAAAGACCCCCAAAAATTGTGATAGCATCCCTATCAGACTGAAAGCCATAAATTCCTTGTAAAAATGGGTGCAAAAACAAAAGCAAAGAAACCCAAAATTTATTTTCCAGTTATGATTATAATAAACTTAATTTACCCACCACAAATGAAACAAGTTGTCTTTAGGATTTCCTCTTTCTTCTGCTTTTCACTCCTCAAGTCAGCAAACGTATCAATGATGACACCAAAGATGAGGTTGAGGACAATAATGATGACCATAAAGAAGAAAAGTAAGTCGTAGATAACTCTGGCTGCAAACAAGGGTTCCTAAGGAAGTCAAAGCAGAAAACAAGCGAAGCATCATGAGCTTTGAGGTGATTTTACTCTCAGCGCAAATAGTCAGTTTTTATAATGAATTTCCATTAAACATCCTTGCTTATAGAACAAAGGCAAAGCACAAGATCAAGTGATGGAAAAAAAAGTGAGATTTTTAGGGAGGAGTTGAGTCAGGCTCTTGGTGGCAAGGAGGTGCTCCCAGATGACTGGACAGCCACAGATATTCTGATAAGGAAGACAGTTAGGAGGGTATTTTGTGTGTAATGTGGAAAGAGGATAAGAAGATTTAGTGGTGGAATGGACGATGATTAAGTACAGGGATGGAAATAGGCCCGACCGATCGGGATTTTTGGATTCCAATACCAATATAAAACAGTAGCAAGACATTAAACATTAACATTAAACCCTTCATCATTACCTCATTTTGGTAATCAAATATTTCTCATTGGTCTATTCTGCACAGTCAGTACACAATTAAAAAAATATTTGTAATTATTTAAACATCTTTAAATATTCAGCTCTGTTGCATATCAACACCTGCGTAAGCCATTTTCTTTGTATTTTTTCTTATACATGCACAGTACTCTGTTTTTGTAACTATGCACATGATGAATTTTTTTTTTTTCTGGACTCTTAAATTACATTCTGCTCTTGCTTTTGTGGCTGTTACAACCAAATGTCCTCTTGTGGGATGATAAAGGATTGTTCTATTCTGTTCTACACACCAAAGAACAATCTCAGAAAACGCACTGTTGTTTCCAAATAACGCAAAATTTGCCATCTCCCCTCTAAAACAAACAAAAAAAATAGCAATTTTTTTTTTTTTTACAAATAGCCGATAATATCCATGACCCTCATTTCAGCTGATAATATCGGCCAGCCGATATATTGGTCGGCTCCTAGGTGGAAATGTAATGACGTGCCAAGTGTAGATGGAAAGAGTACTTTGACAAGTTGATGAGTCGTGGAAATTAGAGAGAATGTGGAGTAGAAGACGGGATTGATGTGGATCCAGAAATGGTTAGGATTAGTTAATTTGAAGTGACGAAAGCTTTAAAGGGGATGAAGACATGAAACGCAGTTGGTCCTGATGACATACCCGGGGATATATGTAAGTGCCTAGGAGAGGTGGAAGTAGACTTTGTGACTAGATTGTTCAAACAAGATCTTGAAGAGTGAGAAGATGCCAGAGGAATGGAGGAAATTTGTTCCGTTACAAATTTAAGCTGGAGAGGTGGAGGTATGTTGTGTAAAATTGAGGAATTAGAATAAGTCACAGCAAAGCTAATACACACATCTAATTGGCAGGGGCACAAGTGGAACCATGATGTTACAGGAATTCAGAAGTAGAGAAGGAAGAAGACTTCAACTTCTTCGGTCAACAATACAGAGTGTGTCGTGAAGAAATGTGTGCAAGCAGGTTGGAAAGGGTGGAGGAAAGTATCAGGTGTGATGTGTGATAAAAGAGTATCAACAAGAATGAATGAAAGTAAAATGGGTGTGTTTGTATAGCACTTTTTCTGTTTGAAGATCACAAAGAACTTTACACTACATTCAGTCATTACCAATTTACATACACATTCAGACGCTGATGGTGGCAAGCTACTATACTGGAGACACAGCTGCATTGGGGCACACTGACAGAGGCGAGGCTGGAGGGCCCTCTGACCATCGGCAGTCGTGAGACCAGCCATGCTGTATGGTTTAGAGACGGTGCAAGTGAGGAAAAGACAAAAGGGACAACAGGAAGTAGGCGAGCTTGAGATGTTGAGATTCTCTTTGGGCGTGACAAGGATGAACAGGATCAGGAACAAGGACATTAGGAGGACAGCTCATGTTAGAGGTTTTGGAAATACAGTTAGCAAGGACAGACTGAGATGGTTTGGACATGTTCAGAGGAGATATAACAACTAAATAAGCAGAAGGATGCTGAGGTTGAAGCCACAGGGTATGAGGCTGAGAACAAGACCAAAAAACAGATTTAACAGATTTAAGGATGTGGTTAAAGATGACACAAAGTTAAATGTAGTGAGGATAAAGGGTGATGAGAACAGGACAAAATGATTATGATGATTTTTATGATAATGATTAGCTGTGGTGACCAATGAAGCTGAAAGAAGACTCTTGCTTGCAGATAAAAAAAAGACAGAATGTGTTTTTTGTTTTACTACAGAGCAATGTTTTGCTCAGGTCAGCACTGCCTTTATACTTAAAACATGTTTAAGTATAGATACAGTTTTGATTGAGGGCCATGGCATTACACAAAAGGTTTTTGGCCAAATGTCAGACATCCCACCACACTGTTTTATCTAATGCCATGTACTGTGACTTGCTTGCTATGATGGTCCAAATGTAAGTTAGTGAAAGGTATTTTGTATAAAATTACTTCCGGTTACATCTTTGAAGTAGGTGTGCTCTTGTATCCAATAGTACCCATGTATAAGGATAAAGGGAGTGGAATACATTTTTTTTGGCATGTTAGTTTTGTTGTGATTTTACCAACTCATTGTTTCCCACATATTCATGGATCAACTGAACTTATTTGACAAAAAGGTCAATTCTTTATCTGTGCCACTAAGCCGTCAGATCATTTTTTAAATTAAAGTCTAATTTATGCTCCCTTTCCTTTACAAAACCTGAATAGGTCTGCTTCTCTCTAACACTGTTCATAGGCCCTGTCCTGATACTACCAATATCTTTATTAGCTCTACATGGCTGTTAGGAAATGTTGCGACAGAAAGGCAAGTCTGAGTAGGATTCAGGGTATGCCGTGAGTTTTGCTTTCAGTTTCAACCAATGAGCCAGACAGTATACTGTGCATGGCATAGCATGAAATTAACTAATGCTTTCATCGGGTCATTGCTGTAATATTTTAGAAACCAATAAGTTGTTTCTGTAGCAATTTTAAAAATACGCAACAAAAAGCGCACACGCTAATTTTTTTATATGTTAAAAAAAGCTATACCAACCTATATAGTAATCTCAGTGTGTTTACTGCAATGTTAGATATGTAGTAAGGAAACTTTAGACCGCTTCTCAGTCCAGGGTTAAAACACAAACAATTAATAGATTTAATAGATATCTAATCTTTTGCCCTTATTAAACAACTAGGGCTTGGCATCCAATCAAAATCACGATATTAAAAATCTTCATAATTGGTACTTGAGGTGTGTTTTAATCGATATGCCAACTGACAAATCCAGTCAAAGCATCGCCTTGTAGTGAAGCTAACCGGCCAGTCAAATCGCAGAAAAAACATGCAGTACTGAGTAGTGGGAGGCCACCGCTGGTAGGTAAAACAAAAGTGCCTTGTCAAGAATATACAGCTGTTGAAAAATTTTGAAGGAAAATTGACTACAGGGAAGACGATAAAGATGACCAAATTGTTGACACAGCAGTTAACCTTAGCACACAGTTTTGAAGTGATGGGATGTTAGCAATACAACAGGAGCGGGACGCACAATATGTATGCGACATTAATAGTGAAGGCTACATCTATTTTTTTAAATTATTGTTTTAAATAGACAAAAATAAAATTGAAAATCGAGATCGTTCATTACAGTGAAAATAATCACGATTATTTTATTTTCATAATTGCCCAGCCCTAGCTACAACTATATTGCATATTGTTATTCATGGATGTGGGATAGTGAATATAGGACACAGTCATGCCGCATACAAGTAATTTCTTTGTCATACAGTGTAACATGAAAAGAAACTACAGAAAAGCAGAAAATACTAATCTAGGGCAGGTTTACATAAGTTTGAGTCCACACCCTCACTCTTTAAGTTAGGCTGCAAATCTATAAGAATACACAAGATTCTCTTCCTCCTGCATCAGAACTTTGTCATTTCAGGAATGCTGAAAGTTACTAGAGTCTTCAATCTAGCCGCTTTGACCTTTTAGCAGAACATGTCTCTCAGTGTGACAGAGCTTCTATGTGCAGACTGCAGCCCTTAATGCATTTTTCAGGAAACAAACTGGATAATGTTCACTTACAGAGTCAGATTTGTTAAAAAAAAATTTGAAGTTGGAGAAAAAGAACAGCTTGATGGCCTTGTTGTAACTTTTCTTAATTTACTTTAACTCAATTGAACTTTTGAATCTGGTTTTAGGCTGAGAAAATTAGCGAGTATTCACATCAGGCATGTTGTGTTCTGCTGCATGCCAGAGAGTAAAGTAATGTGACCCAAAAAAAGCACAAAAAAAACCCATAATTGTGCTGTCAAGAAATCGCTTGCTTAATCAGACTGTCGTGAATCTTTCTTTGTTGCTGTATTTGTTTACTCCGTACCTCTTTGGATGGCTTCCGCAGGACGTCCCCAACACCTCCTCCGCTCCTCAGGCCATGACTCAGTACTGTGACAATGCACATGAGTAAAGAGTCACAAGTTCGCTCCTTGTCCTCAATCACCACTGATGGCTGGACAGCAACGGAGGCTATGAAGGGAAGAAGATGTTAAGTTATTAGCTCCTGCTGGGGCTAAATCCAAGTTTGCTCTTCTTGAGGGGAAGCAATACTTTAATCAAACACATCTCTGAACACAGATGGTGTCACATTGAATAGTGCTAAACCGAACTTAAAATGTTTTTTTCATTATATTATATTAGAGGGAGGGAAAGACATAGCTGTAAAAAAGGGTTACTATCTCAAAATGACTACAAAGCTCGGAGGATTTTAAACCTTCTTTAGCATCTTGAATTACAGATTTGCCCAGTTAGAATATTAAAAGAATAGTCTCCAAGTGTACTATAAACACCACCCTGACACATTTTTTCAGTAAGAGCGAATGCTCTGAATAGTGTTATCAGCCTGACCTAGTAGGACTTTATGTGTAGTGAAAAACAAAATTTTTCACTACACATAAAATTCAGAAAATTTTTCTGAGACTCCAAACAGTTTCTCCATCAGGGAAGATCAAGGCCGTTTTCACATGTGTGGCCGTGCCAGAATACGGCCAGAGAAAAGCAAATTTCTTCTGTTCAGATGGCCCGTATTTAACACGTACTGGAATCCAGTGTTTTACTACAACTAAACAGCAGGCGGCTGTATACAAATAAGTCTGTAGTTCTCCAACAAACAAGGGAGTGAGAAGTACCGGCGTCATAAAACGAGCGACAGCCTAGAGTGTAAACAAACTGGTCTACTGGTCAGCTGCTACCTGAAGCCATCTACAGGGTGAGTGTTGTAGTAAACCCGCTGTTTTGTAATCCACTGTGTTGCTGTGGGATGCTTGAATCGCGTTGTTTTGCTATTTGCATGGTCGCGAGGTGATTCTGTAATTTCGGCCGGCGGTGTCGTCATTTCCGCGTGGAGCGCGTCTATTGTCTTGATTACGGCCAGAATACGTGTTGTGTTCACATGATCCATGGCCACTCGTACCTGGACTCGGATACTACCTCCAAGGCAGGTCTGTCTGTCTGGCCGTATCCTGGCACGGTCCAGTCTGTGTGAAAGCCTAGTCTCCCAACTGTACTTTAATGCCGCATGGGCAGCTGTAGAGAAAACCCATTCTCATCAACAGGGATTCCGCAGACTTGTGTTTTATCCAAAATAAGGAGCTGATTAATGGCTACTAATAGCCATATGGACGTTAGCGGGTTTCTTCTAGTATCAGTGATGTTTACAGTTAGCCTGACATTGTTTCAGGCGAATCAATCAGTTCAGAACAGAGCATGTTATGGAACATATTGCTGTTGAAAGATGGGTTTACTGATAAAGTTCTAGTCCAGTCCATCTTTCCCTTCGTACTGTAGCTGCATGACAAATCATTTATGTTCCCAAATAGAGTTTATTGTCAGCTTGGAGTCATTTCACTTGTGTTTTGGTGTTAGAATAAAAACATTGTGGGCTCCATTGATAACTGGAAGACCTTTTGGGGAAAACCTGGTCTGATCCGGAAAGACAGCATTCATCCCACTTTGGACGGAACAGCTCTTCTTTCTGGATCAGATCTCAGATTTTTTTATTATTTAGTATGAAACACTGATAATTATAGCAGAGGATATCAATATTCACATGGACACTGAAAGAGAGAGCTGAACTGCAGCCTTTAATATTATCTTAGACTCAATTGGCTTTACTCAGAAGGTACAGGGACCCACACACTCAGGTCAGCACACTTTAGACGTTGTACTGATATACGGCATTGAGCGTGAGGAAGTTAGAGTCCTCCCACATAATCCAGTCCTATCTGACCATCTTTTAAATAACTTTGGAATTTACATTCCCGGACCTTCCCAAATCTGAAAGAAAATATTATCACAATAGAACATTATCAGACAATGCAGTAACAAGTTTTAAAGAATCTGTTCCATTCTTGCTTCCCTCAGTGTCTCAGAGTAACACAGTGGACGGCAGCAATTCCATCACTAACGTTTCAGAAAATTATGGTCTGGTTAAAAGCCCTACTTCCTCAATGCATCTGGCGTCAGACAGTGTAGCCCCCTTAAAAAAGAAGCTAATCAGCCATAGGAGGTTGGCTCCCTGGTTTAGTGCAGAGTAGCACACTTTAAAGCAGAATACAGGGAAACTGTAGGGAAAAAATGGCACTCTACACACTTAAAGGATTCCCATTTAACCTAGAAAAATAGTCTACAGCTGTAAAAAAAAAAAGTTCCACAAGCTAGAACAGTATATTTTCTGTCATTAATACAGGTAAAAAAAAAATTATTGGTATCTTTTTAGTACAGTGGTCAAACTTGCACAGAGTCTGTTGAGCCAGCTATTCCCCCTTGTCTCAGTAGTGATGAATTTATGGGATTATTCGGAAGTAAAAAAAATTATACTAAAAAGAAAATCATTGACATTATCCCAAACATGATTACTTTTCTCTCAGTAAATGAGGCAGTATCGAGAAAAATGTAGAACCATGTTTATGTCCTTACGGTTTTGATATATTTGAACATTTAGAATCATCACAAATATTAGCTTCATCTAAACCCTCAACTTGCATGTTAGACCCAATACCAACCAAATTATTTAAGGAAGTGCTCCCTCTGGTTACTGGCCCTATTCTAGGCATGATTAATCTATCCTTAATAAATGTTTACATACCACAGGAATTTAAGGTTGCTGTAATTAAACCTCAACTTAAGAAACCCTCTCTTGATCAAAATGACTCAGCTAATTACAGACCTATATCTAACCTTCCTTTCTTATAAAAAATTCTTGAGAAAATAGTTGCTAAACAAGTATGTGAACCTCTAAACAGCAACAACCTGCTTGAAGAATTTCAGTCAGGTTTTAGAGCTCATCATAGCACTGAAACAGCACTGGTGAAAGTTACTAATGATATTCTAATGGCCTCAGATAATGGATTTCTGACTATTCTGGTCTTGTTGGAACTCAGTGCTGCTTTTTAAAACAGTCGATCATAATATTCTCTTAGAAAGGCTTGAACATGTTGTAGGGATCAAGGGAAGAGCACTAGGCTGGTTTAAATCATATCTGTCTGACAGATTCCAGTTTGTTCATGTCAATGATAAATCTTCTTCACACTCAAGGGTTACTTGTGGAGTAACACAGGGTTCTGTGCTTGGACCATTTCTCTTTACTCTCTCTCTCTCTCTTTATATATATATATATATATATATATATATATATATATATATATATACTTCCAATTGGTAAAATAATTAGACAGCACAGCATTGTATGAATTTCCACAGTTCGACCATAAGCTTTAAAGAGGAAACTGCTAAGTCAATCACCTCATCTGGATGGCATTAAACTTCCCTTTTGGTAATAATGTATAGAACATCGGTGTAATTTTTCACCAAGACATGACAATTAAATTCCATTTTAAACAGGCTTCTAAACTTTCTTTCCTCCACCTCCAGAATATTGCTAAAATTAGAAACATCCTGTCCAGGAGTGATGCTGAGAAACTAGTCCGGGCATTTGTTACTTCAAGGCTGGACTACTGTAATTCCTTATTATCAGGAAGTCCACAAAATGCAATTAAAAGCCTTCAGTTAATCCAAAATGCTGCAGCAAGAGTTCTGATTAATATTAAAAAGAGAGATCACATTTCTCCTAATATAGTTTCTCCCCATTGGCTCCCTGTTAAGTCCAGAATACAGTTTAAGATCCTCCTCTTCACGTATAAAGCTCTTAATAATCAAGCTCTATCATACATCAGAGATCTGATGTTCCATATGTTCCTAACATGCGAGCACTTCGCTCTCAGACTCCAGGTGTACTGGTAGTTCCTAGGATTTCTAAAAGTAGAAAGGGAGGCAGATCTTTTAGTAATCAGGCTCCTCTCCTGTGCAACCAGCTTCCAGTTTTAGTCCATGAGGCAGACACTCCTTCCTTTTTGATAAAACCTATAGATAGAATGGCTCAGGTTATCCTGAGCTATTTTTGTAGTTGTGCTGCTACAGGCTTAGACTGTTGGAGGACAAACTGACCACTTTTCTTCACTCTTTTTCTCTTTTCTACTTTTCTCTTCTACTACTCGTCAGATGTATTTTTTTTTGCTGTTATTTCGATTGTTATCTTTGATTTCTCTCAGTGGTTTTCTCTCCATAGAAGCTACACCTGGTCTCATATCCTGCTAAGCTACAACACGCTGCTGGATGGGGAGCATCGATTTGGATTATGCTCCCAGTGACGGAACATCCATGTCCTTTTGTCAACTTTTTACTCTCATTAATATAGAAAGTACTATTACATCAGTTATTTTGTTCTTTATGTGTCTCTGCTCTCTCTTCTCAAATCCCCAGATGGTTGTGGCTGATGACCGCTTGTACTCAGCCAGGTTCTGTTGGAGGTTTGTTCCTGTAAAAGGGGAGTTTTTCCCTCTCCATTGTCGATACATGCTTATTCAGTATGAGGGATTGCTGAGTGATTGCTGTGGTTGGAGTCTGAATGTTCTGGGTGCAAACTTGTGTCAATGACTCATCGCAATCTGCTGGGATTCTTTTCATAGAAAACTTTTAACTGATTGGAATGTTTGTTTAATTGTATTGAAATGACTTTTTTGTTGTTGTAAAGTGCCCTGAGATTACATCTGTTGTGAATCGCTGCTATATAAATAAACTGAATTGAATGTACAATTACACCCCTACCATATACATCAATTAATTTACTTTGATTACTGGTTTGTTAAAAAAGCTCCATTAAAAGTGACTGTGAGAATTTAGTAAATTTATGATTTTTCTCCAAGGAAAGTCAAAAACTATCCCATACTTGAACGGTGATGAAGGGTTTAGAAGCTTAGATGAGGTGAAGGGTCAAGCAATACGGAGACTGGATATGGCTGACTGATCAGTTTTAAGGTGCTGCGTGTGTTCATGATTGGGTGATTGTGGGTCCTTCCCCCAGTCGAGATTAGTCAGCTCCAAAGACTTAATTTTGGGAGTTTGAGGCTTTCTGCACCATCACTGGTTGGACCATTCAGTACCTGATGGTTTTTAATCCTTGACCTCTCACCTCAGACCTGAATATCAGGACTTAGGCAGGTCAACCACCCTCCCACACCACGAGGGGTTTGAACCCCTGACATTTCATCAGGTGGTTCAGTCTGCCTAAATCTTGTGATTGTTCAGCTGTGCTGATCTCTGTGACTCAGGAAAATAAAGAAGCATCTTAAATAGAAATATATAGACAAGCCACAAGCACAGTCACACACAAACAATCTGAAATCTCATGCATGCACCGACATCTGGATTCAAACCTCACAGCATCCTTTAAACTTAACGCCGTCACTGCAACATGTTTTCACGTTTGTCAACGTACCATCCATAACGGTCTCAGTAGAACAGTTTTCTCCATTTTCCTTCTGGCAAACTCCTCCCGAGAAGAACTCTCCAATCATGCTGGCTCCATGTTCTGCTCAGCAACATAAAATGCATGATTATGAAGCTGCACAAAGAGTCGCACACCTATATTTGCAGAATGCATATAGCATCTTGCGGAATCACTGAGGCCCCTTAAAAATCGCAGACACTTTGTCACATTTCAACCACAAACTGATACATTTTATTTGGAATCAAGTGAAAGACTTCTACTTCTGCTAGTAGTTCCCAACCGATATGAGATGGAAAGATTATTTATGTTTTATACATATTTTTTTCCAAATAAAATTCAGAAAAGTGTGAAGATCATTTTCCAGTCCGTACCAACAGTTGTCCACATCTCTCTGTAGAGGTAGCTCAAGATCAATCAGAATGGATAGGGATCATTTGTGAACAGCAAGTCCTGCCACAGATTTTTCAGTGGATTAAGGTCAGGACAATGGGTGAGGTATTCTAACACTTCAATAGGCTTTATTCTACACTAATACATTCCATTGCTGTGTATTTAGGGCCTTTAATTTTCTAACATAACCATCTTTATGGCGGATCAGAGCTATCAGTTCTTTCAAATAGTATTAGGACCTAAACCAAATTTCACCACAGCTTTATAATGAACCCATCTGCTGTGTTCCTAGGTCTTCATGATGCAGTTTTGTTGATCGATGTCCTTTTACAAACCAAACAGTCAGACTTTGACCAAACTTAAATTACACACAGACTGACTCATGATCATGTGACTTCTAAAGTGTTAGGAAATGAACGGCCAACCTACTACATCTCTTTAAAAAAATAAAACCATGTATTATGTACCTTCTCCTTCATAATCATGCACTACTTTATTTTGGTCCATCACAAAAAATGCCACAAACATTGAAGTCTGTAGTTGTAATGTGACATGTCACAAAAAGTTCAAGGTGTGTGACTACTTTACAAAGGTAGTGTATTGTAGGACACAAAACTAACAATATAAGCATTTCACAGAATAAGTTTCCAGTTAAGACATGCCAAAAGTTTGATCATTCCCCTTGGCTACATTGATATTTATTAAGATATTTAAAGATGTTCAATGATGAAGGAAAACATTCCATGTGCTTTGGTGAAAGCACATGGGATGAAGGGCAAGAAATGAACACTTTTATGGGTCCAGCAGAATGAGAGGCTGCCTATGTTTGAACATACCGAGAGTTTTATTGGGTATCCTGTCGACGGCTAAAAGGAAGTCATCCTTGAAGAAGATATAGCCCACAATAGAGAAGAGGTAGACAAGGATAAGGGCCAACACAGCTGTCAGGACTATGGAGCGTCCGTTTCGGGTAACGCTCTTTATCACGTTCAGTAAAGTCTCTTCTCGGTAGACAAGATCAAAGAGCTGAAAAGAATAACATTTCACAACTGTGTGAATGACATCATTGTGAATTGCAAAAGAAGAAACAGATAGTGTGTTGTATATGCATGTTGGGATAATAAACTGAGCATTTTAGAGACGAAAGAGGAACATAAACAAATGCCTATATTCCCTTTTACTCCAGCCTGATCTTTGTCAAAAGTATGTTTAGCCTATATGATTTTTGTGTGTGCTCAAATACCAGCAAGCTATAGAAGAAGACATGGACAAAGACCCCAAGCGAGCAGATAATCAGGTAGAGCAGGTGGTAGAGGAACTCCACATCCATGATCATGGCTATGTATCCACGTGTGAAGGTTCCCCGGTTCCCAACGAAGCTCATTAGGAAGATCACCTTGTTACATAGCTAGAAAAAAACAAAGACAACCTGCCATAACTTAGAAAAACTTACAAATTACAACCTCACAAAGCTCACTTTCATCAACATGCAGATGCAGACTTACATTAAACCCGCCCAGCAGGAGCAGCGTGGGCTCTAAGCCAACAGAGAAGATCAGGCGGAGAATGGTGGACGCAATCAGCGCCCTGATACCATGAGGCTGAGGTAAGACGATGACGATGGCCAGAGACACCAGCATGGCCATCCATAACAGGGCAGACAGGTGAGGCTCCAGGGTGCCTGAGAAAAAGAAGGATTCCATGTGAGAGAGATGCAACATTTCCATTCAATCAGTTCATTTATAGTCAGATTGTTTGGTTAAGGGATCAAATTATTTTTGATCTGGGCTAACAGCAATACTGAGAGCAAATACCATTTTTTTGTCATTTCTTTTAAAAGCAATATACAGTTACAGGGCAAATACATAATCAGCCACAGTCCTCAAGTTACTGGAAATAACCGATACAGACATTAGCCACTTCTTATCTGCATTCCTACTTTACAGTATATTACATCTTCAGGTGCTTATCAAGACATTTCGATGGTATTATAATCTGGTTTGTTGTTAACATCTATTTGTAATTACAGAGCAAAATTTTTTCTGAAAAAATATCTAAACAAAACTTCAAAGTTTCTTTTTTTGTTATACGGCTATACAGAACATTTAACGTCTGACTCATATTTTTACTGTTTACTGTTAATGGGATTCCCATTTCTCACAAAACACAAGTTGCAGAGGAGATTTGTGTCATTCGTTTTTCGTCTAATTCACCAAGTGTACCTCTCTAATCAACTCCATTGTCTACAACACTTGACAGGTATGCGTTACATAACTCTCTGCTGGGTAAAAATAGACTCTGTTGCAAACAAATGATCAAAGATAGTCTTAGGTATGGCTTTGTAGCAGGTTACTGTAAGTAGGCGCTAAAAACAGGCAATAAAAGACCAAGGAGCAGCCACGTAAAGCATACATTTTCAGATATAGGATGTGTCACAGCAGCACCTTCAACAATCTCTCAGAAGCTTCTTTCATAAAACACTTTGCCCTCTCCATGTGTTTTCTTCAAGGACCGATGCAGTGACGCCTCGCTTCTGCTGACTCATGTAAGGAGAAGCTGGATTCGCAGGTGGAGGGAGTGATGCGGTTTGTTTAATCAGTCAGCCGCAGGATTTAAAAGCGTAAACAAAAAACACAGAAATGGCCCCTCAAAGAAGATTAGGACAGGTTATATAATTTCAATTTAAAGTATTTGCTCGGCCAAAAATAGAATGATTTAATTCCTCTTCCTGTCATATTTCAAAAAGATGTATGGGAAGACATTTGACGCTGATCTTATGCCATACCAAACAGCCTGTTCTCCCACACTGATGGTGTCCTTTCTATAACTTCACAGCAATGCAGCAAATCATCATTGCCAGTTGTGATTTATGAACAACCAGAGTCAGATTACGGACGGCTCATCTTTGCAGAGGGATGTCACTTGTTTTCCCTGCTTCACTGATTCATGTATGCTCACCCACAAGGGTTAAAGAAGCCACCAAACATCTACCGTAATTTTCGGATTATAAACCGCAAATTTTTTCACACTTTGGACCTTGCATCCTACACATATACTGGTTAATTTGTAGCGGGAAGCGCAAAAGTAAGACACACATGTGGTGAAAGATTATGTGCCAAAAAAAAGACACTACCGGTAGTTTTCATTTACATAACCTCATGAAAAACACATGAAGAAATGCATACAATGCAGCTTTTAAATTAAAGGCAATTGAGCTGGAAGTTAAAGAAGGAAATAGAGATATTGCACAAAAGCTTGACATCAAGGGATCGATGTTAAGATGTTGGATGAGGCAGCGGGAAGAACTGAGTCAGTGTACAATGACGACAAAAGCTTTAAGAGGACATAAAGCCACTGAAGCAGATGACAACAGTGGCTATAGTGTGCAAAAGGAATATTAAAATAATGACCAATGATTTTTGTGGTAGGCTACAGTAGAGGTGTGGCGATTCAACAAAAATTGATTAATTGTGATGTGCAATGAGCCAAATTGGAATAGATTCAAAAGTTTTCATTGGATTAGTTTTCATAAAAATAAAATGAGAAATACGACAAAGTCCGGCATGCTGCACTGACATTTTTTAGGGATGGACTGGCGGAAACAGTATGGGCCGGCAGCGAAAAATGTGAATCCTATAGCAAACATTTTACACTTTAGTTGTGAATGGGGTGTTGTGTATTATGTTAGCAGCAACGTCCTTTCCGCCAAAAAACTTCACTTTTCACTTATGAGTTTTTTTAACCAATTGGGAAAAAAACAAAACATGTCACTCTACCATTTGTCTGTAAGTATCTCATGTTACAACATGAAAATGTGCGGTGTATGTATGTAAAAAAATAATTTTCTTTTAAAATTTAGGTGGTGCAGTTTATATTTAGGTGCACTCAAAAGTACGAAAAAAAATAGGGTATGTCGATTATCATTTGCCTTTAAGAGCACAGTATAGTAATCGGAACCAATTGTAGGATTGTAGAAAATGTAGGGCTGCAACGATTCGTCGAGTAACTCGATTCAAAAAATTGCTCGAGGCAAAAAGTCTGCCTCGAAGCCTCGTTAAAATCCTATGGCGCGCACTATACGTGCAGGGATCTGATTGTTCCACAAGGACAGTTGTTTTGTTCGCACCTGTGCGAAGCACAACAGTAGCGCGTGATAGGGCGCTTTCACATGGTACGGGAGTCCGTACTCGGGTACGGTATTTGGTCAAAATCCACTTATTTCGTACCATGTGAACACAGACTGTACCGTGCCAGGATACGGCCAGAGAGACCTGCCTTGGAGGTAGTATCCGAGTCCAGGTACGGGCGGCCACGTATCATGTGAACACAACCCGTACTCTGGCCGTACTCAAGACAATAGACGCGCTCCACGCGGAAATGACGACACCGCCGGCCGAAATTACAGAATCACCTCGCGACCATACAGGAGGAGCGGGAGATGGCGCCGTGGGAAGGCGTGTTTCAGTAGTGGAGGTACGGCAACAGGTTTTTTGTACCACACTTTGACCTCAAATGATTAATTTCCCCCCTTAATGCAACAACAACTTTATTCTCTATTTCGTGGGATGGCTTTTGAGAATTGACGTTATTTAAAACTAACGAATTTGAACCTTGCCGAACATCTGTAAAAAGCTAGCTCATAGAGGGAGTGCTAGCAACATGGCGTCAAGAAAACAGGTGTCCCTTACGGAAAGCATGGATGTGGGTCATGCTAAAGAAAAGCGGAGAATTGAGGAAACTCATTCCTACGCCTCTAAAGCGCCAAGTGGAGAAAGTAATGGATCTACTCCGACTACACCCAGTAGGACCCCTGCTCCAAAAAACCCCAAAAATGTTGAGACGACCACGGCTGTGGAGCCAAGTTTAATACAGGTCCAGAATGCTATTATTCAGACTCTCTCTGACATGATCAACACCCGTGCAGACAACCTGGAAGTTATGATAAAAAATAACTCTAAAGAAATTGAGAGCATTTGTGAAAGTCTAAACTCAATTCATGCTGACGTTCTGGATCTGAAACAAGAGAACGAATCTCTGAAAAAAGAAAACCTGGAGCTGAAGAAGAAAACTTCAGATCTGGAACAACGTGTGAACGACCAGGAGCGATACAGCCGCAGGTGGTGCCTGCGACTTCATGGGGTGGCTGAAAACTCATCGGAGAAGGTGAAAGAGAGAGTGATGGAGGTCTGCAGAGCCGTGGTCCCGGAGGAGCAGAGGAGCGAAGTGACAGCGGCGGTGGACATCGCATACCGACTCGGTCGGTCCAGAGCTGGAGAAGGCCAGCAGGGGAAAGCGCGACCGATTATCATCAGATTCATCTCCAGAACGGCGAGGGATCTCATATGGAAACACGCAAAACAAAGTCCGTTTCTGCAAACGCATGGTTTGCGGTTCAAGGAGGACCTCACAACTGGGGACAGAGAAGCAAGGAGTCGTCTTTGGCCCGCGGTGGAGCAGGCGAGGAAGGAGGGAAAGACTGCCTACTTCAGCGGGGCGAGGGCGTTCATCGATGGTAAAGAAATAAGGCCAAGCTAAACGTGGAGATATTCGATGAGCTTATAATTGTTTCAGATTGTTACAAAGTTGTGTAAGTTTCTCTTTCTGTTCTCTAAATATGGGAAAGTTTTGATAGGTTGATGTTTCAGGGTAAAAAAGGGTGTTAATTTAATCTAACCAGAATCTGGAAAGAGGTTTATGTTAAATTTAAACTTAGTCATGCAAAATTCCTGTTGCCTATAGAAGACGCTACAGTTTAACAACTACATTTTCTTTTTTTTTTTTTTTTTTCTCTCAATTTATGTCTCTTTATGTATGTTCTGTCAATGCCAGAGGTTTAAGAGATTTACTTAGAAGGAAAGCTTTATTTTTGTACTGTAGAGATAAAAATGCAGATTTCTATTTTATCCAAGAAACTCATGCAAACATAGCAGATGAATCTTTTTGGAAGAATCAGTGGGGGAGTGAAATGTGGTTTTCCAATGGATGCAATCGATAAGCAGGTGTAGCTATTTCGAAAGGGAACTTTAAAGGTAGAGTGCTTTATAATGAAAAAGATGATTCAGGTAGATTACTCATTTTAGTCTGTGAAATTGACCAGAAACAATTTATAATGATTAATATTTATGCCACCAATGATAAAATCAGAAATAAGACATTATTTAATAATGCTGAAGCAAGAATATGTCAAATACATTCAAAGTATTCACAAGCCAAAATTTTATGGGGAGGTGACTTTAACACTGTATTTGATGATAACTTGGATAGATGGCCACCGAAAACATCAACCACAAATAGTGGACTTAGTAATATATGTCTGCGTATGGGACTGGTGGATATTTGGCGAGAAAGAAACAAACAACAGAGGATGTATACTTGGAGTAATAGAAGTCTATCGTTACAATCACGTATAGATTTTTGGCTCATTTCCAACGACGTTGTGGATAAGGTTAGAAATGTCGAAATAGAGCCAGCTATACTAACTGATCATAAACTTATTCTTATCAAAATGACCCTGAGTGACTTTTCTTCTCAACTTAGAACTCCTTCTTATTGGAAGTTAAACAATTCTTTACTTAACAGCTCGGATGTTAAATCGGAAATTAGTGGAATTATTGAAAAATATTGGAAATGTGCATGTAATTCTGGTGATTATGGTAAAAACTGGGAACTAACAAAATATGAAATCCGTAAGATGGCCATTATTAAAGGAAAGCTACTAGCAAAGCAAAAAAGAGAAAATGAATGGAAAGTTATTAAAAACATCTTAAGTCTACAGATAAAATCTGATGGTAATCTCAATGAACAAGAGAACAAAGATCTCACTCAATTACAAAATAAACTAGAGGACATATATATAGATAAGACAAAAGGAGCATTTATTAGATCTAGAAGTAAATGGCTTGAGAAAGGAGAAAAGAATACTAAATATTTTTTTGGTTTAGAAAAAAGGAATGTTGAACATAATACAATAACTAATTTATTGGTCAATGGAAATATCACCAATGACTGTAAACTTATTTCTAAACATGTTTCTGGATTTTATCAAGATTTATATTCTTCCACCTCCACAGGTTCTGGTATGGATTCTTTTTTAAACAACATCTCGTCAAATGTTAAAAGAATTAATAATGAATATAAGGAGTTATGTGATAAGGAAATATCTTTACCTGAGCTGGTGGATTGTATAAAACATTTAAAAGAAAATAAAGCACCCGGTAACGATGGTTTAACTGGAGAATTTTATAAGACATTCAATGATAAACTTTCTCCTTTCTTACTTGCTGTTTTTGAAGAGGCCATTAAAAAAGGTGAGTTTCCTCCTACAATGAAACAGGGTATAATCACGTTAATTCCTAAAGCAAATAAAGATAAATTACTCATTGAGAATTGGAGACCCATTAGTCTATTAAACAATGATGCAAAACTATTTGCTTTAATCTTTGCTAGAAGGCTAAAATATGGATTAGATCAGATTATATTAGAAGAACAATCTGGATTTATGAGTAATAGACACATAAGCAATAACATACGGTTAATATTAGATATGATAGATTATAGTGACCACTTACCAGATGATAGTTTGATATTATTTATTGATTTCTTTAAGGCTTTTGACACCATTGAACATATCTTTATATTAAAATCTATTTCCTTTTTTGGTTTTGGAAAGTATTTCTATAATGCTATTCAAACGTTATACAATGGCTGCTCTAGCTCTGTAAAATTGAAAATGGGAACATCAGCAAGATTTAATATATCACGTGGTATAAGACAAGGTTGTCCAGTATCTCCATTTTTGTTTCTCTTAGTTGCTCAGACTATGGCCACACATATAAAACTATCTCCTTTCCTGGGTATACATGCTGTTAATAAAAACTTCAAAATTTGCCAACTAGCAGACGATACAGCTATCTTTTTAAAGGACCATAATCAAATAAGAACTGTGGTAAATAGTATAAAAGCATTTAGTGATGCGTCAGGATTAAAAATGAATACCAATAAATCCATTTTATTTCCACTAAAAAATTGTAATATCACCAGCTTCTATGGAATACCGGTTAGTGAAAAAGTGACCTATCTTGGAATTGTTATTAGTAAAAATAAAGAGGACCGTGTCAAGTTGAACTTCGATCCAATTCTTAAAAAAATCCAAGCTAAATTAAATTCATGGTTAATAAGGGATCTATCTTTGTTAGGAAGGGTCCTGATATCAAAAGCAGAAGGCATCTCTAGATTTGTGTATGTCGCTTTATCGCTAGATGTCCCCAAAAATGTAGTTAAAGAATTGGATAAAATACTTTATGATTATATCTGGAGAAAGAAACCTCATTATTTAAAAAGAGATGTTATTACTGGTAATAGGAATCAAGGTGGTCTGGAAGTGCTAGACTTCAACACCATACATAATACATTTAAAATTAAATGGCTTCTAGGATTCTTGAAAAACCCTGATAGCATTTGGAACGCTTTTCCGACTTATTTATTCAAAGGCTTTGGTGGCACACAATTTCTACTCAAGTGTAATTTTTCTATCGTCAAAATTCCCTTAAAGTTGTCAGAATTTCATAAACAGGCCCTAACATCGTGGTTATTGATTTATAAACATAACTTTAGCCCACACAGATATTTTATTTGGAACAATAAGGACATTCTTTACAAAAATAAATCACTTTTTTTTCGTACATGGTTTGATAGAGGCATTTTGTTAGCAGGGCAATTATTAAACAAAGAGGGTTTATTGATGACATACACAGAATTTCTACAAACATTTAATTTTCCTGTGACACCTAAAGAGTACGCTATCGTGTTTGATGCAATACCGTCAGGCACACTTCATATTATAAAATCTATATCATTCACTGATAATATCGCTGTACTTGATCAGATTTTTATTGGTGAAACAGATATCACTAAAAAAGGATGTACAAATAAATATATAAGAAACCAGATCTCCCGTTCGGTTTTACCTGCTGCAAAATTCTTCTGGTGTTCAACGGTTAATGACTTAAACTGGGAGAAGGCAAACACAACTATTCACAAATATTTTTTAAATAATAAAATTAAAGAAGTATCATTTAAAATTTTACATCAAATCTATCCTGTTAAAGATACTCTTAAGCGATTTAAAATAAATATAGACGAGGTTTGTGTTTTTTGTCAGTCAAGTAAAGAAACAATTTTTCATTTATTTTATCACTGCTTTTATGCTAAACGGTTTTGGGCTGATCTTGAGGAATATCTCACTACTAAATTAAAGATTAACATTAAAATAAACACATATGATGTCATGATGTATTACGAAAAAAATGATCTGTCTGAAAACTTTATCTTTGTTGTTCAACTATTTCTTTTTTTGGGAAAATTTCATATCCATAAATGTAAATGGTTTGGTTCTAAACCCCTCTTTCATCTTTTTTCTTTGGATATTAAATTATACTGCAAGACTATTGAAAATATAAATCTCCCTTTAGCTATAAAAACCTGCAAAATTTTAAAGAAACTGCATTTTTCGGTCTAGTCTGATACACACCTTTTAATTTTTTATTTTTAACGTTAGTGTACTATTTGTAACCTCTGGTCTGTCAGAATTCGTTGTTAACATACATGTTGGGTTGTACTTGTAGTGTCTCTGTACCTTTTGTTATGTTCTGAATAAAGCTTTAAAAAAAAACAAAAAAACAAAAAAAAAACAAAAAAAAACCTCGCGACCATACAAATACCAAAACAACGCGATTCAAGCATCCCACAGCAACACAGCAGGTTACAAAACGGCGGGTTTACTACAACACTCACCCTGTAGATGGCTTCAGGTAGCAGCTGACCAGTAGACCAGTTTGTTTACATTCTAGCCTGTCGCTCGTTTTATGACGTCGGTACTTCTCACTCCCTTGTTTGTAGGAGAACTACAGACTTATTTGTATACCGCCACCTGCTGTTTATTTGTAGTAAAACACTGGATTCAAATACGGGCAGAGATCCGTGACATGTGAACAGAAAAAATTAGCATTTTCTCTGGCCGTTTTCTGGTACGGCCATACATGTGAAAACGGCCATACAGTTTGAATTTAGTTGGCGCGATGGAGGTAAAAATGCCCATAAACGGCAGAAAATGTGTAAAGTTTGGGATCGTTACATTCTAAACAAAGAAGAGGACAAAGTACAGTGTATTTACTGCAAAGTAGAGCTGGCGTACCACAGCAGTACGAGCTCAATGATCCAGGATTAGAAAAAATCCACGTGATTTTTCACCAAGCGTCACCGAAACAAGGTAACGTAACCTAAACCTGTATACGTTACTGTTCACTAATTTTAATACGGTAAATGAGGCTGTTTGACTGGATAGGGACGTATCCAGGAGGTGAATAAAGAGGGGCAAAAGGAACATGCTTGATCATTTTACAGCCACAAAATTTTCTGTTATGCATGATTTGTTTTGGTTATTTGAAAACGTAAAAAAAGTATTAGATTAATCAAGTAATCGAATTGATAAAGTGCTAGATTAATCGATTACAAAAAGAATCGATAGCTGCAGCCCTAAGAACATGTTACCAGCCACTTGCCTCAGTTTTACCATCATCGGCTGTGCCTTGCACAAGGATTCATGATCACTGAAGTTTGTTGTAACATCAGAATTTTTTGAATTACATTTTTTTCCTATTCCGAATCTATGTAATAGTGGTGATTATTAGTTAAGGGGAAACATAATGTGTTCATTTTAAAAACTTTTTACAAGCAAAAGCCTAAAGAGTGGTCACTCAGCCCCCCATGAGTCATAACCCTGTAACATGCTTTTACGTTGGACTTGTAGCTGCGAGGTTTTTGAGGTTTGCCTTGACCAGTTCTAGAGATGAATTTTTCTTTTTCTTCTTTGCAAAAAACACCACAAACTCAGATTTCGTTAAAGGCTAGAACTTATCTAAGTGTTTCTCACACATGAATATGCTTTGATATGAACCATCTTGTTCTAGCATGTCCTGTGGAAATCAAATTTCTGCCCCAAATCTTTTGCCGTGACTAACTAAGCTTGCAAGAAACTAGTAGCAGCGTGAGATCTCAAACGTTTGGGATATTGTCTTATGAAAGAACGCTTAAGACCCCTGCACAACTTTGTTGTTCTCCAACAAACATGTAACCTTTATTTTTATTCTTTCACTATTATTGACCAAAAGTGATTTATTTTTCACATAAAAACATCAATACAACCGTATCTCTACTTTGCATATTGAAAACTTTTCCAGTCAGTGAGAGAAATGGTCTAAAAATTTACTGTAGCTAAAAAATCTAATGTTTTCTTCATTATTTTAGACAGGAGAACTATAGCTGAAAAAAGTATATATAATATTAACCATTTGAGAAAATTGTTACTCCTATCAATACTCTGGAATAATATTCATATATTTATTCTGTGACTAAAACAGCCCTGGCTCGTGTTTCATCATAAGAGAAGATGTCACAGGTTTCTGGGTTCAAGCTGTTAAAGTCGCTGGTGCAACTGCGACAGGAAATGTTTCAGACATGAAGTTGTGCTTAGATACCGACAGAGAAAGTCTTTACCAGATCAATAAAATAAAGTTCAGTAACACTAAAATGGAAAGACTGACCTTTGCTCTAGAGTTGTTTTGTTTTCCTTTACAGGGAAAAGCTTGATGTGCAGCTATGTTTGCATCTGCAGAGTCACATTATTGCCGAGCCGGGTGCATTCTTTATGAATGTTATAGAAGCAGTTACCTTCACCCTCCACAGACAGGCAGCGGCAAAACTACCTTGAAATATTTTATTTCTATTGTAAGCTTGTTTATAAAGTTTTTGATTTAGTTATCAGTGTCCAAGTGTCAAACCATGTGATGCTATAGTTATATTTACTCTACTTTAAGAAGCTGCTGTAAACATTGTTATTAATATACTACCCCATATGAACTTTAGACAAAGTGTCAGGTTTATTTTCTTTCCTGACCACACATCTATAATAGACACCACAGCTCAAGTTGAAGACAAGATTTCATATTCGGTTCAGTTTCAGTTCAGCTTATTCATTTTGGTCTCAATACTTGATAACTAGCCACATATTGAGGTCTCCGTCGTTTACCCCAATGTTCAGATAATGCACTGTCAGAGATCAACTCCGTTCTCTCAGAAGATCCTTAAAAACTGAAAACCACATGATGTTTCAAAAGTTTAGCAAACAACCTTGTTTTTTTGTGTCTATTCTCTACAACCGAGGAAGTTCAAACAAAAGGGGACCTCGCCATTTGACCCAAACCAGAACAATCGAAAGTTTATGCAAACAATGTGCGTCTTCTCTTTTCTCAAACAATAGAGGGCCTAATGACTGCGGCTTTTCACATCTCCAAGAGCGCTGTCCTCGAGGAGGGCCGCGGGAAAGAAAAAAAAAAAAAAAGAGACCAGAAGAAAAGGAAAACTGAAACTTCATGCTCAGGCCCGTTGCTTATTCCCTTTGTTTGTGAAGGATTGTCTGTCATGCAGAACTGCCAGCACCCAGACGGCTCCATATCACTTAAAATACTTTTGCTGAAGTAATCTGCTGGACCTTATGACCCAGCAGACAATTTAAATCCATTTTTCAAAGCTGTGAGACATAACCCGTGAGACCAGTGGTAATATTCATGTAGAAACCAAGTTATCTAGATTATATCTGTGTACGTGGCTTTTGGTCTGCATTGCAGTTGGTGGTTAACTCAGAACAGCAGAGATCTGCACCGAAGCTGTATTTAAGTGCCCCCTTTTAATAAAAAAATAACACTGGCTCTGAATTATCAAAAATGTTAATCATAATTGAAAACAAGATTGCTTTAAAACTACTTGGTTCTTCCCTTTTTTCTAACAAAGACTGAACAAGTATCCCTCTAATATAGAGCAGTGTCATGATGTTTGCATGAGTAAATTTTATATTTTGGGAAAAAGACGCTTTTCTAATTTTTGTTCACAGCAGTATTCTCAGGCAGGCTTTGCAGAGCCGGCCTAAGACTGTATGGGGCCCTAAGCTGTATATGACAATGCAGGGTCGTACCGCGCCGTCATACTTGTGCAGCGAGAATCGTGACAAAATCAAACATAAGAAACATAATGTCCTGTGGACCTACAACTTCCAGCAAACCCTTCTTGATGCTGGCGGTGGTTAATGAAGCACTTGAACTTACCACAAAAAAAAATAAAAAAATATTATTATACTTCCACAGATGCAGGTACAGTGAAAAATAAAGGTTCACCAGGCACTTTGCTGAGGTTCTGATGCTGGAGGATGGCATAAAGATTTGTGTGGCTTGTAGGTTCGGTATTCTTGAACTAGGACTACAGACTCCCAGCGAGAAATAAAGATCCCTGATTCACTCCATGTTTAGCCGGAAGTCCATGACCTTGCTTAGCAGTTCCAGTGTGAGTACTGTGATGCAATAGTTAAAAAAAAACTTTAAAAAGATGATGGAGAAAACTGAACAGCTTAAAAATATAACCAAAACAGTATAAAAAATGTATTCACAACACTTGGGGTGACTAATTTATACTTTGTTTTGAACTCCTACAGACTCTAAATGAAAAATGCACTGCATTTAAGGGAACCTTTTGTTCCAGCAACGCCATGTTACGTCAAACAAAATTAAACTAAGTTCTTATACTAAAAACTTGGTGTCTTTTCTACAATTAAGTTGTAATAAGCACATGTATGAGTGGCAGTAACTTACTTTGATAAGTTTTAAACTTTGTTGGTGTTAGTTTACGTCACGGACTTGAAATCATTGCGGCTGGTGTCATTAAAAAGGCAACAAAAGTTACTCATTTCAGTCCTTTAATCTCAGCAACCCAGTTCTGATGCTCCGAGCCCCCTCCAAGCAGGGAGCATGACCAGCTGTGGATTAGCAGCTCTTGTTGAGACAAGCAGAAGGAAGCCACACTTTAATACATTCTGTCACTTCTAATTGTTCTCCATAAACAGAGTAAAGTAGAGCCAAAATAAATACACAGAAATTAAAGAGGAATGCCAGCCTGCTATAGTTTTTAAAGTGACTGAACTAAAAAGCCTAATGGGAATTATGTTTTCTGATGAGCAGAAGAAAAAAAATGAAACAAGAATGGCTTAGCAGAAAATTAAGCTAAGAAAAAAAAAGGCTATATTGCATCATAAAAGAACTGGAGAGATTTACAGCGACCTAAAACAAACTGACAAAGGTCAAGCTACAAACGCTATTTAATGGAATATGATATATGCTAATTGGCACATGATATGATATGATATTTTTAAGAATACTTAATTAAATTTTTTTATAGTTTTAGTTACTGATTCATTTCTATGTTTAGGTGATTAGCTATGAACACAAACTAATCACTTTTAACTGGGTTAAATCAAACTTAGAACCAATTTTTATTACGCAGGAACTCTCGTAACACTGGAAACAAGTTAAAGAAAATATCTAGTAGGTCTTGTGTCATAAACTAATAGTAGGAGTCCATAACTTGAGATTGGACTAGATGTTCATTTTGCATCACACCATTGTCTGTGGTAAAGCTGGAGAGGTGTGAAGCTGCACCCAAACCACAGGCACTCAGGAGTGCAGATAGTTTAGTGTAAATCCCAAAATTTGTCACAAAATAGATGTCTCACCATCACGAATTTACAAGTATCTATAATACAACATCAAAAACAAACAAAAAACGAACAAATAAAAATAATATTCTGAAATACCAACTGCCATGTTGCTGATGGTATAATCTCCATTGGAGCTGTCTGAAAAACCAAAAATCTCATGCACCATAAAGTAAGTGCTCTGCTCCAGTCCTGACCTCAGCAGTTATTGCTTGTGCCATTTTCAAGTTCCTGTGTTGTAATCTAGTTGTCACACTCATTGTGTTAACCACAGAGTACTGAACAAATGCTTGCAGATCACAAGCAATGCTTTAAGAAACAATCTGTTGTTCTCCCTAGAAGAAAAGCTTAAAAGGACGGAAAAAAACACACACTTGTTGTCTAGTCTCTTAAAGTGTGACCTCGCTCGGCCGATATAGCCAAAAGATTCCCAGTTAGTCAAAAGCAAATCGCTACAAAGCTGTGTTACAATATACTCCCATGTGGTTTTACCAATATACTAGATATTACAGGATCTGCAATCGTAAAATAAGCTGAGTCAAATGTAATAATCATTGTAATTACATTTAAACAAAGAGAGCTTATGAATAGCTTTTGTTCTTAAGGTTTTAATGATTAGAGCACAATCATAAATGATTACTTTAAAAGCTATACACAGAATATGTACTTCTAAATTACCCAGACAATTAAATGTTCCTAATTAAATGGGCAGATGCATCAATCCATTGTATCCATATTACATTTTATCATGTTACAAACTGAGCTGCTTTTTTTTGTCGGCTGACTCAGTGCCAGTCAGAAGGGCTAGGATTGGTGTATCTTGTGGGGAGAATTAAAAACTGCATAAAATTGTTTTCCAAGGCTTTCGGCTTCCCATCAGCCAGATTCATCTTCTCTAGAGTCTGATGGCTCCATCAGAGTCTACCAGAGTTGTTGTTTTCATTCTTTGGTCTTTTCGTGTTGGGTATTAGGGCTTTATCAAATAAACTGGAAACTCCTTCTATGACTGAGGTAGAAAGAAGAACTGTAAGCTTCTGGAGAATTTGGTCAGTGTCATAAAAGTACCTCTATGGTAGTTATATGCTCTCACAAAGTAACTTGGTCATTGCCTTTAAAAGGATCTGCTTTGCTCCATGACCTTAAATGTAAAGTGGAGTTGGATGCTATTGATTGTATTTTATTCTGAAAGCTTTGTTGCCTTCCCAAAGTGCAGGTCTATACACTGGTACGTCACTCTGACTAATAATAATAAGCCTATTACTTCTAAGGTTGCCAACCGTCCCTTAAAATACGGAATCATTCCTTATTTGACAATTGAATGTGGCGTCCTGTTTTGAGCTTATAAGGGACGCTATTTGCTCTGTATTTTCATAAATTTCCAATATGCGTGTCGCACATAGGCTTCAGTAGCTTAATTCTAACTACGTAGCCTACATAACAATAAAATACAAATCACCCAACTAGTCAGCAAAACTGTTCTGGCAGCGGGATCTAAAGTGACCGCAAACTGTTTGTGTTTGCGGCTCGTGAGTGTTGCGTGCCAAGGATGGATCAGGTAGACACACACACACAACACACTGGTGCTTCACACACTGTGCCTTTAAAAATTCTCAAAAATGGTTACAGAGATATAGATCAGTGGGAATAGGCCCATCCTTGGCTGGACAGGGTCAGTAAAGACGAACAGAAGGCAAATTGAACCCGTCGGTGAGCGTTCTCCGTCACACACGGAGGACACTCGCTGCACAGCATGGCATGCTCACAAGAACGCAGAAAACACACACGTCTCTGAGGCTTATGTAGGCTAGAATATTCGTAATAGATTGCATTTATTGTGCATTTTCCAAGATGTATTGAGCATGTCCAATTTTATTTTTGTTGGATTAATTGTGGAGTTTATTTGTTTAAGGCAGTAGTTTTAGTCTATTATTCAATCAATACAAATGACAACTTAAAGAACAAATCATACTAACTGTTATGCTATTAAATATATTAACATTATTTATTTCCCCCGATAGGTTTCTGGCTGTTAAAACTTTGTATTTTAGAGAACTAACCAATAAATTTCAAGTGAACGTCGCATTAAATTTTTTAGTGTGTTTTGATTGTTGTTCAGACAAGGCATCCAAGCCAATTTAATGAATTATCTGTCATCCCACTCCTACATTTGTATCTAAATGAGCAGATAAAAAAGTTTAAAGGTGTTTGGGGTTCATCTGCAACATCCCTATAGAGTAACTTTAGAAAGAAACTATTGAACATACATTGTTTGAAGCTCAACAAACAGACCTTATGTTCTTAAGCCTGCCGCACACGAGAGCAATCTGCTGAGCAAAAAGTCAATCGAGGCTGTATACTCAGCAGGTAGCTCGCTGTGTGCGGCTAATTTTTGATGATTTTTCTGCCTCATGATGCGCTAAGGTGAAAATCAAACAGGTTGGATATTTTTCGCCTCGCGTGGTGAAAAACTCACTGTGTGCGTTCTACTTGAGCTGTGTGCTGAGGGGAAATATTCAAGTTACCAATCAAAACGCGATCTCCACTCACATGATTCCAAGATGGCAGCCCATGGAGAAGATTTCATCTTGGAAGATAAACTCGTGGAAATTTGGCCAGACTACCCCTGTTTACATGATGTCAGCTAGTCAGATTTTAAGAACAGGGAGAAGCGCGAGCAGGCATACAGCGAGTTGGCCGCGAAACTGGACCAGACAGGTACTGTACAACGAGACCGGGTAGGCTACCAGCTAGCTGGCTAGCCACCCTGTATTTGCTGTCATGATAATTTTACTGCATAGATGGTAACATTCTACTTCTGCAATACAATTCATTTGTGGTAGATTGGCATAAACTCCTTTACCGGACCTTCTTTGCAGCCATGACCGTACCCATATTTTCCGAACGTACAAACGACAGCAGCAGCGACGTCTCATCAGCAAAACGTAAAGCAGTATTTCCTCCAAATCCATATCTGTCTCATTCATTGTTTTGACGTGCAAACCGTGGACTGCCATCTTGGAATCATGTGATCGGAGACCGTGTTTTGATTGGTCGCTTCAATGTTTGAGCTCAGGAGACGGCTCACAGAGACCGCACACTGCGAGTTTCTCGCCTCGCGAGGCGAAAAATATCAAAACCGGTTTGATTTTCACCTCAGTGCCTCATGAGGCAGAAAAATCGGCAAAAATTAGCCGCACACGGCGAGCTGTCTGCTGAGCAAACGGCCTCGATATTACTTTTTCCTCAGCAGTTGGCTCTCGTGTACGGCAGTCTTAAGTATCGTCATGTGTTAGATCACACTGCATCTTGTTAACACAAGTTGTATGTACTTTCTTATCTATTTTATGTGGATGCATTTCATTGCCGTTTTTATAGCCTAACTTACAGCACTTATGCATCAATGTGTTCATTGTGAAAAAAGCATTTCAAGCTTAACGTATGACCATTCTGGATCACCCCCTCACTAAAAGCACCCCACCTCCCCGCGAGTCGGACAGCTTGGCCCATTGTGAATAACACTCTGTAGCCTAAGTGTCCCTTACTTTAATTTATGAAAGTTGGCAACCATAATTACTTCCAAATATGCTCATAACCAGTCCAGTTGTATTCTGTTTTGGTCTTTAGGATTATTATTTCCCTGACAACTGACCCTTACACTTAACATCCGTGAAGTGTAATATGCAGCTGATAGCTGCCATTAAAGTCAATGTGAATATTTCTGCTGCTGTGTCGTGGCCCTCTCTTAAATTTAAGCAGCAGTTCTGTTTTTTTTACGAGCTACGGTTCTAAAATGCATCAAGCGCAGCAGTTCAGATTGGACCAGCCAGGATATCAGGAATGGGAGCAATGTATAATACCAGGACGATTTCAAAATAGAGGATACATGCAGATTTCCAATTTTTGTCAACAACGGAAAAAAAGAAAAATACACCTGTGACACCACAGTTGAAGTCAGTCATTCTGTGACTCTAATTTGTTGTTTTTTATCATGGACGACTATACATGGAGAATCAGCTCTTATACGATAGCATTCATCTTTTTTACAAGTTCAACATGAAAAAGGAGAGGACATGAACAGAAATATCTGCAGTTCAAGGAGTGGATGGTGAGTTTATGCTACTTATGAAGACAGAATTGCATTTTTCCTCTGGATACTACCCTTTAATTTATGTAATTGCAATTCTTGTTTAATTTTGTGATGCACCGGTCCGGGATCAGCTTGGTGGAACGCTTTCACAAGTGATGCACATCTAAAACACTCCCGCTGGGAAGGGACGTGAAGCTGAATTTGTGTGTAAAACACGTCTATTGCATTACACGCTGCTGATGTATCTGGTGGAAAGACTATAACATTCCAAGCAAGGGCAGCAACGATCAGAGAAGCGGTCTAAAGGCCCATGGTAACTCTGGAGGAGCTGCACAAATCCATAGCTCAGGTAGGAGAGTTTGTTGCCAGGAAAACGTTTGCTTGTTCACCATAAATCTGGTGTTTATGGGAGAAAATGGCAAAAAGACAACCATAAAGACCTGTTGGTAGTTTGCCACATGGCAAACGTTGCAGAAGTTGGTCAGATCATAATGAATGTTCAGGCACACGGGAAAACCCATGTGTGGCATCGAAATTACCCCACACATACCACCACCCCCTGAACTTTTGACATTCTTAACGCTCTTGACGCAGCGCGTCAGCCAATCAGAGCATCTCACTGTAGTGATGTCGCCAGACTTCAACATTATGTAGCCATCCACGAGCCGCTAGTGTTTAAAACAGCTGCCAGACAAAGCCCCGCCCACAAACTGTGCAAGTTTCAGCCTAAAAATGTATAAGCGTCCAACTAGTCGCTTTGTGAGCATTGTTTAACAAAGCATGAGATGTGAACGCACCATTACACACAGTGTCCACAGTGAGAACAACGGTGGCAGTATCATAGTGTGGGCATGTTTTTCTTCAGTCAGTAGGTTTACATGCACATCTAAATCATGCTTTTTGGAGTAATCAGACAAAGGTCTATCCTACTTTTCAGAGCTGAGACCCAGTTTACATGTCACTCAGTAAATCTAATTATTAAATAAAATACGTTCAACTCCCCGACGATAGATGGCAATATTAGCCTACATCTTAGCCTTATAGTGGTTAACTTCGAGCTACACTCAGGTAGTAAACAGAGACTGGCGAGAGTGAAGCTGACAGAGTGAAAGCAGGATATTCACAATCACATGCACTAATCGGCTGATTACATTTGTCTTAGCCACAATATTCTTCTTATAATAGTACTGTGTTACTGTTGAGACACATTTCTGCAGAAAAGTTAGATTCTCAATCACATTATCTTGGTAGCCTAGTTAAGCTTCTAAAAATCCAGTTTTGTTTGCTTCAAGCTGTACTAAGGTGTATAAATGCTTTTCAAAAGTCTGATTTCAGTCGGACTAAGGTAATTTGACTTTCTCTTGCTGCATGTAAACGCACTGAGTGAGGCTTCAGACTGGGGAAAAGTTTGCCTACCACCAGACCAACACCACACCTCCACACAAAGCCAGAGCTAGAATGGAAATTTTTGGACCACAAAAAATCTTTAAAAAAAAACCCAAACACTGAAGTTTGTGGTTTTAACCGGAGAAACTGTGACAAAGTTCAAGGGACAATAATAGTTCTTTAAGGCACTCTATGGAGTAACAAAAGGAGAAAAATGTTGACTGACCTCCACGAACACCTTCCAGAGGATAGAAGAAGGCCACAAGAAGGTTCATGAGTACAGCCAGGTTGAAGGAGATGCTGCTCCAGAAGGACATGTTCCTGGAGCACCAGTAAAGGATGGGCTGAGCTGGAGACATAATACATAAGCAGATTTTCACAGTTTTCAGTAATATGCTCTACAGACAACACGGCAGCAGTCAAATACCATATAAAATTCTTCTTACACCATCTTACAGATTAAAAAGCAATTTTATAAAATTGTAATTAAAATGAATACTGATAAAGTGTTATACTCCTCATCCTAAGCATCGAAACTTGCAGCCTGAAATGTAATTCTTCCAATAGCACAAATCTGTTTCTAAACCTAAAACATTAACCCAAAGAAAATAATCTGTAACTTTGGAGACATCAGTTTGCACACAACTGGTTGGCGTGATGAAATTTTGTACACAAAGCACACATGCATGCACATTAGTCACAAACTAGACTGCTCTTGGTCAGGAGATCGGTATCGTAGTCCACGGTATTTTGAGCACAGCATTTCTGGAGAAAAGCAGAACTGGCACAAGAAAGCACTATATTCATCAAGTGGTTAGCACCAGCGGAAGAGCGCAATCTCCTGGTGTGCTGATTCATTCATGTAGGAAACAGAAGGCGTCTTCTCACATGTTTTCACACTGCAGACCAACAACACCCCTACACGTCTGACCATGGGACAAGCCATAACACGTTTCTCAATACAGAAAGCAGCATAAACAAAGTCTGAAAAACAGAATCAGTCAGAGGTCAACAGGAACATGCCCAGACCTGAAAAGGAAACCTAAATTTATTTTGTTGTGCCCTTGCGCAGTTTTCCATATGCACCTTATACAGGCATGTTAAACATACTGCTTGGATTTGTCTCAAGAGTAACCTTGAAAAACAAGTTAGTGAAAATTAGTTGTTCTGATTATTTTAACTGGTTAGAACAGGAAGGAGGTCCCGTTAAAGAATAAGACTCCCATTAAACTAAGCACAATTAGAGTGTGACTCAACCCCAAATCAACTTTTTTTTTAACTCATCAACTATATGCATGAGTGTCTAATACAGTCTACGCGTCTGGTAATCATTTTTGGTATTTTAGTACATTTTAGTAAAAATATGAATTTTGTGCCACAAATCATTAGTGGAGTGCCCTCTTCAGGTTAAAACTACACAACACTTGAATTTGAATCTGGCTTTGCTACCGGCTCTGCTTCGAGTACTGACGTTAGCCATCCTTCCGCTGTCGAATATAAGAGAAGCTCAGTCTCAGCCACATCTCCATAGTGATTTGGAGAAGGCAACTCATGAACAATCGGCTCGAAACGATACAGCTAAGGGCCGCTCGCCTCCTCTACAGAACCTTCCTCCCTTTCCTCTGGTGAAGGAAGTGGAGAGAAACTTTCAATCTTAAAATTGCGCCCCTGAGGCAATGGAGTTTGCGTCGCTATAGCTCTCCAGCTTTCTAGCTGTCTGTGTGCCGCTGTAGAAGAGCTTTTGTCAATATGTCAATCACAGCGCAGACTGCACCCAGCCCTCTCCTTCACTTGTCTGCCAGGCAACGTCTAATTATAATGCATTTTTTAAACAGAAAACGCGGGCAGAGTTACTCTTTAAAGGACTCAGATAAACTAATTCTTGTCAGGAAGGTAATTTAATTTCAGGTAACCATGAAGGTGGAGAAAACACTCTGACACTTATCTAAATGATCCAACTGTAGATACCACATGTACAACTCAAAGTCAAGACTTTTCAGGCTATAGTGTGTAAATTTTCCACTAGATCATTTTAAAATTAAACCACCTATCAAGGGTAACAAAATCCAGGTTGTACAATTTGTTTTGATAATGAATGCAAGAATGAAATTTGATGAAAATGTTCATTACAGTAGATTTGACAAAAAAATAACATTATCTAGCTATAACAACTTTATAAAAATATTTACGATCTCTCCTGTTGCATCCCTCCAGGATTCATGATGACATATGAACCCTGAAAAATGTAATTCAATTTATAAGTATCTACAAAAAAGTAGTGCCTCATAACCCCCAGTCAATAACACACAACCGGTACTCTGACTGGACATTTATTCAATTGAAGTGTTTTGCAGAGCAATTATTTAAAATAAGAAAAAGGGAAAATAACATACAACGTGTCCAACTGGTTAAGACCTTAAAAGTTCTGGGTTTGCTAAAATTAGCTTAAAACTCTCATAAATGTTGTAATTAAATTAAAAATGTATTATTTCTTAAGCACCAATATTAGCATTGCAAGATGGAGACTGAAAGTATTGGAATGGGCTGCATTTTTTTCATAATTTTAAGTAAAAATGTCTGTCAGAATTTATTTTTGCTAAGAGATTGTGTTTTGATGTTTTCTTACCATTCGTATTATATTGCTATAATTGAATTTATTTCATTACTGCTTTTATTTAAACCAGTGGAACCCTGTTTTTTCTGTACACCTATGAACAGTTTGGAGTTGTCTCTTTATCTCTATCTTTCTTACTTCAGCTTATTTATTACACTTAACATTGTGGTCTAAGCCATTAAAATTATTTCTTTTTTTAATAAATGGCAGCTTTTTCATTTTCCCTATATATCACTGATTAGCAACAAATTGTACATTCTCTGCAGGCCCTCGTAACTGAACCTTGATTTTGATTATTTACATGTCTTTAGTATTTTTTTAACAGGCTTTCAAATCATTATGTAACCTGTTAGGTTTACGTATTGAAAAAACAAAATCCTCACATTCTGGTCATTTTTCTGTACTTCGTTTTATTACAGCATAAGAGAGGAAGAGTTATGAAAACTGAAAAAAAAATGTTTCACACAAGTGATTTATTTGTTTTTTTCCCCAAAGTACACTAAAATGAAAAACTTATCATGAAATCCATATTTTCACAAGGGTTTTAACTGATGTTATAATTAAGTATTCCTTTCTTGGATTTAGCGAAAGCTTTTTTTGTTACAATTTGGTGAGGAGTACATTTTCTTTGTGCCTGTATGTTTCTATATTTATCTGAGTATCAACACAGCAACAATGTATTTTGGTGGTTTACCTTTCATTTATCTGCCGTTTCATCATTTTTATTAAAGCAAGTATCAAGTGCTTGTTTTGATCCGATCATCTGAGTATCAAGGAAGAACAGAATGTTTAGGGGAATCCAGTCAGGTCACAAGTTTAAAAAAAATCCCCAAGTGTTTAAAAAAAAAAAAAAAGTCTTGTTCCTGCTTTATTTTACATAAAGGCGACACAGATGAGCAGGGCCTGGAGGGATGCACAGGGAAGGAATGTAAAAATGCAGTATTATATTAAAAGGATGAGGAGAAAAACTCACAGGGTACGGCGTTTGTGCTACCAGTGGCCTCTTGAGTACCTCGCAGCTTCTTCTGCCAATTCATCTCATTGAAGAGGTCCTCAGAGCGGAGGAAAAAATCATTGATCTTGCTGCCTTGCTCATCCCGCTCTGTAGTGTAGTAGACCCGTAGTTTGGACTCTTGTGTGAGGAACTCACAGATGTTGGGGACAGGAAACACTATCTGCTCCATTGTGCGGTCCAGACGTACAATCTGAATACAACCACAACAGCAGATATAATGAAACTGAGAAATTAAGCCTAAACTCTTTGTCCTTTTATGTGTTCTATGACATTACATTCCTTTATTATTGAATTTTCTTTCCCCAAATTTTCAATACAGTATTTTACTGCAAAAATATAGCAATGTACGGTAAAACTCCATTGACAACTTGAGCACAAATCATTCGTTGCCAATCTGCATTCCTTCTGCTTACGTGCATGCACAGGGAAATGAACAAACATGCCATTGGTGTTTGGCATTCTGCCGTACTGAAACTTAAAAGCGTGCCAGAAATCTTTTGTGACACGCCTCAGGTGATTTTGATTTTCCATCGAAGCACAGCAGTATCCTTCAGGCTTTTTAGAAACCTTGAAAGAATACCAGAAATGACAGCAGCAAAAGCATATACGTATAAAACTTCCCACAAACGGCTCTGTTTAGCTGAGGCATGGAGGCAGCAGCTGACCTCGATCTGAGCTGTGTGTTTGGCATAGAACTCCAGTGCTTCATCCCCCTCTCCATACGTTCCTCCTGGCTTCAACATGGCCTGCAGTTCCTTGTTGTGCCGTGCCAACTGAAACAGATCAGGCCCATATAATTAGTGATTGTGTTATACGTGAAGTCCTCAGAAAGGCATAGTTACCATATTCAGAGCTGTTGGTGTTGCACTATAAAGCCCGCTTGTTAGTATAGTGTTAAATGACAATCTACGTCACCTATTCACTAACAAGACTGCAATATGTATGTCAACCATAGGAGTCATTTTAACCGGGGAAGCCGGGAACACGTCCCCAGCAATATTTATGATTGACAGGTTTGTCCCCACCAAACCTGATGCGGAAATCTTCACTGATCTAACAGTCACTTCTGCTCCCAGCAAAGTTTCCGCATCAGTATTTAAACAGAATATTATTTCATTCACTCCATTCCAGTTTCTTATGCAGTCATGTTTCTTTCTGCTCAAATTCTATAGTAGAGCTGAAGATGTTTTGCCGAACCCGACCGGACTTCATTTCTATCATTGTCCACGGCCTTGGGTTTAACGGTCAGAATCTACCTGTCAAGATGTTGCATCCACACCGCATGCGTCATGATGTGAAAGACCCACTCCTCACAGATCAAAAAGAAAACGTGCTGCAACTACTGCCCTGCGCTCTCACAGAAAATGCTGAACTGTAAATGCACTATTATCCTACGTTTCAAGTTGCAGAAGTCTCCTGCATTTATATAGCAGTTCCCTGATCTAGAGCAAGCGGTCAAGAGCGAACACATACGCAGGCGAGACGGACGACAAAAGCATTTAAACAGAAGCATTTAAAGCTTCATATAGCTGCAGACTAAACAAAAAGATTATAAATCAACATTTAAATTATACTTATTCATTTATCTTTTTAAGCTTCAGATAACATGCCTTTATGACAGAGTTTCAAACATTTGTCCGGTAAATTGAAAACCTGCCGGTCACGTTGTCCAGTGCCAGTTTTTTCTAGCGGAAAAATGTCAGGCTTAAACGGGTTTGGTAAGTTTTCAGTCAAAATATACCCTCTCTGGCTCTGGTCGGGTCGATTACAGCTCTATGCTAAAGCATTCTTTGCAGTAGATATGTCATGTTTTAGAAGACTGGTAGTCAGCTACAGGGTGGAGTCCTGCAATGTCACTGGTACCTGTTTCAAGATGGAAAAAATACAGCTATACAGTTCTCTTGCTATAACACAGGTCCATCCTTTGCTGCTTCGCTGTTGGGTGGACTCTTTTAGTAGCACAATTTAAATACTTTCTTTACAGCGCGCTAACGGGCATTGTGTTCTGCATCATAAATGATTGGAGGCAATTGTCAATCTCCTGTCATGTCTCCTTTTGCTAGCCAAATGCATTATGTCTGGTTATGATAATCTTCTCATCCAGAAGTAAAAACAACACAAAAACTGCCCATAATTAGGCTCCTCACTCGGAAAACGAGTGAGGAACTTAATTGCTCAGCAAACTGAGAAATTCTCCCACCTGACCAGTGGATGTTGCAGCCCCACCAGAGTTATAATAACCTTGTATGACCCATAATCTGATTAATATTTCCTTGCCTGGCCTTGCAGTTGGGCCATTCTCTTTCCATTCTCAGGTGATTGAGTGAGCAGTGCTCTATATCATGTTTAAGGCTTGGAATATTGTTTCATGCACTGTGTTTAACTCCCCCCCCCCACCCCATGTCCTCTTCCCTGATCTGTTTGCTGGGTTTTGTTGATACGTTCACTCATCTTTTCAAACAAACAAACCAGTGAGCTTACAAAAAAGCTCTATTCGCTTCAAAACTGTGCACAAGTGGACTTGATTTGGTTAATGTGTCATTTCTGAAAGCAGCAGGTAGCTACGCATTTTGAGTTATCAAAGTAAATGGCTTAAATGTAACTGTACCCATACATTTTGTAATTGCAACTTTTAAAAAAGAAATTTAACACAGTTAACCTTAATTTCCTTTACAAATTAAACAAGTTGTGCTGGTCTGTCACCAAAAATCTCAATAACATACAGGAAGGGATGTAGTTATGTACACAAATGTGAAAAGTTCAAAGGAATATGAAAGGATATAACTTCAGACATTGCAAATATGATTTAACTTTGAAGCGTTTCTTACAAGATGTTGTCACTAAACTAATAAATGAGAGGTTAAGCTCCTAGTGGAGTAAAAAGAGATTTATAAAGATGTATATTGCATGTTTTTTAATCAGTCTCAGGCAATCACACAGTAATCTGGTCAGCATATAGCTACCAACATTTGTTAGTCATAGTTTGTTTTGAGCAGCGTTGCAAGTGAATTTGGTGTTTAGGTTTCTTAGGGGGCTTACTTGATGTGCCAAAATGTAGATATTATGTCCCACGTTCCGTGGAGACGCAGAGTGTTCCTCCTCTCCATCTTCACCCTCCTCAGGCTCCTCCACCTCGATCTCACCCTGCATGTAGGCTTTTTTGATCACTTCCACCTGCAAGTATCCACAATGTAAGAAGAACATGATCCGAACAGTTTATCGCAATGCCACATGTAGCGTATACTCACCAGCTCTTTGGGCCTCATGTTGTAGAGTATTCTCTCAGCATTCTCACTGTCATGGCGACTCTCCATAATTGCAAGAAGCAGCTTGGAGGCATTGTTCTGTGGACAATTAAGTGAATGAAATGAAGGAAATGGAAATTAAAAGCAATTCAAGAAGAACCTTAATTGTAGATATTACTTTTTTGGCACCACTATTAAATGAAATCACTTCTGCAAGAGATATAATCATAATTTTTAATCTTTTAAACAACTTTTATTGAAAACTTTACAATAACAGCCAGCTAGATGTTGTTAAATGCTGTTTTAGATTAAGATAAAGATGTTTTCACACTCTTACCTATCCTGACATATAGTATGTTGATGAATTGGAAAACAAGTTTCACTTTGGTGTAGATATGATAAAATTATATCACTTTAGTTTGGCAGACTCTCCGAGTATCCCCAAGAGGTGAAATATCTTCTATTTTTTTAAACAGGTCCTGTCTGGGAGTGTGGCAATCAGAATTGGAAGTAAAAGTCTAACAAATTTACTTCTGTTATTGTACCCCAGGGCAGCTGTGGCTACATTGTAGCCGACCACCACCAGCGTGTGAATGTGTGCATGAATGGGTGTATGACTGAATGTAGTGTTAAGCTCTTTGTGGTCCTCTGACTGAAAAAGTGCTATTTGAATGCAGGCCATTTAACATTTTATTTCCACAGGTAGAGCAAAATAGCTTTTGGTATAATTTAATGTAGAGATGCACAGAAATGTTGGAAATCTTTGCAACCCTAATTTAAAGCATTCATGTTGTGTTATATTTCAGTAAATAAATGGTAGTTCCAAATTTTATTATTGCATAATCTCTGTTCTACCGCTAACCAGGACTCCTCTAAGGGGCTATGTTTGCCACTTTGAGATGTATTGCAGCCTATGGCTAATACATAATTATGAAAGCTCAGTAGAACTAGACTTCCCTTATCTTTCGTCTTCTGAAGTGATTTTAAGCTGATACTGAGGGCTTTATCTTTCCAAAGAAATATAGACATGGAGTCCCGATATCTAAACCAACCAGGTGATGGATCTGTAACTGTGTCTAATAATGTGAAATTAACATTTGTATTTATTAATATTGCTACACTCCTTTGCTAAGACTTATAGCAAGCAGAAAACTCATTGGTAAACATTAATAATCTTCAGCTGAGGTAGATTTAGGAGTCTCCTTTAATTAGACAAAATCTGCTGGTAATCCTTTTAACTGGTGAAAATTAAAAATGTATTTTTCCTCTGGTACCAGTCCGATGAACATTTCATGACAAACCTTAGTGTAACTGTAGTTTGTGTGTTTGGCTAAAGTTGGACATTGCATGTCACCATAGAAACAGATAAACACAAATGCAGTCATTGTAAGTGCTTGTGATTGCCTGCCTTAAAGGCCTGAAGCAGAGATATGAGAGAGAAAAACAGAAGAAATTTCGGAAGGTCTTGTCGGTGAGAGGGGGCGAGATATTCACAATTATGCTATGAAAAATGCCTGTGTGTGAGAGGGAGAGCAAAAATTCTGTGATATGTCAAATTACATATACCACATTATAGATGCATAGGAGGGCGTTTGTGGTGCACAATTTAATTCAACCAGCAAATTTTGTACGAAACTAAGATGCAATCCAAAAATGAAATAATCATCCACTCATCGTCTACAGATTGCACAAAATGCTGCGGCATGTATTTTGTCAGGCAGGGGAAGCCATGAACACAATACTCCTGAATTAGCAGCTTTTCACTGGCTTCAAATTACGTAAAAATGTCAGTTTACAAAAGTTGTTGCTTTGCTTTAAAACACTAAATTTTCCCCCCATTCCGCTCCCCTCTTTTCTTGCAATCCTTTTTTTTTTCTTGCTATACTTTTACTTTTTATTTATTTTTTGGTGACATTTTGTATGTACAGAACTTTGGGGCAACTTGGGTTGCTTAACATATTTCTGTGCAATCAAACAAAATGATAATTTTTCTTTTTCTATTCTTTTTTTTGGCAAATGTTTCAGAGTCTGCACGTAGACATTAAAGTGTTTGTGTAACAACAAAGAAAAAACAAAACAAAAACACAACTTACCTTTGATCAAAAGCATTAAATTGACCAAAGAACACTCACTTTGAGCTCTAGGACAAGGTCCATCCTCTTCTTACCAAGAGGGTTGATGTCGTTGAGAATGAGAGCTATGATGATATCAATGCCATTGCACTCATGAGTGGCAATGCAGTTCTAGGATACAAAAAAAAAAAAGAAAAAAATGATTGACGATTTATGCATTCTTTCATTTCTCAAACCCCATACATGTTTATAAGTTAAGTAAGAATTTATAACAGGCTCACATTACAATTGAGGGGGTTTCAGGGCCCCTTTTTTAAAAACGACTAAAACAGACCACAAAACTTGTAAAACATCTTCTTTTTTTTACAGATGAAACCAAGATTGAGCTATCTGACAATTATGCCGAGTGTATATGAGAACATTAAACTTTTAAGCGGTGAACGGTGGGGAGGTGTTCAAGCTTGGTCTGCAGTCACAGGACCTCTGCAAGCTAAAGTAATTAAATAAACCATGAAGTCTTCTGAATCTTGAATTATAATAGAGCAAAATGTGAGGGCCTGTTGCTTTAGCACAAAGTCCAGATCTCAACTGTAAAAACAAAATGCTGTGTTAGGACATTTAGTAAAGCTTTGCCTAACCAGATCGCCATGAACCTCAAACCTCAAACTAAAGCAGGGTTCTAAAGCCGAGTGTTTCAAAAGGCTTGCATGGTTGCACTGCAGAGAACAACATCTGTTCAATCTTTGGGAACTTGATACGTTTTAATCTGGGTTTAATCCACACGAAACACAATGCACCAACTGAACAGTGGAGCCATTAGCTGCCCCTAACAACAATTTAATAAAAATAAAAATCACATTATCATTCTTTAAATGTTCTCACCAAGGAAAAGGCAAATCTAACACAAAAAAAAAAAATAATAATTTCACTAACATTGAATTTCAGTTGTTTTCAATGTACTACATTTAAAGTAACTGAAAATGGTAATGATTTCTGTAAGGGTATAAAATACAGTGACTTGTACAAATATTCATAAGTGCTTATGAATAAGTGCTTTTAAGACCAGTTTGCAGTAAAAAACCCTGCAGAGGGGATTTAAACATGGGGTCACATGAGGCTAAAATGGACCTTTTTTTCACCTGTAAAACCCAGTGGAAAACTAACACTGCCCATCATCCTGAACACACCAACGCTATCATGGAAAACGGTGGTGGCAGCATAATACAAGTAAGACGGTCGGAGTCTGTGGGAAGATGGATGGAGCTGAATACGGAACAATCCAGAGGCAAGCACTCAAATATCGGCACCTCCACCTGTACTCAGAAGACAAGTTTAACTAAAACTCTGGAATTATTCATTCAGCCACATGAATGAACAAGATATTTAAGGGTTACCTCATGTGAGCCTAATGACTCACATGATTTGAAGCAGGTCAACAACTAAACTGACCCCAATGACTTTTGAACCCCTCCTGATTTCCTTTGGATCTTCATGCATCGTAACGAACAAATCATTGGAATAAGCATGGCTGCTTTCCTTAAGGACTGAAAAAAAAAAATGCTGGTGACAGGGTTATACAGTCAAACAAAGCTCAGTGTTTTCCTTGTTAGTGGGTTTAAGTGGAGAGCTTTTTTTTAGTTTGGCAATCCCCTTTCTACCACTGTTTAAGAGAACTGAAATCTGTTTATACAGCCACTGGCTGTCAGCAGGTTCACACTTGACCAAAATATTATGACAGAGCTACTTAAATAGAATCCTTTTAACACCCGCCCCTTAAAATAAATAAAAAAACCCACACATGAATAGAAAGAATTACAAATAGTAAGCAGCTCGATGATGATTTCACACCTTAACTCTTTTTGAACAAGATGTGTTGAGCGAGATTTCCCACCTGGTTCTCATGACAAGGACCCTGACAGTACTCCGTCAGGCTCTCCACCGTCTGGTTGATTAGTCCAACGTTCTTCTCGTTGATATAGAGTCCCAGCAGCCCTAGTCCCCCTGTGGTGCTGCCACAAATGCAGTCCAGGAACTGAAGAGTCTCGCACACCAGATTATAGTTGTTTTTGTTGTTCTGATTGCGCAAGAAATTCTGGAAAATGACGAGAAAAGTGGGGGAAAAAGAACCGCATTAACAGGTTGATGTCTCTCAACCAGTGCCTATTAATTACCCAAGATAGGGTCTATGCCTTGATGATAAATAAAACAGCTTGAAAAAGAAGAACTGTTTAGATTTTTTACACATTTTTACACATAAAAACCACACAAACAATGTATTATTTGGGGTATTATGTGACAAAGAAACACGATGTAACGTATAATAATTTTAGAATTAGAAGTGAAAATGTATATATTTTTTTCTTTTATTTACAAATAAAATCGTGAAAATCGCATTACACATTTAAATCAAACCCCATGAAGTCAATATTTAGAACAGTGTTTTTTGCAGTTATAGCTGCAAGCCTTTTAGAGGATGTCTCTAAGTGACACTTCCGTGGAACGACCTTGTCACAGTCTAAATAGAGAGCATCTGTGAACATAAATGTTCAAGTCTCGCCATGGATTCTCAATTGTATTTAAGTTTGGACTTTTACAGACATTGTACAAATGCATATGCTTTTATCTACAGCTACACAATTTACTGAATCAAAAACATTACAATCCCTGTGTGTGCAATATTGCTATTTGGCAGAATATTTTGTAAAATATGATTATATTTTCTGTAGTCATACAAGAATTTTCTGCATTTTGTAAATTTATTTGGCTTCTTGGATAAACCAGTTCTACAGCCAGGGCTGCTGTCCAACTGGAAGATGAGTCTCCAACCATATTCTCAAGTGTTTTGCAGCCTCCAATAGTTTTCCTCCTCAAAGTTTAACTTCAATCATCTTTATTCATCAACTCTGCCCAGCCTTTCTTTCTCTATGGTCCAAAAGCATCATCAGAGGTCGATGCTGCCACCATGTTTCACTAGTGTTCTTTAACTAACCCCATTAAGCCTGACCTATAAGGCTGCTTTTAGACAAATGTAAATAAAAACATAACTAAAAACTTTTTTTTCTTTGCTAATTACTGCTTTCAGAAATCTTGGTTGAAAAAGTGCCTAATTTTCATGTCACAATAAGCAGAATGTGTGTATAACCATCCCTCACCTGTAAAACCACCACCCATCTGTTCTAATTTCATCCCTTTCTCATGTGTGGCACCCTGCAGCCTAGTAACAAGATGGGTGGGCGTGGTCTGTAATAGCTAATTTCTATAAAAGCTACAGAGCTCTCTAATTAGCCTTTTTGAAAGGGACTAAAGTTGTCAAAAACTGAGCTGGTGAGATCGCTGAACGTGAAAGGGATTTTGTACAAACAACTTCTTTAACATGTTTTGTACAGATTAGACCCCTATTATAACTTATTTGAATAGAGGCATAACATGTTCCATTTACACAAAGTAAAAGGAGTTTGATTTGCATACTTTTGTAAAACACTGTATATTAGGATGGCATTTCAGTATCTTGTACCATTTGGATGGTAACGGTGGGTGAAACAGACAGGCAGTTTTAAAAATACCCGTCCCGCTTTAAAGGGTAAACAGAATCTGTGCATGAAGGAAGTGTTCTGTCTGGGCTGCTGGAGCTTACAAATATACACCATCATAGTGAAACCAGACCAAAACATTAAAGATATGGAAACAGCAGCTTCAGGAAGTTCTGCAACTGGTGCCTATTTTCAACATGGTTTCGTTTCTGTATAACCGAGTGCGATGATTGAAATTCAAAACGGAGGTTAGGAAGCTTGTCATGAGGTAGGGGCATTTACGCAAAACAAAATCCCCACAGTCAGAACATTTTCGATGGCTGACCTGCAGATCTCTGTTGTGGTTCTCACAGAGCAGCTGCATAAGGCGTAGGATGGGCTGCATGATGGTGATGATGACACTCATCTCGCCCTCGTCTTGGCTCTTATCGGTGGTCGGAATGGGGGTGCCGTCGGCGGCCGCCTGGTGCTCCTCGGCCTCTGCCTCACGGCGGTAGGTGGTGTAGGCCTTCTTGGTGACAGCAGAGGCCTCCACCAGCTGCTCCTTCACTTCCTCCGTCACCATTGCAACCACCGGCATGTCTTTCACTGAGCAAAATTATAGACAAGTGAGTCAAATAGAGACAATCATGGAAATGAGATTCTTCATTTGAAAAGTAGTACAGTATTCATAAAAAAAAAAAAATATTGTCCAGACATTTCTCCTGTAGTATAACAGCCTTATTGTTGCTGCTGTTAAACATTTTGTAGTGCATAATCATAAAGTACTTACAGATCAACATACCTTACCAAATAAGAACCACATACCTAACTCCCAACAGGTGTGTTATATTGCTTTAAGGACTCACATGTACTTTGGTTTAAGAGACACTGTTTCCTTTTACAGCCTGTTCTACTCATATTCTGCAGCTAGAAAAAAAACTCCTGACTCACCTTTCTTCCGTGTTGGCATCTCTTTGTCTGGCGGTTCCTCATCCTTCTTCTTGCTGCCCAGGTCGCTGGTGTTGACTGTCACGGTGGCTTTGATCTCCTGCTGAGCCAGCTTCATGCGCTCATAAAACACCTTGAAGAATTTTTCCGACTTGTTGTCTCCAGTTAAACGATTATATAATGACCTCTGGGATGGCAAACGAGAAAGAAAGTTTTAAAGTCTGGTTAGCTTTTTTGTTTCCTCCCAATAATTATTATGGTAAACGGTCTGAACTTATATAGCGCTTTTCTAGTCATACTTGCCACTCAAAGCGCTTTACATTGAAGCCACATTCACCCATTCACACTCACATTCATACACCGAGCCAACATGGCTCGGTAGGACGATGTAGAATTTTGATGAATTATGACATCGATAGGGTTGAACATCAGGTGGCTTCCCTTGCAGAATTATGAATAATAGGGGTTAGGCTTCGGTGGTACTCCGAAAATTTACAGATACCGAAATGTATGACTGTTACTGACGTAATTTTGCCCATGCCCGTAAATTCGATGTGTTAAAAAAAAAAAAAAAAAAAAAAACTTAAAAAAAAATAGGTGTGTTTTAGTTTAGTTTGCCCCTTTAAGATATGAGAGTTTCCTTGAGTCACATGACTATGCACAGTCATGTGACATCCAGAGCAGGGAAGCGCTGCTAATGAAGCTGATGTGTAGCTCTATTTAGCAAGACTCCTCTACTGACTTTTTTCAGAAAAATGCGACTAGCGACAAATAAAGTGATTTTTACGGTGTTACTGGATACTTAAGACTCTAAAGTGGAGCACATATGTTTGCCGCTGCTGAACGAGAGCGTTTCTAGCCCAACATCTCCGCCTCCACAGGTCCGGCTCAGGCGGAGCAGAGATGAACCGCGCCATGTCGCTGCCGCCTGTTAACATCTGTGTTCCGATGTAAAATATTTTCTAAAATAAACGACTGCACACTAAAATCACAGATTTCATTCATCCGTCACCTCCTCACCTCATCTGTTCTGTGTCATCACTTCTGAGTTAAAATTGGACTCTTAAGAAATACAGAAAGGAGTGGGAATCAAACAAACAACATCTAGTTGTTGTAAACATGTGAAATACATCAAAACTAATATTAGACACTGTGGATATGAAGGTAGAAGCTTTAACCTTGACAACAGGATTAAACAAATCTCTGTAGAAGCAGCAGTTTTGGCGACAGAGTGATTGATGAGATACAACCGCTTTATCACAGTTTAAATATTAAGTCTGGCTAACTGTTAGCAGTTATGACACTAAAGTTGGCACTTGCTTTTCAGCTGCATATCAGCTGTAAATTAAAGGGTACTTTCACCATTGTTTTTTTTAAAAAACTGGATAATATCTGATTATCTCTAGAAAATCCAAGTCTTTTCTCAAATTTGAAATGGATTATTCTACAATGAATACAGATTCTCTAAAACAGATTTAGATTACTTAAAACATTAAGCTTGTTAAACATAATTTTTTTTGTTGTCACCTTAGAATAAAAAATAAAAAAAGCAGTGTTTTTGGACTAGTTGAACCTGGCCTGATTCATTATTGAACACTTCCAGATTCCTTTAAATATAGTTAAAAATATACATTTAATGAGAATTGTTTAGTTAAATTAAGTCTAATTGGTGAGACTCTTTTTGAATTAAGAAAAAAATATATATTTTTTTAGTTAATCAAAAAAATAAAAATAAGAAAGTGAATGGCACCTATTGAAGGCTTTACAACACTGAGAAAAGTTACTGCACTGCTGAAGCATCTGGAGATGCTGTAAAAATTCAGGTTTATGGTTAGTAGATTGTTAAATTCAGTTAATCTCATAGTTTTATATCAAGAAAAGTTTAACACAGACTTTTCTGAAGATTCCTTACGGCAGACAAAATACTAGAGACGGATGCAAGCTGAAGCTAATCAAAAAACAGAGGTACATTTTCACTGAAATTCTTTTACCCCTCTTGATTTCTAAACAGAGTTCGACAGACAGACAGACATTTGTTTTACTGTGGAGAGAGTGGGTAGCATCATTCTTCAGTGAACAGATCTCTGATGATCTCAATAGATCAAACACCACCACTGGGATCACAAAACTGGCCCAGCCGAAGCTGCGCTTACCGTGGAAACTGAACAAACATGACTCTATATGAGCATCTCACAGCATCCTGTAGGACTGGGGTTGAGAGTATGATGATCAATATACCGCATCTCAGAATGCTAGTCCAGCAGCAATATGGCCCACAACAGGGCCCTGCAGAGGATAGTGATGGGAGCTAAAGAGGCCATTTGACTTTTTCTTTTTGCTACACAGAATCAATTTCAGGAACAAGGCCCAAATCATCAAAGACTTCTCATATCACCTTCATAAACGTATTGCACCACAGCTTTCTGCCACAAACTGTTAAAATTCTCAACTGCTTTTTGGATTCTGTACTTCACATTATTGCAGTATTACAGTAGGATGTATTTAGTTTATGCTTTTGTATGTTATCCAGGTATTACACTTATGTCGGTTTCTGTAAGCACTTGCTTTGCAGTAAAATGAAAATTGTTTAGATCTAATTTATCCATGAGCCCAGTTTACTATTATATTTATCATCAGGATTAAGTTATTGTATTGTGTGAGAAAAGAAAGAGTCATTGTTGATGATAATAAAGATGATAATGTCAATTACTTCCAACAGTATTCTACAAAAGCACTGAATAAAATGTGTTTATTTATTTACGCATTAAAATATTTCTGTTAGATATGTTGAGCCCATAAATATCTATATCTATATACAGTCATATTCACTTTATTAGATTATGAGTTTCAAAGAGACTCCTTTATTGGTTTAAACTTTCCTTTTAATGACAAAGCAGGCACTGAACATACTGAACATTAAGCTCACATTCCGGTGTTAGAAAATTTTTTTTTCTGCTCTAATATAATATTCTAATTTCAAAATTTCATGACTAATTAGCTGTGAGTGGGAAATGAATAGAAATAAAAGGTTTGCAAACAGTCCAAGTATAAATATTCTACATAATGTGTTTCTCTTTGTGAATGGAGTTACTGAATAAATTAACAATTTTTCTTTTATTTATTAGATATGAACGTATATCTATTTTTTGCAGACGCGTTTTTATTGTGTTATGGCTTCTCTGGGAAGATTGCAAGTCAGTTATTTAGTTAGACATGGTTACATAAAGGTAATTTCCCAGGAAAACAAGCTTAGGATTCCTCTGTGCTCCTCCTTGTTCATGCTCTTTGACCCTTGACCAGCAACATATTTGTGGCATGCGGGAGGGATAACGCTGGGCGTCGACGTCTAAAGCTCTCTATCGATAGTAAGACCGAAGACAAGATCTGGGATTAGCTTGCAGCAGACTACAAGAGCACACATACAAAAAGGCAATACAACCAGTCCTGCAACTTGCCCACGTGCTCCACACGCACATACCTGAAAAGCAAGCATGAGTTTATCATAAAGGTAACAGCTTTCAACACATAATGTAAGCACACATGCTGTGTAATCTTGTGTGACAGCCTTGTATGCATGGACCTGTCCCTTTTGTTTTTTCTCCTGCAACCCGCTCATCTGTTCTGCTCCATTTTCCTCGCAACAATCTCCCCCTTACATAAGACATGTAATCAGCTGAGTGGTTACAGTGAGAGCACACAGCACCTCAGCTCCAAACACTGTTACATCAGTCCACAGAGGGCGAGCAGAGGAGAGCCAGGCGCAGAGAGAGAGGAAAACCCTGCCCTACTTTCATTTGCCAGAATGGCACGAAGGGAACGTGTGGTGTGAGGGAGAAAAAAACAAAAAGTCCGAAAGTAGGAAAGGAGGTGGGGTTGGTTGATGTAAGCAGGACTTATCACGCATAGAGATTCTGGGGCGGTTCGGGGAGCATGTTACATAAGACTCTTTCCAGGTTCAGCCTAACTCAATTACTTGTCTGAGAGGGAAACATCCAAACAAAGAAACACAGAACTGCTCTGCATGGGCAGTAAAATATTATATCTGTGCAAAAATCTTTGATAACAACGAACAGGCCAAGCCATTCAGTGCAGACATGCTGAGTGGCCTGGCAAGTCCCGAGGAAAACGGATCCCTTAAAATAATAAAATGTTTTTCTCCTCTTCTTTTATGCAACCGTTTCCTGCTGCTTGTTTTTGACGCAGCTAACAAGACAGGGACATCTATTGATAGCGATCTGATTAACAAGCAAGCTTTCTCAAGGACGATAACTCCTCCAAACAGAAAACAGCTCCAGGATTCACTGCATTAAAACAGAACTCATGACCGTGTCCATAAAAACTCAGTTTCTTCACTAAATGAAGAGCAACAATAATGAAGATCCTAATTTTGCCTTAGCTGTCGTATTTGCCCAGGGCAAAATAAATATCCTGCACATGTTGTATTGGGCCCCGTTTGCTTCAAATCAGGATATGGTAGCAATCCTAAATTTGTTTTTAACCAAAGTGCATCAGCTGATGACTATCACACTATGATGAGACTGGCAAAAACTTGCTCTGACTGGTCTTTTTTTGTTTTATTTAGATGTATTCATGTTGGCATGAATTTCAACAAGAACTTACCTTCTCTACTACATCTTTAAAATAGCCAGATTGTTTAAAAAGTTAATTGATTCGTTGTAAGCTCAGATCTTGCTATTTTTTCCCCCTGTCCATGGACTAAAGGCATCAAATGCCCTAAAAAGTATTTATACACTGCAAACTTTAACAATACACCACAAATCATATATGTCTTTTTTTTTATTTTTAAAGGAGTGGGTAAAAAAATCTAAACAATTTAGTGTATAAGAGCGAAAAAATAAACACATTTCGTTTAACAACTTGAAAAATGGAGCATGCATTGTTTTGTTAACTTCATTGATACGGCCAACTTTGGAGGAGCTGCAGAGATCTCTAGCTCCAATGGGATCGTGCATTTTTGGGACAGTTTTTAGTCCTGCACTCCACAAAACTACCCTTTTAATTGACGGTGGCAAGAAGACAAGTTTTGTTAAAATATGTGGGAAGAATAACTGAGCTAAACACAGGGCAGTTGCACAAAACAATCGATGAAACACTTGATATAAAGAACTAGATTCATTCTACAGCAGCACAACAAACCTAAACAGTCAGATACAATAGAATAGCTAAGATTGTTATACATTTAGTTGACCGGGCATTGAGCCGATGGGTATGTATAAAATCAGCACCATTTCTGATAGCTTTCTTTTCTACTACAGATCCAAGCACAGGAACGACTTTCTACCACACTACTACTTACTTTCTAGCATAGTTATCAAGAAATAATGTGACAGAAAATGAACAAATTCAAAGGAAAGGTTCCTGCTTGCAATGTGATTAACCTCTCCACACAATGTGTTCAGCACGTGCTTCTCCCCAGTGCCTGTTGAGTCATTCTTAAAATAAGCGGTCAGTCAGCCAATTAGCCTGAGATGTCTCCACAGGGAAGATTAACCCTCCTTGTGTATCACTACAGAGCCATTAAGGCCGCTGGGAACCGTGCAATTCCTGCTGATCCCAGTGATGTAGGCTTAGACTGACTTGCCACTCTCTCCCCTAATCTACAGGATCAACAAGGATGCCTCCTCTCTGATTTTTAAGCACATCTCCTTTTCCCTCCTCTTCTGTCAGATGCCACTCTGGTTACTGCCATCAACATGAGACAGTTATGTAAGGCCTGTTAATACCGTCAGCTCTATGGTTTAATGTGGCACCCGCCTCTGCAACCGTACACCTCAGTGAATGACAAAGCCAGCTCTGTTCTTATTAGGTAGAAAAGCTTGGACACTTTGCCAGCACACAGCTGGCATCTACTAAGATCTACTCCTTAAAGCTGTCACCAGACCATTTACTACACATTCTTCAATCTGACTTCTCAGAAATCTGTACATCCAACTGGCCAATCATAGTCTGGGATGTAACCAAAGACCAGAACTATAAAGTAAGCATAAATATATGACATAAGGAGATGCTGAGAAATCTTTGAAAAAGAACAGTTAAGATAAGTTGTGATAAATGGAGGGTTGGTATGTCGATGGTGCAAATGCTTGGTACCTCACATTGCAGAATCTTTTTAAAGCTTTCCAAGAGGTGGCCTTGCAGTGAACTGGAAACGAGTGGAGGAGGAGGGGGGTGGTGAATCCTGCTGGGAAGGGGCTGAGTAAAGTGGCACGCCACAACAAGCCTCTCAAGTCACATTGATGACACCTGTTTGCTCCTATGATTTTCAGTAATCTCATGCAATGAAGGAAAGTGTTGAAACAATGTTGTCTGTGCAATGAGAAGGGAAGAGGGTTTGCCTCATTACTCCAATAACAAACAGCCCATCACAGAATAAGCTTTCTCACTGTAGTTATGTAGGGACCCGCTTGTATGTTTATGTGGTGGATAGAGAAGCAGCTTTAGTAATACTTGAATTTCAAAAAGAGCGTTTGATATAGAGTGTAGAACTTTTCAGTTTTTCTGAAATTATTATTTATACTTTACTTTTATAAGTTGATCTTTCATAGAAAATAATGCATATTTAGAGTGTATGAACCAGTCTTTAGATTCAGGCATTTACAGATCCTCTGTCTTGGGCTGCGGATGCCACCAAAACAGTACATCTTGAATTAATCAGTACCACATGCTCTTCAATGACGTTGCTGTTGTCATATATGCATTTGCCATCGTTACTGTGGGCTCTCAGTTCCCTTCTTTTTTTCCCCTTTCTACAGGTGATCAGTTTCTTGTATTTGTCCTTTCTTTCACTCTTCTACTCAATCTATCAATTTAACTCTTTAGATGCCACAGTTCAATAAAATATTCAAATTTGATATCACTATTTAGAAAAAGGTTAGGCCTTGCATATGGTTATAGAAAAATGCACACTGTAAATGAGAAAAATCTTCAGCACTACTTCAGCGTGAACCATGTTGGTGACTGCAGTAGCAAGTTCTGTCTAACCGACCACCGTAGAGCACAGAGTGAAAGTCCTGCTCAGACTACAACCGAGATGGAGTACGGCAGTGACGTAATTGTTTTTGCACGGTAGTGTAGTTGTATTATAGCCTTTAAATCGCAGAGGAACCAAACAAATAAACACTTCTGAGATTTTCTGAACTCGGAAAAGAGTCCTGCTAACGTTCAATTACAAAACATGGCTAAATGAAGGAGTTTCGGGTTAATGATAATGCCTTATTACAGACAGGAAATTCATGCCCCTAATGATTATATAGATAAACGCTGATCGCGACTTGATATGAACTCATGCTCAACAGGTCCGAGTAGCTCCAAACTTGTCTGGGTGAGTAAAAAAATGCAATATTTGCTAAAAATAAGGTCAAGGTAAAAAAGAACGAACTTTTCCTTTAAAGTCTGCAATGTTCCTTGTCGCATTAGTGTGACTTTGGAGCCTAAAGAGTTAACCTTTTTTGCCCCACCTACTTTCATTTCTTTCTTCTTTTCCATCCCAGTGTTAATAGCCTTTGAAACAAACTCAAATAAATTTCCAATTTTCCAATATTAAGTGGAACATTATAGTTAAATCTATAATGCTCTAATAGTGGGTTTTTTTTTTTTCTTTTGGGGGCTAGATTTTAAAACTGTGATTCAGATTTCCAGACAAGGCATTTATTTTAACCAATCTTCAAAATGGGGAAGACATGATAAAAGGTCATTCCAGTAAGGTGGATGTTTGTTGACCTTTGCAAGTCAGGAAGAAATGATAAGAACTTAACATATGTAACGTAAAGAGCCCTAATAAGGACATTACACACAAGTGGAGTTAGTGGTGCATGATATCAGGAAGATGTATAACTGCAACCCTGTTGCTGAATCTCATAAAGTTGAGATCAATTCAAATGAAACACTTTTTCCCGACTCCTTTCTTCATTTTTTGTCACCACAGTGTCCCCATTTTGGCATTCCTGCGTTTTCAGCCCTACATTTTTTTAAACGAATACCCATATTAAAATTAAAGCTATTCTTGAACCATTTTGATTAGAGACATAGCTGAGGTCTCTTTAGAAAGAAATTACTCTGAAATTTCTTCGTGAACTGTGACATTATGTCCGAGTGCTACTGTTATTAAGCAATATGATTTTTAATACACTGAAAAAGATAAAATGTTATGTCTGCCTATTTATTTTTTAAGAATGCATGCTTTAAATTTGGTTTTATATTAAGGTGGTGACTTAAAAAATAAAAATCACTCTGTGGTTCTAAAGCCTGATTTATTACCCTTGTCTCCACCAAATTTGACAGCAATATACCAAAAAATGAATATTCTGTAAATATTTTTAAAAGTATATGTCAAAGGTACCCAAAATTATGTCATTTGCACCCAGTCTATTTATATGTGTTAGTCTTTACAGCAAAAAAATAAAAATATCGGAATCATTACATTCTCCTTTCACTTAAACATTCACATCTTTCATCTAAGTTGAATTTTGAAAGATAATGGGTGTTTAGACACATTTTTGAAGCAGTATATTACTAATGCGCCATTCGCGCAACCATCTATGACTTTCTGGAGATGGCATTTTACGCCTACGAGTTACGTTAGAAAAAATTTTACGTAACCTGGGCATGTAATTTATCTGAATTTTCAGCCTTTTGTTGGCTTTTCGATGGCTTATCGATCAGTCAGGAGAAATTTGCAATGCGATTAGTTTGGGTACTTACACATAAAGAGAAAAAGTGACTGTTTATCCGTCGGCCATTGGCCAGCAATCTGACCCGGAAGATGACCCCCGGATGTCGTAGCTGGTTTTTTTTGTTCGTTTCAGAGCATGTGCAGTTACATCAATGGAAGCGGAACTTTGGCGTTAAAGAACACGCACTGTAGTACATTCTCCAGAGCTGGATTTACCTGTTTTTTTTTTTAACTGTTTTATTGCACTTATTGTTTACCTTGAATAAACACTTTATTAGAGGACTTTAATCGGACCCCTATGGATGAAAAAAAAACATTTTCTTTCAAGATCACTTTTGTCTTGTTTAATGAACTACTTTTTTTCTCTTTCTGGGGGAGGCAAGGTGTTGCTAAAAGCGCTCGCTGTGCCTGCAGTTATGATTTTATCCTTGATTGGGCGACATAATTGTAACCAGAAGACCGTTCCTGATGATATAAAAAAAGGTACAGGTTCATAGAAGTTAGAAGCAAGAATTAATTAAATAAAGGAAATAACAGTGAAAGTGGGTCAATCCTGTATGCGATCTAGTAGTCAGGTTGGAGTTAAACAAAAGAGTTGTTTAACGTAAATAAAAAAGCTAAAATAAAAAAGCCTTGATGGTTATGTTATCGCTTTATTCACATTTATGTTTTTTTGCATCTTTATGATACATAATTTGTACCATTCTTGCAGCATGTCTTAAACACAGGAACTGATATTAGGAAGAAAACATAGAAACTCGCTGTTGTAAAGTGTTTTGTATCAATACTGAATCGAGATGATTGAGAAATTGAGATTCATTCCAAATACGTAATACAAGAGCAAGCAGTATCAATTATCCTCAGGTAAGTAATTAGCAGAAGGGATTCTTGAACAACAGTTCCAGGGCTGGTTTGGATGTTTTCTTCATTAAGAGTGTTTCTAATCAATAGCTAATGATGTCATATGTGGCTAAATACTGGATGGATGATCATTTTAACTGTAAAATGTCACTCATGTCAGTTGCCATTTACTTTGGGAAATAAAAGTTAATCACATATACTCTTCAAATCACAACATTAGGAGGAAGCACACCGCTGACAGTCCACCCTTCATGGTGATTCTCTGCAACTTTCACAAATCTCTTTGAAGCATGGTCCGAGATGCTTTCTTCCCGTCTCAACGTGATTATTGTAAGCACTGCGGAGACAAGCTCCGCATAAAACAATCTGTTGCCCGACTGACACAACAAAGCAGAGTTGGCAAGCATGTGTGAAGTGGGCGGAGCACTGTGAGACGTACTTTATCATTAAATACGGTTGAAAACTCACAGTTTCTGTGTTTCTAGTACATTTTGTCACAGGATGTGGCAGCTTGAGTGGTTGACTTGCTAAAAGCTGAGAGGGGGATTCGTCCTGGCTACCATAACATCTAAGTGTCTAATGAAATCATTGTCTGCAACCTTAAAAGTTCTCACCTTTTGAATGCTGCTCTAACATTACAGTTTATTCATTCAAAGCAATATTTGAATAATATCACTAACCTGTGAAATGCAGAAAAATTTTGCCATTCACAAATTTATTTGTTTCACACAGTTACATCTTCACTTGCTACCTGAGATGAAAGAGTATGATGTGCTTGTCATTTTGCTTAATATATGATTTTGCTAGAGGTTAACCATCTGCCTTGTCGCAGTAGAAAATTGCGCAAATCCCATTTTTGACCTGTATGGCCATCCATTGGTAAGGTCGTCACTCGAACACAAAAATACCACTATCGTGCAATGATTTAGGTATGTACTAACCCCCTATCGCCAGAAAACTACACACTGACAATAACATTTTTTTTCGTCTCTCTGCTAAACGGTGGCTTTTTCCCACAATGTTTGTGGGCCTGTACAACTCCAGATTGCCCTAAAAACAAACAGCCGGCCACTGTGCCTAAATCTGTGTGTTTCTGCTGTTTTTCCATCCAGGCAACAATGGCCTCTCTGTTCTAAAAGCAGGGCATGCAACCAATTGTTGTGCAGGACAGGAAAATGTGATGGATCTGCTGATACATAGTAAATGTACTCTGGATGGGAGATAATATTTATAAAAAGATCAATTGTATTAGTTTTTAAAGAAAATATGTACATTTTTTTTTTCAGAAAGAAGATTCAATATTGATGTCCACATATACATTTGCAAAGCGTTTTAATTCAACAAAAGGTTAAAAATGCAGAACTTTTCTGAAAGACCTTCTGTCATAGCTATGCAAATGATTTTTGGACTATTTTTGATAGTCAAATCATTGCACCAAATAAAACCTTCCTGAATAATACAGTGCACACTCTTGGGAAATTTGAACATTGTTGAAGACTAAAAGAAAGTTTAGAACAGTTGGCCTACTAATAATGTAAACCAAGTGCTGCACTGTTTTCAGTACTTTTATTTGTCCAGACTCATTTTGAATGAATTAGTGCATCAAAGCGCCATGACATGAGGCTGATCAGTCACTGGCTCCGATATTTGCCATATCATCAATTTTTTTGGAATTAACTTTCTTAGAAATAATGAAATTTCAATAGCTTAAAGACTCAAGATGTTGACAATTAAGTAGAGTTTTATGCTTTGATGTGAATTGGCAAAAAACCTTTAGATGACATTTTAATTTCTTGACATAACAGCACTGAATTGAAATAAATTATTGTAAAATCCTTAAGTTTATTGACAGTATATTTAAGATGAGCGTGTAAGAAGTTGTGTTTTCTGAAGCAGCACCAAAGAACCTACAGGAACTCTAACACCCTGTGGGTTGGCTCTTTCCAAACTTTCTTCCCATCAGCAAAAAGTCTAGTTAAGAATCTAGTGAGAATGTCAGAAGGCCCGAGGCTCTGGGCGTCACTCACCCAGGCGGCACGGCGGCTAATATAATAGAAGTTGAGCTGGTGCCTAAGGAAGTCAGGTCTCGTCAGGTAACAGCAACATGCAAATCTTGGTGTATTATGCAAGCTAGCCAGTAGGAACATAACACACACGCAAACACGCGTGTAAAACATGCACAGACACACTGATGCAGGCAAGCATACACCATGCAAACCTGAAATAATTTATAGGGGCTCTCTGTCCTCAAACCGTCCTCTGACAGACCCCAAAAGAGTTAGTGTTGCCTAGGTAACACATGGAGAACTGCAGGGAAGAAACAATGGGTTTGTCTGCACAGCTTGGAACTTACCCAGAAGACCCATGTTCATGATCCTTTGTGGTTTACATCCACCTTTTTTTTTTTTTGTAAACCACAAAACAGAATGTAAATGCATGCTCAGTATTAGGGATTGCTGTGGTTGGAGTCTGCATGTACAAGGCCCAACCTCACTTCAGTGGCACGTCAATCTGCTTAAACAGAAAACTTCTAAACTGATTGGAATGTTTTTTAATAATCGTACTGAAATGACTTTAGTGTTTTGAGAAGACATCTGTTGTGAAATGGTGCTGTATAAATAAATTGAGTCGAAGTTCCATCAAGACAGAGTGTTTTCTTCATTCGTTTGTAGATTACACAATATTTCCTGGTTCTAAAAGTTGTGGGCAGGAACATATCTTTGCTCAGATTCTACTCATAGATTACCAATGGTAATGGTTTAATCAGACAGACTTAAAAGAGCCACTCCAATCATCTTTTGAGGTATTTTAAAATGTTCACAGCGGTCTTTAAATAATTATTATGCCATTTTAAGCCAAAGTCACAAAACCCCCATTGCATAGAACTCACCGTTTACGCCAGCTCTGCTGCTAGCTGATAACCCCTCACATCACCGGTGCATTATCGGAGGTATCAGACCAGATGCCAGCTAGGACGAGGAACATGAAGACGTACATGGATCTAGTCGGGTACTAGTGGATGCATCAGAATGGTATTGTGACGTCTTTTGAAACTTAGCAGAAGGATATAATGGGTACTAAAACCTTCGCTGTTGATTAGCCTTTTTTTATGGCCGTTATTATTGTGTTGGATAAAACACTTTATTAGAGGACTTCACTGGGACCTTTATGTAGGTAAAAAGACCGTTTCTATTAGAGATGGATTGATTTTGTACAGTTTATTGGACAATGACGGGGTAAGTCGCACACTTTATCTCCTGCAGATGTGGGTTGGTGTATGTGACTTTGCTGGCAAAAGTGCTCGCTATGTTTACAGGTATAATTTTTATCCGTGATTGATTTATTAAAATCACAAGCCTCTTCGCTTTTGAATTATATAAAACATGTATAAGTATTCTTCAAAGCCGGAACAAGCGGTTGGAGCGGAGCAGCAGCTTGTGGCCCGCTTAGTGGAGTTGATAAGTCATAAAAGCAGTCAGTTTTAGACGTCATTTTAGTGTCTGCTAAATATGCACAAAAATGTGAAAGCAGAAATACTCAAAAACGCAATTTTGAGCTTAATTTTCTTAAGATGTGTCCTCTAGCGTCTGAAAAATGCTACAAAAACAGGTTAACAAAACGAAAAATCTGATTTTTATTGGATGGGTCTTTAACTATAAGAAACACGCACTGGTGTTTAATCTGATTTAAAGTTTACACACACACACACACACACACACACACTGAGCTGCTGGGTGGTGACCTCGACTCACCTGGATGACTGTGTTTCCACCCTCCAGCAGCGCGATGGCCAACAAAATACTCTCCTGGAAGATCCGATCACTGGTGGCATTCATGATGAGGTCAATCACCAGATCAGAGGCTCCTTCTTTGTCAAGGTGGCACTGGACCTCAGCCAGACTCAGCTCTCCTCGACCCCCGATCCCAGAGCTCACAACTATGCATCAAAGTCAAACTTATTAGAATCCACCTTTTTAAAAACATTTAGGTCATAGAACATTGTTACAAATCATCACATAACATTTCATTCCTTTAAAGAAACTTAAAAGGGTGCTTGAGAAAAGTAAACTTTTAACATACAGTTCTGCAATATTGGGATTTTATGTAACAGGCCGACGTAAAGTACCACATAGCTAAAAGTGGAAAATGATACAAGGTTTTGCTTAGAGATAATTTGAAGGGTGTGGCAGACATTTGCATTTATTAGCCCTGAGTCATTACTTTGTAGCATTGCTTTGTGTTGCAATTACAGCTGGGTCGTTGTGGTCTTTTTGACTATGTTTAAAGTTCAGTCACGTGGTATGGACAGCATCTGTGACTATAGATTTCAATGTTTTCCATAAATTCTCGTTGACATCTAGGTCTGAGCTTTGGCTCAACCTGCAGTTTTCTGGCTGATCACAATAACTGATCTTTTTTTTAAAAAACCTGCCCTGGTGATTTTAATATTAGCCAATACCTATTTTTGTGATAACTAAAAGCAAATTACTTTAATGTTTCAGTTTTCTTTTACTGAAAAAACCCGCCAGATATGAATACTCATGAAACATTACAAACCAGTTTTGACTGGACACAAGGTAGTGTTCTCAAAGAGAAACGAAAATTTTCTAGCATTGCTGTTCAAACTACAAAATCATTTTTGTTCCTTTTTTTTTCATTTTTCTAACTTTCAAAGTAAAACTGTTATACCCGTTTAAACCATTTGTCCAAAAACAATATTCCATAGCAATGTTTTGCTTTCATATTACCACTGGGTGTTCATATGGATTGATTCATATCGAAATATGGGCCAATTACAGATCCCCAAAATAAATTTTAAAAAAAATCAAGGCTTATCGATTGGTACCCCTTAAGTCAAAACCATGGCATTGTAGCTGTAAATGTACATTTAGGTCCAATGTATTCCTAGAAGGTGGATCTCTCCGACCCAGTTACAAGTCTTCTGAAGAAGTGAAGCATCTCCACATCATGATACTGCCGCCACCACCACCAAGTATTTACAGGAGGTATTCAGAGTTCAAGATACAGAGTTTGACAAATTTTTCTCTGAACTCTCTGCTGTGTTCCTTGGTCTTTAAGAGGCCGTTTCTTTACCAATGTTCTCCAACAAACTCTGAGACCTTAATAGAATGTCTGCATTTTTACACATATGTAGGGTGTATTGAGTTCTGAGCTGACATCTAAAGGCACATCATTTGATTTAGGGCTGCTACAGTAAAGAGAGCATGAAAACCAAGCGAGGCCAGTCTTCAGATTTTTATCTTTAAAACACATTTTTTTTAAACTGTTATTTATTTCCCTCCAACTTTACAATCATGACAAAATGGGAAAAAGTACAAATACTCCAGGCAAGGCACTGAAAGCAAGTTGCAATAAGTAGAAAAAATGAAACCTTTGTGGCTGAAATGACAGAAGCATCAGATAAATGCATAAAGAAAAAAAAAGCTACATGTGGTTTCTTTATTACGCCGCGCAAAACACCCCAACACTCACTACAAGTGCGTTTAATTCAAGGAGATATTTTAAATTCTGCTCCTGCACCCTCACAACGGATGCAGTAAGGGAGAAACTGGTGACATAACAGCACCCATCAGAGCCATCTCTGGCTGGGCAAGCAACTAAATCAACAACACATCCCGTTCCACACGGAGCGAGGAACGCCGGTCTCCTGGCAACGACACGGCCAACGCCAGGCCAACGCAAGAGCTGGCATGTTCAGTGGCAAAGCGGCCTCGAAAAGGCTTAAGGGAGCGCAAGGTCACTGATGTGAATCAGATCCTATGTTTTCTTTATACTTAACGATTAAATATGACACAATGCATGTCCAAGATAATATAAGAAGGAGCAGGTTTCATGAGGTATGAAAAGTTTCCTTTGAGTTTAGTCTAAATTAAGAAGAAATCAAAACGATGGCTGGATGAAGTGATAGCGGTTTCTATTATTTGTATTGGATTCTGTTTTACAACATGAAGAAAATGCCTGATCTCAATCAGCAGACTCAACCCACAGTCTGTTCCTTACTACCCCATGGAAAGTATCAGTGTTATCTATTTGTGACTTTTCTGCGTAATCTGTGTAACCAACAGTCATTTCTGATTTGAAAGCTAATTAAAACTTTAAAAAAACTATATGATGCATTAATTTTTCTTACACGCCAGTATAAGGAATGCCAGTAATAAAGGCAAAGGAAGCCAAACAATCTTAGATGCAACAATGTCTTACATACAGTACAGACCAAAAGTTTGGACACCTTCTCATTCAGTACATTTTCTTTATCTTCATGACTTTTTAGATTGTAGATTCACACTGAACGCATCAAAACTATGAATAAACACATATGGAATTATGAAATAACCTGGCCTCCAAAATCACTGGGCCTGAACGCAATCGAGATGATTTGGGCTGAGCAGAGTGAAGGCAAAAGGACCAACAAGTACTAAGCATCTCTGGGAACTCCTTCAAGACAGGTGACTACCTCTTGAAGCCCAAGAGAATGCGAAGCAGTAATCAGAGCAAAGGGTAGCTACTTTAAGAAATCTAATATATAACACATGTATTCAGTTATTTCACCCTTTTTGTTTAAGTACATACAGTAATTCCATGCATCATGTGTTCATTCATAGTTTTGATGCCCTTAGTTGAGAATCTACAACGTAGTCATATAAATAAAGAAAATGAATTGAATGAGAAGGTGTGCCCAAACTTTTGGTCTGTACTGTATTTGAAAGGTTCTGATTCCATACTCATGTGTGTCCCTTGTGTTTACTGCAATCTGATCATGCAAGTTATAATAAAAAGGAGAATTTTGGTAGCCAATAAGAAATTTCATGGAAATCTCTTAATCACTTTAATATTACTTCCATGAATATAATAACTGACTCCGCAGACAACATTTTTCATTGCACATTTAAATGATAAAGTACTTTGAACATCTTGACGAAGCTTTAATTTCCATTGGGCTCTTTGAGACATTTCATTTCATATCTTTAAGCTTTGCAAATCAAATTGAGTATTACAGCGCCTAAAAAAAACTTTATATAGCATATATCTAATCTTCTTTTCTTATAAAAATCCTTGAGACAGTCGTTGCTCATCAAGTATGTGAGCATCTAAACAGTAATGACCTGTTTGACGAGTTCGGTCAGGTTTTAGAGCTCATCGTAGCACTGAAACAGCACTGGTGATATTCTCATGGTGTCAGATACTGGATTTGTGACTGTTCTGGTCTTGTTAGACTTCAGTACTGCTTTTGAAATAGTCAGTCTTAATATACTCTTGTTTCAAAAGACAAACTGTGGTGGCACTAGGTGTCCTTAGAATGCCGCTTGGCAGCAGTGGGAGGCAAGAATATTGCAGCATTTGTGCCGGTAATCTTGATAGATATAATAATACTGGAATATTGCTGCAGTGCTGGACTTATGACTGAAGATCACGCCTTGCTGCAAAAAAAGTATGATGCCATGATGACGTGTGGAACGTGCACTGAGCCCTATCCAACAACAGTATTTAAAATGCAAGTAAAGACTGGAAGTTTATTTAGCATTTGCAAACTGCTCCTTCTTGCATATAAAGCCCTTAATAATCAAGCGCCATTGTACATCAGACAACTGATTGTTTCATATTTAACAGAGCGCTTCGCTCTCAGAATGCAGGTCTACTGGTAGTTGAAGGATTTCTAAAAGTAGAAAGGGAGGCAGATTTTTTTAGTTATCAGGCTCCCCTCCTGTGTAACCAGCTTCCAGTTTTAGTCCATGAGGCAGACACTCTTTAAAACAAGCTTTAAAACATTTCTTTTTGATAAAGCTTATAGTTAGATTGGCTTAGGTTACCCGGAGCTATTTTTGTAGTTATCCTGCTATAGGCTTAAACTGTCGTAGGACAGAGTGACCACTTTTCTTCACCCTACACATTTTTTTCTTCTACTACTCTTTAATTGCCTTACCTACTATTTTTTCAATTGTTGTTTTCACAATGTTTTATTCTCCGTAGAGAATGGATGATGTTCTGTTCAATTGTGTGGCTCTGTTGGAAGGGTCATCAGCTGGAATGATGCTCCCAGTAACTTAACGTCCTCTGTGTCCTGTTTTCCACTTTTTACTGTCTTTATTGTCTTTGACAAACTACTTTTACATTAGTGATTTTGTTGTGTCTCTGCTCTGTCTTCTTAAATCCCCACTCTGTTGTGGCAGATTGTCACTCATACTGAGCCAGGATTTGCTGAAGGTTTCTTCCTGTTAAAGGAATTTTTTCCTCTCCACTACTGTTAGCTCACTACGAAGGATTGCTGTGAAGTCGTCAACAACACAGGCGACCGTCTACTATTGCTAGATGTTCATTCAGAAGGAGTGAATGCTGAAAGTCAGTAACTCGATGCAATCTGCTGGGATTCCTTAGATAGAAAAATGTTAGACTGAGGATTAATGGGAATTAATTTATGACTAAACTGAAATTATCTTTCTTTTAAAATGTCCTTAAATGACGTGTTGTGAACTGGCGCCATTTAAATAACTTTTATAGCATACCCTAAAATGGATTCATAACTCAAAGGCAACACAAACTTACCTGTTCTAGCTAACATCTAAGTGCTTATTGGAAACACGTTAGTTACAGTACGAGGCAGCGGCATGTTCATTTCTTCTGTTATTTTCTCTTTTTTAATTATCTAGTAATCAAAAGCACACATCCAAACAGTTGCTCAACTCACGTGTTGGGGATTTTCCTTGAGATCCAGGTGTGAGTGGGCTGTTGCTGTAGGATGTGAGGCTCTCTCTCCTCTGACCAGATTTAACATTCCCATAGTACCGGTTAACCAGAATTTGACGCAGAGCCTCACCCTGTTGGGAAAAACTATGACTTAGTTTTGAAAAAAAAACAAAAAGCATTTTGTTTAAGCTATGGACTTCTAATATATAGTTACTCTAACAATATGGCAACAAATTCATGAAAAAAAAAAAGGAAATATTTCTAAGGATTTTTGCAACTATATTACCCACAAGAGAAAACCATAAACAAAAAAATGGTTACACAGAAAACAAAAATCATTTTTTGATTGAATTGCATAACAGCTACCTTATCTGGATATTTTTTTGTTCCTGATTAACTATTTTAATAACTTCTTAAGGGTCTTGGTCGATTCACCCCATCTGCATGTTCAAGTATAGCACATAATTTTATTATACATCATTTTTTAATAATTTTCTACTGCAATCTCAGACATTCAATTTGACAAAACATCAATGTTTGGGCTGGTGTACTAACTATGAAAGTAAGAAAATAGGATAAAACCAAAATTGGTTCTGAGTGACTTCTTGCTAAATTTATGGTAGTCATAAAACTGTGTTTACAATTTACTTTAGAAGATTATAGAAAACTACGAGTTAGTTGTCAAACTAAAGATTTTTTTTAGCTAATTAGTTGAGAATTACTGGACTAGTAGACTCAATCCAAAGTGGCCTTCAGGCAATCTTTTTCAATGGTTCTAAAATGGCCAAGTAGGCTGTGCTCAGGATTTCCCCAAAGGCTCCACTTTTCCATAGCAGAACCATGAGAAGGTAGCCAAGAGTTTGCCTCACAGATAAAGCATGCATCTTTTATTTTTTTTTTGCTGGCTTGAATATTCCACAACTAGCTCGAGTGTTTGCTCATTTATCTCCACTACCATTTGAATAAAATCTATTTTGGCCTTAATTTGTTTAAATTAAGCTAAAAGCCGAGCTGTCAGTGGGCCAGCTCAGGTTAGCTCGAAGCGGCTAGCTACATAGAATCAAATGTGTTACTGGAAGGGGTTGAGCAACATCTTCTTGCTGTATTGGAGTAATTCCCTGTTGCATAGAGACAAATATAAAATTATTCTTTGTAAAAAGCACCCAGTTTATTTGCAGAGAGACTGAGAATCAAAGGTGATGTCCTCTTGCTGATTTGCCTCACGTGTTAAGGGAGTGAATGAATGCCATGCTGTGGAAGCAGTGTGATTGTGAGAGCTTCGCAACAGTTAGTGAGCTGTCGCACACCGAAAGGATGGGAGTCTTGGATCAGACCACAGCAAAACACTTTACCTACCCTCCTTTGATCCTCCACTTGCTTCAGTGGCTGGTTGGGATCAAGCTCCTTAAAGGTGTTGCGAATAAGCAGAAAGCATTAAAATAAGGGGGGGAAAAAATGTAAAAAAAGAAATGAAAGAAAAGTTTGGAAAACTGAGGGGGAAATAATTAAGAGAACAAAATAGGGTATTAATTCTGTGCAAATTAGTTTCTTTACAAGCATGCAGGAAACAGGGTGCAGATTTGATCATGCAGTTAAGAGGGAAGTGGTTGTGTCAGGGAAGGTGTGAGGTTGTGTCAAACTCATGCAATGTTTCATGCAAGGGAGGACATCTATTCAATCTAAAAGAAGCAGCACCTGCAATATTTTTAAGGGCAGGTTGTGTCATCTCGTAGACTACAAACGTTAAAAATATTGCACCATCTGAACATCTTCAATGTGACTTGCGCAGGCTTCACAGAAATAATGTCCATTGTATGATGTGGGCAATGTTGTTCTTCCATCGCTGTATTGTAATGAGACTCCCTCAAAACATAAAAAACGGATACAGTTGCGAAATAAAATTATTTACACGACAGAACATCCAGCTGCCTGAGGGAAGTAAATATAAAACAATGAAATGTGCAGATAGACACACACCCACTGTAGCACCCATTTGGCATGAAAAATACCTCACCCATGACTCCAAACACCACCCTCATTGCTGCACCACTGTACTGAGTGGTATGGAACTGAAGTTTGGCCAAAAACTACAGAGTTGGTGTCACTGAGGCATAATTGTAGTGGTGGATGAGAGCAACTCAAAGAGAATGGACAAGAATGGGCAGGGATTCTCTTCTGCTTAGATGAAGAGTTATGAAACACTAAACACAGATGCAATGGGACAGAACTGGTGAACAATTTTAAGGAGGGATGTCTGATCAGCAATGACCCAAATCATGGGGCAAAATGATCTTCAAAACACACCTCTGCAGGAACTTCAGGCTCGGGTGGAGGTGCCAGCTGATTGGAGATAAAAGGATGATGTTAGTTAAGGGGGGAAGATGTTGATTTTCTAGTGTTAATCTAGCCTTCAACGTGTAGCACCCTCTTCAAAAAGCAAAACAAAGCTGCTTCATCATAAAAAAAATATGTATAGAAATGTCTTTAAGTATTGGACTTGCACAATCTAGTAACATGCACGACAAGACATCATCGATGTGCAAAACTTAGAGCTAAGGGTGGTGGGGAACACTGCATAGTTTTCATGGCTTCACTGATGATAAAACACAGATGAGAAGCAGTGTCGACCTGTTGCACCAAGAAAGCAGAAGCTCTGAAGGAAAAAAAATGGATGTACATATATTCTTTGTCATCTCTATAAAACTTTGCTGGCAATGCAACACAGCAGTGTGTGTTCAGGAGTCAGGCCTTTTTGACCTCCCGCCTATCCCTAACATACCACTGCATCTGCGAGGGCTGTGCGATGTGACAAAATATATTGTCAGTACGATACAAAAAACGTCTATCGTTTTATATGAATCTCTATCGTTTAAGCCACAATAGGGTATTTCGCCAGTAAATTACGTCAGGATGCACCTCCTGTTCACGCTGCAATACATGAACAAACAGGGAAGAAGATGGTAACCAACAAGTTTCAGACAAGGGATCTAAACAAGCTTATCAGACAACCCAAAGTTGGTCTCCCTGCGTGTCTCGCCTTCCCTTCCGACGCGCAGTTTGAGCAGAAAAAAAAAGCGTCTCTTAGAAGCCGACTCTAAAAGCAGTTTGATTCGCAAGCAATACATCAGCGGTGTGCTACAGCGTCTGTATCTGCAGTTTATCAGAGCTTACGCCACGACTCGTTGTCATGGTTCTTGAGCAGCTGATAAAATAAATGCAAAGTGTTAGAGTCCGTTGGTCGGACCGGGAGCTGATAAACTTTACAAACACCTGTTGTCTGATTTGCGTCGGTCCAAATGGCATCAATAACCATAACTTGACTATTTTCCTAATCCTACTATTCGGGAACCAGTGCCTAAACCTAACCTGATCCAGCTGTTTAACATTTATGAGCAGCAGCTGCCTCGCGTATAGTGATGTATCGTTCGTGAACGATTCGTTCAAAATGAACTAATCTTTTATATGACCCGAGAGTAACGAGTCCTCTCAGTGAGCGATTCGTTCATAGTCATGCAGTACCTTCTCTTGCCACATGTCAGCAGCAAGACAGGAAACAGAAATGATTCGTTCATGACTCACTCAGCTGCTGCGTCCGTTTTCAAGTCCCAGTTCTTTTGTCATATGCCAGCCAGACCGCTTAGGCTGTGTGTGGCGAGTAGCAAGTACTACAGTTCGTGCACAATTCGTTCATATACGGATCGTGACAGATCATTCTTACTCATTCGTCATGTGAAAACTGTGGCTCAGCTTGCTACGGGCTGTGGAGCGGACTGAGAGATAAACAAGGAAATGAATGATGTCTGATATCTAATGTTCCTTTATTTGTCATTCGACACCCGATATATATTATTTATTCATTAAATCGAAATTATTTAGTGGTCTTCAGTTCTTGTAGATGTGTTATTGTGTGTATAATGTAAAGTGTGTTATATGTTTGTCAAATTTTGTACACAATAAACGCACCATGTAAACATAGGGAACGTATTAATTATTCCTTTTTGTTTTAATTGTATCACTAATTGTTAAAATTAGTTTACATTCACTTTTCCTCTTCCCAGCTGTAATGTGACCAACAGTTCGGACTGAACGGATCTTCTCGTTCATCGTTCACAGCTCAGGGTGTACTGTGTGTGGAGTAGTAGATTCGTTCATTTGTCACGTGACACCTACCTAGTCACTGCCACGTTGTTAAACAATGATGGCAGCGTGGACACAAATAACTTTAATTGTGGTGTGTATATGCTTTCCTAGGTTTTCAAATTGCTTGTGGCATTTTGTTTTTTTATTGTCAGGTAAAACAAAACATGTTGCCTTCTGTATTGTAGTGGAGAATTGAGCTGTGAGCCGGGAAGGAGGAGGGGTGAATGAGTCGTTCAGCTCGTTTGAGCTTTGAGCCGGAATTGAGCGATTTGTTCACGCTAGCGATTCAGCACCAGACATTGCAAGCTGCAAGTTAGCTCTCGGAAAGGAAGGGGTTAGTAACAGAGCTATACTACTGTGAACTAATGAGCTATTCTCGTGATGTGAGTTTTGTACTCAGGGTTTTTCGTCCAGTCCATAGCAGAAATGTTTTTTTTTACTGGGTGTTTTTCCCCCCACAAATTTAATTATAAACTATAAATATTTCTACTAATGAAATTAGTTGCTAAGAGTAACAGGAATGAGTCGTTAAATGAGTCACTTGGGGTTGTGAATTATGAGTCGTTGGAGAACCGCAGCCTTGTTTACTACGACGCCCACAAGAGGGCAACAGCGCCACCCGCTGTTAAAATGAACTAAATGATTCGTCCAAGATTCGTCGATCTAATGTTCGAGAGTAAATGATCCGAGTCGGTAAAAAGAGTCGGTCTTCCCATCACTACTCGTGTGTGGGTGGAGTCGGAACATATCTTGAGAGGGAATAAATTAACACTCCTATTTTACTGTACATAGAAGACATGCAGATAGTGAAAAAAATAAAACGAGCAACGGGTGCAGGAGGAGAGAGAAAAAAAAAACACTTCTGCCAAAGCGCTCTGTAAAGTTAAGAAAATGAGTGACGGCAGGTATCGCGGCAGAATTTGGATGCTTTTCAAAGAATATGTTTAATTCAAAGGCAGAGTGTAGAGCTGAGCTGCTCTCCTAAAAAATCATGGATATCCGTAGCTCCCGCTAATGGAAGATCATTTCATTTTGAGTCTGGGTGGTGTTATTGTCAGCCATCATTTAAAACTGCATTTTCACGTTGTAAATTTTTATCAACTATTCATGAAATAAATTAATAGAACATTTGCTATATCGCCCAGCCCTGGCATCCCCTATTACAGGAACGCAAGGACATATGCAAACATTGAACCAATTTATACACTGATGTGTTGCCATTTTAGAGAAGCCCCACCAGAATAACGAATAAGAAGAAAAATGTGTAAAGTGTGTGGGTGTGCTCAGCAGTGAGTTTTAATGATAGCACATTATAAAAGAAAAATACACCAAAGAAAATAACCACAACGAATAACTATCTTTTCTAGAACATACAATAGTGTGTTACACAGATAATTAAATTTTTGTATCTCAAAATATACTGAACAAAAAACGAACAATAAAATAAAAATAAAAAAGACTACAGGAAAAAGCAAAAATAAGAAACAACTCCTAATTTTGGTTTTTGCTGTGTAAACGCAAACGAAACGATGAGGATCAATACGTTATCACATTATATCGATATTTATTACAATCTGTAGACAGATTATCGCACTGTGATACAGAATTTGTTTATTATCAAAAAGTGAGATGCCCCTAAGTAGCTATTTTAACTGACTTTAATTTAGAGATGCACAGGGAAAATCCCTTGTGTACAGGCCTGGTAACTCAAACTGCAGGGTAACCAACATCTGGAGTGTAGCACTGCAACGTGCTAACACACTATATACAATTTAGTATGTATTGAACGCATAGTGCATCCAGCTGGCATAAAAAGAACAGAGGACGGAGCTTCCGTGGTGGATAATGCTATCACAAGTGTTGAGGTTGTTGTTCAGTAATGATAATAAAAAAAGAACTGCTCAGTGCATAGACTTCAACAACATGCTACTGATGTTGGTTCCTTAAGAGAAAATGATGGTTCAATATTTGTTGACGAACTGCTCTAAGGGAGCACCATACAAGATTGCAGTCGCACTAACACTCTTTGATGTCGAGTTTGTTACAGAGGGAAGACGACAGCTATTTTCAGTATCCATGAAGTATTGAAATATTCAAACAGAGGAAGCACAAAAGGTTTAAGAATCTTCTAGGAAAAAAAATCAAGAGAGGGGATGTCAATGTTTTTTAAGGTACTACAGCAGGAAGTGAGACATCAAGAAATAGGTTCAACGTTTTACAGGAAGGTTGCTGTTGTCATTTATGAGTTCAAATACTTTTCATGAGTTGTGCAAGATTGGAAAACGTTCCACGTATTCTACAGGTGATACAAACACAAACTGAGGTTTTAGTTATGCAAGCTGTGCTAATTGTGTTAAGCATAAATATGACAAACAGCTTAAAATGTCAACCCTAGTCATTTTGACTTTGCTTTGAAATAATCCCAAAAACATGTTTTACTGCAGAGCTGTGTAACGATAACTGCTCTCTTTCATAGAATCCGATCAAATTAGAAGTTATAAAGTATTGATAAGAGAAATGCTTCTTAATTTTTTTTTGGTATAAATAAAGGATTCAAAAAACTAAACCCCAAAATGAAATCAGAGCTTTTTACTTATACATCTTAAATTATTCTTTTTGAATGTATGTTGTAAAATACAAATAGCATTGACAAAGCACATAAATATATATTTTGAAGAGTGCAACAAATTTTGCAAGAAAATAAACCATTGAGCATTTTCAGTGATGCACAGAGAGAGCCCTTTAATTTTGCGCTGTTTCACTAAATCATCTCTTTTTATTATACATTTAAACAGTTGAGAGAAATTGAAAGCTACTAAAATCAGAATCTGAGCTTTTCTGAATTAATGAAGGTAAAATAGCCACTATATCTTACATTATACATTTTACAAAAACTAAATAAAGTAGACCTGCTCTTTTTGTGGTTACATGAGGGGATGTTGAAGCCACAAGCACGCTCAAAATTAGTCCACACACGCACTGCAAAAACGGGGACTGGTTATGTGGAAAAGTAAACACAAACAAAAAGCCTTACTTGGGCATATGTCTACATCTGAAACAGAGTTGTGCCGTTTTACACTGATTAATTGTGCAACTGGACAGGAATTTCCCTGCAAGAAGCCTCTTTTAACGTCAACAAAAATTTCCACAGAAACAATTTCATGCATCATGCAAGCAACAGAAAGCACATTCAGAAACTGTTAGCATGATTGAGCTCATTTTGGCCATCAATTTCTATTGTGGACGTCAAGCGTTTGAGTAATCTGGCCTATTTTACTTTCCCAAAAGCTCATCTGCAACTCTAAGCAATAAAAACCTGTAATTGTTTCGACTTGACCTCATAGCTTTTAGCGTCAGAGCTACTTGTCATGTTTCCTGCAACTCTCAAAAGTTTCTGCAAATTAGTAGCGGGAAAAACAAATATGATGCAAAGAATCACGACCGCAAAGAAAGTAAAGGACATGAAAAGATGATTGCATCTTTTCTAGGGGCAAGCAATAAAGTGATCTACTCCTTTTTGAGACCTGAGAGTTTTAAGGAAAAAAGTGACTTATGATGCAAAGAAACACCAAAGAAAACATCTTGATATGCAACAAAAGTTCCATTCTGCAAGCATCTATTCGCCATGTACAGTAAACCAAGTACCCAACATTGTTTTAGTCAACATCCTACAGCTCTTTTATAGCAATTTATCACCGAAAGTCACACATCACTGATAGGTTTAAATTCCAGTAAAAAAAATAATAGAGGAAATCTGTATCAAAATATTGTTCCCACTTATGTAACTTGTGCTACATAGCTGGGTTGAGGCCAAGACTTGGGCAGCATCAAAGACTAGGCTGCACATTGTAGTCAAACATCTAGAGCTCCCCCCATTGACTGAATGGGAAAACTGCTGTTTAATTTTTTTAAGAGCTGCCTGCAAGCACAAAGTATGCCAATTAATGAGGATTTTTTTAATAAACAGATTGCTTTATTTTCAAATAATGAAAATGAATCAATAAAAAAAATACAACAAGGGAAGAAAGCTGTGAGAAAACTGCAAGAAAAAAAAAAGTTAAACTGAAAAATCTGAAAGGTCTGTTCAAAGCAACAACAAAAAAAAGGAATGTAAAAAATAAACACACACCTTTATATAAAGAAGCTCAATTACTGTATTTAAAACCTCGACGTGAAGAACAATGCATGCAGAAAAAGGCCCAGCAGTCAATCAGGATGGTTTTACATAGTTCTTCCCTGGCTCGAATGTTATGTTATTGCAGGAAAAATGAAATGCAACCTGGGCAAAAGTCACTCTACCTCATCCTGAGTGAATTTTAATATATATACAGTCTATGTCGAATATGCAAAATCTGGTGCATGGAGTGGGCATGCAGCTACAAGAAGTGTGAGGCAGACTGTCAGACAGTAGTGAAACCAACAGCTGCACTCATTCCTGGGGTTCTTTAGCTTGCCGTTTGTGTTTGGGAGGGGCCTAAGCATGTGTGAGTCTGTGTGTGTGTGCGCGTGTGTGTGGTATGGTTGGTCAGCGAGCAGCATCGGGTAACGCTTGGGTTATGCAACAGGTACAGGAACAGTTTATGTTGCCGCTCGTGTGGAGTTCAGGCTTGCATGTGGGCTCTCAGTCAGACCCCTGATTTTGTTGCCAATCCATGGCTAAGTGACAGAGAGCGTGTACTGGGGTTGTGCGGGTGGGGGGGGGAAGCATGAGTACAATCTTAAGTTACTGCTAATGGGGAGAGAAATGGCATAACAAATTGCTGCCGTGTGAGATGAAAGTTTTTTTTGTTTTTTTTGGAAAGAGGGGATTTCCAGCACTTTGGCACCAAACGGCCACTAACAGGAGGGAAAGGAAGCAGGGAAAACAAAACAGAGACGTAACATTGAAACTGAGAGCATGCTGTTTCCTGCAACTCTGGAAAGACCCTTTCCAATAAGTAAGATACATTTCCAGGCCTAACATCTTAAATCCCTCATACTCAGCATTCTCTTGGGGGAATATACCACTGGCATGTTTTTTTCTTCCTTTTCTTACCTCTCAGTGTTTTGAGGTGGTTTTGAAAGGTTCTGCATCGAGTCAGACAGATTCTACTGCTTTGACAAAGCGTTTTATCAGTTTTAAAACATTTAACGAATTCAGGAGTAACCTGTAGGCTAATTGAAATAATACGGTCTTTGCCCTCAACAAAATTTTTGGAACTGTCACATCTCACCTTCAAATTCTTTCCTAAGTTGACAGAAATGTTTTAAATTAATAAAACATTAAAGAATTGTCTCCCTGTTTTCTATCTTTTTCTGTATCATGAAGGAAATGAAGCACATTCTGTGAAACATCACCTTCTTTCACATCTGTGAAGCGTGTCATTTTGATGTGTACCTGATTTGCCTAGTGTGTGCATACAGGGATGAAGGGTTTTCATCCCCAACTTTATCAGGATGGGATTTGTTACTTATGTGGCGCTTGCGCTTCTCAATTTGATATTTAATAATCAGTGGACCACCTAAGCAATAACATTTTCTCATCTATGACTATCCCTAAGTGGTCAGATATCTATCAACATATGCAATAGGTAGGTTAAGCTGCCATCAGTGGAAGCCTCTCCCTGCATGTGGCATGCTGAGGTCACTAAATCTTCTTCTGAGCAGACAGAGTCTCTGCATAGTGTGTGGTGTGAGATAAGCATTTTGTAACATGTGTCTGAATTCTGTAACAGCAGTTAAAGTTAGCTATATAAATAATTTCTCAGAGTTATGGAACTTGGCTCATGCCACGAAAACTGTCCAGAAATTGTGTGTGACTGCTCCAACAGCTAATCCTAGATGCATCTGAGGTTCACTCAAAGTATGTCTGTGTATTAAATTTGTTCAGCCTTGACCAGTACCTGGCATAAAAAAAAATAAAAAATTATAATAAAAAAAAAGCATAAAGACAAAATCTGATTTTTGCGATCAGTCAATTCACTCTATGTAAGGTCTGCCAGGTCATACTGAAAACGATGCTCTTCGGTGTGGAAGTTGAACCTGCAATAAGAAGTTAAGACATCTCACCAGTGAGGGGTGTAAAATAACCTTAGGTGAAGCTTAAGATGTAAGAACCAGATTTAAGAGGTTTAATTCAAGAGTTCTTTCAGGTGGGAAGAAAGTGAAGGAGAGCAATACTTGCAGCAAACAAAAACGGTAAACCAAGTAAAGCAAATTTGCTTGTTATCCACTTTCAGGATCTTAAACGGAAAGAAAATTGCTGTTGGCAGGTCAATGCTTCAAAGAGAAAATTAAAGTCAGAAATTGACCACAAAATTCTGATTGTTGGAATGCTAGCTATACTATGCATCCATTGTAAAGGTTTTCCTTCACGTTATTCAAATCGCGCAACACCACTTCCTTCAATTGACAGCTTCTGAATTGAGTATCTGGAATCTAACTGCAAGAAAAATCTAGTACCAGAAGAGTATTAAAAAACACGGGGAACGTGTGTTGTAATGAAAGATTAAAGCCAATTTCAAAATTAAAATATTATGGCTGCCCGATAAGTCTACAATTATTATTTTTTATTCAAATACCAATATACAAAGATTTTATATGTGTATGTATGTTAATTATAGTAATCCACAAATATCTAAAACGGACAAGGCTAATCAGAAAACTATGGAAGCGTAGAGCTGCCACCCAATGCAAAAGAAAACAGAGCAATATCACGTTAATACTTGAAACCTTTATTGTTTGAGTAATATACTTTTCATGTTTGTACAATATAATGTACGGGCATGATAATAAATTGTACAAACGTGAAAAATATATTCTTTTAACAATACAATTTTTACTTTCTATCAGCATACGTTTTAAGTAAATTGTCTCCAGGGACTAAAAGACAATGACCATTTTTCTGGATGTTTTTTGGAAAAGCAGCTCAGTAAAAGCAAAATCTCCCCAGGCCTCAATCCAGGTCTAAAATAGAACTCAATTCCATAAAACGAGACATTTTCTCATGCGCTGATCTGCACTGTTTTTAACTTCACTATGTTTTAAAGAAAAACATAATATGGTCTTCAAACAAAAAAAATATATAACATGAAAATGTTATGGTTAAAACAATATAAATGTGAAAAGTATATTTTTTAGAACATTAACGTTTTCACGTACAGTAAAAGCATGATATTATATTGTACAAACGTGAAAAATATATTGTTAGAACAATAAAACGTTCACGTAATGACGTGATATAGCTCTATTTTTTCTTTGCCCGGGTGGTAAGCCTTATGCTTCCATAGAAAACCTTCAGTATTCTCCAATAAGTACTCAGTTGAGTATTTCAGAAGCCTAATAAACTACGGATTATATAGCAAACTCAAATACGGCAATTAGCTACACATGTGCAAGCAGGACAGACAAGCATGTCGAGTTACTTCAACTACAAATGTCGATAATATACTAGATTTTGACATGGAATCCACAAGCGACTTTTAATAATGTAGGCAAACACAAACACAAGGAGGGGTGATCTAAGCCGCTGACACTGTCGCAGATGGGATTTTAAGCTCAAAAGTCTACTTGAAGAACAATTATGTCTAAATTGTTAGTGGGAGACAAATCAATGAACGCCACAATAGTAAGTAAAAATGATCAACCTCAGCCACATCCATTTCATCATCAAAGGCAATCAGCTGCAAGAGAGAAAGTATAGGAGGCAGACAGTTAGTAGAGCTTGTTAGTGGGATAAAGGTCCCTCCTCAAATGTGCACATGTAAAGCTTATTAACAATACAACAATTAACATACAAAGCCTTTAACAATTATTCGCACCCTTGGTCAATATGTGTAAAAACCCTTAAAATAAATATATTCAATTTGATCAAATTAATCCAGTAAGAATAAACACTTCCCTGCTGAATCTAATTAAACTGAAGGCTGGATTGTTTTTTTCTTCTTCTTTAATTTGACTTAATGTTTCTGCAACAAAACACAAACATTTTAAGGCTTTTCACATATATTAACCAGGGCTGCCAATACGCGTAAAAGGCTCTTTAACATGTCAAGTTAGTAGATGATATTAGCCTGTCTTTAGAGCTTCTTCAGAGGTGGTTAACCTTTCAAAACAACTGCCTTGACTGTCAGATAAGTGATAATATATTCTGATTATATTAGACAAAATGCCCTTTTTCTATTCTAACAAAATGCAAATTTTATGAAGTAGGCCCAATAAGACACCCCTTACTTGAGCCTGCTTGTTGTTAATAGTGTTATATATATTTTATTATATATTAAAACTACAAAAGGTAAGAATGATATCCAAACTGTTGAGATTGAAGAGATTTTAAATAATATAAAATGGTTCATAAAGCCTTTCTGTGCACTATACAAATATTGATCAAACTACTTAAAGATAGAAGTATAAAAAAAAAAAAAAAAAAAAAGAGTCTTATTGCAAATTCAAGAACTTTTGTTACAGTTCACCGATATCTGCACGTGAGGGACCTCTTTGCCAAAACCACATTCGACACAGAGGCAACACTTTGCATACCTTTACACCATAACCTCGATCTTTGGTCATCATTTCCCTGAGTGTCTGCAGTACTTTGATACACAGGCGCTCCTCATTCTCTTCCAGGAGTTGCTTGGTGTGCTTAATCAGCCTGGTTAAAGATGGGAGAAAACAATAAAAAATGTTTTACTGGTGTGTGATATAGAATTTGCTGCTGTAGACAAACAAGCAAATTACACAAAATTTACTGGAAATAAAATAAGAGGCCAAACCAGCAGTTTAGTATTTTATATAATAATAAAAAAGAAAACTCTGAACAGTTGAGTTAAACAACATATAAGGAGCTCCTTAAAATTAAGGAGATTTAGCTTTGAAAAAATACTTTTCTACCAAAATGAATGCAAAATAAAGAATTTTTTTGCTTTCAAAGGGTTAAAGTCGCATTGACAATGCCTCAACTTCTAGTTCAACTAATAAGGAAATCTACTTCAGAACCACTTATGCTAATTGACCAAACAGTTCCTGAAAAATCCTTCATACACTGCACCTGAGTGCAAACTGGTCCTGTTAAAACATGTCCCATTTCGTCCTGTTTTAGCATATTTGCTCCCTGTGAAGCTCAGCCTCTCACTTCAAATCCTTCTCATAAAGTGTAAATGGCCAAGCTTAGACATGGATGAAAATTTTGTTCTCCGAACAAGTATCTTTTACTTCTTTACCACAATTAGCAGAACAGCTTTTAGCTTGATCATCCTCCTCCATCAGACTGCCATCCTGTTTGATGTAGTGACAAATATATCCCCGAAAGAAGCTTTTATTTCACCATCCTGCTTGTTAGTCACATGGTTTAAATTAAAACAAGCTTTGTCGCATAAAGCTTTTGTTTTCTTCAAGTTTTGTTGTATTGCCATTTATAAAACTAAAACTAAAATTAGAATGGATGACAGTAGGGGGAAAAAAACTACAGGGCTAAAACTGATCCAGCAGTATTACGGGTACAGGCAAAAAGTCAGCAGTTCATTGTCAGCTCTGTCTAACAATGCTTAGACCCAACAGTAGTTAGGCTGTTAAGATTCTTATAACCAATGAACAAAGGGCATCTCGCATGTTTCGTTGAGGTAATCTCCATTTTAAAAAAAATAGTTTAAATGCAAAACAGATTTAGTAAAACCTGATTTTTTTTAAAAACCTGTATCACCTTCAGCTTTACATAGAGTTGTCCTACTTTTGCAGGATTTATTTAGAGTGACTATCAGCTCATCGTTCTGATCAATTTATGACTGCTATATTGTTTTTGACTGAACATCTCTTGGCTCTGTCCTTAAAACAACAGTCATAATATTTTTTGTTGTACTTTTCACCAAGTTTAAACCTAATGTCAGATCAGCAGCGTTGGTAGATATAATAAACTGCAAAAGAACAGACAGAATGCAAAGAAATTAAGTGAAATACATACAACTTACAAATAATTTGATTTGTGCTACCATATGTCACAAAGAATTACTCAGTTTATGCTTGCATACAGATATGACTCAATCTGAACATGCTTCAGTCCCAGCGCCATGGGCGGGCATTGGGGGGCAGTTTCCGCCCACAAAGACACCAGCGTCCGCCCTGGAAAGCTGGGCAGGCCAAGCGCCATTGGCTGTTGAACAGTGTATTGACTGTTTTACACACTCCGTACCAGTTGGTGGCGGTAGTGCACCAATTTGTTGCTAGCAGGCTGTTTATTAAAACAAAGAATAAGAATGAGAAGAAGCGCTGTGTGGCTAACTTGTATGCTAACGGTAGTTCTGTTTCATTCCCTTCTGACTGCCAGTGCCAGTAAACAGAGTGGATGTAACTCCTCGCGCTTGAATTTTAATGTAAACAAAGTCACGCACGTGACACGTAGCGCACCTGGGCGTGCATCTATAAATTGCACGCCAGCAACTACACTGTGTCTGTTTGATCTTCTCGCTGATGACCTGGCGTGTCTCGCGGGTTAATCGCTCCGTAAGTCTGTGATTCAGATCTTACCGATTTCTGCGGGTCTAGAGGTAAGCACACTTTGACCACCTGTTTACGGGCAGGATGACGCCAAAACAACACCAGAGTGCTCATTGGAGCCCTCTTGGGCTGTGGATTGGCGGGGTTTTCTGTTGTCTTCTGTCCGTTTGTTGCGGGGGGGCGGTGGCTGCGTGCCCGGCGGCGTCCGGTTCTCCCGCGACCGACTCTGACAGTCCTTGCTGGCTGACATCGCGTTTTCCCCTGTGTAGGGGGAGGGGTGCACAGCTGGTGAGTGCGTTACAGGTAAGGAGTGGCTAGAAGTTCTGATCGCGTACTGTGAAGTTCAGTTGCTCGCTCAGACTGCCTAGCCGAGGCTCACTTTGTGTCTTTGTAGTATCATATATATATATAAATAAAACAGGACTCTGATTCGCGTTCTTCAACTTCCATAGAAGTTCTCGCTCAGATTTCCTGGTGTGGTGCCTGCCCTCATTTCCCACTCCTGGGCAAGGATGTTGGCGTGCACATTATATGGGGCTGCTCTCGAGGTGGAGGATGGGCATGACTTGTGTCCCAAGTGCCTGGGCGTTGGCCATTTCAGGGAGGCTTTGACTGACCCCTGTATAAACTGCAGCATTTTGCTGCTATCTGTGCGGGAGAGCAGCCTGCGTCAGATGGAAGGCCTTCTGTTTGATACTGACCTGCCATGCTCTGGTACGCCTCGTCCGTATCCCGGAAGGCGGGGGGATAGGCCTGCTGCTGAACATGGCAGCCCAAAGTGGAAGAAGCTGCGGCTGCAGCATCCCTCTTGCCGGGTGGTGGACTCCTTACGGGTAGAGGTGGAGCAGCTTAAAGCCTTGTTGAGAACCCCAGAGGAGGAGAACTGCGACGACATGATCTCCGTGAGGGCCTATGATTCAGAGTTTCTCCCTCTGGGAGGCGGGGCCTTCTCCGGATCTCCACAGGGGTAATGATGGCTCTGGGACATCCGTCCACAGTTCTGCGAGCTCAGACCCCCGTTTGAGGTTCCACAGTCGCCAACCTTCATGAAGGAGCTGCATGGGTGCTGGGGGGAACCAAGGCTGCTCTCACACCAGGGTAGGGATGCAAGGACCCTGGCGTCGATGCGTGGGGAATGAACCCACGGTCTGGACCGCATGCCCCCTGTGGACCATTGCATCGGTGCTCTAGTGCTGTCCCCTGATGAGGCGTTGAAGGACAGGGTCCGCTGTCTGAGCACACAGTGCCAGGTGACCGACAGCTTCCTGTGCCTGGCCTATGGTGTGGCAGCACGGATGGCGCTCTTTGGGAATTCCCTGTCGGTGCCGTTACTGGCCCAATCCCAGATGGTGCAGTCGGGCACGGCAGGAGCAGCACTGGGGGATACCAATGATACAGACCTTCAGGCTTTTGGACTGATGTCCAGGGCCACCCTGGTGGTGACTCGTTGTCAGGTCTGGTTGGCGCAGGCCCTGATCTCGGATAACTGTCGGCAGTCTGTGGTGCCAGGCCAGTTGTTCGGGCCGGAAGATGAAAGGGCTCTGGAGCGTCGACAGCAGTCCAGGCAGGCCTCACAGGCTTGGATAGACACGGTGGGACCATGGGACCCCCTGTTCCACAGCCCAGGGAACGAGGTGCACGGGTTCCTCGGCGTCGGCTTCATACGGCTACTTCCCTGCAGTTTCATCAGCAGAACAGGGCCGCGGCGGAGACTTGGTGGCAGCCCAGAGCGGGACAGGCGCCACCACGGGGAACCACGGGGAAGGAATGCGGTCACCGGCCCCCTAGTGCCCCGAAAAGGCGTCAGGACACAGCCTGAGGACTGTGGGCCGACGGCGGGAAGGTTTTCACCTCGGCACCTGGCCTGCTGGGAGACCCAATGCGGAGACGCATGGGTTGATCGAACCATGTCCCAGGGTTACAGGTTGCAGTTCCGCCATCGGCTCCCACCCCCATCAGGCCTCAAGGTGACTTTGGTCGCGGATCCTGCACGGGCCTCTGTTTTGATGCAGGAAGTAGAGACTCTCCTGGACAAAAGGGCCATAGAGCTCGTGCCGCCGCATTTTCAGGCCGAAGGGTTTTATTCGCTTTATTTTTTAATTCCAAAGAATGATGGTTCCCTGCGGGCAGTGTTGGACCTCAGGGTCTGAACAGATTCATGAAGGTTCTGCCGTTTTGCATGCTACGAACTCGCAATGTCTTTCAGGTAGTTTGCCCAGGAGAGTGGTTCACATCCATAGACCTGAAGGATGCATACTTCCATGTCCCAATCCATCCGGAGCACAGGAAGTACCTGAGATTTTCCTTTCCCGCCAAGGCTTACCAGTTTCTGGTCCTGCCGTTTGGCCTGTCCCTCGCCCCTCGGGTGTTCACGAGGTGCGTGAAGGAAGCCCTTAGCCCCCTGTGTCGGTCGGGGTTGAAGGTCCTGCCATATCAGAATCAGAATCAGAATCATAATCAGCTTTAATGGCCAAGTATGACACATACAAGTATGATGCATACAAGGAATTTACAGATACAGTACAACCTGTCCAAGATCATTACAAACAACAACAACAACAAACAGATCCAGGTCACTATTGGGCATGCAGCCACCGAGCGGCGCTCCCGTTTATGAAACATAGAGAAGTAAACATCTGGTAGGGGAGGGTTCCACGGTGAGGGGGAAAAAACACTCAACTGTGTTGTGGGTCCGTACAGCACTCACAACGCAGGTAATAGAAAAAAACCACACCAACAAACATTTAAGCACATATTCAGACATTAACAATGACACATCAGGAAGGATGGGCAGGTATGAGCTCCAGTCCACAGGTTAACGCGCTGCCATCGAGGCGCGCTGTTATCCAGCTTCCTGTTGCAGGAGAGAAAATGAGGAGACAGCGAGACGGTGTGTGTGAATGTGAGTGTGTGTAACCATGTCAGTGTGTGCGTCAGTAGATGCAGGTGTACGGGGGAGAGGAGACTCTGTTGACATTCTTCTCAGGGACATTTGATTAGGACCAGGTTGAAGGTCTTCATGGGAGCCAAAATATAAAATTGTTTGGATTTCAGGGAGAGATCAAATATTCCTCTCTGTCCCTTCAGTCTGTCAGTGGTTTCTTTTTTAGTCTAATTCAGCCAAATTGTAGTTCAAATTAAAGTTCCAAATCCAAATTAATTCCCAGATTAATAGTTCCAAATCCAATTAATTTCCAGTTGCCCCAATCCGCACCGACAGTTTCTCCAAGTCCGATGACAAATTACAGATGAGTCCCAGAGCGCCGGCCAGATCGCCTCTTATAGCGTCTGTATTGCGTCCCAGCTCCCCCAGCATTTGGTTCTGAGTCCCATCAGTACGAATCAACGCATCTCGACGATTGGCTCATTGCGGCACCTTCGTGTCGGGAAACGAGTCTGTCGACAGCCAGAGTCCTTGCCCATGTCGAGGCACTGGGCATGACCGTGAACGTCCAGAAGAGTTCTGAGTCCAGCTCAGAAAGCAGATTTTATCTGCATTGCCCTGGATTCTGTGGCCATGAGGGCTTGGCTGACCGGGGAGAGGGTGAACCAGATTCAGTCCTTACACCTAGGGGCAGCGCCCCCAGTCAAGGTGTGGCTGAGGCTGCTGGGGATGCTAGGGTCAGCGTCATTATTGGTGCCCCTCGGACTACTCCACCTACGGCTCCTGCAGAGGTGGTTCAAAGGCCTCCGCCTGGACCCCCGGCGACACCGGCGGGTCAGTGTGGTGGTCACGCCCAGGTGCATGGCTCTCCTAACTCGTTGGAGAGATGGCACTTACCTGCACCTCGGTGTCCTCCTCAGCGTGGTCCCTACCAGACCAGAGGTGGTGACAACGGATTAGTCAACCCGGCTTCACATTAATGTTCTGGACCCGAACTGTTTTACTTGGCGCTGAAGCACTTCTTGCCCTTCCTAGAGGGCAAGCATGTGCTTATCCGGTCGGACAGCACCTCGGCGGTCTTCCACATCAACCATCGGGGGGGGACCAAGTCATTGCAATTTCTGAGGGAAGCTCGGAGGTTGTTGACCTGGGCTTACCTTCGCTTGGCCTCGATCAGGGCGATACACCTTCCAGGGTGGAGGAACTCTGTGTCGAACTGCTTGTCCCGCCAGACACTTCCTCCGGGGGAGTGGAGGCTGCACCCTCTGGTTGCTCAGAGGGTTTGGGATCGGTTTGGCAAGACCAAGGTGGATCTTTTTGTCTCAAGGAGCAATGCGCATTGCCCCTTGCGGTTCTCCCTGGCAGAGGCCGACGCTCCGTTGGGGATGGATGCCCTCGCCAGTGCCTGGCCGGCCATTCTGCTGTATGCTTTCCCACCTTTCCCGCTGATTCTGCAGACCCTCCATTGGATCACGGACTCGACACACAGAGTTCTTCTGGTGGCCCCGGAATGGCCCATGAAGGTCTGATTTCCCCTGCTCCGTCATCTGTTGGACGGGGAGCCAACATCTGCTCTCAGATGGGGGGGAAGATTTGGCATCCTTCCCCGGGCCATCTTCGGCGAACCGTGTGGCCATTGAGGGGGATGGGCGGCCCCCAATCGACTTAGAGCCCTCCATTCAGCACATTTTACATGGCGCCAGAGCGCCATCGACGAGGTACACCTATACTCATTGTTGGCGGCGATTCTCAAGGTGGTGTGCCGGCAGGGATGTAGACCCGAGTTCTTGTTCCCTGCATGAGATTCTGAGGTACCTCCGGTATTTGTTTGACACCGTCCGAGCCGCTTCGACCCTTTAGGTGCACCTAGCGGCTATATCGGCCAACCACCTTCCCATTGATGGCAGGCGAGTCAGGGCACACTACTGGTTGACGCAGTTTCTGCGCTGTGCCAGGAGACTGCGTTCTCCCTTACACAGGCCGGTGCCAGCATGCGACCTTCCCCTGATCCTACAGGCCTTGAGTGGGCAGCCCTTTGAGCAAATGGCGGCAGCCCCGCTGAAAATGGTGTCTTTAAAAACGGCATTTCTGTTAGTGGCAATAACTGCTAAACGCGTCAGTGAGCTCCACGCACTAGCCATCAGCCCAGCCTGCCTGCGGTGGACAGCGGATGGTTCTGGGGTGACGCTGTGGCCCAACATCGCTTTCTCCCCAAGGTTTTGCCCCCAGGCTATGTGAATGCAGCAATCGAGTTGGGGGTGTACTGCCCTCCCCCGTTCCAGTCTGAGGAACAGAGGCGGGCAAATTCGCTGTGCCCAGTCCGGGCACTGCAGCTTTATGTTGTGGTGACGAACACTGTCCGGCCTTCGGACCAGCTGTTTGTCTGTCATAGTGCAGCAAACAGGGGTCGAGCCCTGTCGAAGCAGAGACTGTCACATTGGGTTGTCGAGGCCATTGCAACGTCCTATCGGTGGGTGCAGTGGCTCCTCCTGGGGTTGTCTGCCATTCTATCAGGAGTGTGGCAAATTCCTGGGCGGCGATGAGGGGCGTGCCACTGGCGGACGTCTGCGCCGCGGCGTCCTGGGCCACTCCGTGCACGTTTGCACGCTTCTACCGCCTCAATGTTGGCCATGGATCGACGCTCACTTCAGCGGTGCTGCCTCTGGTCGCCACCTCCACAGCGGCGGGTGTGTATTGCGTTCCTCGTGACACTGCTGGCATAAGTCATCCACTCTGTTTACTGCCACTGGCAGTCATCCGGGATTAAAAAAAGAACGGAAGTTACACTGTAACTATGGTTATGTGTGTTCCCGGATGACTGCCGGTCACGGGAGTCACTCGGAACTTCTCAGGCAAGAAGATCTTGGGAGACCGAGCGTAGCTGCTGGAATGCAATTTATAGACGCACGCCCAGGTACGCTACGTGTCACATGTGTGACTTTGTTTATATAAAAACTCAACCTGCGTGGAGCGCGAGGAGTTACATCCACTCTTTACTGCCACTGGCAGTCATCCGGGAACTCACAGAACCATAGTTACAGTGTAACTTCCGTTCTGATGAAAGTTAGTGAGAGATCTAGACACGGAAGGGAATTATCAAGGTGTTGAGCAGCAGAGAATGTTGGATTTCGGACATGGGACTTGTTGTGTTCCAACTATTTAAATGGACGACATTAACTGGACTGTCGTGGATGTAAAAATATGTGTTTGTTTTAGATGGCTGTTTTGGGATTGCTCTTCAATCGGTAAGTTTGTATTTCATGCTTTTTGAGTGATTTGACATATCATTGACTGGCATACATACTTTTTAATCATGAGCAGAGATAGGATGTGTTTGAATCTCAACCTGGTCGTTTGTAATTTTCTGCACGCTGGCGCAGTGGTTAGCACTGTTGTCTTGCAGCAAGAAGGTTGTGGGTTCGTATCCCGGTCCAGGGTCTTTCTGCATGGAGTTTGCATGTTCTCACCGTGCATGCGTGGGTTCCCTCCGGGTCCTCCGGCTTCCTCCCACAGTCCAAAAACATGACTGTCAGGTTAATTGATCTCTCCAAATTGTCCTTAGGTGTGAGTGTGTGCATGGTTGTCTGTCCTGTCTGTCTCTATGTGGCCCTGTGATGGACTGGCGACCTGTCCAGGGGTTTACCCCGCCTCTCGACCGTTCACAGCTGTAGATAGGCACCAGCCCCCCCGCGACCTATAAAGGATTAAGCGGTTAAGAAAATCGATGGATGGATGGACATTAACTGGACTGTTGTGGATGTAAAAATATGTGTTTGTTTTAGATGGCTGTTTTGGGATTGCTCTTCAATCGGTAAGTTTGTATTTCATGCTTTTTGAGTGATTTGACATATCATTGACTGGCATACATACTTTTCAATCATGAGCAGGGATAGGATGTGGTTGAATCCCAACCTGGTCGTTTGTAATTTGATTTACATCTGATGGCTTTAGGATTTTCCCCCTTAAATATCTCAAACATTGTGGTGCTGAAGCAAAGCACTGTGAGGTTAAGCGGGCTTTCTTACAAAGTAGAAGTCAGCAGCTGACGCCTGGTAGCTGCTAATAAACAATATCCAAATAGTTTACAGCAGAATTGAGCGCACCAGCAAGTAGTAATAATTCAACTTGCAGCTTACGTCCTGCACCAGTAATGCTTACAATATGCGTGTTTCTACTATCGGAGCTTCAGTGTGATTTAACTACATCTTTTTCTGGCTGTGTCTCCATTTTCAATCGGCCCTTTAGGGAATCCGCTAAAGAGATCCATATATATCAGTTTCAGCAGCGAGTTATGTCACTGATCAGTGCAGCAGAAATAAGAGATTGACATAGAAGAAGTACGACTTGTTGCTTGTTTCTTTTTGCTGTTGTCATAAACTGCTAAGTGAGCAGTTTAGTAACAAATAAGAGTAACTCATTTCTACAAAGCTGGTTGTTTGGTGACGTCTGCTTTTTTGCTCCCATTTACAACTAATCCGCTCGACTTAACCACAGCCACTCTGAGCAACTTGATCAGGCCATTTCCCAGTACATACCCCTCTTTTATAGAGGAAGATGACTCAATTACGTACACAAGCAGACACAGTATGTCAGCAGCTCATCCGCGGCTCCTTCTGGAGTACGAAAAGAAGCTTTCTGATCACCAATGTAGAAAAGACGAATCGTTCTGAAAAACTCCCGAAGCTACCGCGGCCAGGTCGCCTATAAAATAAACTTAGCCTTTAATTGATGTATAGAGAGAGTGTCAACAACAGCAGTTTTGACCTGAAAATATGTAACCCATTGCAGACGGGAGATAAAAATGTGAAGGGGTTAAATAAAACTGTGCCCCCCGGTCAAAATAAGCCAATGCCTGCCCATCTAAATTACCGTGGCGCGAGGTCTGACTAGCTTTATTGCTTTGCTATGAAATTAGCCCCAAATATAATACAATTGTTCAATAGAACAAACTATGCAGATTGTGCCTAACTCGTATCAGTAGTATCAGAACTCGAGGCTCACTTTGATATGAATCCTCCACTTTCACATTTCTTTCGAGCATCCGTGTTCTCGGGGAAGAGCAGCTCAGGACGATGGAGGACATCCACCAGTACCGAGAGTTCCGCTTGGACCAGCGGCCTCAACCGATCCTCCAGAGCGGAAACGATGTCCTGCAGAGCATGACAATAATAGCAGTGGAGGGTTATTAAAAAGGAACCTATAGCAAACGAGAACGTCTAAAGTCAACATCCCTTGTTAACATATCTAAAAGGTCTATATATTTTCACCTTTTACAACAAAATTATTATTCCAGTTTTCCTTGGAATATTTTGATAATAAACCCCCATTATATGCAACACGTAAGATAATCTGTTTTGTGGGTTAAAAGATTACTTTTCAATATCTTTTTTTTCCCATTTGCTACGAGTTATTTTCACATTGTTATCAATCTATAATCTGATTTAAAAGTAAATTCAATTTGGTAAACTTCTAAATCATAAACCAAATGCTTTTTAAAATAAACTGAAAGGAAACAACAATACATTTCACATGTAACTAATTTAATTTTCTATATGAGTCCGTATATCAAGCCTTAAAAAGCATAATGTTAGTGTTTCATTGGGACTGCTGTTTTAGGTAATTATTAAATGAACCATCTGATTAGGATGTGAGACAAGTGGAAAAATGGACAGAGCTGTCTGGGAGGAGGTTGATGACTCAAAAAAATCTGGAGATAACTGTACAGAGTCCATGTCATCAGAGGGAGTTTGTTTTCTTAGGAAAAGAATGAATGTCTCAGCCAAATCCAGACTTTCCTGTGTGTTTGGCAATAACAGCTGATCTGAAGCAAGCAGATCACTGTTTTTTTCATTTTTTTTCATTTTGCACACTTCCAGTGAATACTTGAGTCATGTGTTACAAGAAAGTGGGAGTAACAACTTTTCCCATCACTGATGCACTGTTTATATGGATGACTTACAAACTACTTCTAAAGAACTGTGCCAGAGACAGTTCCAAAAAGCATTACGGTACACTTGGCAAAGTACCAACTGGTAATGGTATTCCAGAAGACGTAATTATTTACAGTTGGTCTCTGAAACCATCTAGCGTGTGAACTACTGCTATGTTGTTGCTGTTATTTCTCTGAGCTTCTGGTACAAGCAGACATGACATGGAAACATGCTTGATATATACGGGGTAGCTTAGACTAAATCATCAAGATCAAATAATCAGGATAAACACAAAAGGAGCAGCTCTTTAAAGGATCAACAGCTCTGTTAAAATTCCATATTTTGAAAATAAAAATTTTGAGACCATAATATAGTTTTTTGCCAAACTTGTTCTACTTTTATGCTTGCAAAAAATAAAAGCAATTTGTTAAATAATATTAATACATTTTATTTATCAGTGCCTTTCAAGAAACACAAAGACAACTGACAGCAATAAAAAAAAAAAAACACATTTTCTTTTCATTTCAGTTTTCAATCTTCTTTAAAGAGTCTACAGTCAATCCAAATTGTGATTGAGTATTAAATTCCCCCCTTCACCTTCCAAAACCTCTCCAAGATTTTTTTGAATTACATTATGGTGAAATCACTTGTCCACAGTCCACAGATATTCTGTTTGATTTATTTCTGTTTAGGCTATTCTAATCATTTTAGACTGATGAAGACATAGTTTTGTTTAATTTGTTTCCCTTTTTACATTTTGATGGGAAAATCCCAGGTGCATTTGAAGTAACGGAATGCTGTCACCGCTGTGCTTCACTGTGAGTATGGGGTACTTTAAGGACTCCACATGACTGTTTATGTAACAGGTTTACGTTTTGGATTTGTTGTACAAAAAGGTAATCACAAAAATCTTCAGCAAGGATTTAGGAGTTTTTAACCAGGATTTTTTATTTGAAAGAAAAAGTTGTTGTTTTTCAATCCCACAATCATAGACAGTTGAGCCCAAAACAATTAATATCCCCGGCAGATTTAGATTTTCATCTACCCAAGAAATGTGTTTGTTACTGGAAATGCTATCAAAAATAATCAAATGAATATATAAGCTTTATATATTCACACCCCTGTGAAAAATCACAAAAATACGTATGGGTATTACAGCAAATTAACCCTTTCTTACAACTACTTACAAGCTTTCTGAATGTTTTTAGTTATATTTTAACATTTCAGCTTTGGCTATAGGCACAAAGTCTTTAGAGTTAGAAGGTATTTCCATCACTCTAATCTTTGGCTTCCTTCATATATTCTCAATCAGACTCAAGTCTGGACCATGGCTGAGCCACCCCGAAATCCTATCACTTACAATCAGAGGAGATGTGAAATTGACAGATTTTAAACCAAATTCTGCCAGGAGGAGGAATACATTTTTTTCCCCTCACTGTAGATTCATTAAAAACAGAATGGTTTGCTTCAGAAAACTCAAAAGGACGTTGATGAATCTGTGTTTAATGAACCTGGTAACGTCAGGTATTTGTTTCGTTTCATTCCAGTTCTTGAAAGGCTTTAGCTCTTTTGAAATATAAATCTACAATGAGAATACACAAACTATATTAAACTAATGAACAAATCCATAATGTTCAAAAAATTTAATTTCCCCATTTAATCACGTCACATTTTCCCTCACTGTTGTTTTTACGTGGTTTAGCTTTTATAATTTTTCTTTGTTATTTTTTGTATCCACAGCGTCAAGTTCTTGTCTAAGCTGCTCGTTCTTAGGCAACATCTTTGATCAAATAAATTGAAGGGTGGGAATGGATACCAACCTGTAGCTTTTCAATAATGTTTCTGTAGTCTTTAGAGGCACACAGACTTGATTCTCGCCTGGACGTGTTCTTAGCAGATTGTTTCCAGTTGAGAAGGGTCTTCTGCACAACGTTATTGGGCTTGACAAACAAGTTGTTCACCTGACTATCAAGGTCCACTGGGATGGCAATTGCTCTGCTCTTAGCTGGGAAAGGCAGATAGATGGAGCAACTTTAACAACGCTCACGCAGAAAGCAGCAGTAAGGGTTAATTTGGGTACTTACCCACGTCTGAAAGTACTTTGATACACCCTTCGACCGAGTGCTTCTGAATAGGGCTCAGCCAGTTACAGTGGTATACCCTGAACACTCCCTGGAGCAGTTGCACAAATACTGGCTGACGAGTCTGCAAAACAAATGAAATCTAATTATTTAGGAAAACATCACAACAGCAGAATGAGAACACCGAACAGAGCAGTTCAGGTAGGTAGAATAAAATAGGCATAAACTACAAGTGTTCATACCCCTTGAACTTTATATAATGATAAGAATTTTCATTCTATTTCATTGACATTTAACATGATGAACCAACACAAGGTAATAAATAGTTGTAAAGTAGAAGGGAAAATGTATTTTTATTTTAAATCTACGAAAGCGTGGTACACATTTGCCCCATTAATGAAACACTCCTAAGTAAAATCCACTGCATTCAACTGCATTCAGAAGTAACTAAACATTTAGAGCTCAGCTGTGTCCAATGTACTCTCCGTACCAATGCAGTTGTTCTGTGATGGGATCAAAGTGTTGTTAAGAGAAAATTAGAAAACATACAGCATCATTAAAAGCAAGGAACACTGCAGACAAGTCAGTAATAAAGTTGAAGAAAAGCAGAGTTAAGCTACAAAACAATATTCCTAAAAGAAGTCCAAATTCCATACAGACAAATAACCTGTGGAAGAAGGCATTATGGTGAGATGATGTCTAAGGTGAGTTTTGTAGTCTATACGAAGTACCATGAAGTATAGTCACCATTAAGTCTGACCAAGCTACACTTTTCAGATTTGTGTAAGTAAAAAGATATGTAGTGAACCATCTACCATTTTCCTTCTATTTCACAAGTATGCCCTACTTTAAGTTGGCATAAAATCCCAATAAAAATGTGTGGTTGTAACGTAACAAAAATCTAAAAAGGTTTAAGGGGAATGAATACTTTTTCATGCCAATGGATTTCCAATTGTTCATATCCAATTGTTAATAATCGCACACCCTACCTAACACAACACATAACATACTGTACGCCTAACAACAGTACAGATGGCATCTACCTGCCAGTGTCCCTAAAGTACAATAAATACCTCAGTTATCTTTCCAAGAATGGCTGCCTGTTAAGGAGAAAAAAAACAAAGTGTTGCTCTGTCATCATGTATCACTAAACCTCTGAACAGACCATACTTAGTGCTCAGTTTCATGGAGGTAAATCCAGGACCATAGATTGCTCATCAAGATATTCACGAGGGAAAAGTATTTCACTAAAACAGTTAAAGGGGATTTTGAGCCTACAGAGAGTAACAGTCATGATTCTCAGGAAAACTCACAACTGTTCCACACACAGCTACCATAAGGTGACCACACTGCAACAACGCTTCATACGCGCCACAAACCCTTGTGCAACGCATTCGGATCTGGGAAGAAATCTATGTGCTGACTAAGCATTGAGAAGTTGAAACCACAGTGAGTACTACTAAGCAGTGCAGGGTCAACACACCCCAATGTCAGGAACAAATGTGGAGAAATTCACCACTACTTACATACATATGACGAGCCATCTGTTTAAAGGGAACAAAGTAATGTTGTATAACTTATTTAAATGTACGTAATGTTAACCTTAGGGATATTTTTCGACTATATGAAAACGTAAATGCATCTACAAGCCTGCTGATGTTATGGAAATCAAATTAAGCATGCTACGCTACCTGCAGGCTTGTGCTCTGGTCAGAGAAAGGAGAGCTGAAGAAACATGTGACAATGCTCATGACAGTCTCAGTTACATAACGCTCCAGGATTGTATCCGCATGCTTCCTGTCACTGGTGTTGTTGCACACCTAAGAGATGAGACATCAGCATGAGGCAAAGCAACTGGAACCTACTTCCTGGATGTATTGCACGCTTATCAAGTGTGCACAGCTTGCTTTGTACGCATGGCATCACAGAGAACAACAAGAGTGATTCCCTTTAGCAAAAAACAGGTTCTTGCTTACCCTACAAATGTCCACCAGGAAGTTCTCAAACAGCTTCCACATGTGGTTGGATGTATAAATCTCTTTCATTTCCACTTCTGTGTCCACATAGCAGTGATTTAAGAAGTTGATGTAGGCAATCTTCACCTATTGGGATAAATGGAAGATTTTGATAAGGAAAAAGATATATACATGCATCAGAAAAAATTTACTGCTGAAATAAGTAGTGGGTCAAAAAGTAATTGGCAGCCGAACGATTGTTCAAGCAGTTTAACTAAAACAACAGGAGATGGGTCTATGATTATCATCATAGGTAAACATGAACTGTGAGAGAGAGGATTTCCTTTGTGTAAAAGACACCTGTCCACACATTCATGTTGCCAGACTCCAACCTCCGCCATAGCAAAGACCAGAATGCTGTCCAAGAACAGCAGGGACAAGATTGTACACCTGCACGAGACTGATGGGCCACTACACAATCGGCAATCCACTTGGTGAGAAGAGATCAACTGTTGGAGGAACTATTAGATAATGTAATAAGTACAAGATCATTTACAATCTCCCCTTGACCTGGGGCTTCATCCACGATCTCACCTTGTGGGGTACACATGATTTTGAAAACTGTGAGAAAATGGCCCACAACTACACTAGGGGGAACTGGTCATTGACTTGAAGAGAGATGGGACCACAGTAGCAACAGCTCAATTAGTAACACAATATGTCGTCCCCAAGAACACTATAAAGCATGGTGGTGGACACATTATGCTTTGATGCTGCTGTTCTGCAGATGGGACAGTACAACTGATCCATATTAAGGAAATAATAAATGGGGCCATGTAAAGTGAGATTTTGGCCAAAACCAAATTTCGTCAGTGACAGCATTGAAGATGAAATGTGTATGGATCTTCCAGCATGAAAATGATCTCAAACATCACAAAATTTTAGAGTGGCCTAGCCAGTCTCCAGAATCCAAAAGAGAATCTGTGGAGGAAGCTAAAAATCAAAATATCACAGCTTTACAGAAGCTCTACATGGAATAATGGGCGAAAATACCAGTTACAGTGTGTGAAAATCTGTAAAGACCTACAGGAAACGTTTGCTTTCATTGCCAACCAGGGTAATAATACAATGCATTTAGTTTAAGATTTGTTATTGACCTAATATTTATTTTCTGCACCACTATACAAGTTATTTTAAACTAAACAACGCCTTTTTCTGGATTTGTCTTTTTCTTTTCATTCTGTCACTCACAGTTGAAGTGTACCATTGAGAAAAATGACAGACCTCTTATCTTTTAAGTGGGATAACTAGCACAATCAGTAGCTGCCAAATACTTTTTTGCCCCATTGTACATGCATAGGTACAATTCCACTCTAAAAATTCAAGGTTTGTTATTAAATGCTGGATCAAAAACATCATATTTAAGGAACTGAGGAAGGCACTTTCATCTATGTTTTTTTACATATAAAAAATAAACATTTTTTAGCATGTCACTTAGGAGAAAATGCATTTCAGAACTATTTCCAAGAACTCCATCTTTTATGTCAGTGAAGCGGCGTGCATAGTCATCAAAACTTGTGGTTGTAGTGTACGTCATGTGTGGTTGAAAAAAACAAAACAGATCAGTGGTCGCTAACAGGAACTAAAACTAGTCACAACCGCCCTGTGAAGGAGCAAAATGCAGAGAAGTCTTCAGAAAGTTGTTTCAGTCACCTGTGTTGTGGTTTTACTTTCATAGCAGTGAGTATTAGCTCTTTTAATTCTCAAGAAGCTGAAAAAGATTGTTGTTTCATCATTGAAAAAGTTCTAAATGTCATCTTAATCACATGCTTTTCCACATTCATAAGCAGTTGAACTCATTTTCAAAAGAAATAATTACTACAAGTTAGAGTTAAAGAAAAAAAAACAGTAAAAATAACTGCAAAAAAACAGCTCGACAAAATTATGACTTCCCCTCTTGCCTCTAGACTGCAAATGGATTGTGCATCCTCCCAAGTTGCCAACAGAGTCAAGAACCAAACCAGACAAAATAAAATTAAATTAAATGGCATAAGGTTCAGTGTGTCTCTTTCAGGTCATATTATCATCTGATCTCACATTTAGAACCCTCTAGCTACTTTCGTTACAGCCAAAAGCTAAATTGCAGTCAGAAACCATGGATACTTCAGTTTACAGCAAGATCTTTTTTATTTGTCGTTTTGAGCTTTCAGAATATATTATTCAAGGAAAATTATTAGATTTTGGGATGTAGGCAGCCTTTATCAATCTCAGTAAAAGCTGAGGACCTACATTCACCAGGAAACACACAAGGAGACCGTTAACTGTAATGCAACCGTGATTATCAATTTGAGATGCTAAGCAAAGACTAAAATGTCAACTCGCATTACTTTGACACACAGTGTGGCGTCGCCTTTGTTACAGAATAAATAAAAAGATCACTACAAAAAAAAAAGCTTGTGGAAAAAAGAAAAGTACTTTCAATGCTATCAAATGAGGGCTTAAAGAGAAGTTGGAATTAACTCAAATCTTTAACTGGAGACTAAAAACTACAAAACATTGATCTATGCATTTCTAATCAGGATAAACCTTGATTAACTAAAAATACTGATGTCTTAAGGAACAGATTAAAATCTATTTTTCCACACCTCTGGGATGCAGTCTTCATGGGTAACAACCCGCACAATGTCATCCAAGGGTAACAAGGAGTTACACTTTATCTCAGTATAGACGTTCTTTCCCTCAGTGCAGACGGCCAGCAGCTCAACCAGGTGGATGTGATACATTAGAGGGCTGTTTTCATCCAAGCGGTCTCGCTCCGACCGCATCATCTGGACTAGGGTCTGAAAGGACGCACGATCGTTGTAGAAGACCAGCACATCTTCACCAGAATTTACTAACTGTGTAGAAGAATGGAATTGTGTCAGTAAGGATTTCATAATTAGTTTAAAAACAATAAATGCAGATAGCATCACTTCGGTTCTTACAAAAATTGCACACTTGCTTTACCCTCTAAAATGTCATATGACTAATAATTAGTTTTGTTTAAATAGCGGTTTAAACACATTTCTTTTCTGATGTATACCACTTGAAGAAGTCGCAGCAATTTCAACAGTCCTAAAGGGTAAATCCAATTCATTATTTATATATATTTTTTTCTGTTAACCTATTATCAAAATTTGGCTTGCAATTTGCAAGCAAATTGTAAAATAAATTAATTAAGCAACAGAACAGTGTATTGTTTTAGTACATCTTTTTTTCTAAACAGGTATAACTTTTATATTAATTCAGTTTATAATAATATAGACTGAATTGAAGATGGTGCACTACAATAATTCTAAAAATAAAGGTTTGGTCTGTAGTAATTGCTTTCTGATAGCTGAACAAAAGTTATGTCCATCTTTTTATTTGATATACCTGCTTCACATATTTAATACTTGGTTAGTTTAAGGAGTTGTTTATAAAATCATACCTATTTAGACTTGCATATGAGTAAACGATCCCATTATTGCTTTCAGTCAATTGCTAATGATTTCTTGGTTGCCTATTTTTAATTTTCATACCAATTATTATTCTGATCAGATGCTAAATGCATTGTTTTATTGTCTATTCTTTCTTGTATTTTAATATTGCCAATTGATTATAAATGTTTGTTTAAGCCTTCTTTTAATGATCATTTGTTTTAATTTTCAATTTTTTTTGTAATCATGTAAAGCACCTTGAGTTGTCTTGTATTTAAAGTGTGCTTTACAAATAAAGTTGCCTTTCCTTGCCTTGTTTGATTACCTTGGTTAAGAAAATATTTGACTTTAATGTCTGCAGAGCACAAAATGAAGATTGAAGACTTGGTTATATTGAATGTCATTTCAAAAACGTATTATGTTCTTAAATGTTGTGCATCCACGCTCTTGTTATTTAGGTAGCAAATAAAAAAAATAAATGATAAAAAAATAAAAAACAGTCTAAACACAAAAATCCCCCCTCCCTAAAAAACAAAACAAAAAAAACTAGGGTGCATATTTTATATTTTGACCTCTACATATCTTAATAGAAACATCGATATTGGTTGACCTCTACTCGGTCGTTTGTCTCTCATGTTCCAGAGACAAAAGGTAATATTATGCTCTAGCAGACAATAAAGATATATTCTATTCAATGAAGGGGGGAGCATTGGAAAGAAAAATATTTTATTTGCTTTAACACAATTACTCGTTTGACTCGATTTCAACAAACATCTACCTACCTCTGCCATGACAATATCCTGACACTTCTTTATGAACTTGTTGTCAGCTTTAACAATCGTCTGAAGAAACTTAAGATACTGGACATGTCGCCCGTGTGTCTCAGTGCAGTGAACAAAGTGCTGAACAACACGCTCATTGATTTCATTGCACAGCTGTGAATTATTCATGAAGATGTGCTGCATGGTGACAGCCTCAAGAATCTATAAAAATAGAAAGAAGGGGCAAAATAAGCTATTATAGATTGAATCATATGTAAAATGTAACTTTGAGAGGATGCCTACTCCTGGGTTAAGGAATAAGTTGATGTGCTTATGGAGAAGAGTCTGGTTCTGCTGATTCCCAGCACAGAAATTCTGTAGAAATTCATGAGCTAACTTCATGATCTCCTGCATTCGAACATCTTCACCCTAGAGTAGAAAGGACAGACTCAGTTATTAATTACTAAAAACATAAGAGAGAAGGTCGCAGATGTAGTGAAATATGCAAATCTTTCGAGACCAACTATGATTAAGCATTCAATTCACTACTAATATTGAGCTTTGAACCTTCTCGTAGGGGATTTGTAGGAGTTCTAGCACCACGCTGTGAGCTCCCATGTTCCTCAGCAGCCTCTGCTGCTGTTTCCTATTCTTCTTTCCTGAGATACCCTCCTGGACACACAGCTTACTGAGACGTACGAGGATCTGGACAAGTTAGAGACAAAGTCAGATTAGACAAAAATCCATTTTACACCTGTTGATCGAAATACAAGCAGGCATACCTCTTTTACAACTCTGTAGTTGTAGCTGCTGGTGCTTTCTGTCTTCTTCTTGTCTGAACCAGGGGAATCTCCCTGGATGGGGAAAAAAAATCTTACTCATTTTTATGGAGTCCTTTGAAGTCTTGTAGTTCATACTGAAGCCATCTGGAGAGCACTCTAACAAATATTAGAGATACCTTATTTTTATTATCAGACTCTGAAGGTCCATCTCCATCCATCCCATCCTCTCCTTGCCTCTTGTAAACCCAAAGTTCAGATTTCTCCACAATAGAACGCAACTGGTCCAGATCAGACTTGATCTGCTTGTAGTTCTCGACATCCTGACTGGTAACAAGCAGCTGAACCTATGATAATAATGTAAGCAATATGAAATAAATTTAGATGAAAAAATATGGATTAAAGTTAAGTATATCAGATTATTAATATCCTGGTGAATAATCATCATACTCATCCCCAAGACCACTCAGGTCCTCTAATCCCAGTCTACTCAGCATCCCTAGAATTAGAACTAGTCATGGTGAAGCAGCTTTCAGTTTCTATGCTCCTCAAATCTGACAAAATGCCTCCAGACAACTGCAAAGTTGCTGAGACACAGTTATTTGAAATAAAGAGGAAAAACCCATCTGTTTAGATCCGTCTTTGATGTTTCCAAGCATCATATGTGTTTTGTGTGTTCCATGTTTATTGCTTTTTTTACTTTACGTGGCATATGCTGTGTGTTTTGAGCTTTATTACTGTTTATACTTTATCGACCAATCATGTAAAGCACCTTGAATTACCATGTTGTTGAAAGTGTGCTATATAAATCTAATTACCTCACCTTGACTGATTCAGGTTAGTGGTATTGTCAATGGTTCAGTGATTGCCAAAAGAGAACACAAGGGCTCATTTGTATGCATGTGTTGCATAATGAATTAATAAATTAACTTAGTAAGGACTGTCAGAAGACTCGTGGTTGAGAAAGTTTCTCTTTTAGAACCAGAAGTTAAGTGTGTTCGCATTTAGTTAGCTTAGCAATAATGCTAATTGTAAAATCAGACTTGCACGCAAAAAAGGTTTGTAAGGTGTAGAATTTGGTTGTTGCAAGCGAACCTTTAGCTTTATTGTCTTCCTAGAATACATTCTAAAAGTTTTATTATTTAAGTAACTTTTCATGCTTTAAAAAGAAATCACTTATTATAATTTGTGTCTTTTAAAAAATGAGCATTAATCAAAAGAGCAAATTAATACTAATAATTAGAACTTAACTAGTTTAGCTGATTAGGTACATTTCAAAAACATTTCTAGACTTAAATATATCTAAGTATATTTTAGCTGTTAAGTCTTTACAAATTATACTCTTATCTAATTTGAAATCTAACAAATTTTATGTAAAGTGTTACCCGTTTTCATCTATTTTGTTAGTCCAAACCACACTTCTGAAGATATATTAAACCAGTTAATTGAGTACTTTGGATTTGTATTGATTGGATAGCAAAAAGTGAACTCTGGGTATATTTTACCTGTTTGAAGGCCATGAGGACTTCCTGCCTCTGGCTGAAGTGTCTGAAGAGCAGATGAAGCGCTCCAGAAACAAGGGGCGGGTAGTCATGCATGGTCAGATGCAGCAGGACCCTCAGAAACGTGCGGCCACCATGATCATCCAGATCTAAAGGTGTGTTTTCCTCACTTTGGTGAAAACAAAAAGATGACACTTGATGAGCTGTAGCTGCACTTTATTTTAGTAACATTCTTCCTCAAGTTACATCGAGAGATTAACAAAGATTTAAAAATACAGAGAATCTGACCTTCCACCAAAGATCCCTTCTGCTTGCACCTCAATGTTCTCAAAGTCGAGATTTCCTGTAATTCAGTCAGTTAATAACATGAATGCATCAACTAAGACACTTTTACCAGCTCTATGAAACAAAGCAGTAAATAACAGTTCTGCCTTGCTAAATAATGTGGTCTCATACCAGGCATCTGATTTGTGATGTTGTTGCCTCCATTACTGCTGGTAGTCTCCTTGTTGTCTCCTTGTGGATTGCTCTCATCAAATTCCCGTTTGAAAATGCAGAGCAGGCAAGAAATCCTGTAGTCCAGCCGTACATTTAAAATGAACTACAGGAAAGAATAGAATGTTAAAGCATGGACTAAGGATCATGATGTAGGAATGCTTATTGTACAGCTACTGCATTTAATTGTCTCTAATAAATATTTGTTCCTGAACAATTAGCCATTGCACTGGGACCTACCTGCAGGATTTCAATAATCTTGAGCTTTGTGTCCATGACCATGATGTCTTCTTTCTCTGGTTCGGTCTGTGTTTTTACTATGTCTCCTTCAGGCTGATGAGCTGCTGTGGTGGGCAGTAAGCCCCCTCCTCGCAGCACTACCTGGGTCATCAGCTCTCCCACTCCATGAATAGACTTCATTACATTACTACCACCTGAAACACACAGAGTAACATCCAAACTAAATTAAATAACGGCCGGCTTCATGTTTCTTTTGTCTTGCAAAAATAAATAATGCTGCCTGTTTACCTTTGCTTTCATCCCCCTTCTCAATCTTGGTGATGGGGAAAACAGTGCTGACATGCACGCAGTCTAAAATGTTGAGTAAGATCTTTGTCAAGCGCAGCAGGTCACTGAAGTTGTAGAAGCCGAAGTATATGAGGTTCCTGGCTAGGTTTACTACCTAAAAATTAGAAAGGTCAAACATAATTTATTCCTGACATGAAGTAAGTTCTCGTCCGGCCACAAGCTTCAAAAGGAAGAATTACCTCAAAGGTGAGTTTGTTTTTCTCCTTGTCAGAGAAGGGAATATTTTGTGACACCACCTCTCGTAGGTAGGTCTCAACAAAATCCATGGTGAGGCTAAAACGTTCTTTGATCTCATCTCTGGTGGTCCCATCATTGTCATAGCTGTTCAATAAGGACAGAACCTCTTAGACACATTACGACATTGTTGGATGATAAATAGATCTCACTTAAAAGTATAAACGAGAGGCACTCACTCATCAATAGCGATTTTAGACGGAATCTCAGACCACAGGCGAGCGTATTTCACAGGTGTAACCTGCTCCTGAGGGTCCCGGTCCACATGCATGTGCAACATTAGGCGGCAGAAAGAGGCCCGCAGGTCAAAGGGCAGGTCTTCATCAGACATGCAGCGCAGGATCAAATCAACATCTAGCTGACCAGAGATCTTGTTGATGGCCAGATACTGGCGGTCCAGACACATCCGAGCAAACAGATTCAGTTGGCACCTGGATGGAAATATGGGCGTGTTAGGGGTATAAAAACACAGAGAGATCAATACTGGTCTGAGAAATATAAATGAAAAAGGAAATTATGCATAATGGGGGAAAGAACCTGTACTTTAGACCAATCTGAGTGTCACATGTAGCACAAGAAAAGCACAAGGAGCGCAGACTTCTGACAAGGCAGCTTAGAATCTTGTGATTTTTCTTTTAACAAGAAAAAAACTTAGAGGTGTGGCATCTATCTGTAAAAAGCCTTCCAAGGTAAACAGTTTTTAGGAACCACCTGGTACTGCACTTACATCCCTAGGGCCATTTCATTCATTCGTCTTTGTAAAATAGCTCCAGCTTAGTCAGATTTGCCAAACAGAGTAGGTAAAATTCTCAAGTAGGTTTGTGTCTGGCCTTTAAATGGGCCATTCTCAAAAACAAATACTTTGATCTGAACTATTTCAGCTCTAGCTGTACACAGAAGGTCAATGTCCTACTGGAAAGTGAAACCTCTGCCTCAATTCGGTTTTCATCCACAAAGGCAACTGTATTAAGATACATTCATCTTCCCGTTAACTCTCACCTGTGGTGCCTGTTAAGCAACCATTCCCACAGCTTGTTGCTGCCAAAAGGATATTTTTCATAGAGAAAGCTGTGTTCAGAGTACTGTGTGTATATTTTTATACCTTTATATACTTTTTAAGGCACTTCCAAGTACTGTATAATATAGCTATCACAATTGTAAGAATCAAAATGTTTAAATAAGTTTCATATATCCAACATTTTACCTGTAATAGCTGACCACTTCCTGGTCCTCCTTCTGACCCTCCTTTGCATCCTGGGCCAACTCCCGGACGCTCTTACTGCGGATCTCCTTAGAGTTGTCTTTCCAGAACAACCAGACCTCCTCAACATCTTCTGCCTCTACTGGAGCTTCCCCATTAACCGTTGACTCGATCTCAAACCTTGAGAGAACTAATCTAGTGGCCAGCATTAAAACAATACATATTCTTTTAGTGCTCATATTTGCTCCCCAAATTCTTACTTTCTATAATTTAAAATAAGTGTCTTACTTTGTTTCAATGAGGATGTCAGCATTGCTGGAATCCAGCACTGCATTGCAGATGAGCTCCTGAGTAACTGGGATGGATTTGTGCATGGACACACAGAGATCTGACAAGTAGTCCAGAAATCTGTGTATAGGTAGTTTAAAAATTGCTTAAGTAATTATTGGTTACATATCTGAAAAAATGGCAATCCCTCATAATTGTAGAGAAATTTAATTATATGCATTCAACATGATCAAAACAGAAAAAGCACAATAACCATCAGCAAATTCCCCTCAGTGAATACATTTGTAGTGAATACCATTCCTTTAGTGATGTTACAAACAAATCAGACTCTTCCTGGTCATATAAACACCCAATTATTAGTCTGATTATTCTTTATCCTAAAACCTCACCTTGGTTCTCGATTCTTCCTCACAAGAGTGACAAAGGTGTCGATCTCAGCAGCAGTGATGTGTTTCTCCAGCAGCTTCCGGTTGTTATGGAGTAGAGCTGTTATTGTGTCTTCTGCCAATACGTCGTACCCAATCTGCTTCTGCATGAAGCGGAACTGTTTGGCTATATATTCCTGAAGAGAAAATAAAAACAGTGTAGCTACAGTAAATAATAAAAAGTAATCTCTAATTAAAAAGCGACATTCTGACTTTCATTTTAGTGCAGCTTACTTGGTTCTTCCTGTAATCCTGTTGGGAATGGCGGAGTACTCTGTAACAAAGCCTACAAATATGCCTGAACGGAGCGTGGCGCTGATCTCCGAGCTCCTCCAGTCGTAACATGGGACCATCGCCGCTGTCTGTGAAGGGGGCTTGGAGAAGCTTAAAAATCTGTCAAGAGAACCAAAAGTTGTCTTTTTAAAAAGTTTGATCAAGCTGAAATTTTAAGTCAGTTCACGTGAAGTCTACAGGGTTGGAGGCCAACCTGTTTAAGAATGTTCTGCTCCCTCATCAGCTTTTGTCTTTCTCTATTGGGCTTGTTAACCATGATCTCTAAAACATCCTGCCCACTGTTGGGGATGTCCACCACAAAGAAAACCAAATCTTCCAGCAGCTTTGTCACAAACCTGGACAGTTTATATAAAAAATAGAAAAAAAGATGCAACTGTCCCAGAGGATTTTAAGGAGTAAAGTACCAGAGATACCCAAGTGGATTGAGAAGCATACCTCCTTTCATTTTGTGTGATTGTGCCTTTTTCCAGCTTGCTAGCAATAGAAGCCAACACCTTACTTGCATCGTTGGCGAAGTCTAAATCTCGCACCTCTGATGGCGGCACCGGGACTATGGCAAAGGCTTCCTTGTCTTCTTTTATAGCAGATGTTCCAATCTAGACAAAAACATTCACCAGTCAACGCAGACTCATTTATGTTACACTTTCTTAGCTGAAAGCAATAAGCAGCCCCTCACCCGTAGCATGACTGGTTTCTCCTCCTCTTTGTCAATAGGGAGGTTGGTGCTATGAACCCATGTATTGGTGCACAAGTGTCGAAGTCTGACATAGGAACTCCTGAAAGTGAAAAGAGTTAAAAAATATTGTAAAGACCATGATTTTATGTCATAGATGAAAGCAAAGTTATGAGGTAGACGATTTTTTTTCTTTCCCAATACATTTGATAAAATAAGAGCATTTATCCATTGGTTCTTTTGTAGAACACATTTAATCTTTTCAATAGGTTTTTACTTATTTTGACAACCCAGAGATCTGATACCTGATATTTTGGCATAATCAGCTCAGCCAGTTTGGATGAAGTGCATTTGTGAACAATTAGAAATGTTCTCAAATTGAATTAGGTCTGGACTTTGACTGGCCCGAACAAACACAAGATTATGGTGTGATCCAAAACATGTCATTGTTGTTCTGGCTGTATGTTTAGGGTCGTTCTGCTGGAAGGTAAACCTCTGTGCCAAACTCAAGTCTTTTGAAACCTCAAACAAGTTTTCGTCTTATGGTGCATTCATGCCGCACATTTGTTCTGCTTCAGGCAACGCATTCAATGGATGAAGTTGGACGCATGTACTTTTTGGCTTCCATAGCCTGCTTCTGAGGAAAAAACAACGCATGGGCGGGGCTTCCTCTGTTGCCGTATGTTCTGAAATATGGTGGATCGTAACGAGAGAGTGGCTTGGCTTTATTAGCTAGATAAAGCTAGACAACGTTGACGTCGGGTGCATCAGCGCCCATTATTCAGATGTGTTCTGAGTTTGGGGAGTTTAACCATTTGCTCCAGGAGCTGCGTATGGATGAGGTACGCTTTCAGTGCTACTTCCGTCTGTCCCGCGCCTAATTTTACGACCTCCTCGGCCGCACCGGAGCTTAAATCTCCTACCAGGACACCAACTACAGGTTCTCTGTTCCTCTTTAGGAGTGCCTGTCCATCTGACTTCAGTAAGTGTTATTTCAGATTTTTTAAATCTGCGTTTGTTGAAAATGTTTTCACTGGACCCGCGCTTCATTCAAGATACGTGTATAGTGACATAACTACTGTGAGACGCTCTGATTGGTTGCCGCACTGCGTTAACTGCGTTGGGTCTGTCAAAAGCTCAGCTTGCTGAACTCATGTGACGCATACGTTGGTACGTTGCCGTATGAAACGCAAGCGTCGTTGACGGAGCAAACGTACTCATCGCAACGCAGAGCCCTTGACGGACCTCTGACGTACTGTACCATAGACTTTACATGTAATCTTGCCGCAACTGACGCATGGGCTTGGTATGAATGCAGCATTAGTTTTTCCATTACTTAACTCTATTTATATTCCCATTAACTGTGACTGGCTTTTATGCCCTTGCTCAAGAAAAAGTATCCAGCCAGCAAGATACTGCCACCACCTTTAAAACTGGAGATTGTATCTTCAGGGTGGTGGTGTTTTATTTTGGCAAATATATCAATTTCAGTAAGATATGACAAACTTAATCCATAAGTTTTCTATGTTTACGTATACTCCATCTATTTGCTATTTAAGATATTCAGTTCAATTTTATTTTACTTTGCACTTTACACAGCATAATGTTCAACCAAAATGCTGTCCATGATTTAAAAGAAAATAATATAAAAGTAAATAGTCAAGAAAACAGTATAATAATAATATAAAGCTGGTCAAAAGCACAGTGATACTAGGCATGGTGACACAAAAAACCCTAGAATAATGAGTCAAGCCATGTTAAACCAAATAAAATTAATTAAACAGAATTCTGAACCTGACAGGCAACCAATGCAATGAGTTCAAAGCAGGCCCAATATGCTGCCTCCTAGCAGCACTTGTCAGCAACCGAGCAGCTGCATTTTGGACCAGCTAGGAGAGGGAGGTTTTAATAATGCCGACTAGAGAGGGATTGGAACATTCTAATCAGGGAGGAAAATGGGCATGAATAATTGATGAAAATACATGACCTGACGATTGAGTTGACCTGAGATTCCATTTTAAGTGGAGAGTCCAACTTAATACCGAGATTAGTGACAGTGGGGTGAATATAAGACATCACTTTTTCCATTTTGGGTGAAAATAACAGCCCAATATTTTATTTATAATTTAAGTGTATAAAATTCGCAGTCAAAAGGTATGATCATGTAAATAAGAACAAAACCGATCAAACGCAGAGCCAATTATTCCTACCAGCAGTTCCAGCCAGGTCAACAGACCATCATCAACCTTGAGGAAAATGTTTCAACAGTACAAGTAAGTAGATTTCAAAATCTGAATTTACTCATCAGCTTTTTTCTTATACAACTAAATCTGAAGGAGACTACTCATAAATCACATTTGAATTGAGAGGTCAAAGTATCTTCAATACAGCTGTATAAAATGTTGTTTTGTCAATCAAGACAACTAAAGATATGTCAAAACCTCCTCTACATCTAAAGTCATGAGACGCAGCACCTGACAATAAAACGGCATAAAGCAACAGCTCTGTGAAACAGTAACAAGAAAAACAGTTGAGGCGCACAACAAGAACAGGATTTATTGCACAATGTACTGTAATAAAGTCACACCTAATAAATGACAAACGATCATGATAATCAGTCAATGCCTTTTTGTAACCTTACTGCCTCCAAAGTTAACTGTTTTCCATGTGTGGAGATTAGCGAGCATTGGCTTATTGTTCCTGTAGCACGTATTCAACTTTGTCACCAGGCACACACTTTGTTCCAACAGCGCATGGCCTGCTCCATGAAGGACTGTGACCCCTGAACCGTCTGTGTCAGCTGTCTGGTCTCAGGCGCACAAACCATCAGATATAAGCCATATTCTTAGCAAGCAAGCATTACGTAACCGGCCACAGAGGCTAATGGGCCAACCTTTGTGTATCAGTTTTCTCAGGCACTAATTAGCTAGCTAGGATAAAAGTCTGAGAAGCGGGGTTATTTCAGGTTTTAGGTAATGGGTAGCAGGGATCATAAACACCAAGGGCATGATGCTGTAAAGCAGTGGTCTCCAACCCTGGTCCTTGAGATCTATTGTCTGCATGTGTCTTACATGTACCCTGCTCCAGCACTTCATTAAGTTTGTCCAAGACTTGGTAACATGCTATTCATTTGATTCTGCTGTGGAGGAAGGACATATTTAAAATTCCGCTGGACAGTAGATCTGGAGGGCTTAGGGTTGGAGACCACTGCTGTAAAGGAACTAATCAAAATGTGCTCTATCCACATTTTAGAATCAATACCACAAAAACTTGTTGCATCTGATGCTTTAAATTCCCCCTCGACAAAAACACATGACTCACCAGCTTCTCCTCTTTGAAATGTCTTCTTGACATCACTGTGGTCTTTCAAGAAGCCCCAGTGTTAAATTAACACAAATCATCATTTGCTGACATTTTTTCCCGCCACAATTTAAGATTCCTTTAGTATTATCGTTTTATCCGTTTATTAAAAAATCTTTGAACTTACAAGAACAATGGGAAAATGTCCGTCTCTACAACTTTTCATTCCTTTATAAAATGAGTCATCTCTAACATGTTACAGCGTACTGTTACAGCGTACTGTTACAGTTGTGAGTCTACTGGGTTACTTCTCAAACAGCTTTTGGATAGGACAGTCCTTGAAAACAAAAAAAAATCCTACATTTTAAATTCCAGGATGTAAGAAATTGACATCTTTTAGCAATTGATTTTTGAAAATTCCTCCAGCAATCCTCATTCTTCATGCCACTACCACCTTAACACCAAGTTTCTGTTATTCTATAACAATCTCTCATTAACGACCCCAAAAGTTAACAACATGAAAAAAATAATAAAAAATAAAGAGTTTCAGAGAGGGATTTTAAAAGCTGGAATGCCTCCCCAGCTTGATTGAGGTTCATTTTTACATGCCATACCTGGGAACCATTGAATCCCCTCCTCTTAGAGTGGTAGGGTCCAACTCAAAGATTGAAGACACGTCCATGCCATCGGGTACAGGGACCAGGGTGTACATAATTTTCTCCTGCGGCGCCCGGAGGCGGCCTCGAAGAGCTTCGTTCTCAGCATCCAGCTAAAAAAAGAAGGAAAGAAGGAAAAAGAAATGCAGTGAAAGGGCGCAGAGTTCCAGTGCAGAGCTGTAAGAGAGTCAATAATCTGTGGCTATATAACAAACAACAAAATGACCCTTTCTTACCTTATTGAAGTTTTTTTAAAATTTGATAAGTAGTAATTTTATGTATATCTACAAGTTTCCTTTTTGTTTTTAAAAAGCTCTGCTCTAAAGTTATGCTGGAATTTTACCTTTGTATACTTGTGTTTTTCAAAGAGAAAAAATATGTAAAGTCAACAATAACCACCTGCATCAACACATTTTATTACACAGTGACACCCTGTGGTAGTCTGATGCTACTGTAACACATTAACCTCTTAAGCCCGAGGCAGTGTTTCCCCAAATTTGGCATACCTACACTCTGGAAGGTCTTTTTACAGTATGTAAAAGGTCTAAAATTTTAAAATTGCTCTCATATAATAGGAAGGTCTATTGGGAGACTGTGGATGTAAAAAATTCTCAAGAAAATCATAGTGGGCATGAGGAATTGAGGTTCAAATAACAATTCCTCCTGAAATACCCATTATAGAAGCTGTAGCAATAAATCAAGCAATTAAAGAAGCAAATAAATATCATAAATAGTAACTACTCACTCTCATTGACTTTACACCAACTGTTGGTGTCTTTAATAACAAATAATTGAAAGTTAAACGCTTCTCTAGGAAGAATGGCCCCAGAAATGGGCGCCAGCGGGTTTAAGAGGTTAAACACATGCCCCCTAGATTCAGAGGATGAGATTTTCTGCAGAATCTGTATGCGAACCAGGACGTGGAAACCAAAGCATCTGCACATAACAACCAACTAACAATGAGGGATTGTGTGACAATACCTGGAAATTAAAGGGTGTGAAGTCCACCACCTACAGCAGAAAGGATTTTAAAAGACAGGACCAATAATGAAGCAGAGGCCAACATTGTGTTGCAAAGCTCTCACAGAGAAAAATTTGTACTTACAGAAGATCGCTGCTCAGCGCTCTCCTCCTCAAAGTCTGGATTCACCTGGTAAAAATCATTTTAACCATCATTCATTTTTTTGCTCCTGTCTTTTGTCTAAAGAAAATATACATCACATATATTACTGCAATTTTTTATATCTACTAACTACACATTTTTGAATTGATTTTTTTAATGAGGAGATTCTTTAATGACAGGGCAGCAGTATATCACAAATGTATTGGTATCACAAAATTTACCGATTCCGATACCTATGTAACTAATCACTTTAACTGCAAAATTATCACCTACTTATATAATGAACTTGAATTCAAGCTGTCTATACCAGTAATACACAGTTGGTGACTCGAGTTGTTCAATAAAACTGAACATTTATTAGGTGAGCATCATAAAATCTAACTAAATTGCTTATTTTCCAAAACAACAGATAAAATGTTTTCAATAAAATTATGCTGCTAAAATAAAAATGAAGGAATGAATAAAATACAGTAGGTGGATAGACTATTCTATGGTTGTGATAGACCCAAAGCTGATAAAGTTGAGTTATATCTGATTTATAACAATCATACAGCCCATATTTGAATATTGCATGATTTCTTGATGTCGTGTAGTCAAATATTAAAAGCCATTTCTGCTTCTAATCCCAAATGTTAATCTGATATAATTTAATCACAAAAGGTGAGAGTACCTAAATGAGGAACAAATACTCCCTTAGAAGACATTATGTCCTGAAGACCTAATAGGAGCACTGATTCCGTCATGTATTTAAAAACAAATTTATCTTATCTTTTTGGTTTAGTTTATAGCCTAGTTTTACTAGTTCAATTTTTATTTAATCTTTACCCAAATGTAATTATAGCTGTAGTTTCATTTGACTTTTAGTTTGGCTTTATTTTGGCTTCATTTACAATAATGAATCCGTTTATTCGTCATGACAACAAACCTTTACACCAGTTGTTTGAATTAAATGTCAGTTTTATTTAATTCTATATACTATGCATTTACTTTAAAGGTTTATTAATTTAGATTTTTTTCAGCTGTCTATTATTTATAATAAAATGTTTATTCATAATTTTCCCAAGAAAGAACTATTGTAATTTAAATCTCACGTACAAGACCGTCCTGGTGAGGATGACACCAGCATCAGAAAGCACCAAAATACAACACAAACACAAAACATGAACTTGATCGGTTCGACACACTTCATCAGGGTTTAAGGATTTGTGCACCGTAGAGTTTGCACGTCTACCTTTAGTGCCTCGTCATTAACAGAACTGTGTTCAAAATTCATTTGAAACATAATCTTTGCTACCTGCATCATTGTGGATGTCTTCCATATAATTTCCTCGTCTCTGATATGTAGTGTAAAGCACTTTATGGTCCATAGGGAAAAAGTAAAGCGCTATACAAATACGGGCCATTTGTTTTGCTTCTTAATTCTTCAAATTTTCTTTGCGTATTGCTTTTTGTTTTATCTTATTTGAAGTTCTTTGTGTTTGTCTCTATTGGAACAGAGTGAACATGGGTAATCCACTGACACACACCTCACCCACCTCTGCAGCCAAATAGCAACCTGTGGCCAAATGTTTAAACCTGAACAGACTGTTCCAATAGCCCGCACCTCCTCTGCATGGGTCATGGTGGACCACCTAGTAATGACAAAAGCAACGTCAGCTATAATACACACCATTGTTTTGCTTTGGGGCAGCAGTCACTTAATGATTAAGTGAAGGATTTCATTTTGGAAGCACCAACCTCCACTTCCCAGAGTGCTTTGCTGCTTGTGGCTGAAGTTGCAGACTGTCGGCCTGTGGTTCGGAGAAAAACGTACTGCTTCTTCCTGTGGTCGTCACAAGTTAGAAACTTTTCCTGCTCTGCGTGGAATAACCGCACAACATCACCCTGCAAACACAAACATGCAGGAGTAAGAAATGAGCACCACTAGGGGATACTTGCCGTCCTTTTTTCTTTCACGTTAGTTTGTGTTACGTTAGTGATAAATAAGATGAGATGCAGCTGTAGATAAAAAAAAGATGAAGACCGGAATGCCAGCTGTGTTGGTAACCTACCCCCTTGAGTATAGTTTCCAGGTTGTCACTCCATTTCATGAATAAAACAACTTTCCAGCTTGTGTTGCAATTTACAGAATTAACCTGAAAAGAAGGGAAATAAAAACACAGAATAGAAGAATGTTGTGTGAACATTTTAAACATCTTAAGTATGGGATTCACTTTCACTAGTATGAAAGTTTGATTGCTATGTTTTACAGGTTTTATTCCTAATTGCTGTTTTTGCTTTCCATACTTTTATCATATGTTTGGTTTATTTACCACCAAATCATATCATAATCAATAATTAAATTACCTTGAGTTGAAAATGTGCTATACAAATAAAAATTGCCTTGCCTTACTATTTCAACACTGATTTTTTACATTTACCTGTAAATATTGTAATTAGGATTTGCTTCAGAAACATGATACAGTAATAGAATACCTCATTACACCCCGGGTTATCAACAAGCTGGTGGCTGCTGGCATGGAGAGGTTGTCCTGCATTTACAGGGTTAAGGACTACTTTGTCTCCAATCACCACCTGCAGGAAAAAAATAAGAATTTAAAGAAGAAGACAATTTTCAGAAGCAGATATCCCATCCCAGCAGTTTAATTGGAACAGAAAACCTTAATACAAGTAAAACAGGTTCATTTTTTCATAAAAGAGACCTAAATTCCTATAGGTTCACTTTAGCTATTCACAGTAGATGCCATCTGTTAACACTAGGTGGAGCCGGAGTCCCTTTTTGTAGCATTAGCAATATGAGACAACAGTAGAGCCAGGTGCCTGGACCCCGAGCAATCATTAAGTGAATTATTTATACATTTTACAACAGCACAAATGACAACTATTAAAACAATAGTTTTATTGACAAAACTTTGGTTATCTACACAAGCTGAACTAAATCTGAAAGAGACGCACAACTAATCATATTTTGCAGCTGATAAAAAAAATAAAAAATCACCATTAAATATTTGATTTTGAAAGTCAGAAGTTTGCTCCACAGAGAGTAATCGTTGTATTCTCAAGGAAACACTGCTCAGCTTTGACATTTTACAGTCATTGCAGCTGACCAGACATTAGATCAGGCCATGAACTCTGCAGAGAGGCTGGTGCCTCTTGGTCCTTACACAGGATGAATCAAATGTGAAGGACAAATCTTCCCAAAGGGATTAATTAAGTGAAACTTAATTAGCCATTTAGCCGGCTTAACTTTATAACCTTCCATTAGCCACGATTAGAAACTGCAGCTTGAGCAGCAGAGGTTACATTCATGTATGCTCCATTTACTGGAGCTACTCTGACTTTCCTCCAAAAACCTTTACACAAACGTAGCTTTAAATGGTCCATCAGCAAAATACAATAAAGGGATTAAGAAAATAAAAGAGTTCTGCATGCATTTCCTTTCATAACTTGTTTCTTTTGTAACCACCCCAGACAATACGTGTGTGATACAAGTCACTCAACTTCATAAGAACACCTGGACTAAGCCAGTGTTTTTACTGTGGTATTCATACCCCTGGAACTTTCTTACATTTGGTAAATTCGGTTTTGCATCACAAACTTTACTAAACTTCTCAAGATTTTACGAGCTAGACAAACATAAAGTAGCATATAACTGGGAAAAGAAATGAAAGTGAGGTTTAGTTTTTCATTTTTTTATTAATGAAAAAGTGTTACCAATATTACTACAAATAAAGATGCAAGTATTTTGGGAAATGATGCTACTAGTTTGATACATTTTTTAAAGATGTTTTACATAAAACAGCTGTCTGTCATTATTGGATGTCTGAAAATCACATTTCAAGTTTTGCTCAAGATTGTATACTGTCATATATTTTGTCTCTACTTTGACTGGCTAAGGACTTGAGAAAGGAAGTTCCAGGGAACCTCTGCCTTATATTCAACTCTTATCAAACTTAAATGTAACGATCACCATGTTTCAGCATGATGATGTTTTTAGGATTACGTACAGTACAGAGCTTTCTCTCAAAGATGTAAGGAAGACAAGACATTTAGCTTTTAGAAGGCTATAGAAAGAAAAGCTTATGGTATATTCCAACTAACGGCCATTGTATCCTTTCCCCTACACTTGAATTTTGTCCTTTATGTTGATCTGTCACATCAAATCCCAATAAAATACACTGAATTTTGTGTTTGAAAGATGTCAACATGTAAAAGTCAAATGGATATAAATAGTTTTGCAAGGCACTGTATATCTGTATCTGCAGCCTGTGTTTTTCTTGTTTTCAAGCTTGAAGAAAATTGGCGGCACTCTAATTGAATTTTAACACCATGTCTCATTTTCTGCAGCGCTCTTTGGATCAACCTGCAGGTTAGGACATCAGTTATAACGCCTTAGATATTAAGAGAGATGTAACTGATAGATTCTGTTGTTTTATGTATTTAGTAAACACAATCTAGTTTCTTTGTTCTGTAAAAAAATGTGTTCAATTTTCATCTACTCAACTGTGCTTGTATAAATACACCAGAAGAGACTTTGATTATACAGTGCATCTAATGCAGTTAAAAAATTCTCTTTCATCAACAGATCACTGGACAGTTTCTCTCGCTTGACAAGTTCAACTTTTCAAAACAAAAGGCATAGAGCCTGAACTGGGGCTCATACATAGGAAATCCATGTGACTTTTGTTTTCAAATCCCATGAAAAGTCTAAAAATATACGCTAAATTCCTTCTACTGGGCATAATTAACTCAGATCCCACACTGCGCTCTACCCACACTGTCTCCCAGGGATCTCAGCTTGTAGAACGGCTGAATGTAGAACCAGGATCCCTCGTTCCCCGCACAGTCCAGAGTCACTCTCATGGCATTCTTCTCCAGCAGAGCAGGCAGCCGCTTGTTCACAGTCAGGTACTTATTGCTTTTCAGGTGCAGCAACTGTTGGTAAAACATGGCACACAGTTACAGGAGGTGCGACTACTCAATCTCATGAGGGAGAAGTGGAAAAAGTTACAAGGCAGAGGAGAAAAATGTGGAAAAACCGGTGCAGCAGAGGACATGGGGACAATTTTAATGAGCTCTTCACTATGAATGCATAATATTGTCTTTTTTAGATCATGCAAGGTTGCAAAATAATCAAAGGATTACTTTGGAAACTTTTGTCAAAGCTGGTTTCCTCTTAACAAGCTACTAAGTGTACATTTTCAAGCAGCTACAGTTGAATTATGTAAGGTAAATGCAACTAGGACATCCCACACTATCTCCCTTATAGATATTATACAGCAAGCTCATTTTTTTGTCAGATCAACACACATGAATGCAAAACCTTCCCCAGCAAAGAACAAAAAAGGCCCTTTAACAGGGACCCTATATAAGATCTTTGTGCTGAGACAATTATTTAAAACTCCCCTGATTAAAACTGAATTATGCCCTTTGCTGCCGTGTCACCGTTCATTTAAGCAAAGCCCTTTATCTCGTCGGCATGAACACACCTGAATCACATTTCCATATTGGATGATGGTTCCCAGCAGCTTGCGGTTTTCAGACTCATTCTGCTTCTTCTCAAGGTCTGCGGCATGCTAACAGGAACAACAGAGTACACAGATTAAATCACAAACACACATTGTTGTAAGCTGCCTGTACAATAACACTGCACTTATGGTTTGCGAAAAAAGGAAATAAAGGCTTACATGAAGTTTATTAAGCAGGACTGTGTCAGTAGTACTGTTTCCTCCAGGTTTTGCCGCTTTCCAGAACTGTTTCTGAGCAGAGTATCTGTTCATGGGACACAGCTTGAAAAGGCAATCTAAAGAAGGAAAATGAACAAAACAGGAAGGGAAGTGATTGGTCATTTACCGCAAGAGTCTGCACTCATGCCCGGCATCCTAACCTCAACAAAAAGAGCCATGTTAGGGGAAACTGGTACACACAGACTAAAAATTGTCATTTCTTTTTAGAAACAGCATGACTTCGACTTGATTTTACTCATAACACAATTTAGGGATACAATGGGTTTCACAGATGAGGGTTACTGGCATAAAAAAAACAATTCTCATCTAAATAAACTGAACTGGATGAATATGTATTTGGGAATGCCAAAGAGTTGTTCTCCATGTTGTTGGTTTGCTTGATATGGTCTCACAGAAAAGCTGCAGGAAGAAGATGCAGCAATTTGGTCTCACCAGCAGCTGGTCTGAAGGATAAATGTTGGCCATGTACATTAGTTCTCAACTTAAAAAAAATTTAATTCCTAAAAGTTTGTCACAATAGTTATATTCTTAGAATAATTCTTGTTTATTTAACATACAGTGTACGGTGGATTCCTGCCTCGCAACTCTAGATTATTAGAATAAAATCTACCCATCCGCTGACTTTTCGTAGACCATATATATATATATACATACATCTCGCGTACCTAGACCCAATTCTACTTGACATGCTATTGGCTGATGTTTACAAAGCAGCCAATCAAGCAGCCAAATTCATTTTCCGTAGCGCTGACTGGATAAAACCTGAAAGCGGAGATAAGGAAGACTTTAGACATTAGATTGTGTAGATATTAGTGCTAAAATGGTTTCAACAGTGCGTATTAATGCATATTAATGATTTTCTTTTTTAATTTATGTATTACAGTAAGCAGGTATAAGTGTTTTTAGATGGGTCTAAAGTATTTGTGGATTTTATACATTTGCAGACGACAGGCAGTCTCCCGTTGATATAATTAGAATTCAACAGAAATAGGCAGCTAATAAGTCGTATTTTTCAAATCCCACATCCTTCTTAAATTGTATAAAACATAAAAGTGATGAAGTAATGACTGACATTACATCTATTATTAATAGTATAAATTTTAATCCTGGACTGGTGCAAAGCGGTTAGAGATGCAGAAAGGAACTGATTCCATGTTGGGAGTGCTGAACCAAAGAAAACATCTTTGTGTCAAGAGTTTCCTAGCTCAGTTTTTGGAAGTGCTTTAAACATTTTATAACAAAATACCTTATCTTCCCCTCCAAATGGTAGAGGGAGCTGCTCAGACTGCCCTACACACAAACTTAATATGAATTAGAAAACAATTTATAGATATATCTATGTAGGTAAAGAAATAAACTTCCATTATGGTAACATACTAGAATTCAACTCATTTTACTATGGATCATTGTATGCCAAATGTTAACTAGAACAAAAGACCCAATTGAATAATAACAGAGATAAAAATAGGGATTTGGGCTACCGTACACAAAAATGCGGTCAAATAAATATAGTCAAGGGATTACCCATCATTAAGTCCCAAGTGAAGGAAGAAGGGCAGAAAAGAGGAGGGCAAAGACAAAAAAAAAAAGGCAAAAGAAAATAGAGTACTGGGGGAAGATTTGTCCGACACAAATGCAGAATAAAGGTTATGTAAAAAGAGAGAAAAATAACCAGGTAAGATGCAAAAGTAAATCCCCTCTACAAACCAGAGACCTAATTTGGGAGAACACTGCTGGACATTTCACCTCACTGTCCTCATTTCAAGGCCTAGTTTCTTTCTTGCCTGCTGTCCAAAATAAACAGAGAACATCTTCACAGCTACCATGGCTGTATGTGTTAGTCTCAAAGACAAAATAGCTCAAACTGAAAATTAAAAGTATGGAAAAGTAGAGTTCCACCATTAATGTGGATCACTACAAAAATATTTTGAGCGAGTATCTCCAGTAGGGTGGAGTAGAGATGCAGCGATACAGATAGCAGCAGCAGTTATCTGATACCATGTGTGTTTACTTAGATTAATAAAAATTGTTTAATACTTGAGGACCCAATACTACTATTCCCAATGCTACTTTTTTTCTGCAATAGCTGGCATTAATAATGCCACAGCATTAAATTGAGGAAGGAGTTGAAAAATAAAAAGAGCCAGCATCACTTAAAGGCAGCGTGACATTGTTCCTCGACTTCATTTCTTAAAAAATTTCTCACTTGATCCAACACCTACAAAACCAACCCAGCACCAGCAGTGAGTTCAACAAGCTTGCTAGTGGCAGCAAGAAACAAAACTGCTAACTCTGCAACAAACTTTACAAAAGCTGGCAAAGATTTCTAGGAACAGCCAACGCACCATGAAAATAGCAGCTACTTCATCAATGGCTACAATGACCTTACTGACCGTCCGTTCTCAGTTTATGATAAAAAGGAATTTTGATATATTCTCAGCGTACTGAAGCAAAGGTATGATATTCCTTCCCACCATCACACCATTGACACCTTTGGTCAAAAAGTCAAAGATACAGGTTCGTTGTGCAGGAAGTTTAAAGCCCCTCTTTTAGAGGTTAAGTCTGAAGGTTACGGAGTTGCCCTCAACATCAGAAAAGTCATGAAAAGTGTGTGGGTGGAGGGGGGGGCGACGACTTCTGTGTGAGCAACTTAAATTATCAATTTGCCTCAGGTATGGGAAATGTTTGTCGGCTGTACTGCACGCATCTCATGCAACTCTCTCTACAGGTGGCTCTACCAGAGCAGTAAACTGGCTGCTGTACACCTGGCTGACATTCAATTTTCAAAGTGCTCTATACTGATAAAAAATAACCAGTGCAGTAATGCTGAAAGTGGATTATTAGTATGAATTGGTAAGTGACTTTTAAATGATAACCATTGCATAATTTTCTGACATTAGGGGCCCGGAATCTTGTGATTTGCCTTTTATATTAGCAGGTGATCTTTAAAGCATCTTTCAACAGCGAAGAAACACAGTTATGAGTTTCATTTTCTGCTTGCAGGTCAGTGTTTAAAGGGGAAGTCCAGATTTTTTTCAACCTGAACCTTATTTTTAGCATTTATTACTTTCATTTATAATAATCACGTGTTAGTGTAATTATATTATAAGCAATTAAAACATCCCAGAAGCCTACACTCCAGCACCTCCGAGACGTCCCCAATTTACAGGGGAAAATCACAACTATTTAAATAAAGGAGTTTTGGGGGAGAGATAATACCTTATTTAGAGGCAGCACTTCACCTGGCCTCACAACTGCCATTATATGGATATACACTGATTGCGACTGGATATAAACGTCTTGTAAAGGACTTCAAGTGGCTCCAAACTTGTCTGGATGAGTAAAGGAATGTAAAAAATGCTAAACGTAAGGTCCAGGTTGGAAAAATAAAAAACTTTTCCTTTAATAAACACCCAGGTCTGTGCATTCTGCAAGTTATTTTTAAAAGAGGCTTTTAAAAGTAGCAATGGTATAATGCAGGTATTATATTGCTGCAAATGAAAAGTACCTGCCATGCAACTGACTGGTGACACATCCAGGGTGTACCCCAGATGACTGCTGGAGATAGGCACAAGCATGAGCGATCGAGTGAATGTCTCAAGTTTGATTGTGTGCTCAGACCCAGTAAATTGTGCACATTTGAGGATATGACCTGCATGTAAAAAAAACGACAAAAAAAACAATGACCGGATCTTTTCATGGATTAGCCTCTCAAATCAAATGAGAGACAAGCTAGGCTAAGCAAACAGTTCCCTTCAAAACTGACGTTTTAAATAGTGTACAATTGCTGCTAATACACCACAACGAGGCTGGGATCTAGGCTTGCTGCAGTGCCTCCAAGCAAACCCCCGTGGTTGACACAAAAAGGCCTTTTGTGAGTGGATGACAGATTACTTCACAATACTGAGATAAATGGTGCCTTTTGGAAAACTAATTTGGTAACAAGGATCAACATTAGCAAAATATTAATTCTGTGTAAGATTATAGTATAACTAAAACATGCGCTAGGACAACAGTGACAAATGCAGTCAGTAGGCCTCTGCTGATACAGCAGTGTAGCAGTAGACCACATCTTTGAATATTATTTGAATAGCTGAGTTAGAAGGGAGCAAGTTACTTCTTTGCATTTTTAACTGTGCAGGCATGTCCTTGTTCGGTAACATGAAGCTGTCACCTATCTGCAAATACAGAAGGGTGGAGACTCTGAAAAGACTAGTCATAACTAATCAGTCACAGATGTATCTCTACAGATGCTATCAGAACAAACGTACCAAACTACCAAAGTGTTGGTCAAATAGATTTTAAAAAATTGTCCTGTATTAACAAAAAAAGTCTTGTTGGACAGAGGTTATTTTTGTTAATCTTAAAAAAAAACGATCATTACAAGTAAAACATTAATTCAATGTTCTAGAGTCACATAAAGAGATCAGAAGCTACATGAGGCCACAATTTTTTAGAAAAGTTTTGTGGCCATAGTGGCCTTTATTTAAAAGAGGACAGCTTAGAAACAGGGAAAGACCTGCAGCAAATGTCAGTAGAGCCTGGTATTGAACTCGGGACGGCTGCAACAAGGACTAAGGCCTACATGGGCAAGACAAGGCTATTTTAATTGTATAGCACACTTCCAACAAGTTAATTCAAGGTGCTTTACATGATTTGGTGGTAGAGAAAGAAACAAAGCACATGATTAAAAACAGCAATTTAGGAAAAACATAAATATATGTATAGTTAAAAAAAAACACATAAGAGCAAAAAAACATGAGAAACATAATTAAGCATAAAAACAGCCATTAAGAATTAAGCATAACACACACAAAAATTATATAACATTACTCAAAGGCAGCTATAAACAGAATGGTTTTAACATTTGAATTTAAAAAAAGCTTAATGATTCAGCAGCATAAATACTGAAAGCTGCTTCTCCGTGTTGGGTTCTAATTCTATGGATGTTTAGTAAACAAGAATTGGTGGACCTGAGTCGTCTGCTGGGTTGGTATAATGACAATGGGTCTTTAACGTACTTTGGTGCTAAACCATTTAGTAATTTATAAACTAGTAGGGGTATTTTAAAGTCTGTTCTCCGAGCTACATAGCGCCAGTTTAAGGACTTTAACAATGGGGTGATGTGTACATTCCTGGTTCTAGTGAGGACGGTGTTCTGGATCAGCTGCAGCTGTCCGATGGACTTTTTAGGTAGACCTGTGAGGACGCTGTTGCTGTAATCAATCCGACTGTAGATGAACCCATGGATGAGTTTTTCAAGGTCCTTTTGTGACATTAGTCCTTTAAACCTAGAAATGATCCTCAGGTGATAGAAAGCTGACCTTGTTATTGCCTTTATGTGACAGTGGAGGTTCAGGTCCGAGTCCATTATTACACCTAGATTACGGGCCTGATCAGTAGTTTCTAGTTGTATCAACTGAAGCTGTGTGCTGACTCTTGATTGTTTCTCCTGCGGTCCAAAGATATTTAGTTGAGTGTTGTCTTAAATCAGCTAAAGAAAGTTATGACACATCCATCTATTGATTTACTCAACACATTTTCTTAATGCTTGGATCGGTACATAGTCACCTGGTGATATTGTAAGGCACAGCTGAGTATCATCTGCATAGTTGTGGTAACTAATCTTATTGGCTGTTGCCTTGGGGAATGCCACATGGGATTTTTGTTCATTTTGATAAAAATTTTGCTATTGAAACAAAGTAAATCCCTGTTCTTTCTGTAGGACTCAAACCAACGAAGTACTGTACCAGAGAGTCCAACCCAGCTCTTTAGTCGCTCAAGTAATATTTGGTGATCAAAAGTGTCAAACGCTGCACTGAGGTCCAACAGAATCAGCACTTGGATTCTACTATAGTCTGTATTAATGCGAACGTCAGTGGAAACTTTGATGAACGCAGTCTCAGTGCTGTGATGAGCATGGAAACCGGATTGATAAGTATCATATCAGTTTGTCATTGTTAGGAAACTATTTAACTGTTCAAACAGAGCTTTTTCAATAATCTTGCTGATAAATGGAAGATTAGAGATTGGCCTGCAGTTCTGCGTGCGTTTTCCAGGTTGTTCTTCTTTAGTAGTGGTTTGATAACTGCTCTTTTTAAAGCCTGGGGGAGAGAAACCTGTGAGAATGGGATGTGTTAAATATTTAAATCAGATTAGACTTAATGACCTGTGATGGACTGGCGACCTGTCCAGGGTGTACCTCTCGCTCATTGACAGCTGGAGATAGGCACCAGCCCCCCCGCGACCCCTTGAGGATTAAGTGGTTCAGAAAATGGATGGATGGATAGGCTTAATGACAGGGAAAACTTTCTTTAGAAAAGATGTGGGTAAGACATCAAGGCAGTAAGAGGAGGAGCTTAAGTGCTTAATGATTTCATCAAGGTTTATTTGACTTAACGTATGGAACACAGGAACTCACGGGGCTCCCACCTTAATACAAAACGCGATGCCCCATGATGCCACAAAATTTGTGTTTACAAAAAGCACACAGATAAAAGTTTAAAGAAACAAAAACAACCTGCAGTGTCCTTACAACCTGGATCCAGAGTTTTGAATGCAGGTGGACACAGCCTTCACAGAGACCAGCTAATATGAACCTAGCATATACACGTTAGAATATTGGTAGAATATTCCGATGAGGCTCATTGGTCAGACTAAAAGTAGCACTTGAACAATGGGAAACATTAAATTGGTCCTAAACCTAAGTACTTTTATTAAGAACACTCTTAATTAAGATCCTTTTTGTTTGCTTATTTGTCTGATGTAATATTATATTCATAAGTCACGTTTTCACAAACGTATGGAGAACATTATATTTACCAGGAAAGAAAACAACCAGAAAACATCAGTCTGTGAGGAATTAAACAGGGATGCACCACTACCACTTTTTCAAACCAATACGATGAAGATACTTGGATTAGAGTACTTGCCAATACAGAGTACCAAAGCCGATACTTCTACCACACACAAAAAAATGCAAGACAGATTTTATTTTATTCTCTGATTGTTACCAACAAATGATGGTGAATTAGATTTAATATATGTATACATATATATAAATAACAATGACCACAAAACAAAAATTTTAAGTGAAAAATAAACTTGTTCTTTTAAATTACACCTAATAACTAGATTTACCACCATTTGTGGGAACAGCTGCCATTGAGAATTATATTTTGAAATTAGCCTTTTAACTTGCCTTGCTGAAATTTTTTTTTGCAGACTTTTCAGAAGAATTATTTCAATTTGGCCACAGTGGAAGATGTTCAAGGTCATGCCACAGCATCTGACTCAAATTTACGTCCAAAAAGCTAATTTTTGTTTCATAACCACTTAGCCTAAAGTTACTAGTGTGCTTTGGATCATTGTTCTGCTGCATTACCCAAGATCAAGGTTACGGTCACAAGCTGATGGCTGGACAGCAAGTATCCTTGAGTATTTTCCATTACACTGCAGAATTTATGGTTTTGTCCATTAATGCTGGTCCTGAATCAGCGTGGCAGCCCCAGATCATCACCAGCATCACCACCATGTTGACTGTCAGTACGAGTTTTAATGTGCCTCTGAAATGCGGTTAGTATTACACTGAATGTAAAGAGATACCCTTTAAAAAAGATACACTTTTTTGGGGGGCGGTTTACAGAATATTTTTCAAAAACTTTTTAAAGCCCAAGTTAATTTACCAGTATAGACAATGTGTAAATAAATGTATATTATGTTCTTCTATTACAACTTTAAGTAATAATGAATCACTTAAAGATGTTTTAAATGTGTAGTTTCCACCAAGGAGCTCAAATCTGAAAGACATTAAAACTGTGATTATAATTACACTGTTTCCATTTGGGTAATATAGTTTGCTGCAGTGCTGGAGAAGTACAATTATTGAAACATAAAAACTAGATTAAGCATAACTAAAGAGGTTTTTTGTTATTTTTTGCATTTACTTTAATCTCATGTAAAGCTGTTTAAATTGCCTTGTGTATGAAAGGTGCGATACATTGAAGCTTGCTTTGCCTTCTAAATTTGAGCAGGCCATTGAAATCAAAAGACCATTAACAAAAAGTAGTAACTTACTTAACAAAAATCTGTTTTTCTTGTTCTCCATTTAAACATTAATGACCTCACACTACTCAACTGTGCATCTTCTGTCTGTGTTTAGATCTGTTGGCACGGTGAATATAGATTACCCTCTGATTACTGTGTAGCACACAAGGCTAAATTAGGCGGGCAGAGATGATTAACCTTCTATAGCAGACTCCAGGCTAACGCTTTCAGTCCAACTTTAGTCAGTAATTCTGGAAAATTACATTGTTTGTTGCAGCGTTAGGTGATATGAAAGCAGAAAATGAAATCTATGAAGGATTTTAGTTTCTGTCCAGTACACAGGAAAAGCCGTCTCAGTTCCTGGAAAGAATCCATGTAAGCCAGAAGCTCTACTTCTGATGAGCAGCTGATCTGCACTTTTAACCACCAAGCAGTGGAGAAAAAAAACGCTGTTAGAAACCACAACTGGCCACAATGAACAACAAACTTTATCTGTACATTTGAAATGCAAAACATCCAAAAACCTTTACGGCCTTCAAGAAAATGAGGAAAACCACAGGTAAAAGTGCTGCTACAAAGTAACAAATGAAGCTCGGCTTACAACACTTACCATTAGTATTTATATATGGCAAATTTATAACAATCATACCCATGCAATTTTTACGTTTGTGAAATCTGGGTTTACCCAGTGGAATGTATGCCTTTTTCACCAAATTACAATTAAAAGCCTCCAGTTGATCCACCATGGTGTAGCAAAAGTTTTAAAAACTATTAAAAAGAGAGATAACATTTTCCCTGTTTTAGCTTCCCTTCTTCGGCTACCTGTTAAATCTAGAATATAATTTAAGATCCTCCTTCTTACATATAAAGCTCTTAATAATCAGGCTCCATGATACAAAGATCTGATTGTTCCATACAGTATGTTCCCAACAGTACTGTTGCTAATAGTACACCGGCCATGTATGTTGGTGTACCAAGGTACATTGGGTAGTGATATGCAGCCTCTACTACACATTTCATAATCAATGGTTAGTGGGATTATAACAAAGAAGAAGCAATTAGAAAATGACAGCAACATATAAAATCACTACAGAGCAAGTGGATGCTGAGGCACAGAAGTCACCAAAATATCTGCATAGTCAACAACTGAAGTCCTTTCAAGCTGCATGTGGCCTTCAGATTAGCTGAAGAACAGTGCGTGGACAGCTTCATGGAATGGGTTTCTGTGTAAGAGCTCCTTCTATTATTAGCTTCTAGCTTGAAGTGTTATCTCCTACTGTTATCTGTCATCTAAAACCCTGACAATTCAGACGATAGCTCATTCAACATTTATAATGTTACAGTTATCAATACAAGTAATACAGTGTCTTCATTCAGAAGCTTCATCAAAACTGCTGTAATAAAGTCTGCTACAGAATATACTTCCTGCACACAGCCATTAATTTTTATATTTAAAGGTCCTATATCATGCAAAATCAAGTTTTTTGAGTTTTCAACCATCTGGTAATGCAATTTTCTCTTAAAACCCCCCATATATATATATATATATACCTGATTTTTTTTATTATAAATCTGTCCATTGGAGTGCCACAGCCTACAATGACTGTTGATTACTTTAATTTAATGGGAATGACAAACACATGTGGCCATTAATAAACGATCAATCAGATCCAGACAGGAGCACTGTAAAACCACTTAATATCACATTACAACCTTTACAATATCGGTATGGTTTCAAAAGGTCAAGAAAAAAAAAGATTTAATAGAGGGTACCTGAGAGCTTTATAACAAAACAGGTTTAAAGGTTAGGTTGGACCTTCACAGCATGAATGTGAGGTTCAAGGTTTATAACTATTGAACCAGCATAGATCAAGTCCATACAGCATTTCAACAACTGCAACTCTAAATGCTGCAGTTGTTGAAATGCTGTTGAAAAGGTATCTGAAAACTTAAGCGGTCCTGAAAAACCAAAGCACTCCTTATGTAACAGGGATGCTTATTGTGCCATTTCTATATTATATCTTGCTCAGTTTTTAACATTGTGAAAAAAGTAAAGAAACAAGAAAAAACTGAGAATGCTTTGTTTTTTGAACATAATTGGAGAACAGACAACTGCCATTAAATCTTGAATGATGGTGAATAAAAGCAAGGCCTTACCTCTGAATTTCTTGGGAGGATTATTGAGGTCCCCTGAATCTGGCTGTACGACACAACGGTCATCCACAAGCCTAAAAGACGGAGGTATCATTAGTGAGAATTATTATTATTTTTTTATTCAAGAAACAAGTGAGGATATTTAACTTAAAATAACCTATTCTTCTTCAACAATCAAAATATCAGTGGACTGCAGTGCTGCAACAAACAACCTTAGATTTTTACATAATACAACTCAATATCAAGCTCCACAAAGACTGCCGAAGAACGGGTCAAACAATGCAAAGAGTCCAAACTGCTCTCCTGGCCAAACTCCCAAAACACTGAAGTCAAGTCCAGAATTTGTTGCCAAGAACCCAGATGACCCTTAAAATATATTTCACCATGCCTTAACTGGTCAGAGCTTTTTAAGAGCCAAACATCACCATCTATCTGGTGCTGTCAGTTTGTTTAGTTTCAGCATAATTGAAATCTACCAGCAAGATTATATAGATACACTGGCTACGTCTTCTGGAAACCTGGGAGAAAGATAAAAAACTTTACGCTACAGATTTACCTTACCTATGCTGCTTATACATGTTACTTGTTAGGAAAGGCTTTCTCTCATTGCAGCAATGCTTTGCTTTTTCAAGACAGTTTTTTATTCCCAAAGCACTGAACTGGGAAAAAAAGAGCTTAATGGCTTAGATGGCAAGAGTGTAATGGCTTGGTTGGCATAAGCAGCTATTGCTATCCGTTTTATCTCTCGAAAAAACAAAAACAAAACTGAAAACCCATTTGGAGACCACACTAAATGGTGAGGCATTTTTTCAACAGTTTTTCTCTTCCTTCTTGGAAACCACGCAGTCGTGCATCAGAGAACCACAGAGATATTGCCGTTTGGTGATTTCTTTCAACTCCGATGAAGTCACACCCAACTTAAACAATTAGACCGATAGTAGACTCCTAATTGAGTTAATCAACGCATCAGTGGAAAAGCAATTTTTCCTCCTACACTTCTAAAACATTAGACACCCTTAATCATCTCTGCTCATTTGAATTTACATTTATGACATATTTTCCTGAAGTTCAGAGGCTACATCTGTCAATCTGGAAACAGCAACATATAAAATACTGCAAAATGTGTTTTAAAGAGACAGACATTTACAGTCAATTTGAAAGGGGTTATGATATAAAATTGAACCTAACAATTTGTTGAGTGAAAATAAATGTTAAATATAAATCTGCCAGTGGTATGAATAATTTTGGCCTTACTGCAGGACTATCCAAGATCTCCTATCGCCACAATTTTTGTCCATCGATGGTTTGTTCTTCAGGCATTCTGAATGCTGGTGCTGTGACATCTTCCCATCTTACAGGTTCTGCTGACAGGCAAATCCACAACAAGGAAACTGTCCCTACCTGGGACTTGTTCAGCAGGTGCAGAGCATCAATGCAAATATATAAATACACACAGAAACTGGAGGAGTTATAATCTTGCATTGCAATATTGTTATTTTTTGCAATGATATTAGTCAATACAACCCTCAAGTCTTCTTTTGGTCCACTCATAATGACCTTCAAAATTTTTGCCCCTATCAGTTTATCAGGTGTGGCTAGATAAGGCAGTGTGGGTGAATCCAAGTGGATATCAGCTGGATACCTGCACATCAGTGATAAACTGGTATATCACTGGTGTGCAGAGCATGAATGTTTTTTTTTGTTTGTTTTTCAGTTGGAGTATAAGAGCCTACCAAAAACCTCTGAAACGGTAATGTTATAAACATTGACACTGTGATTTTGATTATGTTAATTTATACCATGGTCTGGGTGAATACTCGATTCTGATTGGCTGCTGGGTGCTGACAAGCGTGCATTATTTTCGTATAACTGCACACGTAGTCCGGTAGTTAAATCGATGGGCTATCACTCCACTGCAGACGTCGCCATAGCAACACGCAACAGCTGAATAAACGTTAAGTGACAACATTTGCTATTTTCCCATTTGAATTACATTTTTTTTTATAATTTATTTTTTGTAATTTATTTAAATGTTTACTGTTTGGAGTGTGTAATAAAACATGAGCTTTGCATTTCTTTTAAGGCACTAGTCATTTTCAGATCTAGGACCTACATCCCTGCACTTAAACGCTCCACTACAGCTGTTTCCATAGTAACGATAAGCAATTGAGCTACTAGCTTCAGGTTAGCCCCTGCCCAAGACCACCGCATACTACCGGTGTTTATTTCCACGTAAAAGTGGATTGAGTAACAGCAGTCCGCTGCGTCGTGCAATATAACCGTATAATGCACGGCTCCTCGTTGTTTAATCCTTACATATATTATTTAGCCATACTGAGCAATTTAGCCAAGAGCTATTAAGATTATACGTCATGACTTTTTGTCCAAATTAACTTCCCATTGACTAAAACAATATTAGAAAACTAATGTAATTTGAAAGAAATGGCTGCTTATTTCGTTACGCTTTACTTCCTCATGGCATTTTCACACTTTTTTTCTACACTTTACAATGACATTCATACTGAAAGAGACTGCACTGGCTGCTGTAGCTGCCAGTCTGTGTCAATGTGACTTGTTAAGCGCTGCTGTCTGACCAGCGCATTTAAAGTGAGAAAGTAAAGCAGTAAGCAGTGCCTGGAGCAGCTGAAACGCTAGCTATTACCTTTTAAAAACAAGGCAAACAGCCAACTTTTCAAGGCAGATGATCCAACATGTTTTGCACACCCACAAATAACTGCGACTTCATTGCTATTAATCTAAGTAATCATGAGTCATATCTAAAATGAGTGTAAGCGTACTAGAATTGACATAGGATTTAATTCGACTACTAATATAGAATAAAAACATAGTTGAAGCAAGTGTTTAGTTTGCTGAGATTTATAGTTGTGTTGACTGTGAGGTTTTAAAATTTTGCTTTAGTATTTCAAGGTTATGTGTTTGAATTGTACCAGTCTATCCTGCATCAGAAAAATCTTCATAGTATGATGCTGCCACAAGAGTACCTTACTCAGGATTCCCTCCTGCTTACAAGCACACAATTGTATTACTTTGCATCTAATATCATTAGAGCCAACTAATTTTACCACCACCGGACTTGTTTTCTAAAGTGTTTGTCTTTGTCCCGTAGTGAATGGCTTGTTATGTTGCTGTTGAAGCAATGGCCTCTCCCTCTCTGAGAGGCCTTTCAGTCAATGTCAGTACAGGACTTGTGTTACTGTTGATAAGACATTCTCTGACACAGAACCCTTCTGGATCCTGGTTACTATGGCTCAGGACTTAGGAGTTCCTACTAGGGATGTAAAAATAAATAAATACAATAAATAAATCGATAAGCCAATAAAACCAGATTTTTTAGGTCTAAATATATTGTTTTGATATTCGGAAGCAATGTATCAATTTGCATTTCATCTTTTAGAACTTGAATGAAACCACTAAATGTGAAAGTGATCTTTTTAGTCAGATGAAATGTCTGACTAGTAGTAGGTGGCTTGTTTGTTCTGGTGGATTAACTAGATCTAGTAATTAAACAGGAGGAGTTAAGTTCAGTGTTGGGGAGTAACGGAATACATGTACCGCTGTTATGTATTTAGAATACTAATTATGAGTAACTGTATTCCGTTACACTTAGTATTTTTAAACATGGCATTCAGAACACAGTTACTTTCGTAATACATTGGAATACTTGTGTGTTTTCCACTTTCCAACTAAAAGATGAATATATACTTTTTGAGAAATGTGTGTTTCCGCATTGTGTAGACTATCCTATAATACCCCTAAACAACATGCAACCGCAACCATAGATATCCTAAGGCCTAAACACTCCCGACTATCATACACCAGCATAAACGTGAGTGGCCAGGTATGGATTCAGACCAAGAGCTAAAGGGGTTGGGGCCACAACTGCAGCCAAGCCTACTAGCAGTGAACAAAGTTTTCCCCTCCTGGAAATGCAAGCAATTTTTCACTCTAAAAAAGGAGCGGGGGCAAAACCTGACAAGAGTAATCTTTGTCCAACAGTTAATAACATACTAGCTGCATCCAACTCGCTCACTTTTGGTCTGATGAACGTCATTATAAAACAGACTCATTCTGGCGTTTGTGAACGGCACTCTCTCTCTCAGTTCTTTTTTTTTTAAGTGATGCTAGATTTCATTCTTATATTCCTGACAAAAGCCCCACTAAAGCCATGGTGGTTAAAACGGGGAGAAAAGATCAAATCTGGCAGCACTAGATAAAGAGTCGCACCGCTTATGCTTCTGGTGTCCAACTGCGAAGTATGCAGGCAAACTCCAGTGATTGCTGGAGCAGCTGTAATTCAGCATCAATGAATGAAGCAGGATCTTCATTCATTGACGTTATTCATTGACCAGATAACGTGGTACAGTAACAGCAGCTCTGCTTTCTTTATCTCCCAACCACAGCTGGACAACCTTACATTACAGTATATTGTCGGAGACCTGCAGCCTTTAAGAAAAAATGAATGCCCAGGTTGCCCTTAAATTTAAGTAAAGAATTGTAAACTTACTTATTCATTTGGGCTAATAGTTACACTTTATTACTCATGTTTAAGAATTTTTATTCGGGCAAACAAGTCAGAAAATACATTTACAGAAATTCTAAACTGACTAAAGTTAATTAAGGTTTAATTGATTTGTACTTTGAATATTGTACTATGAGGTGCAGCCTTAGTTTCCCATCCCAGCATGATTCCTAACTATGAACAGAACTAGTTAATTTTAAAATGTGTTAACTGAACTTTGAACTAGTTCATTTAAAGGTTAACTTTCCCAACACTGGCTTTTCTGTCCGTTTTTGACATGGCCTGTATCGTGTTAGTGTGGTCATTTCTCACAGTCACAGTGTTGATTGTATCTGTCAAGACGTTACCTTGCTTATATGTTGTTGATGTTTGTCCCGAAAATTATGGCTACAAAGAGAACAGCTTTCCATTTGGTGTGCAATGAATGTCAGTTTAAAATACTTTGTGTGTTTATTTGGTTGCTTTTTGGTCACTGAGAGGTAGCAGTGTTATGCCAAAAATAATTAAACAGTTTTTTTTGTGTGTTTTTTTCCCCAGTCAGTACCTAATGTTTAACATTAATATGTCCTCTGTTTTCCTGCAGGAGTAGCTACCAAAATTTTGTGAAATTCAAAACACTTAAATGCTGTTTTTAAGGGGAAGTATTAAGAATACAGTACCAGGATAGAGCAAAGTAACGGAATACGTTAAAAAATACATTTTAAAGCAGGTATTCAGTATTTTGTAACTAAATACATTTTTCTTAGTATTCTCCCCAACACTGGTTAAATATGAAACAAGTTGGACTGTTAAGAATGCTGTGACATTAACATATTTGTTTACAGTTAAATTAAGCTTTAAAAATAAAAATATATCGTCTTACGTATCGTTCCCCCATGGAATCGTCATATTTATCGTAAGACCAGATTCTTACCAATACACATCCCTAGTTCCTCTTGTAAGCAGAGGGTTGATGGTTTGAACTCAATGTTTGTCTCAACCGCCAAGTCCTTGGGTAAGACACCCTCTTTGCCTATTTCTTATGGCCCATAAATAGAGCTTCACAAGTAGAGGCCATTTACCATTCTCCGCCCTGAATGGTATGATGACTGGACATTCCTGTGATGTTCACATTTGGATAGAATTGTTTAAATAGATGAATGTCACACCCAAAGGACTCTGGAATATTGCACCCAAGAATGGAATCAGAATTTTGCTTTTCCAATACTGTCTCATAAGGAAATATTTTTCAGGGGATGCCCAAAAATACATCCAGAGTTTTGCCTCCATTTCCCTCAATAACACCATCATCTGGGATTTCCCAAATTTTTCACAATCATTTTCAAGCCACTTCTGAATTTGAATAAAGTAAATAATAAAAAAAAGAAAAATTCAAAAATTATTTCATATAATTCTGGAGTGCCAGCTAGGATTCTGTGTTGTTCTTGTTGGACTCAAGTCAATGCAGGCAACGACATTGTTACCTGGTGGGGTTTCATTGGCGATATAACCGATTCCCCGATCAGATACTCACCATGGTTTGGTACTGGATCTCTGTGCAAGGCAGAGAAAGTCCATAACTTACAACATGTTTAAGTACAAGTGGTGTATAACTGTAGCTTTTACCAGGGAGAGGTTGCGCTAGACATTTTTTTTGTCCGACATTGTGACCAGCAGGGTAAAAAAAAAAAAACGGTCACAATCTATTTTTACCCGTCAAATTTTAATGCGATGGGGGGGGATTGCCTATCTCCAGCAATCGTCTGACGAGTTAATACCTATTCAATAGTATCTGTTAAGTAGTGTTACATCAAAACCACCTGAGCTGAGAACTACACATCAAAGTGAAATTAAACGCTTGCACCCTTATTAGAGTACCTGATGTGGTTCCTGCACGGAATGGAACGAAATGCTCACTTTTATTTGTATTTTTTTTCCCCTTTGTAATCTCATAATCGGATTGTTGCAGAAATTATTGACATGACGTTTTGGATTTTTTTCCCCCAGACATATAGATCTCCACCATGGGTAATCATAGCTGTAGATCTTCAGGCAGATTCCCCGCTTCGCTCCACTGAAGACTGCAATTATGTAATTCACTTCAGACAGAAAGTTTTAACACGAGGAAACATTTCTCCCATTGTAGTGACCGTATGTCAAAGAATCCTAGAACGGGTGTTTCCTGACCCATAAACTACCAGAGAAGTTCCTGTGGTTAGCATGCGCCGCACAACATCTGTGGTGCACATTGGGCTCTATGGAGTGCATCAAACTGGGCGCACTGGGATGGATGGGCTGGCGATCTGTCCAAGGTGCACTGCGCCTCTCACCCAATAACTGCTGGAGAAATGCACCAGACCCCCTGTGACCCTTCAAGGAGAAGCGGGATAAATGATGGAGGGAATTTATTTACCTAGACTTACATAGAGTTGAAAAAAGAAGAATCTGAGCATCACATAAAGTGCTCAGAGGGAGGTGTGAAAACTCATCTGTAAAAATGACAGGCAGCCTTCAGATTTTTCCATCACCGTTCTAAAAAAAAAACAACCTGTGAAATATACAGAATATTCCGTTAACGCGACCCGTGGTACCAGGCCACCTTGAGCCAAAGCACGATGCCCTTTTGCCCTCAGAACTGCCTCAATCGTTCATGGCATAGATTCAACAAAGTACTGAAAACATTCCTCAGAGATTTTGGTCCATATTGACATGATAGCATCCCACAGTTACTGCAGATTTGTCGGCTGCACATCCATGATGCGAATCTCTCGTTCCCCCACATCCCAAAGGTGCTCTATTGGATTGAGATCTGGGGACTGTGCAGGCAATTTGAGTACAGTGAACTCATTGTCATGTTCAAGAAACCAGTCTGAGATTATTTAAGCTTTATGACATGGTGCATTATCCTGCTTGAAGTAACCATCAGAAGATGGGTACACTGTGTTCATAAAGGGATGGACATGGTCAGCAACAACACTCAGGTAGCTTGTTACACTATCAGTAGCCTGAACCATAGATACGAGGCAGAATGGATCCATGCTTTCATGTAATTGGCGTAGCCACGGGTGTTTTATGTGTGGTTCTCTGGTCAGGTTGTTTTGATTAAATACTACTTAACAGATCATATTTAATATGCATTAATTCAGCAAACGATTTGCTGGAGATAGTACCCACGTTTTCCCATAAATGAACAGTTTGCTTCGCATTCTCATTTCACTGCCTGTTACAAGTTGCTCTGTAGAGCGCCTTTTTTTCCAGTGGTAAACAGGATTAAAACCAGCAGCAGAGGTACAATGCTCACTGACAGACTTAACAGCATCTAATGGCTCAGGTTCAAAAAAGAGAGTCCAGGCAAACTGGACGCTGCCGATATAATAAACCTGTTTTAAGGCCAGGCCACGCCGCCTTGACTTGTGAAGCTGCAATCCAAAGTTGGGAAGTCCAGGTGTTTAAATAATATTTAGCCCTACATCTGATGGAGTAAGAAATAAATTGATAAGATAAACAGGTTATAAATGTAACAGGAAATACATTTAAAAATTGTTAACAACTCATTTAAATCGCGTTAAAAACTTGTGTTTAAAGGTTGAAAGGTTATGATGTATTTCAAAAGTTGACAAGGTGTTTATTTAAACAACCTAATACCAGGCAGTGATTTTGAATATTTTATTTTGAAATTTTTAGTTGTGCCTGTAGGTAGGGGGAGCGCTTGCCTCTCAACTTAAGGCAAATGATGAAACTGGCAACATTTTTCCCCTTCAGAGGGGCAAATAAATAAATAAAATCTGTTTGTTCAGAATAAATTTGGCACACCCATTGTATGCTGGTGCACACCCAGTGTAATTTTCTGGCTACGCCACTGTTTCATGTTGTTGAGAACAAACTCTGATCCTAGCTTTCGGATTTCACAGCAGAAATAGAGACTCAGACCAGACAATTTCCAATCTTTTGTCCAATTTTGGGGAGCCTGTGCAAATTCTCTGTAAATCTTAGAGATGGTTGTGTGTGAAAATAAGACCAGCCTGTTCCCCATTTTGATGATCGGTTCGAACTGCAGCAGATCGTCTTCACCATGTCTACATGCCTAAATGCATTGAGTTGCTGCCATGTGATTGGCTGATTAGAAATTTGCATTAACAAGCAGTTGGACAGGTGTGCCTAATAAAGTGGCCAATGAGTATTTATCGGAGTCCTGATTGGGAGGTAAGGTCTGATTACGATCAAGTCTAAAATTGCGTGGACAGGGTAGATTTCCGATCACGTGACCGGATCGGGATAGCCCTAATTTTAACCACAACAGAATTGTTGGGGTGTGGTTGTATGGTTAAGGAGACTCAGCTTGATAGATAGGTTGATGAGCTTTGCAATCCAGGATCATCATTCGGATCAAAAGGAGTTACTTAAGGTGGACATATGAGCAGGATGCCTCCTGGGTTTTTTTCAGGCCTGAGGAAGACCAAAAACTCACTAGAAGGACTATATATTCTTAAGAATGCTTGGGCAACCCACAATAACCTGAAGGTGTCGCCGGAGAGTAGGATGTCTTTGTTTGCCTGAAACCGATCTCGGACAATTGAAATATGGCAAAGAGAGAGAGTTTGTCAGACATAATATTTTTGATAATCCTAATAGACCTAAAATGGGAAAATTTGGTGTAATAATGTCATAAATAACATCTGACATAATATTTATTTAAGAAATCTAGTTTCAATGAGTTTCAAACAATTTTGTAAGTAAATACGAATAAAAAAAAACGTTTTAAAGATAACCATTTTCAGAATGACTGCTACAAAAAGTTACGTTTTTGCAACCTACAAACAACCCTGAAGGGCACAGCTGCAATGACATAGAAAGAATCATCAAACAGAAAGATCTGTTGTGTTTGATCACACTGATGCAATAATGGGCCAAGGTCCAAAAAAGGAACAGGTGTTTCAAGACTCCCTGTCACCCGGTGTCAAGGAGAAAGTTGTCTCTGCTTTCTGCATCAAAGCTTAGGCTGCCAAGGGGTGGAACAGGTGGATACAGGTGCCCGTCAGGGGTCACATCCAAAACGCTGACAGTAGGACCAAAAACGAATACAAAAAATGCTGCTATTTTTAGATACGGCCTCCATGCTTCCCTCTTTAAACACGCAGCACAGCAGCGGTGGGTGATTACAGCCATAAGAGTGGAGGATAGAAAATTGACAAATGAGCGCTGTCATGTTAGCAGCCATCAAAGCTGTGAACACATTTGTTGCCATGGAGGGTGACGTAAAGCGCTAAACTGTGAAATAGCATGGCTTCTGAAGACTTGCAAACAATTAAACCGGGTGCAACCACTAGTGAGACACAAAACTGTTACACAGCTAAAGGAGAAAGACAGCCTGTCTTTCATAGGAAGGTAAGGGAGGACATGGTAATATAGATGCAAAGTTCCTTTTTTAATCATGAGGCAAACAAAATAACTTTATAGTGTAAAACATGGGCAAGTAAGAAAGAAAGACAAGATACAAGCAATCACACTCTCTGCCTCTTCCTCCTTGTTGGTACTTCTGACTGTTAATTACTTGACATTTTGTTCTATTTTCACATAATGAGATGCACTTTTAACTCTGTGTCTACAATTAGGGCGGAGGGGAGCTGCCAACTGCCTACCTAAATGGGGTTCAGATACGGAGTAATTTAGAGCCCGCACGAAGGACAAAAAAGGACACAGCAACAAGTCAATCTGGGTGCTCATCAATGAGAAAAAAAACAACCTTTACGACGAATGAGAATTGTAACAGTAATCCTGCAAACACCAAATGATAACAAGCTGAGAGCTTCAATGAGAGTCATCCATTAATAGAAAAAAAGGCAACTGAAATTAAATTCTTGCAGCCAAACTACAGGATGACAAAATTATTTGAGTGGATCATTTATCTGGTGCTTGATTTTCGCAGATTACAACCCCCGTTATTGATATTCGACCAATACGTTTCACTTTCTAATACTTATAGTTCAAGTCAATTCTTTGGTCAACAGAAAAAAAAAAAGACATAGAATATGCACCAAAAATATAATCAGAGTGCAGAAAAAAAAAAAGTGTTGGTATTCTTAACATGGATCACTGTGGATGCTTTATTTCTGCATAACCCTGCCTAAGGTTTCATCTGTGGAAGAATCTTCACATGTACTTTGCAAAATGAGGTGTGTGGAAAGTGCAGGTGGTGATTATTGAATGGAAAATCTTACCCCAGAGTGCTGATAAATCCACTGGTGGAGCCTTCCGCATACAGGGAACAAATGTCCCCTATATGGAGAAAACTAGACATTTTGTCTGACATGGTTTCTCTCAGTTAATTCACCTACAAAAAAAATAAAATAAGAGATCATGAATTTTGAATGCATGTAAAGGAAAAAAAAAGAGTGAAGTTACAAAGCTACTATCTATGTCAAGCAATCTTGAACTAACAAGTAATAATGATTGCATACTGACGCACCAATAGATCGAACAGAAACTTACAAAGACACTATAGACATTTTTAAAATTAATTTAATGCATTACACTGGATAGCTCTATGTTCTTTTTTTAAACACATCAGCAATTTGCACATTTGTCGTGTTTTAAGTGAAAATTGGATACAGATAAAGATGCATGTTTTTTAGAAATCCAGTAAATCCTTGTATGAAATTTGTAAATTTAGCCTTTAAAGAAAACAATATTATCAGCAGCTAAAAGCGTGATATCTGTATTTCTAAAATGCAGATAAAGATATGCAAAACGCAGCCATTATCATGAGAGAAAACACATATTACACTTCACTTTAAAAATAGCGTTATTGAAAAAGTTTTGTTGCTGTTTTAAGGTAAAAAAAATAGGACAAATAGTAAATGTATTTTACATACAGTTCCTTTTATTGAAACACTACGGTAGATATGTTTTGCCTTTAAACGAGCTGCATTGTACAAGATTAAAACAGAAGTTGAACAATGTTCACATAGACCACATAAAAAAGAAGAAACAGGGAGTGGTAGAGGTTTCATTAAAACCCTCAGGCTGAAAAAAAGTAAACTGCTCATTCATGTTTCAAACTTGGGTTAAAAAAATAGCTTTGAGGGGTGAGAAATTGACCAAAAAAGTGTATAGCTGAGAGAAAAAAAAAAAGAGAACTCCCTTCTGTGTGCACTACTGTTAACTGGGTGAAACCAATTAATCTTACAGTTCTGCAGGTACAGGTGCTTTATCATTTAAAGAGTGCCGTTTGGTCAAAGCAACTCAGTTTGAATTTAAAAATATGTACAGCTTTGCGTTATCAAACATCACGCTGAGGTACATTAAACAATGTCATAAACTAAAAACATGGAAAATATATAAACAGTTGAGTAGAAAATGTCATATTTACCCGACGGCCCACTGAACTTCTTATACATAGGCTACATATAAACTTTACATTCTGTTGCGTACAAAATTACGCAAAACATAAGTGCATTTGAGCGCCTCCGAACCCCGTTGAACTGCGGACTGAAGCGTCCAGGTAAATATAAACAACACAGAGTACAATTTCTATCGGCTAATTTTGTAACCGTTTCACCGCACGAGCTGCAGCCAGCGGCAGAAACAAATGAGCGCGTGGGCTACTTCCTCAACAGGGATGCTGTCATCTCTGTGGGAAAACAAAAAAATTAACAATGCGCGAGCTGGAAAACTACACACAGAGAAGGAGTTTATACCTGGCAGGAATGAAGGAACGCGTCAGAGGACAGCGAGGAGAAAGAAACGCGAGAAGAAGTGGGTCAGCACGGGATAATTTCCACAGCACTATCCTCGGTTAAACCCATGGCATTGAAACTCCAGGTAGGTAAGAGTCGCATGAGCGGTGTTATCTCTGACAGCTCAATGGGTCCTCTGCAACAATCCTCTTCTTACCTCCTCCACATGTCACCGCGGGAACGCCCATTCAGTTACTATTTATATTCTGCAGGGCCTTCTGGGTACTGTAGTTCTTTAGATCTCACGCTTCGATTTTAGACAACATTTTGGCCTTACAAAAAAATATGGGCGTTCTGACATATTTGGATTGATCCTTTACTGTTGCTTTTTAACTCGGGGAAATTTTTCAAAATTTGCACATGCATTATTGCAATCTTATTAGTTAGGAAATAAAACATTTAAGGGGATGATTTTTTTTTTTTTTTGCAGATTGTTTTTTGTTTTTTACACCATTCTTGTTTTGCACAATCTCTCTATATTTTCAAGATTCCTGGGTTCTCTCTTCTCTTCTGCACAATCCACAGCTTTTCTACAGTTCCAAGTGTGGCAAGGTACACAACAAGGGCCCGGGCAGGATTCAATCCTACGACTCCCGGGTGAGAGTCATTTTTGCTCATTTCTCCTTCCTATTCGTCCTATCCCTTTGGCCAAGCCGCCAAGGCACATGATCAAACAGGGCCATAGTGACAGGACCTCCACACTATAGAGGGTGACACGGGAATCAATTGTCGCTCCCTTCCCATCCCGATTCCCCCCCAAAAAATACCGTCACTTCCCGATCACGTGACAGCCCCACCCAAAAAAATCTTGTCCCGAAAAAATCCCCATAGAAAGACTCCCTTCACGTCCCGAATCCCTTAGATTAGTAATTTACCTCCTATGGCGCTCATGTGTGCTAACCAGTCAGCCAAAGGGATATATGGAAGAAGGGTGATCGGGTGAGCATTTTATTAGTTAATGTGGTCATATGTTTTGGATAATATTCTGCAGAAATGTTGATCCGTATTTAGTTTACTGGTAGAATTCACCAGATTTTTTATTTAAAACATCATGACATTTCAAATGTTTCAAAATGTCATTCACTGTGTCATGGAATCCACATTCTTGCCCACAGCATCACAGATATTCAACCACACTATGCAATGGTCAAAAGGTGCTTTTTCACATATTCATCCTCTGCTTCACATAAGAGCCAAGTGGAATGCTTTCTTCCAAAAAGCTCAGCTCTAATCTCATCTGTCTGGAGAACATGATTACAGTTAGAGTTAAACTAAATCCCAGCATTAACATTTGTACTAGTAGAACATAAAGCTTTTTTTCATAGAATTATGACATAACTATTTGATGCTTTCAACATGCTAAATGCTTGCTTTGTCAACTTGACAAATGACAAACCCTAGAAACTCTCAGATTTAGAAAATTTACGTTATCTCTGGATACTCCAGCTTCTTCTAAAAACATGACTGCTGGGTGAACTGATTACTCTAAATCACCCTTAGATGTGAATGTGTGTGCATATTTTTGCTTATGTGTCTCCGTTTTGCCCTGTGATGGACTGGCAACCTATCCAGGGTGTAGCGCACCTTTTACCCAGTGACCACTGAAGAGCCCACCCAGGACCCAATCCAGGATAATAGCCATTGCAAATGATTGATGTCAAGGAGGCGAATAATTGTGCCATCAGTGAATTAGCTAAAAACTTTAATTTCTTGTCATACTACTCAATTGTACTTAAATTTAAGGCTGCGTTTTTGAGGTAAATATCATGCTACTGCAATAGGAAACAAATCTTGTTTTTGAACATCTTTACCAGCTGTGTCAGCAAGCATGTAATGTGCTATAAAAATAAAAAAATTCCCCTCTCGCCCATTGTGGTCTGTTTTTCCCATTCCAAGCTCGGGTCCTCTACCAGAGGCTTGAGGAGCTTGAGGGTCCTGCGCAGTATCTTTGCTGTTCCAAGTACTGCACTTTTCTGGACTGAGATGTCTGAGGTTCTTGCAGGGATCTGCTGGAGCCATTCCTCTAGTCTGGGAGTCACTGCCCCGAGTTGTCCGACTACCACGGGTACTGCTGTCACCTTCACCTTCCAAGCCTTCTCTAGCTACTGTCTGAGCCTGTGGTACTGTATGTCTCAAATTTTCTCATGTTTCTTCTTGTTGATGTTACAATCACTTGGTATTGCCACATCCACCACAACGGCTTTCCTCTGCTCTTTATCAACCACCATAATGTCCGGTTGGTTCGCCATTACCATCCTGTCTTTCTGGATCTGGAAGTCCAACAGGATCTTTGCTCGGTCATTCTCCACTACCTTTGGAGGTGTTTCCCACTTTGACTTTGGGGTTTCCAGCCCATACTCCACACAGATGTTTCTGTATACTATGCCAGCCACTTGGTTATGACGTTCCATGCATGCTTTCCCTGCACATATATTTCCTATATATATATATATATATATATATATATATATATATATATATAAAATACCCTTCTAAGCATAGATGGATGGGTGTATCATATGTTGTGGACATTAAATCATGTATGTCGTGTCAGAACCAGAAGCACACTGTCTCACAAATAGGGACTCATGCTGTGCATGTGAAAGAAGACAAGATGAGGATAACAATTGTGTGAGCAGCATTCCTGTCAGAAACACGGACTCAGCCACTGGCAGTCAGATGAATGGATTTTTGTAAGTTACATTACCCTCAGACACATTTGAATAATAAGTCAATAAGTTAAAGAATTTAATCAAAGATTTTAAATACGTTCAACTTGTTGTTAAATCAGCAAACCCCATTCAGCCAAAGTAGGTGTGGCGTGTTTAGCTAGTGGAGCCAGAAAGGATTTGTGTATCTATGAAGCCTTCAGAAGAACACCGAAATACTGTATGTGCAAATAGCAAGACATATACCGTAAACAGAAAAACAACATAAAAGCTTCATCCTACATGATTAACCATGATTACAATATGAATGAAAGACTAAGTGGTACATGGGAAGAAAGAAGCACTTTCCTCCTTCAAATGAGCATTCATCATACCCACTAATTAGCTCTTAATCGGGTTTCTTAGCTGCAGGATCCAGAGAGGGGGTAAGACTGGAGTTATTGAGAAATGATAAGTAACCATTATGATTAAAGGAGGTGTCCTATTTCCACATTCCACATGCGCTTATTCACTATGTGCACTCTTTGAGATGTTAATAACTGCATATTGCCATGTGTTCCGGTTCAGAGCAACCTGCAAAACTGGACCTGGTGTATTTCAAAGCTCTCTTGGTTCAGGCATAAAACAATGGTCCAGAATAAACCAGAGAAAAATCAAACATGTAGTGTATGTAAAAGCACAGTTGGTTTTGTCAGACAGTATTTCTCTATTGGTCCGGTATTTGGTTGTCAGTATTGCAGTGCAGTTATTATTGAAGTTTCTGGTTGAATCTCACCTTTTGGTAGTAACTTATCTACTTATTTTTTATTTTTTTTTGCTGAACTACACATAACTAAATAGGTAAGTGGAACATCAATTGGAAGAACAGTAAAGAGGCCCATGGTAACTTTGCAAGAGCCGCAGATCCAATGGGAACGGTATAGTTTATTTGTTGCCTGAAGTCTATAAAGGTGATTGTGTCTTTGGATCAACAGGTATATTTCTACAATTTGGCCAAAGTTTTACATAGTTCAGTTTTTGTGAGACAGGCTGCGATGTTAAAATAAAATCCTGCGCCGTTCAAGTGAAACTGTGATTTTCCCTAAAGCACTTATTCATGCACTCTAGTAATATGTGTTCTAAAGCCTTGTTTCCACTGAGCGAAATGGTGTGGCTCGATGTAGTCCGTTCTGCTTTTTTGTCACTTTCAGTTGTAAAAGTGGCACATACAGCAGGCTCCTTGCCTGTCCATTAGTTCTCAACAGGACAATGGTCCGATACAGTAAGGGCGTACGGAGCCCACTCACAAACCCTGCAGTAAGGTTTTTGCATAGAAAGAACCAAAAACCAAGCATCAGCTGCTGTCTTGAATTATCTCTTATCTTTTGTTGTGTCACGATTATCGCTGAACTAGTGCGAAGGTGCAGTACAACCCCCTGTGCTCAATAAGAGACCAGCTAGCGGCAGAAACGCTCTCTTTAATATGCTGGACCATAAAGTAGAGGACCGGAGCAGACCTAGCAACAAGCCGTAACAATACACAAACACAGCCGAAACAATACACAAGCCGTTTTAAGGGATCCAGCAAACAAATATAGAAAAAGTACTCTGGTCAGATGAGACTAGTGTTGGACAGGGAATAAAATGCACAATACTGCACAATAATGCATACTAACCTGGGACACACCAGCATAAAAGCTAATCATATTGAAGGCAGCATTAGGCTGTAGGGATTCTTGATTTTAGCAGGGAAAGGAAGATTTACCGCATGGAAATGCATGGAAGTTAGCGATGATGTCTTAGATGAATACATGTTCAGGTTCCCTGCGTTTTTCAATCAGTGTTTACTTGTTCTCCAGGCCCCATTGTACAAAAACAAGCCGGATTAATTGATTATTTAATTGTTACTGGACTAAGTCTCTCCTGTTTTGCCTTTGTGAGCGGTAGTCGGCCTGTCCGGTGTTCGAGCCACTTCTAATCCCCTGTCATCGGGGACAGACCCCTCGTCTGAGTCTGAAAAAGGGAAATCAAAAGGATCCATGGATGTTTCAGTAGACGAGATCTGAATCACAGTTAAAACAGCTCCTGTGAAAGAGAACATGCTCCTCTCTTTGTTGAAAGAAGGCTGGAAAAATGGATGCTTTGTTTCAACACACCTGTTGGTCTAAATGTCACGTACAATGACATAACATCATCCTGAGCTTTGTATTTCCAGACTTAGGTTGAAACTGACAATATGTAAAGTTGAACACAAATCATCTCGTTTTCAGTTGTCATGGATACTCTACTCAGATGTTAGGCTTCCACACAGAAAAAGAGGATTAAAACTGGACATAACTGCTACACAAACTAATGTTTGATTAAAGCAACATTTTGGAGGAGAAACCTGGCCTTTATTCTCTGCGTTTTGATCCAGTGGCCCACTGTAACACACTTATCCATCGCTGTTTTCCCTCATGAAGCACGAGTACAAGAGAAGCAGCACCTCAGATTAGGAAGAGAGGAGTGTGAAAACAGATTGATTTCCTATGTACCGCAAGGGCTTATGAACATGAGCTCAAACACAGTGGGAGGTAGCAATGATCGGTCTTGAGTGGTCGTCTGACATAAAACTGACATGGAAAGCTAACAACACAACATCTGCATGCTCGGTACGAGACAGTGGGATGACAGAATGCTGTAACCATCTGTGTAGGAGAACAGAACGAGAGTCATGTGTATGGTTTAGAGTTAGCGGGCCGAGGCGCTTCCCTTAGCAGCTTTGTGTGGGCAAAACAGCTGAATATTTGAGGCACAGATAGCTCTTAGTGTGAGCCAGATCTGCAAAACGAATCTTTGAGTAAATATCAGCTGAACCATGATTTCACATGAATTGAAAACTACTTCATGTCTGGCTTGTTAAGAGAAGACACGGAGGACTCTGTCGCTTAACCCAACAACCCAATGATGACACAATGCCTTTGGGAGCAAAAACCCAAAGATATATTTTTCATCCGCAACTTCAAACCAAACTGTCTTACATGCAGAGCTTTTTGTCACTTTGGCATTCACGACATGGCTTATTCAAAACGTAACAAATGCAGATGGTGGACAGAAGTGCAGTGATTTACAAAATAAATTATGACCTCATATTATCACCTTTGGCCATAATACAACCACAAAGCTCAAAAGGTTATCAGTAAGATTTTATCCAACCAGTACAAAGGAGTATATAATTGTGAGGTGGATAGACAGCGATTGAAGGTTTTCAATATCCAAGCCCCTTTTTATTTTGATTCCAATAAGTAAAGTCTCGGTATAGCAGTTCTGCGAGGGTCTTAGAGAACTTTAGTAAACAAACCTTATCATGGAGACTAAGGAACACAAGACAGAAAGATTATAGCATAGCCACAAACCTATAAAATATGGCAGTCCACCCGAACAGAGAGGGTAGCAAGGAGAACATTAATCAAGGGCCCATGGAGACGTCGGAGGGGCAGTGGACATCCACAGCTTGGCTGGGACTATATGTTATCAAGAAAGAAATTAGTCAGACACTCCCTCATATCTGGTCTTTATGAAAGAGTGGCAAGAACAAAGCCACTGTTGAAAGAAAGTTAGGTTAGGTCTTATTTCATGTTTACCACAAGCAATGTAGAATGTATGAATGCTATGTAAAGTGGAAAACTAACACTACAAGTTACCCTGAACACAACACCCCTGTGGTGAGGCACGATTTGGCACCATCATTCGACAGGGTGTTTGATCAGAGCTTATTGGCTTATTGCTATAGAGCAATACTTTTGCAGTATATATTTGATTATGGGGCCGCTGTGGCTCAGTGGTAGAGTTGTTGGCCTGCAACCCGGAAATCGTGAGTGCGATTTCTGCTTCCTTAGGCACCAGAAATAAGGCAATTGGGCAAGATGTTTCACCTACCTTGCCTACTGCAGTTAGCTAGAGGGGCCAATGGCAGAAAATGGCAGCCCCAATTCCTTCAGTCTACCCCAGGCCAGCTGTGGCTACAACCGTAGGTTGGTTCCAATAGTGTGGGAATGTGAGAGTGAATGAATAATGGAGTTGTAGAGTGCTTTGAAGGTCTCGAAAAGCACTTTATAAATGCAAGCCGTTATTATTTATACTAATTGCAAATAAGAAGGAAAATTAGGTAAAAATTCAACTAGTACTAGTTGAATAGTTTAGTTCAAAGCCTTTTCAAGGAGTAAAATGGACCGGTGAATGTTCTGACTAAAATCAAATGGAGAATCGATAAGAAAACTTAAAATTTTCTGTTCACAGATGCAGTCCATCAAATCTGACTGATGTAGCCTAAACTAAGTCAGAAATCTGGAAAATAAAATCTTGTCTGCATGAACTCAGCTGGTAGAGATGTGCATTAAAAGACCTGCAGCTGTCATCGCACACAGGGATTCTAGAAATCAAGGACTTTGGAGGGCTAAATGGAACACTTTAGTAGGCCTTCTTATGGCTTCTCTCAACAACGACAGTTGTAAAACTACAAACCACATATCCTTCACCTCACACATCACTGTTATATGCTGCTGTGTTGGTCTGTTGCTTGAACTTCAAATTAGATTAAGGTTGCTGTTGTAAAAACATCAAGGACTATGGAAACTACATGGTGAAATGAATGTGAAGGAAAGGTTTCCAAAAGTCTGATGGGAATGAAATCCTTTAAATTAGTGGAAAGAACAAATAAACGTTTTTGTCTCTATATCTCATTGTGGTAGTAATAGCATGACACCTTAGACACAATAGTAGATACTGAATGTCAAATTGATATTGCCTTGATTCTGAAGGAAAAGGCTGCTTTAAATGCTGCATTGTCCTTTGCTCACCTAAACCTCATCATCATTGCAAAACCTGTAGAGTCAAAAACAAGCAGCTTTACCACAATGCATTGGAAGCTGTTCTATACCTGAGAGCCCAAACAAAAGGGATCCCACATATGTTCTTTACTACATGACATCAGACAATCTACCATGAGGAAGCATGATGAACCTCTCTAAAAATAAAACACAATTAGGCTGGTTTAATGGCCTGCATGTTCCCAGTGGAAATAGTCTGATTAGAGCAGCTGCAGAGATATTCTAATTAGGCCTTCTGATTTTTATCGTAGAACTTTGAAAAAGGAGTTGGATTTTGATGCATTTAAGCTTAGCCAGACTTTTGTGGCAGCGTTCGAGAGGCAAGCTATTACCAATGAGGTGATCCCTGTGAACGCACACATGGTTCCTTCATTTCCTGGCTCAGGTGTTTACATAAATGGACAGATTCAGCTTGTCCCCTCCTCGTAAACATGTCCACAGAGCAGAGGATCAGTTTGCCACGTCCCCTTGGTTACAGCATAATCAGTGTGACAGACTGTGCCGAGAGGGACTGAATGTCTGGATGGGGGGCACCGGTGTTGGATCTGCACAGACAGATATGAGTGGGGACTTTTTTTTTTACGCTGTTGTTCCTCTGATACTTTTTTCTGTTGGAGGTGATCATGTTGGGGGGTGGGGGGAAAAGTCTGAAAAGGCAGTGACGTTAACTCACCTGTTTAACCTGGATTGCAGCATGTTCTATAAGCTGCTTTACCAGCAGATTATCCAAAAGGATCAGGGCGATGAAAGGAACTTCAGGTTCACTTTCACTACATGCGATGAGGTGCATTGTTATCTCCTTTACTCTGTTTCTGAGTTTCTACTATTGTTTATATGTTTATTTCACACATTTCCCTATGAGACATACTATGTGTGATATGGTAGCTCAAACAGTAACTGCAGTGTGGTATATAGGGATTATAAAGCATAAGTAGGATTAATAAAACTGTAAAGAATCCGCAGTATTAATATCAAGACGTAGGCTTTTCCAGTGTCTAATGTAAATGCTATCACTGCAAAAGCCTGATCCACTTTATTCTTCAGTTTTAACATTAGCTGCACTAGGAACATTTGGCTGGATTATCTTGGTGCTCTTCTGAGGTTACAAAGATCAATCAGTTTGGTTTAATGAGTGGGTTCTAGACAATTCAAATTAAAGCTGCTATACCATTTTTTTTTAAACAAGCCAGCTTAAAACATAAAGACAATCACAGAGCACTCACCGCTCCCCTCGGCCATAACCCTTAGACCACGTCCGCTGATTTGGCAACGAATTGCCAACGCAGACAAGAGAGAACAAATGACCAGTTGGAGTTCACTCACCAGTCTTTTGTTTTTCATTACTTCAAACAGCATTTTTTAACTGGGACTCTGGTAGTTTGTCCTAAAGCTGAAACACAAACAGGCAGCTGTTTCTGTTTCTCTGACCTTACTGAGTGGAGAAGATCTATACCAGAAGTCTTCTGTTGCAGAATATAGGAGCATGTAATGAGTGGATGAACCACGTAAATGCAGAGGTGCGCTTGTCCAGAGAGTCAGACAACCAGATGGTCCAATCTTTTGATTCAGAAGAAGCTATGTTATTGGACAAATTAGGTTTTTAGACAAGAACAATTTTTTTTGTCGTTTTTCTTTATAATCGCCACAAACTATTTAAATCTATGTTGCAATAAAACATTTTAGAGATGTATGAAAAAAAATTGTTTTTTACTATATGCTTTTTTAAAAATAAAATACAAAATTGTAAAAAAAAAGACATACATTATTGCTTAAAATGTAATATTTTTAAAAATTACAATATACATTTATTTATTCTGTTTTTATGCAACAATAATTTTTTTTCCCGAGCCGGTTTTAAACACATTATACACGTATGTGTGTCTGGTGAATCTCCAGCGAGAGTCACTTGCAGAGAGCTGAAAGTTCTGCAAACCAGTAAAATATAAGAGGATTTTCTGTTTTTACCAAACAACTGTCCATTGAGCTGTGTTTTTGCATGCAGTTAATCTTTGCTGCTTGATTAGTTAATACATGCCAATATATTGTATTAAGGTAGTTATTGTTAACTGCTACATTCTGCTGAAGTGTACTGCAAAATAATAAAACAGAAAACCTCATTTTTTCTGTATTAACAACATCAACAAAATTTATTTTATGTAAGAAAACAATATACATACTTCAGAGATGAGTATTTCTCAGCAACTAAATTACAAACAAAGTAAAGGGGAATTTAACTAACAAACAGGACATGTAGTTTGTTTCTTTGAGTTATGGTATGTCTGTCACCTTGGACTGCAGGTGGGCACTTTTGGTTACTTTAGTTTTATCTACAGATCATCTCATAAAAACACTGTATTGGAGTTTATTAATTTATTTTCTATCAGTAAATCACCACTTTAAAAAACAATTATCCAACTACTCTCTGAAACCCACTCATGCAGCAGTATCCAGATCAGAATAAAACTCTGGGTTAAGTGCTTTGCCCAGGGAAACACAAATGAAACTGACAACTTTCTGATTGCAAGACCACTACCCTTCCCATGGTGCCACCATTCTTGAAAATAGGTGTGCATCGGACAACAGGGCCAGTACCATTCTAATGTACTTGTATCCATGAACCAATACTTAAAATGTAGAAACTGGCAACCATTTCAGATAATTTTTTTTCCAATTTAAGTCTTATTTTTATGGTCAATTTTATAAATATTTTACTTTTTATCTAATTCACCTTCGTTTGTTGTAACGAGCAGAGAAGAAAGAAAAACCTGTATTTCAGTTCATTTTTGTATGTGGCAGAAGTATCTGCACTGGTATTGTTGCATCCCTAGATGAAAACATTAATGCTTCTCTCTGCCAGAAAATCCAGAAGAAAAATCTTTACCCATTGATTTGTGACTTCAAACTAAAGCGCTCTTTGGTTCAAAAGGTTTTGGAGTGTCCTTTTCAAAGTCCGGAATTAAATCCAGCTGAGATCCTGTAGCCTGACAGGCTGTTAGTGTTAAAAATGCTCCGGTGTTTCTGAATTAAAACAACTCTTGGAGGGAAGGTGTGTCAAAATTCCTCCATCTGCCCACCCAATTCTAGATTGGGTTATTAGGTTTTGGCTATCCATCATAAGTTTCGATAGCTGTTTTCCATTAATATAGAAAATAAGAATTTCAAAACTGAATGTTATATTTACTCAGATTACTTATGTCTAATACCAAAATCAGTTTGATGATCTGAAACCTTCAAATTAAGGGGGGGGGGGGGGCTACTTTGTCAGACCACTGTATATAAATGTACACATGTGGATGATGTGATCAGCATGAAAAGCAGTTCGAGGAGGCGGCTGCTTTCTGCACTCCAGAACTTCCTGCTGAGCCCAGTGCAGGTGTCCTGGGCCAAATTTAACTTAACATCTGTGATGGGAGGAGTCAATGTGAGAAAACCTTTTTAACACCATCCTCTCTTAGCAGGAAAAAGAAACAGCTAAATACAGAGCTAATGCATTATGTATTAACTGACAATCATTTTCTATCAACCAACATCAACAAATGTCACCAAATTTGGAGTAAATGTTTCAAATAAAACATTTAAAATGCATTCACCAGCCGAGGCCCTGAAAATAAGGTTTCTTTTTCTTTTATTTGGCTGCAGGCATCAAGGCAAGGACATCTGCTCCCTCATCAGAGACATGCTCCAGTTTAGAACAAATCGACTGCCAGTAGTAGTTTTTTCCGCTGGTCACTCAACCCGAAATAGTCTCGGCCCTTTATCAATTTCATGCATAATTAAGCTGCAAATACTGGTTAAAGTTTGGTTAAGCTAAATCATTGAATATTTAAGCCTCTGATTTTATAATAGACCGTAAAAAGGTTTTACATGATGCATCATTCATTTATTTTTTAAAATATGCTGTCATTCCTGCATTTCAGCTTTTATAAATCCAAAGAATGAGAGAAATTAGGTCGATAATTAGAGGGTAGATAATGTCCCGCTACCATATTTTCTAGTTCCAGGGCAAATCACATAAGCCAACAGGGTTGCCAGGTCTTCAACACTAAACAGTGCACGCCATTTGTAACATCACATTAACCAGGCTAAAGGCTAACGTTGAGCTGACAATACTAGCATTAAAATAGTAGGGTTAAAAATATCTCAAGCTACTTTGTTCAACTACAGCCAACTCAATATTGCAGGGAAATGTATTTACTAATCAACTTACTGTGTATAACTCGTCACTCATCATTGTGTATCTTCTAGCCAATCAGTAATTGGCAACTCTCCATGAAATCCACGGCGGGGATGAGCTACTGAAAGCGGACTATGTTGGTTTTCTTCAGGGATTACAGTACTCCAATTTGACCACAAGATGTCAATATAACATTTTGTACCTTTAAAGTCCAGACCAAACTCTGACTGAGAATCTGTAGAAAGACGACAGTCTTTCTAACCTGACTCAGCTTGAACTGTTTAGTGAGTTTAATTCAGAACAACTTTATCAGTACTAAAGAGGATAACTGATTTCGTAACTAATACCATTTTCTTCTAAGAGTTGTAACAGATGCTTATGGCTAGGGCAGAAACCATCTCCTTTAGCGATCAGTTTTACAGCTGTACTATAATTGCAACAGATAGAATACACTGTTAGTGTAAAACAGTCTCATGAACAGGATGGTTGGGGTCGTTCATATTGTTCTTCAGATTATTAATAATCCTAAAGATAAAGGAAAATGGGCAACAACTCCAGTGTCTAGATGTGTAAGGCTGCTAAGCATATACCTCATAAGTGTTGACTCATGGGAGTTGAATATAAATTTATACCGTGCATTTTTAACATATGAAACAAATCGTGAACACCATTGTCTATTCCACAAAAATCCACTATTTTGTGTTGGTTTATTACAGTAAATATGTATAATATACATGAAAGTTTGTAGTTCTAAAGTTCAAGGGTTATGATTAGAGCTCTGAGTAGTTTTTAAAAGCCAGAGTCGGTGCAGTTTAAGTGGGTCACAGCACGATGTGAATACCTGTCACTCTAGAATGGAAAGATCATGGTATGACAGTCTACTGAGTACGAACAATGAAAAGACAGTGTTTTCCTTGAAAATAATATTTAGCAAAGGCCAGGCCAGAACTGCTGCACCTCTCAAAATCCAATCACACCATGATTACACACGCTCTTGCTCTGTACACAGGTTTCATTCTCTGTGTGCTTGTGTTAGATTTTGGAGGGGGTACAGAGGGAAGTTCAACTTGTGTGATTAAGTGCTGGTTGCTAGGTGACAGTGCTGGAAAGCAGCTCGTCTGCTGCCGCTCCCCTTGACAGATCTGAGATCGGCCTTCACGCACCTCCGGATCAGCCAGTCGCTGTCCAAATCACCTCCCGTACACGCCGCCGGTTGTCATGGGGATTCCAGGGACATCTGACTCAAGAATGACATGAGTAACGGATAAAAAAAAGAAAAAGGAAAGGGTTTCTTCATACACCGATAGCTGATATGTTGAAATTAATTAATTCACAAGCTACAGAAACTGACCCTCATTTTAAGGTGTCCTGCTAAATAAAGTATATCAAGAATGATATTTTGATTGTTTATTACATGTCAATATAAATGAAAAAACGGACCATAAAGAGGTTAACAGAATTATCCAACCACATACAGTCAGGTCCATAAATATTGGGACATCGACACAATGCTAAAATTTTTGGCTCTATACACCACCACAAGGGATATCAAATGAAACAAACAAGATGTGGTTTAACTGCAGACTGTCTTATTTGAGGGTATTTACATCCAAATCAGGTTTTTAGTCGTTTTTCTTTTTAATCACCACAAACTATTTATATCTATGTTGCGATAAAACATTTTATAGATGTAGGAACATTTTTTTTTGCTTTTTTAAAAACAAAATTGCAAAAAAGACATACATTATTGCTTGAAATGTAATATTTTTTAAAATTACAATATACATTTATTTATTCTGTTTTTATGCAACGATATTTTTTTTCCGAGCCGAACATTTTTGGCTCTATATACCACCACAAAGGATATCAAATGAAACAAACAAGATGTGCTTTAACTGCAGACTGTCAGCTTTTTTTGAGGGTATTTACATTCAAATCAGGTGAACGGTGTAGGAATAAAAACAGTTTGCATATGTGCATCCCACTTGTTAAGGGACCAAAAGTAAAAGGACAGAATAAGAACCATAAATCAAACTTATACATTTTAATACTTGGTTGCAAATCCTTTGCAGTCAATTACAGCCTGAAGTCTGGAACACATAGACATCATCAGACGTTGGGTTTCATCCCTGGTGATGCTCTGCCAGGCCTCTACTGCAACAGTCTTCAGTTCCTGCTTGTTCCTGGGGCATTTTCCCTTCAGTTTTGTCTTCAGCAAGTGAAATGCATGCTCAATCGGATTCAGGTCAGGTGATTGACTTGGCCATTGCAAAACAGTCCACTTCTTTCCCTTCAAAAACTCTTTGGTTGCTTTTGCAGTATGCTTTGGGTCATTGTCCATCTGCACTGTGAAGCGCCGTCCAATGAGTTCTGAGGCATTTGGCTGAATATGAGCAGATAATATTGCCCGAAACACTTCAGAATTCATCGTGCTGCTTTTGTCAGCAGTCACATCATCAATAAATACAAGAGAACCAGTTCCACTGGCAGCCATACATGCCCACGCCATGACACTTCCAGCACCATGCTTCACTGATGAGGTGGTATGCTTAGGATCATGAGCAGTTCCTTTCCGTCTCCATACTCTTCTCTTCCCATCACTCTGGTACAAGTTGATCTTGGTCTCATCTGTCCATAGGATGTTGTTCCAGAACTGTGAAGGCTTTTTTAGATGTTTGGCAAACTCTAATCTGGCCTTCCTGTTTTTGGGGCTCACCAATGGTTTACATCTTGTGGTGAACCCTCTGTATTCACACTGGTGGAGTCTTCTCTTGATTGTTGACTTTGACACAGATACACCTACCTCCTGGAGAGTGTCCTTGATCTGGCCAACTGTTGTGAAGGGTGTTTTCTTCACCAGGGAAAGGATTCTTCGGTCATCCACCACAGTTTTTTTTCCGTGGTCTTCCGGGTCTTTTGGTGTTGCTGAGCTCACCGGTGCGTTCCTTCTTTTTGAGAATGTTCCAAACTGTTGTTTTGGCCACGCCTAATGTTTTTGCTATCGCTCTGATAGGTTTCTTTTGTTTTTCAGCCTAATGATGGCTTGCTTCACCGATAGTGACAGGTCTTTGGACCTCTTCTTGACAGTTGACAGCAACAGATTCCAAATGCAAATAGCACACTTGAAATGAACTCTGGACCTTTTATCTGCTCATTGTAATTGGGATAATGAGGGAATAAGACACACACCTGGCCATGGAACAGCTGAGAAGCCACTTGTCCCATTACTTTTGGTCCCTTAACAAGTGGGAGGCACGTGTGCAAACTGTTGGAATTCCTATACCGTTCACCTGATTTGGATGTAAATACCCTCAAATAAAAGCTGACAGTCTGCAGTTAAAACACATCTTGTTTGTTTCATTTGATATCCATTGTGGTGGTGTATAGAGCCAAAAATGTTAGCATTGTGTCGATGTCCCAATATTTATGGACCTGACTGTATATAGTTCAGGGTTAGCAAATGAAACTCTTCGAATGTCTTCGCTGTTGCATTTATTAATATGTTTTGGTGTCATTTTCCTCCTATCTCCCTGCCCTACTTTCCTCCAAGGCCATAGTGCTAAGCTACACATCACTATTGCAAAAATGCTTAATTTTTCGTATAATGCGTCTGATCATGTTCTGTGACCATCAGGTTCTGAGACTCCAAGTGGCGCTGTTTCGCTAATTCCTCCATAGAGCTCTCTAACTGTTAAAGCAGATGCCCCTATCAGCCGTTCCTGTCATTATGTGACCCTCTCTCGTGAAAGACAAGTGTTAAAGGGATGAAACTTTTTTCTGGTGACAGTGTGTGCATGAATAACTTGGAAAGTTCACAGTTTTTTATTGTAAAGGTGACAGAACAGTGGCTCAGAGGCAATAGCCGCTGGCTGCTCTGCTTTTTGACCGCATGCCATGGAGGCCGCCATTGCTCCTCCCTTGCTGTAGTACCTCCATTTGGCCGCTAGGCCCCATTGAAAAGCATTGGACTTTAGACACGTTAAAAACAACTTTAATGCCTGGTGCCCCATTGTTTTAAACTTTATATGGCTACATGTTCTTCCTGAGATAACGCTGGGCTCATAAAAAGCCTGAGCACCAGGCTGGTTTTCGTAAGATAATTTTTTCAAATCTTGCATTATTAATGAGGGGGCCGAGCCAAGTTTAGCATCAAAGCTAACGACGCGGCAGCAGAATGGGCGTGATCACGACCGAACTACATGCCCATACACGCCCCGCGAGGACAGAGTCTACAGTGAAGATCCCGCCCCAAGCCCTTTTTAGGAACATGCTTCGTCAGAGCTGGGGAGGAGGAGTCTGTTAATCCGCCATGAATTCCCCCATGAAAGTGTGTCATTCTGGTAAACGGGGAGGAGTGAGGAGGCGCCTGTCTATTCTTTTTTACAGTCTATCCTCAGAGGTCACCACCAAAGCTCACAGCTCCTGTCATATTATATGACCCTTTCAAAGCCTTTGCTAAGAATGTTCACTTCATATGTGATTTTAATAACGGCACCAATGATTGTTAGAAAGTGGCACAAGAACTACCTTTACAAAAATGTAATATGGGTGGAACATGTTCTTCCCATAGGATCACATTTATTCCCATGTGGTCCATACTAACGCCTGTGTAGTACACAGACTTCACACGTATGGGTTTACATGGATTTCACATATCTTACACATGTAATCAATCACACAGGCTTTACATGTAATCCCGAATGTGTTTCGCTCATTTTTTTCACATGTGTAAAGCAACATCTTTCACATTTGGTTTGGTTTGGATAGGCAATAGGCTTCACATGTGAATATCCATGAGTTTCACAGTTTATTTACCACAAACACATTCCATATTAACATGGGAAATATGAGCAAAACACGGATGGTCACATTTTTTCACACGGCTCACTTTTTCTTTTTTTACATTTTCATGTCTGAATATGACATGGGTGAAAGATTGTTCACATCTGATTAAGTTTGTTCAGGAGTAATCAACAAAACAGCACCCCCTAGAGTCACTGAATTTGATAGTCACAGAAAATTGTGTAACGGCACAACACGGAGAATTCTGGTTGCTTTCTTTTGCACTATCAATTTAATTCAGCCACAGTTTTGAGGGCATGTTGATGGCAATAATGTCTTGGCATCTCTTAAGTTGTACAAAAAAAAAATGATACAAAAAAAATCTTGTTTAGCTCTAAACTGCCCATTCAATACAACTGTTAGATAAATAAACACAAAACTTTGCAAAGTGTTAAACTTAGGATTAATTATCCTGTAAATAACTATAATTGGAAAAATCATTACAACAGTACTGAGCTGTTGTTTATTCTTTTGTCAAAATGCATCAATATTCTACGAGCCAGTCAACACTGTTTTTCTTACCTCCTTGTCAAACGAAGCTAATACAGAGGACGGTGCGTTAGGCTATGTAGCAGTAGTGGCTTGGAACTTAACATCCACTGTTTTTATTTGTAAAATGAAAATAATTTGGTCTCTGTTTTTTTTCAAACAGACTTCATATACTTACACAGATATAACCCTTAGATTGTAATTTATTTTGTGTAACGAGCTATCATGGACCTCTTTGATGTTTACTTGTAACATAAACGTATGTTTAATGTAGTTAAAATTTTGGCTTTTAACCACTAAACTAAACCACTCCAAAATCCCCCCCCCCCCCTCCTTTCTTTTTGAGCCATTCAGAATTGGACATGTTGGTTCTTTATTGTCCGGCTGCCTAACCCATGTTTGCTTGACTTTATTTTCAGCCCAACGTTCTCTCATATTGTGTTTGTCAGATATATGTACTTTAATGTAATGAATCGTTTTTGTTTCTATGTACCCCTGTCATATTCCCTAAGGGAGCAGGACATAGGTGCCCGTTTTTTCCCCCGGGACCCATTCATCCTGACCTGTTGAGACCTGACCTATGAGAGAGGGTTAACCCCTCTCTCATTTGCAAAAGGGAATGCCTATATATAAGTCATTCCAGAATTAGAGGACAATTTAGGTGCTTAAACATTCAAAAACTTTGGCATTTGATTTATACTTTTCTGTCATGTAATTACATAGACCTAGTAAAAAGGCATCAAATCATTTGATTTGTCAGGCTTATGCATAAATGGTAAATTTTTTTGAAGATATTTTATGTGTTCTGCGCATTCACTAGTGCAGCCCCGTTATGGATACTCAGGAACCTGAAAAAGTATATTTTTTTCCAAAGAAATTATGTAAATAATGTCACATTCATATTAAGTCATTATTATGAAGTCAGCATTATTCAATTTCAGATACAGCTTTAGTCATAATTTAAGCACCTTTCAGAATCTAGCTATATGGTGGCAGGGTTGACATGACGGTAACACTGTTGTACAAACTAACAGGTTCAAATGGACACAATACTTTTTAAACCCTGTTACTCTTATTAAACTAACATGGTTGCAAGTAACAGGGTTGAAAATTCAATGCTAATGTAAGCTTTTTTTTACAGGAATAACTGGAAACTGTGGCAGGTAATGTTACTGAGAGCATCAAAGACTAACTTACCTACATTATTAATTACAGAAAGCTTTTCAATGTTATTGTCATATTGAGACAAGATGAGTAACAGGGTTGCTTCGGTTACTGTGGCACCATCAGGTAAGACTGAAAAGAAAAAACTGAAAAATATGAAAAAGAAGAGAGGACTTACCTTTGGTCTGACCATTGTGTTAGCATAGGGCTTGATGTCATATTCTCTGCTTCATGCAACAGCCTGTTTTCCCTCCTATTCTGCTATGCTTAATATGTTTTGGTAACAGGGTTGCGGACATATTTTGCGACACAAATATATTATAATTTAAAATGTGTTAGGAGTTTTAACAATTACTTAGAAACACATGCCAACACAATCATGCCTAAGAAGTATATTTAAAGGAAACGTATGTAAGAAATTTATTTTAATTAATCATAAAATGGCCCTAATATGTCACTAGACAATAAGAAATCATGTTCTTTTGAAATACGAAACCTAAAAGATCTCGTTATCAATCTGAAATACGTCGTGATAAAGTCCGAAATAAAACAAGGATTTGTATAGTAGATGCCTTTGAAAGATGGAGACGGCTGAAAATGGAGAAGAATTTGAATACAGACGTCAACGTCGCCAATTTTCTCCTGGACAGGTAAGATTCACCTATGTTTGGCTAACTTACTTGTACTTAATGTAAACTGACATTTCAAATATTCACGACAGTCGAACAAAGTTATGCATGTTCATGGAAAGTAACGTCACATTAGCACATATGGAGATTGGTCAGCAAATTGAAAGGGTAAGGAATTGTTTGGGAGATAAAAACGATGAGTCGTCATTGCTAACATTAGCATCAGGGCCCGTTTCTTTGTCATTATCCTGAACTGTCGAGGAAAACAACAGCACGTCGATTCTGGCAATGCGAAATGTAATGGAGACGTATTGAGTAGCCTATACTTCGGCACAAATAATTCCTCATTCGTTCTTCGCGTACATTGTGGACTACACATGCTGCAAGTTAACCTGTATGACCATTGCTAATATTATTTAGTTAGGGTCAGCCGTTCCTGCTGGATCCCGCAGCAGCTGGCAACCTTGAGTCAGGAAGGGATACACAGTTCTACAGTATTTTGAATGTGCTTGCAGTACCGCTTTTGGCCACAATCCTACATACGTTTCCTTTAAAACTTATTTTAACAGTTTTATTTGATGCCCAAGTTTCTCATCCAAGGTGGGACAAGAGAAAAATAGCATTTTAGGTGGGACTTAAGATTTATATCTTTTATTAATATTTTAAAATATATTTTCTACAACAATAATTATAAATTGTTTTAGAAAGAGAAACATTTAAGATGCAAATATGCGTTAGGTGTTTTGTGCATGGATTGTTTTTTTTTGTGTGTGTTTGGGACAGGAATTGTCTTCTGGAATGACCCATATGGCGGTCCCACAGCTGCCTGACCACCCTTGTGATGTATGTTGTGTCCACATACTTTTCTCTAGGAAGGTTGCGCTGAAAGGAAATTTTCTTGTACCACTGGTTATAATGCCAAATAAATTCATTCATGCCTTCATACAAGTTTGATTTCTACTGCCTCCACAGGACAGGTAGTAAACAGGCTTGGGTGCTAATTTCAAATAAATCATGATTTACCAAGGGGAGAAAATACTGTTTAGACGTCGCAATCTTGTTTTGGAAGTATGTGTATATATTTTTTCAATACAATGAGGTCACCACTGCTTTCTTTTCTATGATCTAAAAAAGAAGTCACTAAAGAAGGAATCTGTCAGGAGTCGCAGTATGCTCTAAATGTACTTTTTGCTTTCAAAGTAACCAAAAAAGCGTTACTTTCCCTCTGGGAGGGAGTTAACTGCAGGTTGACACCACAATTGCTTCTCCGCTGGCTGACACAGAATCCAGTCAACTCGCCTGATGGACAGGAGGTTTTCGGTGCCCCCACCCTGATGCGGCTGCAGCACTGGTCCCATTTCAAGACGAAACACGGTCTCCATCCTAATTAACCCAAATGTTGGATATTAATAAGATGAAAGCAGGTCTAGACTAGAAATGGGGCAGATCGAGAGGAGATGGTCCTGATTTCAGAATGATCACGTTAACACTGAAGTAGGACACCTTCGCTTCTCCTCTGCCTGGGGAATAAAGTTGGTTTCTATAAATACTGTATACCCCCTGGTCCTTTTTTAAAATGGTCCCACCTCTCGTGAGGTATGAGCACCGCAAGAAGCAGAGAATATCTGACAGAATAAAGGAAGTTACATATGACAACATAAATGTTGAACTCAAACACTCTATAGCTAATGACAGAAGTTTCTCCATTCCAATTTGCATCTCCATAGCCTTTGTTTCTCCATCTAAAAAACCTACAGAAGCACAGTCATTGTGGTGTTAAAAATGCAATGAAATGAAAGCTTCAATTAATAAGACTGATGGGACACAACCTGAACGGGAATATAAATACCCCACAACAGGTGGAATGACCTCCTTCAGTGAAATAACAGCAAGTTTGCTCCCCAAGATAAATAAAACCTTTTTATTCTTATGATCCATAGCATGTTTTTTACAGTGAGTGGGAGGCAGCATAAAGGGGAGAATCTGAAAGGAACCAAACAGGAAACAGTGACGAGCGCAGTCATGACTCATCCAAATGATCATTCTCATGAAGCTGTCGATGCATTGTGTGGTCTTGTCTTAAGACGAGTCGCTGAGCTGGCCAAGGGTTCAGGGACACCCATAGTCGACCAACACAACCGTTCTCTGTATCTTTTACAGTTGGGTTAAAAACAACTTTATTTCAACCCAGAATGGATAAATCAAGCGGTAGGAAGCGCGTACAGTTCATGGCACCACAGTGGCACCGTTTCCTCCGAGGTCCATCGCCGGAGAGCGCCTCTGCAGGCGGCTGGGAGCCGTACCCTCCCGAGTAGTCGAACGTCAGTTCCTCCTGTGCGTGGACGTCCTGTCCGGCGAAGAGCGCCAGCCGTGGGATCACGGAGTGAATGCGCACAGGCAGCATGTAAAGGTTGGGTGTGCAGGAGTGGTTAAGAAAGCGGCCCACGTTTCCCACCTGAGCAGGGTCCACAAACGTCTCGGTGACGGAGCCCGCTCCTGCGTGCTCCCTGACTGCGATGATGTAATTATTCTCCTCGGCTCTCTGGCTGAGCTGTCTGCATCTAGCCTCAGCAAAACTGATCACCTCCCCCGCGTACTCGCACACAAAGGTCCCGCGTGGGATTTCCTGCAACGCCCTGACTCCCCAGCCCTTGTTCTCGGTGTGGCAGACATCCAGCCTGAGCTGGAGCCCTCTCCCCACCACGCGGTTGGAGCAGCTATCGCTGCAGGAGCAGAGGGCGTTGCACTCAAACACAGGGGCAGAGTGGCCAGATTCAGGTCTGTCGGGATTCAGTAGCCTGCCCTCAAGGTCATAGGCCTGACCGTACCTCTGGAGGCAGGAGCAGCTCTCAGCTCTGCAGGAACGGGAGAGACAGGAGCAACCAGGAAGGGTGACTTCACTTGGATCCAGCGAGCATCCTGGTCCCTGAACGTTCTCTGTGGAATACTGGAGAAAAACACAGACAAATAAAACAAATTCACCCAGTATGGCATCTTCCAGAAACGTACGTAAAAATAACCCAAGCATGCACAGGGATAACATTCCATCTCCATGCTGGGATTTGAACCCAGGACTTTCTTGCTGCAAGGCAAAAGAGCTGTGCAGCCTAAAAAAATATAAATGTACAAAACCTTGCAGTATCAACTTTTATTGTAATTACCACTGGACGTTTTTTGGGATACGTCTCCACTAGGGGTGTCATGATTCTCTAAATCCTCGATTTGATTTTTGATTTTAGGGTCAAAATTCGATTCTCGATTTTTTGTTTATTTTACAGTACAAAGTCCTATGTCATTTTTAGACTAGTCTATGATCATCGGTTTTATTCATTAGATTTTGTACAGTAAATGTTATTTTAGAAGCCAAAAGTGATGCATTTTTTATTATTCTTGTGTAATATATTGGGATTAATTATCAAATTGAAATTAATTAGTTACAATAAAAGTGTAACAGTCTTGTTTAAATATTAGTAACAGAGAGTGGCTGCCATCTAGTGACTCTTTATAGTAATTGGAGAAAAACAAGGTGATCGAGATCCTCCTTGGGATTACGATGTGCAAGGTCGTAACGTAATTACGATCGATTTCGATACAAAATCGAGATTGTGACACCCCTAGACCATGTTTTCCATTTGAAGGGGTTTGCCAATTTTTCTTCACAAAAGATCAGTCAGTTCTACTAAGAAGCACTGATGAGCAACAATTCTCAGTTTTTTCACAGATTTCCAATTTATTTTAGGTCTAGATATGTTCTAAGTCATACTAAACACCTAAATATACTTTGATCTGGGTTATTGCACTGTAACTCTGGTTATATATTTATGGTCAAGGTCGTCCTGGAAAATGACCTTAAGGGTCACAGTTTTATGTCTTTAATGGCCCTGTACATTTGAGCACTAGACATGATTGACTAGGCAGCATGATAAAGGGCTGTTTTAAAGTTTTGCCTTTTAGTTTCCAACTTCAGATCAACTTGATTTAGAAATCTGTACCACTCATTATATAATACATTCAGCTTTGTTTCAAGGCATAGCTTGAGACTTTTAAAATGATTATACTGTCTGTAAAGATCTAACTTGTGATGTATTGAAACAGAAATAAAACATGTAATTAAAATATTTCATTTTTGTATCTATTTTTAACTAAACTTTTATTAGTTTTTATTTTTTGACTGCTTTTTTCACCTACTTCTGAGTTTTTGTGTTTGTTTTTACTTCTCAAGATACATGTTAGTTCTGTTCCAAGTAACAGAATAAGGAATAAAGTCTGGAGGCTTCTTGGTCCCTTTGGAATAAAAACTCCACATCATGATGCTGCCACTACTATCCGTTTTATCCCTGGCCAGGCTGCAGTAATCCTAGGTCTTTATGACATTTATTAAAAGCATTTTCTTTTAACTACGTTTCTCTAACAAACCTTTGGATTCATTACCTAAATGACTTTCAAAGGCAGATAGATTGATCCTATGTCATCTAAGGGGTATCTGTGAAAAAAAGGGATGAACACAAACTTACACTACAGTTTCAAGTTTAGTTTTTAATTGTGAAACACGTATCATTTTCCTTTCCACTTAAGAATTTGTTGTAACTTTGGGATAGTTTATTGCATAAAACATGGCGAAGTTTGTGGTCAACAAAACCACAACACTGGAAGGAAACTGAACACATCTGCAAGGCAATGTATAGAAAAATATACATATACATATATACATATTCAGACACCCACAGAGTTCATGTTTAGGTGTTTTAGGCCGCAGAAAAGAACTTATGAAATTAACTCTGCAAATGAGTCACCATTAATAATAATCCGAAGCTGTAACTGTTCTTTGCTCAGAAGACATAAATCATACCGCAACGTACCATCCTCTGGAGGACCATGCCTGCCAAAATTGAAAATAAATAAATGAATGTGGAAATAAATAAATGAAACAAAATTGGAAATGAAAAATCTAGATAGATTACTAAATCTTTTTGTATTCCCACATTTATTCATTTATTTATTTTCCATTATATTTACCCATATATTTTTTATTTCCACATTTTTTATTGCTATATTTATTCATTTATAAAAGTATTTTCAAGTTCAATTGTATTTTTTCCTATTTATTTTAAAATGCAATTACCATTTTTATTTATTCCCACATTTATTTGATTTTTTTATATTTATTTATTTACAAATTTATTTCCTCACTTATTTATTTATTTCCACATTTATTCATTGCTAATTTTGGCAGGGATGGTCCTCCATAGACCATTACCTGTTGGCATGATAAATCAAATCAGTATAAAAATCGAAATAAGGTTAGCTAAAGACTGTTTATGTTTAGTGATGATTTACTGACACCTGCTGGTCAAACAAGCAGATTTCTGCTGAAATATGTGAGGCTTCTCAAACTGCACTTTGTGACCGTTTGTGACACACTCGAATCTATGTAATATATCTAATACCCACAAGGACAACAAAAAATATATATATATAGATTCATAAAGATAAATAACCCATAAATTGGTAACTTTCTAACAAACTGACAGAACAAACAAATTTTAATACCACGTTAATATGGGCAAATCAAAACAGTATATTTAAACTGTGTAGGGGTAGACTGTCCTGAGACCCTGCGTCCTCATATGAGGACATTACATTTTTGCCTTTCTGCACCGTGCTAATTTACTTTTCACAACTTTGACCTATTGGCCTCATTCAGGGGCACAGGTAGCACCTTCTAGTGGTCACAGAACAACACTGCCCCCATTTAACTGAAAATAAAATGGAGGGAATGCCAGCAAAAAACTACTACGGTCACTCTCAACAGAAAAGAGTCAGGTAAGAAGTACATACAATTTTCATGAATGAAACTAAATTATTTATGCAAAATAAGGTATGTTGAGTCATATGGCTTGCAATTTTGTCATATATTGAAAATATTAAGAAATTAAAATGTATCTAAAGATGAAGTACTTGTTTGAGGACATTGGGACCATGTTAGGTTCTTAGCTGGGCCATGTGGTCAGGTACACTTACAAACTTTTTGCAAAGTTACAAGTTACAAGTGTAAATAAATATTTTAGGTTCTACATTTTTTACAGTTCTGTTTTCAGATAAGTTTGAGAAAAGTTTGAGCTTACAAGAGTAACTGACATTTAAATTCAGCTTTTGCAATAATTAGCTAGCTGGCTAGTAGACTTGTCAGACAGGATGAGCTACTACAGAATGAGTGTCAGGACCAAAAAATTGACTATTCACATGATGATGCACTTCACTGATCTTGCCCTAGTGAACAGCTGGCTGTTATATTGCCAAGATTACAAAGAAAGTGGTACCCCAAGATAGGCTTTCATGACGTTTCTTGAGTCTCGTACAGTAGTAGCTCAGGTATTCCTCAACAAGAATTGTATTCTTCACGAGGATGCTAGAGTTGTAGATGCAGTGGAAGAGAATGTACAGTCGTGGCCATAAGTTTTGAGAATTACATAAATATTGGAAATGGGAAAAGTTGCTGCTTAAGTTTTTATAATAGCAATTTGCATATACTCCAGAATGTTATGAACAGTGATCTGATGAATTGCATAGTCCTTCTTTGCCATGAAAATTCCACTGCATTTCATTGCTGTCATTAAAGGACCTGCTGAGATCATTTCAGTAATCGTCTTGTTAACTCAGGTGAGAATGTTGACGAGCACAAGGCTGGAGATCATTATGTCAGGCTGATTGGGTTAGAATGGCAGACTTGTTAAAAGGAGGGTGATGCTTGAAATCGTTGTTCTTCCATTGTTAACCATGGTGACCTGCAAAGAAATGGGTGCAGCCATCATTGCGTTGCATAAAAATGGCTTCACAGACAAGGAAATTGTGGCTACTAAGATTGCACCGAAATCAACAATTTATAGGATTATCAAGAACTTCAAGGAAAGAGGTTCAGTTCTTGTTTAGAAGGCTTCAGGGCATCCAAGAAAGTCCAGCAAGCGCCAGGATCGTCTCCTAAAGAGGATTCAGCTGCGGGATTGGAGTGCCACCAGTGCAGAGCTTGCTCTGGAATGGCAGTAGGCAGGTGTGAGCGCATCTGCACGCACAGTGAGGCGAAGACTTTTGGAAGATTGCCTGGTGTCAAAAAGGGCAGCAAAGAAGCCACTTCTCTCCAAATAAAACATCTGGTACAGATTGATCTTCTGCAGAAAGTATGGTGAGTGGACTGCTGAGGACTGGGGCAAAGTCATATTCTCTGATGAACCCTCTTTCCGATTGTTTGGGGCATCTGAAAAAAGGCTTGTCTGGAGAATAAAAGGTGAGCGCTACGATCAGTCCTGTGTCATGCCAACAGTAAAGAATCCTGAGACCATTCATGTGTGGGGTTGCTTCTGCTCCAAGGGAGTGGGCTCACTTACAATTTTGCCCAAAAGCACAGCCATGAATAAAGAATGGTACTAAAACGTCCTCCAACAGCAACTTCTTCCAACAATCCAACAAGTTTGGTGAAGAACAATGCACTTTCCAGCACGATGGAGCACCATGTTATAAGGAAAAAGTGATAACTAAGTGGCTCGGGGACGAAAACGTTGAAATTTTGGGTCGATGGCCTGGAAACAGTCCCTCATCTTAATCCCACTGAGAATTTATGGTCATTCCTCAAGAGGAGGGGGGGGGGGACAAACAAAAACCCAAAAATTATGACAAATCCTGACAAACTCCAAGAAGGTATTACAAAAGAATGGGTTGCTATCAGTCAAGATTTGGCCCAGAAGTTGATTCAGAGTATGCCCAGTCGAATTGCAGAGGTCCTGAAAAGAAGGGCCAACACTGCAAATACTGACTCTTTGCATAAATGTCATGTAATTGTCGATAAAAGCCTTTGAAACATATGAAGTGCTTGTAATTATATTTCAGTGCATCACAGAAACAACTAAAACCAAGATTGAAAAAAGTGCAAAACATATACAGTTGTGGTCAAAAGTTTTGAGAATGAGACAAATATTAGTTTTCACAAAGTTTGCTGCTAAAGATGTAAAAGCAGTTTAGGAGCAAACTTTCTGAAGACTAATATTTGTGTCACCCTCAAAACTTTTGGCCACAACTGTATATGTTTCGGACTTTTTTGTATCGTTATGTTAGGGGCATGACACAAACAGCTGTGTTGTTTGATTTCCTAATGTTTCAAGGTTAAAATAAAAAGGCTTATACAGTTTTTAACCAATTCTGTCTTGTGTGTCATAACATATGTGGACATTGATTTTTGAGAGAACTACTTATCGCAAAACGCTGAAATTCATATGCTAGACTAATTGAGACCTTCTGATCTAAAAAAAACTAAGAAAATTTTAAAATGCAAAGATAAAACTACTGTCCCCATTTGGGGACATATTTTTTTCAAAAAACTACTTCCTGTACAAAGGCAAAGTTTTGGTATTATTCTTATAATGTCTGATAGAAAATAAACTCAAATAGCTAAGAAAAAATAAAAATGCACAACAAAACAATGCTCAGGTCTCAGGAGGTTAAACATAAAATAAAAAGACAAGAGAGCGCAGAACTACATACAATGGGTCTGAGTAACAAATGTGTTCTATGGTCTTCTTACTTCAAATAGGTTATTGTTAGCTAACGTGTGGATTCGGCTACAGAAAGGGAGTCGAATGCCGTTACCTCAAAGGTTGGAGTTGTCAGAGCTGCACATAACACAGGAACATCCTCCAAACCGTCGCTCAGATCCACACCAGGCTGCTCTGTCATGTTCTGAACCAGCTGGCTTCTAAACAGCTTGTCAACAAAGTCGGTATGAAAACCAGAAGCTGCAGCTTCCGCTGGTGACGTTCGCTACTGGCTCCTCCTAGTGGCGAGTTGGAATCATTACATCCTCAAAAGCAATGGCAAAAGTCTAGTAAGTCATTCCAGTCAATTTTCTAACATATTAAAAATATCACCAAGCAATTGTACTGGTGATACAATCTGGCAAGATGATTCAGAAACATATATTAGTGATTATGAGTAAGTAAAATGAGCGATTATGATATATTTTAACATGATAACTTGTTTTATGTTAATTTTACGATAAATATGTCCTGAGGTGCGTAGAGTACCCAATAATTGTGCTCAAATAAGAGCAGTACTACTTCAGCAATTTTTTTGCTCTAGTAAAAGTTAGGAATGAGTCATTAAAAAATATATATTTAAGTAAAATTAATTTGGTAAAAAGACAACTAAAGCACAGAGTAAGATCTGATTTATTATTTGTAAAATGATGACATCAGACATGAAAAAATATGTTATGGACAAATTTTGATATTTTAAAGACTAAAATGAAAATAATTGGCACAAATGACATCTTTCAAATGCAGAGGAAACATAATTTCTGGGTAAAATGTCCATCCAGTATTTATTCAATTTTTCTTTAACGGGTTAGGGGAAGGCTGGTGGCTATCTCTGGTGCTCATCGGGGTACATCCTGGACAGGTCGCCTGCAGGGCAACACAGAAAGACACAGGAAAAACAACCACGCTTTCACACAAAGGCACTTAACAGAGACCAGTTAACCTTACTTAGGTAAATATTTTTAGTCTAATAGCACTATGGTGTGTACTCACTTGCCATTAAAAGTAAACAAAAAGTTAAATTTATAGAAAATAGCAGTAGTGAAACAAAGATTGTATAGAAAAAAAATTGTCACTTTAACATAAACTGTAGATTTGTCTCCTTCTCTGGTGCATCTTTTGTTTAAACATGTTTTGTACTTTTAAATGTATTTACATGTTTATTTAAATTTAAATTATGAAATTAGATTCACAAGGTGTAATAAAAAATTATGATAAACATGTTGACGATAAAAACGGGGTTAGATTATCACGGTGAAATGTGAAATTTTCCAATTGAATGCATATTTTTTTATTAAAGGTCTCTTGATTTGTTGTGCCTGTTTTTTGTATCATAAAAAAACATGACTCACCTTCAGTTTTCAGTCAATATTTTTTGTCTTCGTGCTGTTGAACATAACAGTTGCTTGTTCACAGTGCTTCTGCAAATATATAACTGATTTAAACATAAAAAAGAATGGTACTATAGTTAAAAAAATAAAAGTTTTTGCTTTGCAAAGTTTAAGGGGGAAAAATAAATAATAATATTTTCTCTATCTTCAGAGAAGTCTGATCCATTAAAAAATTTGTATGCATTTCTTCAACTTGAACACTAGGGGACGTGCTCTACACATCGGAATTTGTCAGATATTTTGTTTTTTGTCAGGATCATTACTGTTCAGATATCAATAATGTATCCACATACTTCTGAGATGAATGGACTATTTAATGCACTTTCTCAGATATTCTATAGACAAGGGTATCAGGAAACAAGCACACAAAGGTATTTTTTCCCCTTTTTTTCACCTTCAACATATGGACAAATCAGAGTAATTAAAAACATTCTCCATAAATAAAGCTAAGATGGGTTAACTGTCCGGCTTGCTAGTGCCTTTGATCTTTTATTCCATTGCAGTGGTTGAACCAATTACAGAGGGCAATACAGTCCCCATTTAACCTTTTGAATACATCATACAGAGTAGTCAGAGCCTAATACTATTTAAAACTTTTACTCCAATCACCATATGTCTTGTAGCTGACTGTATTATTTTGTGGATATTCTGTCAATAAAATCTGCTTACCTCAGTGTGCCTAATGGATATTGATTTTTCGCACACATGACATTAAAAGATCATGCTTATATTTGGTTCAACCTGCAGTGGGGAGATAAGTGCAGTGTGAACCGATTTATTTCTTTGTAAAGCAGAGTAGTAAATATTAGTCCTACTATTAATATTAAGTTGCTCACAGAAAATTGGGTTCCTAATAAAAATCGATTCGCTTGAAACAGCAGACGTCGTGAGGTATGACTTTACAAGTGGCAGCTCAAACTGTTTGTTTTGCTCTGGGTAACGAGAGAGCCTTGCTGGTAAATATATAGCAGAACTTGAAACCCTCACCTGGTGTTGGACTTTAGGGGCTGCATGTGGCACCTTAGGAAGGTTCTGCTGGGGCTCGGGCTCTGGGGTGCTGCCCCCCCCTAGCTGGGGTCCTTACTGGGGCTTGGCCGGTGAGGGGGCCTCTGTCGCCGATGCCAGCTGTGGGGGTCGGTGGTCGGCCGGTGGGCTCTGCTGCCTTTTCCATCTCCCTGGCTGGTTCTTGTCGCCGGCTCCCCGATGGCCCCTTGCCGTACCTACACGTCAGGGTGTTGGCGTGTGGCTGCGGCGGGTGGCCACAGTGGGTGGGCGGTGTCTCTAGGCCCACCACAGTTGCTCTCCCTAATGGGGTGCGCTTGGACGGGGGGGGGTTTAAACTCAACCTGGGTGTCTAGTGTCCTGTGTTTTAATAGTAGTCTGAATGTTGGGATGGATTTAGGTTTCCCCCTGGGGATGGCATTGTGTCACCCCAGTCGTTTCCTCCCCATCCCCAGATGCCTCTGTCCAGCTGCTCCTTCATTATACCATTCACTTAAGACCTTGGGGCGTGGCCACATCACCGGGGTGCGGGTAGGAGTTTTAGTCTTCGCTGCCCGGTGGCGGCTTGGGTCCCAATTTTTACTGTAAAACTTACACACTTTCACTGGTGTCTAAGTTTTGGGAGACACCAGTGGGAAGGGGGTTTGTCTCCCGGGTGCAGGGGCAGTTGCCCTATTGGAGGCGTCTGTCCCTGAGCCTGGGAGTATAGTGTATGTATGGGGTGTATGAATGAGTGTACGGCGTCCTTTTTTCGGGTGTCCCGTGTTGGTGAGAATGTATGTGCGTAAGAGGGAGTGTACGTATGGTTGTCTCTGTATGTCTATGTCTACTTGTCAGGCTGGGTCTCTGGCTGCCCTCTGGCCTGGTTAAAAACGAAATAAAAATCATTAATTAAAATCAGAATTATTTTTACTTATACAGATCATGGGTCACTTTTTTAGTCTTACTGTTAGGTAGCTTTACAATCATCAAAAATTAATATTTTTAACCTTGAGTTTTGGGTGAAAAACCAAAGTCTGTTGGGTTAAATTAACCTTGGGCTGGATCAGTCCATATTTGACCAACAACTCGGTAACCAAATTGACCCAAGCTGGGTTGGTTTTAAACCATGATGTACACGGTGTACCTCATTTCTCGACCAAACCAAAAAGGAAGAATATACAAATGGAACGAAACAAATCTGCATCAAAATGTAACTTCAAAAACACTCTCTAATTATGTGATGGGGGTGGGGGGGCGAATTTGTGGATTTGTGTGTGTGCATATGTATGGGTTGAACAAATGGGAGCGCACAGCTGTGCTATGCTTCCTCATATGGGTAGAAGCTAAGGCTTAACAGTGATAGTTACAAAAAAGGGAACTTATTTTTCTTTTTAGGCTGAAGATCAGGCACAACACTACATTCTAGACCAGTAGTAGCATCAGAACTGTCACTCATTGAAGCAGTTATAGCAGAACGCTGTATGAAAGACAACTTAAAGAGTTTTTACAGAATTTGTTGTAGTTTGTATTTTGTAGCGTAAGAAAGAAAACGGCCTTTCAAATAAAATACCAGTGCAAACAAAATATTTCCTAACTTATCTTTCATGCTTTGAAGTAAATGAGCAGCTCTATAAAGGTGAGACCCATTTGGGTTTTGTTGGTCTGCACATTGCTGACCTTTGCCAACTTGCTTCTAATGTCATCCTAGTGCAGGGGAGAAAAGGCAGCATGCATCAGAGCATAAATATATAGAAATGCTTGCCTGCAATGTACAAACTATACCTGCAGGAGCAGTCAGGATAATAATCCGTCAGGAAACAATAATGGCAGGAAATTTAATCTGACTGCTTTTGTCTTAGGTTTTTATCTTTATTACCAATGAAACCATTTTCCAATAACAAATGAAGCTGTGTGATTATCATATTCATTAGTCTAATCATTACTTTTGTGCAATTAGATTATTAGTCTTATTGATGCTCACACAAACTGTTGCAGAATGCTTTCTAGTTGCAGAATGAGCTCCATCTAAAAATACAGAAAGGAGCTTCAAGCCCCTCTGTCAGCACAGAGACCGAACACGCACTCAGCCTCGCAGTATGCCCCAGGCAATATACAGTACTCTTTAATTGGGCCCTAAGAGGAAACACGCAAACAATCCACCCAATAATTCAGTATGCATTATACAGATGATTAACATCACAGTAATGTGTTATATTTCCATGCCTTACTGTGTTTTGCCACTTTCTTAAATGGCACAGCTCCATGGCCTGGGTACAATTACAAACTGTAAATGAAAAAAATAACACCCTTTTCCTGTCCTGTTAACAATCACATGATTGTATTGTTTTTCATAACTTTATTTTATAGCTGTTATTATCACCAACTACCTTGATCAGTCTCCTATGGCTGTAAGAAATACCACACTACTAATCAAACTGGAATTTCTTAAATTCTAACACAAACCGCAAATAAAGCATTGTGGAAAGGTCTTTATCTAGACAATCTACAATGCTAAAATAACTCTGTAACAGTGCTGAAAAACTTATGGGACTTCTTGTGATTCTTTGCACACAAACAAAACCTTTATTATATGCTTATGTGTTTTTTTATTCATATACTTTGCTTTTCTTATATACAGACAAAATGAAACAACAATATATTGACTAAGTTTTGGGGTTTTTTTCTGCAAAGTTTAGATGAATCATCTCGTTATTCTAAGATTCCACAAATTCAAAAAATATGTTGATATTAAATGATCTAAAACAATAAAAAAGTTAAATCTTATTTGATGTTTGAAGATAAAGAAACAAATGATATTGTTTTTAATCTCTGAACTCTACGTAAATATCTGGTTTCAACTGTAAGACTGGACCCTTTGTCTTAGCTGATCTACTTTAGGAGATTTTACCCCAGCTGCTGTGTCTCTGAAGAAATTTGCCTTATCCCTGAATTGGCATAAGCAGGGTTGGAAGATTTTAAGCCGGATCAATGAGGTGAGGCTGATGTGAATCAAACTTATTTAAAATAATATCTATGGGAAGAAAGAGACTCTAATTTCTCATGACTACATTTTTAAAAGATGCTTCTATTTGTTTCATCAACACAGGAACACAATGATTTTTCATGTTTTCATTCAAACTTTAACGTTACTTCCTGTGCAAGCCTAAAGAAGAAAAAAAAGGAACTCAACCAACAATGGAGGACAATGGGAACAGTTTAAAATGTTTACTATATAAAAATGAAGTTATTTTTAGAAACTCCACAGATAATGGTGAGAATATCCAGTCTGTAAGAGTAAGGAAAGATTTAAAGGAGCTCAGATGGGACTTAGCAGGTAATGCTCAGTATTTAGTTGTATTTTGTTTATTATGGGGTCCTGGTGTTGGGAAGTCGCTGAACATCCTGTAACTATAAAGGTAATGAGCACCTGAAACAAATTGACAACTAAAAAGAAACTGAAGAAAAGGAAACAATGTATAGGTAAAGCCGTCAACTTCCTAGGATGTTCCCGAGTAGCTGCTCACTCACTGACTGCTCTTCATCCCACAACAGAAAAAGACCAGCAGGACTCTCAAGGGCTGCAAAATTGTTCCATCTTGAATGCAGTCATCAAACTTCCTAGTTGTTATATCTTCAAAAATTCTCTATAAACGTGTGTTTCCTTTTGTTCTACATCAGCCAACCTCAATATTACCTCAAGATTCCATCTGAGTGTATTATGTATTCTGAAATCGCACAATAGCTCTGACTGGGCAGTTTTGTTTTTGAATGAAAAAACTACTTTTTTGTAGGAGCATCTACATATGGTTTGATTTCCCACTTGAGGCTCTTTGACTCTGGTATCTTCACCAAAACTTAATCCCAACCACTCCAATGATCACCATTTTAATAGGCTACTCCTCAAGCCAGAGGCTTGGTACACCCTGAAAAAGTTGCCAGTCCGTTGCAGGGCAACATGAAGACAGACATAACCAACAACCATGAATGCACACACTCATACCTAAGGACAATTTAGAGAGACCAATTGACCTAACAGTTATGTTTTTGGATAGTGTGATGAAGCCAGAGAACCTGCAGTGCATCCCACCCATGCACAGGGGGAACATGCGAACTCCATGCAGAAAGACTCCAGGCCAAAACCTGATCAACATACTGGTATGTAAACACTCCAAAAGCTTTTTCTAAGAAATAAAGGGAAGAAAATATTATGTCACAAATGACAAGTGATGAACATTTTAATCACACTGCAATCACATCACACTTATGATAATTTACTGTGATGATCTGTTCTAACAGAACGCAGCTCTACTCTTTTGTATTTGAGGATTTGGAATAACACAGACTAACAAGTGTTGTTCCTGCGTGTCAACCATCTGTTTCCAGCAAGAGGTGTGAACTCACACCTCCACCGAAACAAGAAAACGAACCAGTGCTGATCGCTCTTAAAAGTAGCACCGGTTACTTTGGTCATATGTCACATTTTGTGACAGCATTGTGAAGTGAACCATCAAAGCTTGCTCTTGCGAGAATTACATATGGCAGTGGATGGTGGTACAAAAAAGGAGCTTTGATTTTTTTGGTTCACCGCTCCCCTTCTCCAGAGTGTAGCCCCCCCGTGACAGAAGTCTGTGTCAGTTAACAGAATGAATATAATGCCCTCCACCCCACCCCAATTTCCTGGCAAACATGACTTTTAATATTGAATTTGACAATGCACGTCATTAGCATAAAAATAAGAATATTAGCAAATAGAGAAATCCAGCTAAAAATTGCTGGTATTTTCTTTTTTCCGCAGAAATTGGAGAATAAGACCCTTAAAAGAAAGCTTTAAACTGATTTAACGGTTTAAAGTATGGAACCGATTTAAAATATGGAATCATTTCTGTAAGAACAAGTTGAAGCTTTAGTTCTTGGGTTCTAGAACAATGTACTATTATTTAAAAAGAAGGAATATTTAAGGGGGTATGTACAGTGTGGCATTGTGCAAGTTGTCCAACATACAAAGATGAGAGAGGGCCGTAATTTTTTATCATAGGCACATTTTAACTGTGAGAGACAGAATATTAAAAAACAATCCCAGGATATCAAATTGTATGATTTTTAAAGAATTTATTTGTATAAAAGTGCAGAAAATAAGTGTCACACCAATAACAAAAAGTTCACCCCAACACTTTGTAATGTAACCTTGGTTGGCAATGGCAGACGTCAAACATTTCCTGTAGGTCTTCACGAGGTTTGCACACACAGTAGCTGGTATTTTGGCCGCTCCTTCCATGCATATCTTCTCTAGAACTGAGATGTTTTGACTTTCATCCCCCTCCACATATTCTGTATTGGATAGAGGCCTGAAGACTGGCTAGGCCACTCAAAACCTTGAAATACTTTTTACTTAGCCACTCTTTTGTTGCCGGCCCATTAGTTTGGCATCATTGTCCATGCTGGAAGATCCAGCAACATTTCATGCTCAATGCTCTCACTATTAGAATTTTTTTTGGTCAAAAATCTTATGAGCCATGGCCTCCGCCATCCTTTCTGTAATACGGATCAGTCGTCCCGTCCCCTTTTCAGAAAAAGCTGCCCTAAATCTTAGTGTTTCAATCCCCAGGCTTGACAGTGAATATGGTGTTCTTGGGATATAACTCTGAATTGTTTAAATCCAAACACGGTGAGTGTTTATGTCGAAGAGGTTTATCTTAGTCTCATCTGACCACATTACATTCTTCCATTATTCCTCTATATCTTCTATATAGTCTCCTGCCAACTTTAGATGGGCCTGGACAAGTGCTGGCTTAACCTTGAGCACTGTAAGGTATAATATTGTAATCTATTATGCCTTGGTGTGTTATGGATAATAACCTTTGCCACTCTGGTCCCAGCTCTCTGCAGGTCATTGACCAGTTCCCCCCATGTAGTTCTAGGCTATTTCCTTGCTGTTCTCAAGATCATGTGTACGCCATATGGCAAGATCTTGCATGGAACCCCTAGATTGAGGGAGATTGTCAGTGTCAGTTTTCTAACAATTGCTCCAACAGTTGATTTCTTCTTACCAAGCTGCTTGCCTTGTAGATTGGCTCTTCGCAGTCTTGTGCAGGTCTGCAATTTATTCTCTTGGGTCCTTACACAGCTCTCCAGTCTTGGCCACGGTGGAGGTTGGAGTCTGACTGTTTGAATATTTGGACAGGTGTCTTTTATACTTTTATACAGTGTACATTTCTGCCCCTTCAGTTCCTATTTCGTCAGTTTTTTTTCAATTTTTTATTATTATTTTTATTTTATTTTTATATTTCCTTTTTGTGTAGTATTGTATATAAGATCCCCTATTGACAGTCAATGTATATAAGAAACCTCCACATAGTCATTGTATTTAAGATTTTTAATTCCTGTGTGCTCATTTCCTGCCTATTCTGAGAGCTGATTGTAACTTGTGAATTTCTCCATCGTGAGATTAATAAAGACTTATCTTATCTTATCTTATAACAAAGTTCACACAGGTGCCATTAATAGACCTTAACAAGTGGATGATAGAAGAGCTTTTTAAAGAAGTAAAATGTCAGTCAGGGCCAGAATTCTTGTTTTTTTGTATGTGCTAAATACTTATTTCCTGCATAAATATATAAATAAATTTGATAGAAATTATAAAATTTTGTTTTCTAGATTTATTATTTTCATTTTGTCTCTCCCAGTTGAAGTGTAACTATGATGAAAATTACAGACCTGTTTCATCTTTTTTACTTGGGACAATTTGCAAGATCGGTGACTGCCATTTACTTTTTTGCCCCACTGCATGTTACTATGCTTTGTCTAACAGTTTAATGGCATTTGGGGGGAAGTTGACCTTCAGCAAGGTTGTTCTGGCCACAATGTTCCTATAGCGCCTACCATAGGGTAGAAGTATAAAGAAGCTACTTAGTGGGTGGGTATAGCTCCTAATAATGTTGTGAGCCCTCCTGAGAATTCCGGTGTTTTAAATGAAGTGAAGGAAGCACTGCAGCAGTGATCCTCTGTGCAGCCTTAATAAAACGCTGCAGAGCTTCACGGTCACTCCCTGTGCTGCTCCCATGCCAGATTGTGATGGCGAAGGATGATGAGACTTTCAATGGGGACAGCGATTAGCATGCCAAAAATCTTCAGCTTCCTCAGGAGGTACATGTGCTGACAGGCCTTCCCAACCTTGATTTTGTGGGTCCCAGTGAGGTGTGAATTTCAAGTCATCATTTCATTGCAGAGTAACTGTTGGAAAACCATCCATCCATCCATCCATTTTCTGAACCGCTTAGTCCTCCAGGGGTCGCGGGGGGTCTATCTCCACCTGTCAACGGGTGAGAGGCGGGGAACATCCTGGACAGGTCGCCAGTCCATCACAGGGCCACATAGAGACAGACAGGACAAACAACCATGCACGCACAGACCCACACCTAAGGACAATTTAGAGTGATCAATTAACCTGACAGTCATGTTTTTGGACCGTGGGAGGAAGCCGGAGTACACGGAGGGAACCCACGCATGCACAAGGAGAACAGGTAAACTCCATGCAGAAAGGCCCTGGGCCGGGATACGAACCCACAACCTTCTTCTCAGCAGCCCAAAAATCATTTCGGGTATATATATATATATATATATATATATATATATATATATATATATATATATATGGTACATACCAAAAGTTTGGGACACACCTTCTCATTCAATGCGTTTCCTTTCTTTTCATTACTACATTGTAGATTCTCAATTAAGGGCATCAAAACTATGAATGAACACATAATGTATGGAATTACTGTATGTACTTAAACAAAAACGGTGAAATAACTGAATCCGTGTGTTATATTTTAGATACCTCAAAGTAGCCATCCCTTGCTCTGATTACTGCTTTGTCCAACAGATTTCAGTTTGTTCAGGTAAACGATGGATCTTCCTCGGCCGCAATGGTTACTTGGGCCGATCCTTTTTACTATATATATTTGGAAGATATAAAAACTTGGATGACTTTAAACTTCTTGCTTCTGAATTCTGATAAAACAGAAGTTGTCGTCTTTGGACCAGAAGCTCTGATAAAGAAACTACTTCGTTTTTTCACCTTAGGAATATTGCAAAAAATTTGAACCATCCTGTCCAGGAGTGATGCTGAAAAACTAGTCCATGCCTTTGTAACTTCAAGGCTGGTTTACTGTAACTCTTTATTATGAGGTAGTCCACAATTAAAAGTATTCAGTTAGTTCAAAATGCTGCTGCTAGGGTTCTAATGAATAAAAGAAGAAGAGATCACATTTCCCCTGTTTTAGCTTCTCTTCACTGGCTCCCATTAAATTTTAAAATATAATTCATGATCCTCCTTCTGATATATAAAGCTCTTAATAATCAAGCTCCATCATACATAAGAGACGTGATTGTTCCATATGTTCCTAACAGAGCCCTTCGCTCTCAGACTGCAGGTTTACTGGTACTCCCTAGGATTTCTAAAAGTAGAATGGGTGCAGATCTTTCAGTTACCAGGTTCCCCTCCTATGGAACCAGCTCCCAGGGTTGGTTCGTGAAGCAGACAACTTGTCTATCTTTAAAACTAGGCTTAAAACTTTCCTCTTTGCAAAAGCTTACAGTTAGAGACAGGTTAACAGGTAGTTAGAGACAGGTTAGACAGGTAGGAAGAGACAGGTTAATGTTAGTAGTCAGGTAGAGTGTCAAAAGCTAGGAAGAGACAGGTTAATGTTAGTAGTCAGGTAGAGTAGCTAGGTAGAGATAGATTAATGTAAGCCAGGTAGAGAGTTTTAGTAGCTAGGTCTCCTAGTTGCTAGGAGACAGGTTGATGTTAGTAGCTATGCTGCTTTAGGCTAGGCTGTTGGAGGACATTATTAAAATCAGTTCCTACTTTCTCTCCTACTTCTCCCCAACTGCATGATGTGCTGTCAATTCAAGCGCTAACGTATTTTCTCTTAGTCTCTTCCAACAGTAGGTGCTCCTGACCAGCCCAGCTTGACGACAGTGACTAAGATGGCATTCCAGTGGAGGAATGTTCTCCACGTCCTGCTACCAACTTCTGCTTCTGCATCAGTTCTGTTGTTCTTTCTGTGTCTCTGCTGCCTTCTCCAAACCCCAGACGGTCTCAGCAGTTGACCGCTTATGCTGAGCCTGGTTCTGCTTGAGGTTTCTTCCTGTTAAAAGGGAGTTTTTCCTCTCCACTGTCTTCATGCTTGCTCAGTGTGAAGGATTGCTGAGAAGTCACGGCGCAATCTTCTGTGGTTCTCTAATTTCTACATTAAACATTGTGTTGTAATAACTCTTCTTGTAAAGTGCCTTGAGATGACATCTGTTGTGAAACGGCGCTATATAAATAAACTGAATTGAATTGAAATTGAAATGATCCCAGCTAACTTGTCACTGTCAGGGCGCAATTTATTTGGTCAACAGCAGACTGGAGTCATAGAATTTCTGAAGACTTGAAGACAGCTGATGGCTGGTTTTGGCCATAGGTGCAATACATATTTTTTTCAATCAATTTGCTACGATTTTTTACAACTCTAGATACAAAACTCAAAATCAATTACCAATATGCACATTTTTCAAAACTCTAACCTTTTTCTCAATTGCTTGGATACAACACACATACAACTTAGATCATTTGTTCATTCAACAATCACCTGTTCAATACGACACAACTTAAAATCAAAGTATGACTATTTCAAAATGCAATTATCACATTACATTTCAAATGAGTGTCTATTAATTTCCTTTCAATTATCTAACTATCAATTGATATAACTGCTCAAAATGATAAGTAACTGTTGCAATATTGTCAGCGCTGTATGGATACAAACAGTCAGTTGCAGTGTGGTGTTTTGAATCAATATATTACAAAACTTGTTTATTGGTTCCACTGTGAAGTCTCTTTACTACTGCATTACTTTTCCAGTGATGTCTTGACTGTACATGTAATACCATAAAGGTGGTTTTGTTCTGCAAGGTACAGTTGTAGGCTTGTATTTCTGTTTTTTATTTTTTTGTCTCTACTTTTTTGTTTTGGCATCTAGGACAGGCAGCAAAGTAAGAATTTCATTGGGCAAGGAAACATTTTTCTACTGTCACTGTGCATATGGAAATTAAGACTTGAATCTTTTAATAATCAAATCTAAATCACCTATTTTGTTGTACAATATTCAATGATTGTACAAAGAATGACATAGTGAAACTCTGGGTTGCATGTGTGTAGGTGATCTATAGTTTTTCTTCAATGGTATTTCACAGTAAATTTGTTTTTGGTACCAATGTCTGTGCAAGTGCAAGATTTCTTTAAAGATGTGAATGCACAATGCAATGTTTTGAACACTGGATAGCCTGTATTACAAGAACTAACCGTTTTGAGTTTTTTGTCTAGAGTTGTGAAAAATGACATCAAGGTTGTAAAAATTGTAGCAAAGTTATTGAAAAAAACTGTAAATAGGCTGTCGGGCAGCACATCACACTGCAAGGCCACAAATAGACGAATCACATGCACTCTTACAGTTTTTCATCATTCTTTTCATGACAAAAGTAAATGTCCAGGATAGCAGTAATCGCACATTGTTATCCTGGCTAAAGACTACAAGTGCTACAAAAACCCTTAAGTAAATACATTTAAAACAAATTGACCTCATCTGACCAGAGTACATCCTTCCAGTTAACGTCCAAGTAATCTTTAGCAGACACATGATAACGTTAATGATCACTAACATGCTTTTTTTTTTACCCATCTACATTACTCCTTAACAACCAGCTGGAATGTAGAGAACATTTTAGGATTTCTGTTGGGACCAAGTATACTGAAGATGCCTTTCTTTGCTGATGTTTTCTTGTATTTTCTCTACTTCTGTCACCATCCATACAAGTAGGTCATACTCTCAACAAAAATATAAACGAAACACCTTTGTTTCTGCTCCCATTTTTCATGAGATGGACTTAAAGATCTAAAATCTATTCCAGATACACAATATTACCATTTCTCTCAAACATTGTTCACAAATCAGTCTAAATGTGTGATAGTGAGCACTTCTACTTTGCTGAGATAATCCATCCCACCTCACAGGTGTGCCGCATCAAGATGCTGATCTGACATCAGGATTAGTGCACAGGTGTACCTTATACTGCCCACAATAAAAGGCCACCCTTGAATTTGCAGTTTGTCTCACAGCAAAATGTCACAGATGCCACAAGCATTGAGGGGGCGTGGAATTGGCATGCTGACAGCAGGAATGTCAATCAGATCTGCTGTTGGTCGTGCATTGAATGTTCATTTCTCCACCATAAGCCGTCTCCAACGGCGTTTCAGAGAATATGGCAGTACATCCAACCGGCCTCACAACCGCAGACCACGTGTAACCACACCAGCCCAGGACCTCCACATCCAGCAGGTTCACCTCCAAGATCATCTGAGACCAGCCACTTAGACAGCTGCTGAAACAATTGGTTTGCATAACCAAACAATTTCTGCACAAACTGTCAGAAACCGTCTCAGGGAAGCTCAACTGCATGCTCGTCGTCCTCATCGGGGTCTTGACCGGACTCCAGCTCATCGCCGTAGCAGACTTGAGTGGGCTAATGCTCACATTTGATGGCATCTGGCCATATCTATCACACATTTAGACTGATTTGGGAACAATGTTTGAGAGAAATGGTAATATTGTGTATCTGGAATGAATTTTAGATCTTTAAGTCCATCTCATGAAAAATGGGAGCAGAAACAAAGGTGTTGCGTTTATATTTTTGTTGAGTGTATATCCTGTTCACCGTGTGTTGTGCCAAGATAAATGTCCGTCCTCGTCCATCGTAGCGCAAATGGCAAAAGGAAATGTGGTCCTGTGTCGTTGGATCTTTACACCCTAGCAAAATAAAGTCATGGATTAGGTACTGAAAAGAAGTTCTCAGAAATCTGGATCAACTGTAAAGATTAATAAGGTATAGAAAAAAAACTGCAGTAATATTTGATGTATATCAGTTGTTAAGGCGATTGTGCCTCCTCTCTTTTCTCGTGTTAAATAGTGTTGAACTATGTCTCCACAGTGAAACTTACTGTAGTGTTTACCTGGCAGACCTAAGAAATAAATATAGGAGGCAGAATATCTTTATATTGTTGCTTGCATTTAAATGATGCAGGATACATAATAAGCATTTCCAACCCATACATATCCTTCATTTCTGAAATGTAGTTCTTGGTACAGTATTCATTCCTTCTTCAGCATCAGTATTGCAAGGTTCACTTCAACCATCGGAAAGCAGAGAGTAGTCAAGGTTCACCTTTGCTGCACACATGGAACCCACTTCTCTTCACACCTTTGAAAGCGGACAACATGTCTTTGTGGTTTGCCACTGTGGGGGTGTTAACCTTGTCAGTCAGATCCTAGGCACCGGGAACTTCTTTCACTCATCATCCACAGCTTGCAGGTGGAGGGAGGAAGGAGTTGTCATGGAAACAGGCCTCTGGGATGGGACACAGCGCAAGCAGCAGCACACGCTTTGAAAAGCTTTCATTGATGGCTGTCCCACCGAGCTGATTTCCGGTCTGTTACTAGGTTACCTGCTGAGTCTGAGAAAAAAAAAAAAAGGTTTGTTCGTTTCGTGCAGATAAAAGCATGTCAGTGCATGCATTACAGCTGTAGTTTCAGTGTATAGGTTCACCAAAGGTCAGACCCCCTTTGCCTTTGACTTTACAAACATATCATTCTCCTAAAAACTATTTTTAGTTAAAATAAGTGGAAAAATTTAGCAAAATAGCATCTGAATACTTATTGAATCAAGTGTACCACATGAGTGCAGATATTATGAATAACATGACTATTTTTGGATTTTTGTGGTATGAAGATAAAGGAATATATCACGCAGTCCAAAAATAAAGTAGCATTAGAATTAATCTGGTTTTATTTAGGGGTACCAGAGTAAACTGGGCTGAATACATATGCACACCACACTTTTATGTTGTCATTTTTTATTTCCCAAAAAGTGTAATAACCCTTATATTGCTGTCATTCCACTTCATAAACATATACTGCTTTGTGTTGAGCTTTTACTTAGAAAATCCCACCAAAATACATGAAAACAATAAAGTTTACGACTGACTGAAACATCTCAAAAAGCTTAAGCGATGTGCACCAGCATGGTAAGTAACAACCAAAAGTGAAATAGAGACACAAGCATAGATACAAAATTTCAATAAATGTATTTTTGTTTTCAATGCGGAGGTATATTTGCTTACATCCCAACGATAGTTAAGGGGAAGAGGAGGTGAGAAACTTGCCAGAAAACTAGTATGTTGTCAGGGGAGCCTAAGGAAGATCGTTTGATTGTACCCTCAAGGCACAGAGCTGTCAGTCAGCATCTGAACCTAGCAGAGCCTCCAGGGCCTCAAGTTAAGATCAATTTTTTTAGACAATGTTCAGCTAAGCTTAGACTTGTAGTGGCGTAGATTGTAGGATTTTTTTTCAAATATACTACTCAGACATGTTTTGGGAGAAACAACCCACTCCAAAAAGGGTTAGTAGTTTTTCATAATATCACAGACAAAAATACATATATTTTTTGCAATTGCAATGTTATTTTTTTGCATTTTTGTCATACTTATCTATCTATCTATCTATCTATCTATCTATCTATCTATCTATCTATCTATCTATCTATCTATCTATCTATCTATCCAGTTTAGGTTTCCCCATTCATTCATAATCTTAAACTTCTAAAGTGTCAAATTGATGCTGTGATGTATTTTTTTTAACTTCTGTTATGACAACTTCTGTCATCTGTATTTTAACAAATATATAGAAGACTCTTAAATATCCACACATTACTGTAATTAAAGAAAAGCTACAGGCTGGGTTCTGGTTAAAAAATGCCTCTATGTTCTCCTTGGCTTTTTGTGCATTTACTGTAAGTATGCTACTGAGAATATATTTCCAAATTAATCTCTGATAACTGCATTGCAGAGAAAAAATTGCTGTCTCCATCAACACTTCGCTTAGGTTATGAGCCTGTTCTTACTTCGTATCTTCCAGCTACACCTGCAACACAACAACAATGTCCCAAAATAAAATGAGAACTAGTCTCCATATATATTTCTAAAAAATAATGGGCTCATACATTTTCTTGGTACATTGTAGATCTGCCCTTTAAACTGTATGACTTAGGTCATACATTTTGGGTGTCTTTCCACAACTTTCTTTCAATTGTTTGTTAAGACTTTAGGCTAATTTCTTCTGAAAAAAAGTGATGTAACTTAGTCTGGTTTGATTGTATGGGCCAGAGTTTTGTGATGACAACTCCCAAACCCTGACTTTGTTCTTCATGAGTGACTTTGTTGGTGATTTGGTGGAAGCACCTTATTGGGACTTGGCTTTAACCATCTAGCTCATGTCTCGAAATGTTGTTTCTGTATTTCGAAATAATGTTTTTCCTCATGATGCAATCTATCTAATGCAGTGCAGCAGCTGAACTTGCACCCGCCCCCCTCTGCCGTACTATATGGCTCACACTGTGAGCAGGCGTGCAAGCCTCCCATTTCCCCCCCGCAAATTAAATAATTATGCCAAACTTTAGTTTGTACTTTCTCTCTACAGGATTTCTCTCCAAAAACGGTTTTGTCCATATGATTTATTGAGATGTATATGGCACCATCAGGCTTCAGGAAATTGTACCCCAAGATTAACAAGACTTGCAGTGATCCATAAATATTCTTTCTTATTTCATTAATTTGACTTTGTTACAATTTTATTCAAAAATTGGTTTCCATTATATCAGACAAGGTAGCAGTGTGTTCTGCCTCCAATTATCCCAAATGTGGGTAATAATCCAATCAGAAGCTCAACATTGTATTGTAAACCCATTTTTAAAATCAAAAATTAGTGTAGTCTACTGCATGCAAACTTCCAACCCTAACTGTCGATGTAGAATCAGTTAAATAATGACACGAGCTGTTCAATCATTAGTTAGGAAACATGATTTAAAGAAGATTTTTATTTGAGTTGCTCCTCATTACACGTTTATGTGTGTAAACCTGAAGAAAAAAAAAAGTGATTGTAGACACTAGCAATATAAGAAACAAAGTTTGTAAGAATTATAAAAAGCCTTATGTCTACTTAGCTAGGTTATAACATTCATATTTCTATTGCTGGTTTGCAGTACCCTGCAAACTTAAAGTCTAAATCAAACATACTTTTATTTCAATGTACAAAAAGTAAATCAAGTCATAGCTGATACATTACAGAAGAATTTCTAACATTATTCAGTAGACAGTATTTCAAGTCTAAATGTACTTTGCCAGTTTACATTTGAGTTGATTGACAAATTAGTATATATTTATATATATATATATATATATATTTGAGTGCACAATAATCAACTGTGAAACTGTTTTACAAAAGAAAAACTTCAGTCTGGTAACAGTTCTGCTGACGAAAACTGCTCAAAAAACAGTTCCTTTCATTTCTGTCCCACTATATCCGTGACAATGCTTCATGCCTTGTTGATAGAAATGAGTGCTAAAAGCAAGGTGGTGTGACTGCAAAGTTCAGGAAGCTAATTGAAGCTGCCACATTGTGTCAAAAGCACGTGAGGTCAAAAAACTATGTGAAAATAGATGGTAAAAATCTTTGCTCATTGTTCGTTTAAGTCCAAGAAAACCAAAGAAAAACTATTTAAACATGGGTCAAACATATATATGAAAAAGAAGAAAGTGGTATATTTATTTGTGCTACTTAAACAATGATCTGTCTGTAACTCGTAGTGGAATTATTTGTTCACCACATGTAGTAACTGCGCGTGGTGTCCACCTGGCTGGGTTTGGTCTCCGAGGTTCCTTCTTTTTCCTTTTCACTGTCTGCTTCCCACAGGTTAATGAGAGGAGGGTACAGCTCATTTAATGGTATTGATGAGGTTTTCTGCATATATTTCTTCAGAGAATGGTGATAATTCTTTCTCTTCCACCTCTTGGCAGTGTAAACACCCAGTAAAACCAAGCTGATGATTGCAAACATCGTTCCCATGACTGCTGCCAGAGCAGTGTTGGTCCCTTGATCAGATATTTCCACGGCGAAGGTGGCTTGCTTTGTTGTGACGTTCACACATGACTTATGCGGCTGTTGTTGGACACTGGATACAGTGAGGCACACTTCGTACTCGGTTGCTGGCTGCAGATGGGTGAGATTGTACTCATGGACATCCACTGGTACCCTGGCAGTGTAAGTAATGTGAGGGTTGTCAATTTTCATAGTTGCAGATGACCACTTGAGGTTCGAAGCCATGACATTTGAGCTTATTTTCCAGGAGACAAGTATAGAGTGAGATTCTGTCTGCTTGACGAAGATCTTTAAGAGCTGTGTGTTGTCTAACAGAGTGCCATTGACCTTTATTGCAATCACTTTTGTGTCAGCTCCCTCCGAGTTTTGAGCCACACAGGTGTACCTGCCGGAGTCTTCAACTTGGATATGGGAAATTCTCAGTGTCCCCTCTTTGCTGAGCCTGTACTTATCAGATGAAGTGTCAGTCATTATCTTGTTCCCCATTGGTGTCATCCAATAGATTTCAGGCTCAGGCTGGGAAATAGCCCTGCAGTCCAGATCCAATGTCATGCCAATTTCTAAATTGAGGTGCGTGGGGAAAGTATCATGAGAAATTAAGGGCAAACACTGGTTCAATAACCTTTTCTGCAGCACCTCACGTACATGCAGACCCCTGGCCTCTGGTGGCATGGAGCAAAACATGGACAGTGGCTCCATAAATCGCACTGTGGTTTTGTTGGATCCCATCCACTGGATGACACAGTCACAGCGCAGAGGGTTGCTATGGATGCTGATCTCTCGCAAGTTAGGAAGAGAATCCACGGTGGACTGATAGAGGGCATTCAGGGCATTATTATTTAGCATTAGGCTCTCCAAAGCTGGGACATCCCGAAAGGCCTGTCGATTTATATAAGAGAATTTGGGGTTGTTTGTTGCCTCTAGCTTCGTGAGTTCAGGAAGGTTGTCCAAAGCATAACGGTCAATAGAAACCAACTCTCCCATGTTATTTATCCCTAATTCTTTTAATCTAAGCATGTTTTTGAAATCTCCTTCCTGTATCTTGTGCACTGGGTTTTTGTTTAAATCCAGGAATTTCAGGTTTGGTAGCTTCTGAAGGGCTTTCTGAGGCACTCCAACAAGCTTGTTGTCATAGAAAGAGAGGCTCTCGAGATTGTCAAGTCCCACAAAGGCATTTCCAGGAATATCTTTCAAATTCATTCCAGCTAAAACCAAACTTCTCAGATTACCTAGTGGCTTGAAGTTAAAGTCCATTATTCCGACAACAGGGTTCTCTCCAATCATGAGAATCTCTAGATTTGGTGTAGAATCAAACCACTGGCTGCTGATGGTTTTGAGCTTGTTAGAGTTGAGGTGAAGCCTGAGTAAGTTATGAAGTCCAGAGAAGGCATTGGCAGAAATGGTGCTGATGTGATTGTGGTTGATGTAGAGTTCCTGCAGGTTATTAAGATCTTGCAGACAGTAGTCGGGCATTTCCATGATCTGGTTCTCCTCCAGGTGAAGCGTGGTGAGCTGGGACATGTTGGTGAGACCAACATCTCCAATTGTACTGAAGTTATTTTGAGAAAGGTCCAGTTCTGTCAGGTTGAAGAGTTGCTCCAGTTCCTCACTGGTTCTGGCAATGTAGTTGCTCTGTAAGAGGAGAACCTGGGTTTCACTGGACAGGTTTCCTGGGATCCGTGTTAGGCGAAGGTCATTACAGTCCACTGTAATAGCTTCTCTGTAGGTGGACTGAGGGGTGAACCAGGGTCGGATCTCACATACACACAGCTGGGGGCAGTCATTGCTCTCAACAAGAGAAAGTGCTACAGAAACCAGAACCAGGCCAACGATAACCTGGCAACAGTCGTCTATCTTCCATCTAGCCATTCTGGGAAAGGACAGCAAGATGGTAAATTGACTTTGGAAGAAGGTTTGTAGCGGTCATGAACCAGACTTGCTACTTATTACGGCTTTAAGTCCAGGAAATGTGAGGCTCTGAAGTCAAAGTCAGGGATAGAAATTATAGGCAAGGGTTTTGGTGATTGAGGATTATCTGGAAAAGAAGGACAAAAAAGTTATAATTAGAGGGTGTGGAAAAACTGGAACATGTTGAACCAAAAAAAAAAAAAAATCTAGGGAACTTTCCCAACAATTGCTTAAGATAGTTTTAAAAGGTTATGAGCCTTTTGAATGGGCATAATCGAAAAACTAGAATCCCCTCATAAATCTGAAAGCAGTTTGGAACATAATTTATTATTTAAAACAACTACTGATGCTTATCACAAATTCAAACATTTTTATGAAAGATCATGGTTTTTTATCATCTGATGTGTGAGTCAGTAAACACTAGAATCTTACACTTGTTGCTGTATGCATATAAGTCTGATTTTAAGTCTGATTTTTTTTTATATCGGACATAATCATCCCACACCTATGAGGTAAATAAAACAGCAGAATGGACAAGGAACAGCATCTTTAGCTATGAAGCTATTCTTGTGAGAGTGAGTTATGTGCATCATCAACGGTTTTGCAAAAATACAAGCTCAGCTCATTACAGTGCATGCACAACACACTGGCTGGAGCGACTTGGAAAGAAAGTTACATTGAGGACCACCACAGGCCCATAAGAACTCTGGAACATCATTAAACATATGAGACATGAGTCAGCACCAAGCCTCAAAGAAAGCAACAATAATTTGCACTTTTACATTTTTAATGTAAGATCATAAGCATTCAGCATTTAGGTTAAAGATGGTGAAAAGATTTAAGAAAGCTTAGGTTTTTATACTTCTAAAAAGCATCAATACAAGAATGAGAAAATTTATTTTATGTAATATAACTTTTAAACTACAACTTCAATAATAAATAACTTAAAAATTATCTTCCACTTGTTGAAAACTCCAATAAGAAAACAACACAGAGATCAAAACAGAAAATAAATCAAGGAGTAACCATAGAAGAAAAAGAACAGTGAAAAATCTCAGTCAGCAGAGAAGAATCTGAGACTTTATGGCAGTGTTTTTCAATCCTGCTCCTCACTTCATATGTCCCCACATGTTTTCGATGTTCCCCTGCTTCAGCGGACCTGATTTTAATTAATGGCTGATCAACAGGCTTTTTTTTAACTGCAATCCTAAAGATCTAAAACATTCAGGGCAACGTGCCATGAGGACCATAGCCGAGTAACACTGCTTTATGTTACCAGAAGTCAAAGACAAAAGCCATGGGTTCCCTGGATGAACAAAGATTTCATAACAACACAAGCCTTTTTATTTGTTAAAAATTCCTACCCAGTTATATGGTAAAAATTCCACCCTCTCTTAAAACCATTAATGCTATATTTATGGTCTAGGCTAAACAAAGAGTGCCCCCACATATGCTATAATAATGTCTACAGCAAGTTCAAACAGTGGTCTGTCATAGTTCAGACTGGTGGCTGTAAATTGTGACATAATTGTATGTCTGTACAGTATATCTTCCCTTGTTTCCTCCATTTCCTCCCCTTCCTTACGTTTTTTCAGTACCTTTCTTTTTTCTCCTCTGAGTATATCAGTGTTTCCCAACCCTGGTCCACAAGGCACACTGCCCTACACGTTTTAGGTTTTTCTCTGCTTTAACACTCCTGATTTAGATGACTGCACTTCAACAAAAGCCTGTTAATTGGCCATCAATGGAAATTAGGTGAGCTAAAGTAGGAAAAAAAAAAAACATGTAGGCCAGTGTTCCTTGAGGAACAGGGTTGGGAAACACTGGAGTAGTGAGTGCATACAGTATTGCCATGAAGGTGCAGTGTAAATTTGTTTTATGTCTAACTGGAAGGATGTTGGTCAACTGAGCTAGAAACGGTATGAAAAGGACATACGTTTGTTCACGATTTCCAAGTGGTTTGTCTTCATGGTTCCAGAGAGGTATGTCAAAACCTTTACTGGTGCTGTAGCCGCATCTCAGCAGCCACAATAAAAGGTATCTATAATGATGTTTGGTGGTGAAACAAGGGATGAAAATACAGACAAACTTGACAAAGAACGATTTTTATCAATAAGGTATTTGAAACCTACAATACAAAGCAACTGGATCACATAAAGTGGCGCAGGGAAGATAATAGGGAGATCAGCAATGATTAGGAGCTACGGAGGGACGCAGGGAGGAAATAAACAGAACAGAGGGAACACAGAAGTTCAATTACCAATGGGTTATGACATTTATTCCTTCCTTAAGAGCACAGTAAATAGTTTTATAGTATTTTAATACATAGTTGATATAATGTTATGTTTGGACACATTAATGTTAAATCTGCCTGTTAATCATTATCTTCAAATCCAAGCCCATGTTCTTGAGCCAGAAAACTGTAGAGTGCCTTTTCTGAGTCGGGGATGAGGCCTTGCCTCAAGTATTGGACTTTAAGTATCTTTGGGTCTTGTTCATGAATGAAAGAAAAACTGGAACATGAGCTTGATAGGCATGCTTGTGTTGTATCTGCAGCGATGAAGGGGCTGTACCAGTCTGTAATGGTGAAGAGAGAGCTGAGCCAAAAGGAAAAACTCTTGATTTACCGGTCGATGTACATTTTAACCCTCAACTATGGTCATGAGCTTTGCGAAGTGACCGAAGGAACGAGATCATGAATACCAGTGGCTGAAATAAATTCTCTTCACAGGGTGTCTGTGCTCTCTTTTAGAGATATGGTGAGAAGCTCGGTCATCCTGGAGGGGCTTAGAGTGGAGTCATTAAGGAGTCAGTTGAGGTGGCTTAGGCATCTAGCTACCCACCTGACTGGTCAGGTGTTCCGGGCACATCCCACCGATAAGAGACCCAGAGGAAGACCCAGGACACGCTGGAGGAACTATGTTTCTCAACTGGCATGGGAAGCCTTTTGGATCCCCCCAAGCTGGTCTAAGTGGCTGGGGAGATACAAATCACACAGTCCTATGAATTTAGGCTGCTGCTGCGACCCTTCCCTGGTTTACTTTACAAATCATGACCCTAAGTAGCATTAAACTTATTTTGACCAAACAGTTGCACAGTAAACCTTAATATGAATACAATTAAAAGTCAATCTGAGGGACAGCTCACGTTAGATGTTTTGCGGATAAATCAGGTGCGATTGAGATTGTTTGGACATGTTCAGAGGAGAGACACCGATTATGTTGGTAAAAGGATGCTGAGGATGGGGGCAGAGAGGAAGACCAAAAAGGAGCTTTATGGATGTGGTGAAGGAGGACATTAAGTTAGTTGGCGACCCCTGAAGGGAAAAGACGGAAAAAAAGAAAAAGACCTTTCTGCTGACCTTTCCAGTATTGTTAGAAGTCTTTTATTTCACCCTTAACGAATGAAATAACAACCATTTTTGTTTGTTAACTCCTTGGGAAATTTACAGAAAATTTCCAACAGTGTGTACACCAACTGAAGTAAGTTTTAGTCTTATTGCACTAAGTGAATTTACTCAGTGACTTTTGAGTCACTGATCACAACTTTCTATACTTCATTTGCCATACAAAATACATCACTCTTTCTCTAAATTATTAACGTATTACATTGGATACATCCGTTTTACTCAACAAGATTCTGAAGTCCGAGTAACATAAACAAAACCTAAATAATTTTTTAAAAGATGATAATTATGAACTGAATAGACCGGTTTCCACTACCGAGGTGACACAAGAGACAGGATAAAGTAAATGAGCTGTGAGTTTTCGATCTATCTTTTACCTGAAAAAATAACCTTCACTCAGTAGTTTAAGCAACTAACTGTAGGTTAAATACTCAAGGAGTTGTCTTGTATGTGTTACTTTGGAAGGAGCATAAACCATGGTAAAAAAACATCCATGCCGAATGACAGCATCAACACAATGTAAAAAAAAAGTATTTTCTCATTTTATCTCCCCATGCCGTGACCAAATATACTGTTTTTCTGCAACAGCTTCCCCCATTAGCAAGATTAGGTAGCCAGCAGGTGTTTAACAGCCTGAATACTTACAGCATAAAGCCAACACTTAAGGCAATCCCTAATTCAATTAGGTCTATTTACGAGGCACCACACCTAGTGCAGAGCCATGCCACATCCAACTTCTTAAGGGTAAACACCAGCTCAAGAAGATACCATTTAAGAGGCTTTAAACCCAGAGAACTGGGCAATATGTTTGAATGTACATAAACTGCCTGGCAACAGCACCAGGGAGGGAGAAGCCACGCGTTTCTCCTCCTATACTGGGGATTCCCTACGAGACAGGGAGGAGCATCTGTGAGTCGGGGTACAGCAGGATGTTGTTTTTAAGCTAAAGCACTTTATATTGTGACTATTACTGTGCCAGTTAGGATTAGCAGATGGAAAGCCTGAGGAGGCGATTAGCTGCGGGCAGTGTGCTGAATTCAGACCGAGGGAGGAGAGAAACAGCTCCTTTAGCACTTTAATTAAAAGCAACATATGTGCAGAACCTGAAGCAGCCAAAACAGGGTTACTGCACATAATATCGTCATTTTCACATTGACTATGGTGCATAAAAGCAGATTAATTTATGGCGATAAAAACTGTTTTAGAAAGTATAAACAGTATTTCAGCTCGTTTCCCTGTTTTTGAGTCCATGGGATTCTGACAGATAGTAAATCCCTGACAACTGTAAAATAAATTACTATAAATGTTTAAACATTGTAGGAAAGTGAATTTAGTTGGATAAATGTCCAACAACGACAGCTTACTCCTGATGCATAAGAAGCAACAGTATTAATTAAAAGTCATGACATTTTTTCATTTCTGTTTGTCTAAAGAAAAAAAATCTATTTTTTGTGGGGAGCAGTTGTGTGAAAGTATTGGGCGGAATATATATATATCTTTATTCTTAGAATAACTGATGATTACAGTGGACCCCCACTGTTCTCTGACTTTTCTGTAGACTATATGTAGAAATATTGAAAAGGAAATGCAGCTTTGAAGCTGTAATACCTACAGGCACAAAGCTAATTGACATGATGTTGATTGGCATTTCCAAATCAGCCGATCTAGGAGCACCATTTATTTTCCTTGTTGGTGACAGACTGTAGTGCCAATAGTAGAAATAAAGAAGACCAGATGTTAACTTCTGAGTTAGAGCTTAAATAGTTTCCACTGTGTGTAGTGAACCGTATTATATATATTCATAAAATATATATTCAGTGTTTATTCTATAAATTAGGCTGTTATACGGGTGGCTTTGGTCCCTAAACCGAAAACTGAGGGTCCACTGTAATTAACATGACAGAATAAACAAAAAAACATGAAAAATAAAAAGGGTGACTCAGCAGGTAAAGATTAAGTCTTATCAAATGCCCCCCTGTCCAGATAAAAATAATTTAAATGCTTTATTTCTATTTCTATGTATCCATCGTAAGGGAAGGGTTTGGAGATATATATTGAGAGAGCTCTCAGCAGAGGATGACCACGAGTTAAGGTGCCTTATCCCTGGATAGAACACGAAGTAACTGTGTGTGGGTCGAAGGTTGTTTACTTTAAAGGAACAACAAAGTTCTGTTATGTCTCTGGGGCTGAAAAAGCTCATGTGGGGGATTATGGGTTAGTTAGCTGCTTCTCTCTTGGCATACAGGAATAAATGTAAGCAAACCAAAACAACAATGAAACTAAACTGTGTTAAATGTGTTTGTGAACAATTGGGCACAGCTTATGGTTTAGCCTTCAACTTGTAAGAAATCGATTCGATCCCGATTTTTAAGTTAGAATCGATTATCAGATCCAATTCGATCCAATTTAATCTGATCCTGTTCGATACTGATATGGGTCGTTACTATTAAAAAGTTTTTTTGAGCTTTAATCTTAATTATATGTCTGTAATTCAATGACAACACTGGGTGAGTAACCAATGGCCATCTGAGCTTTTCCTTCCTATTTTAGCTTTAAAAATGGCAAACTATTCTAAAAAATAAAATCAATTTTTAAACTTGCAATTCAAAATTGTGCCATTTCTATCAGAATCGATTCAGAATCGATTTTCTGATTTTTTTCAACACAGCACTAGTTTAGCTTGTTGTCTACTCAGCGTCTTTGGCATTCTCTGTTGTCACTTATTCATCACTCTTCATCACATCTTTGCAAACTTACATTCCTTGACTCTTCACCCATAAAACACCCACCCCGAAAAACCCAAGAAAAAGAACAGTTTTCTTTATAACATCTGCATTAGACAGTTATTCATAAACATTTGTTCTGGAATTTTTTTCTAAACCATTTTTTCTTTTTCAGATGTGAAAGGCTTCTAACATGCCAGATAAGAATATCACTGTCTGGGACAGCGTATTCTTATAAGGCCTGCCGGGACTCTGAAGTGACATACTGATAGTTAAAAGCTTGACCAGGACACTAATTAAACATGTACTCATGTGCATATAACTTTCATAAAAAAAAATATTTACTCATTTTACCATAATAAGTTCATAATGATCATTTACGTTTGGACAATCTTAAGAGCATCGTATGTGGTACAGTTGTTAGTTGAATCAAAAGTCAGAACAGTAAAGTATTTACATCATTGATTGAAGTACGGTATGTTGATGGCACGTTTTTGGTACTTTTTTAATAAAATGTCTATTGATGAGACAGTCATCTGTGTTTGTGCTGTCACTGTGATCTTCCTGCAGGGAAGGTAGATTTGCGCATGCACAATTAATTTGCTGAGGATATGGCCAAACTGTAGCGGGGCTGCTGCGCAAGGTCAGCCGTCTGTGAGCTCTCTGACACAAGAGAAGAGTGGAGGTTACCACTGGTGGTCGATAAAAGGATATTTGCTTCATTTCGGATAAACTCCAAAATTTAACACATTTTTCCTGATTCCGTTGCATGTCATCTAAATCTGTCCATAACTTTTTGAGTTATGTTGCTAACAGACAGACCGGTACGAAAACAATAAAAGTCTTCTAAAATTCTGAAAACCCTGTAATTTAAGATCATAAGCCACATCTAGCAGTAAAGAATTATCATTTTTCCTCTGCTTCTCTGTTTACCAAAAACAAGGTTAATCCAGTTGCTAATCTTACATTTCTCCAATTTTGTTCCCTTTCATGGAATGTAGAGTCGCATTGTCACTGATCCCTTTTAATACCAAACATGACACAGTTGTTTAAGTAAAAAGTAGGTTAGTTCACTTCTTAAGCGCTGCGTTAAAACGCTGTTCTGCATGTAAAGCAGAGGTGAGATTAAAGAAAAAAGTCACAGTTGACACCCAGCTGTCTCATCTTTTCATCAATAACAAATCAATTTCTTCAGGACAACACCTAATGATAAGGTACAAACCAAATTCGATCGTATTGGGAATCATAGCAGGAACCTAAAAAAAACCCAGCTTGAATCGCAGGCAACTTTAAACCTATCTTAATCTTTAACATATCCAATCTCTTCTTTTATTGGTTCAGATCAATAAATGCACCAGATTTAAGCCAGACTGCACTGACAACAGCTTTCTACAGTGGATAGTGTTACTGGGTGAAGAAGACTTAAAGTTAGCAATTTCTAGTATCAGTGAGGTGTTTGACAATTAGTTTAGAACTCAGTTCCCCAACTACCAGACTGTAAGAAATGTTTTATTAAGAAAAAACAGGATCATCCCATAATTCCGTTAATATTCTAGAAATGTAAGAAGATATGAAGAAGACAGTGAGCTGACATGGAGCAGGAACCATTTTGTCCTGGATTTAGACCCAACACTTCTACAAACACCTCATTCCTTTGTTTGATGTAAAGCCAACCAATTTGCAGGGAAAAATGTAGGGAAGCACAGAGTTAAAGAAAGCACAAAGCTTCTTGAAAAGAAACTGCACTCTCTTTGACATATTGACACAAATCTGTGGTTCATTCATACAGTGAGAGCGAATCTTGAAGTAGATAACAGGAAAGCTAACCAGAGAACAAATTTGCTTTCATACTTTGGACATTTGGGAGTGGAAACAAATATAAATTTTTCTTTAGTTTATTTAACATATTTTAGTTGAAACTTTTAATTTGCTAACCTTCCAATCTACCAATCTATAAGCGATAGTTTTAATACCAATGCTCATGTCAGCAAATGACCTGGGGATCCTTCTGAGTGGGTCAGCCCATTTTTTCCTTCCACATTTATCAATATCATGAGCTCTGTGGTGACTACTGTAGTTATCACAGAGCTCACAAGTATATTTTCTAACACTAATGGAAGGCTGGCACGTACTTTCCACAGTTCACATTTTGGCATCATCCTGTGATGATTCTTTTCATGCCACCTGACAAAACGCATCTGTCTCCTACCATGGAGGAAGCGAGAATTTTTTATGATGCCATGAGACATTTTCTGGCTGAGCAGATTAATTAATGTCAGGTTTCCAAAAAGACACCCGTGGAAATTATTGCACATTTGGAAAGCCCATATTTGGGCTATAGCTTCCTTGTATCATGCTCAGAGAAGAACAAACTTAAAAAATGTGACTTGGCAGGATATAAATATGAAACGAAAGAGCCAGCAAATGACTTCAGCTGGATCTAAAACAGGGTCTTCCTGGACTTAGGATTTCTTTGTCTGCGTCTAAAAAGATTTCACGTAATGTGTATAAAGAATGATTTCTAAAACAAATATGAAGTGTCTGCAGGCAATTTTCCCTTTCATTGATTTTTATTTTTATTTTTTACCTGTAAACAAATCATTTCCCACAAATGCCTCTTTTCCTCTAGGCCGTGTCGGGTCAACCTGTGTTTAAAGTGTTTCCATTACCTTTGTCTGGGCCAAACCAACCCCTTTTTTTCGGACTACAATTGGCTTGATCCGATGCAGGCCAAGGCGACCTAACACGCATACCAATTGACAGATCTGACTCCTACCCAGTAGTGGTAGCCAATGATTGGCCTGGCAGTGTTTGTTTAAAGTGATGTCAGAAAGAATGGCTTCCAGTGAGTTTGAAACATTGCTGGGGGAAACTAAAGAGGTTAAAGCACGAATACTGCACCATGAATGGCCAAAGCAGCCCGAGTGGGGCAAACTGCAAGCACTGGAAGTGCTTTGCAAAATTGAAGGCATTTATGGTGAAATTCAAGCGAGCAATAGGAGGGAGAGTGGGCTAGAAAGCGGCTCTAGTGTCGGCATCTGTAACATCAGAAAACTGATGACTGATTTTTACTATAACTTTGCAACAACCGTCCATGTCCCCGTAGATGTATGCGCATCGATCAGGTCTGTTTGGAATTGACTGACCTGAGTTTGTAGGTTTGTAATGTACATTAAGGAAGATGATTCTTCATAAGCAAACCTTCCTGTTCATTCCCTCCTTAATCACTGTCTGCACCTGTCACCAATCACTGTCAAACCTGATCGTCATTCCAACTGTCATTTAAACCATTCGCCTGCTCTCACTTCCCGTCGCTGTGTCTCACCCTACTGTCTTACTCCTGCTCGTTCGTGTCATCCTGATGTCCTGTCTTATCAGACTGGCCATCTTCTTCATTATCATCCTCATTCATAAAGAACCTGGCACGTACCTACGTCGGGGTTTGCGTCCAAGTTGCATCCTGAGACATGCCTGACAAGTTTTGTACTTGTATTTGAACAATGGAATCTATGTTGACAAATAATATATTTTCTGGTAAAAGTTGAGTATTAAAAAATGTTCCAAATGTTCTAAACCTACCCCAGGTTTGCTTAATTCATTTATTATTTTTTTAGCAGAAAAATCTACTAGACTATAAAAATAAGATGTACTAGACCAGGGTGCCCAAACTTTTTCCCTTCAAGGGTCAAAAATAAAATCTATCAGGGGCCTGAGGGCCAAATGTATTAATTTAGTTGAAACACAAATACCACTAGTAAAGAATAGTAAAGTACTTTGATTTATTCAAGATATTCTTTTCTGTGCAAATAACAAAAAAATGATAAATAAGTCATATTTATCTATTTAAAACATATCTAAACTTCCTTATTTGATGGATTTAGCATTGATGTCAGTGAAAAAATATTATTCCTCCCGTCTGTGCACCACTGACGATGACGTGTGTTAGCCAGCGTGGCAACATGCAAACTTTGAAAGTAGTTTCATCCTGTCCGGTGTGGAAGGACAGACTCATGGGATATTTTGTAAATTGATCAAATGTTACAATTTGTGGTCTTATAAAGTGAGCAAATGTAAATGTGTGCACAAATCTACACCACATACCCCATGTAGACCCTTGTAATTCAATTTGGAAGAATAATTATATTTAGCTGACTGAACAATGTTGACTTTTATGTTATACCAAGGGAAACCACCTGGCGGGCCAAATTGAATGAGTTGGGTGGACAACTTTGGCGTGCAGGCCCCGCCTTGGGGCACCCCTGTACTAGATCATAAAATAAATTCATCTAATTGGGTTGAGTGAGTACATAAAAAAAGAATAGATAGATAGATAGATAGATAGATAGATAGATAGATAGATAGATAGATAGATAGATAGATAGATAGATAGATAGATAGATAGATAGATAGATAGATAGATAGATAGATAGATAGAGTTTCAGTACATATGTTCAATAGTTCTGAGCAGAAATGATAAAAATTCTAATCAATGTTGACTTTCTAGTGAGCTATAGAATTCCCATTACATAAGTCAATGTTTCTGATAAATTTTATCTACTGGTTGATCCTCCATGTTAAAAAGAAACAAAATATATGAAATATTTTGATTTTTTTTATGTCTATTCTGACAAGGTCTAATGTAAACATCTTTCTTAACAACCACATCTAAGTCGTGAAATTTATTTGCAGGACCCCAGATATAGAAGCTCAACTTGTAGGTTTTACTTTAACAATAGCACTGTCACAAAACCTAGAAAAGCTGGATACAGCCCTAATGTATTTTATTTCAGTGGTGTAGGAAGGCACAATAACATTAGAAATTACATAACCTCTCTCATAACCTTAATCCATTTACTCATCTCAGCAAGTTGAAAGTTCCACACTGAAAGCAAAACTGACCACTTCACCTGATTTTTGATCAATTTGGGTAGAATTACCTAACCACTGGGGGGCACTCAAAGAGCACCGACGTTTCATTTTCAGAAGGCTCTAAACAAATACATGAATACATAAATAAAATTAGAGGATACTGTCACAGTAAAGGAAAAGTTGAAAGTCCTGACCCTGTAGAATGCTTTGTATTCTAACCAAATTTTAGATGGTGAATGCATCAAAAGGCATACAAAGTAAATACAAATGGAAATGTCAATCATTTACTCACTTTTATACTCACGTTTTTATTAGCAGCATACCAATTGCCAACATCTCAAACTCCTCCTACAGTACAAACACATTTTCAACCATACAGTAGGTCTTGGGAAAGTTCTCCAGTTCTGCTAAGTTTGCATACTAATTCATAATAGCAGCCAAAACAACAACAACATAGTATGAATGGCACACTACGCGTGACAAATGTGAATAACATAAAATTTCAATCAGAATATCTAATAGGCTTTGTTCAAATAAAGTGTTATACTTTAAATATCAGATAACATTACATTTATAACCTAATAGCCTATGCTTAGTTCAATTTTAATTAAGCCTACTTAATTTGTAACACACTTAATACCCCAGTTGTTTTTTAATCTTAATCTTACATATCTTACCATTTTATGCTTGAATTGAATTTTGATTATTCAAATGCCTAATGTTTAAAACTTTTTCTCAGAGAGCCCAAACATAAACACTTTTTAACAAAAACGGATCCGTGGGAAAGCAAATCTGACGCTCCTTCCTGGGCTAAGTGATAACAAGTCAGCAGCCGTCCCCCTAGTCACAAAAGCGCAACAGCTGCAGCGGCAGAAGCAGCGTTCGCGGACCACAATAGACCCCCCGCTAACGCAACCCCATTCTCAGCAGCAATCCCCCACCACCACCTCGAGGAAAGACCCGGTGGCGACTTTTCGCTCAGAACGAAGAGAGACATCGAGACATCTGCTGGCAAACACTTTAACATTAATATGCAAATCACATCACCAAACGCACGCTGGCACGGCGAGCCGCCCTGCCACAACGATCAAAGTTTGCTTTCTGCGGAATAGCATTTGACGCACCATAAGCGGACGGCTTATGGTTATTATTATGAGATATGAATGTTTGCTGAAACCACGGAGCCACGCTAAATCTTGTCTGTTTATTTACAGAGAAAAACGAGAATGCCCTTGAGTGCGTCTGCGCCTTCAATCATCGCCCATGTGTTTAATAAGCTTGAGATGAAAACATATAATTTAACATGATTTAAGTCAGAAAAGCAATCGTTGTTTTTTTTTATCCAAGAAAAGTTCAAGACTAGATTGTAAAAGACCTGCATTTTCCTTTGCAGCTCTCACCTTGTCGGCATTCCAGTCCTGCGCGTTCCCAAGCGCACGGCTCCTTCATCCAGGTGAACGCCTCAGTTCAGAAAAAAGGGAATGCTACAGAGATGCGGGTGAACGGGTTCATCAGAAGGCGCGACGACACACATCCCTGTCTCCTCAGGAGCTCTGGTGTAGGCTGTTTACGGCGCGTCCCATCAGTCAGTCCCAGAGCGCCACGGAGAGACGCATGATGCGGTCTGCAGAGACGGATCTCCCAACCTGCTGCAACCCGACCGCTTTGTCTCCGGGATGATATTCCTCCGCAGTGCTGCTGCTGCTCCTCTCTCCGCGAATGTTGAGGGATAATGATTGCAAGATGGGGAGAAAGGGGGGAAAACAGAAGGCAGAAAACACCTGGCGCTGTCCAGACTATAGTCAGCTGATTCCCCAGCAGGCTATTGGCTGAGAGCGACTGTCTGTCACCAGCGGCCAAAGCAAAGCAAGGCAGAGCACCATCTGCTCCGGGCTTGTTGTGATGAGAACAAAGGCAGGAAGAGGGCGGCGGGGTGGCTGAGCATGGTGGCGGTGATGGGATTGGGGGTAGCAAAAAGGGTTTACTGCTAGAGAGAAAAAAAAAAGATGGTAACCCACCCCCACAACACCCTTTTTTTTCTTCTTGCCCCTTCTTAACACCAACCAGGGCAGTATTATCGGTGTTTACAGGAAGTGGGACCCATTTCTTATTTCATTTCTCAAATTTAAATTTAATTCCACACTTGGAAGTGAAAGGAATGAGAAAAATGTTTCACTAAACAAATCTGGAAAGTTGGATGCACATTTGTATTCAGCACCCTTTACTCTGAAACCCCTAAATCATGGGTGTTAAACTCATTTCCATTTTGGGCCACATCAAGATCATGTACGTCAGGGAAAGTTAGTTGGTTTTCTTTTCAACCTGGACTTAATTTTTAGCATTTATTGCATTAATTTACTCAACCTAGACAAGTTTGGAGCCAGTCCTACAGAAGAAGTTTATATCCAGTTGCAATCAGCATATATCCATATAATGGGAGTTAATGGGGGCAGAAGATTTGCCTCCTGTAATAAGGCATTATCTAATTTCGTTATTATTATCGTTAGCACTACTCCCCTCAGACATCAGAACCTTCCGGAAGTGCTTCTTTGTTGTGTTGTGGTAGCAACACCTGAGACAGAGACTTTAAACGGCTCAACAACCTAGAAGGGGCTGGTTCAGTTCTGCGGACGACTGTGGAACAACTGAAGATGATGGTGCGAAGAGGGATTCTTCATAAAATAAAATAAAAATATGGACAATCCTGAGCATCCTCTTCATGAGACTATCCTACAGCAACAGAGAATCTTCAGTCAGGGGCTTCTTCAGTTTCACTGCAACACAGAACGCTATAGGAAATCCTTTTTCCTCACAACCAGAATGATCTACAACAACTTGAAAAATGAATTAATAGTGAGCCACTCTGACAGTGCGGAGATCCACTATGTCACTATGGCTCCGATAGATCATGTGCCCTCGCTGCTTGGCCATTGGGATATCCCTTTGGCTGACTGGTTAGCACGCATGACTCCCCTGTGAGTAGTGGGATCAAATCCCGCCTGAGCCCTTGTTGTGTACCTTGCCACACTACAACAACACTTAATTTCCCTCTGAGATCACAGAAGTATTTTTGAATTATAATACAACTACACTAACATGCTATTTCAATGCTGTACTCCATCCTGGTTGTAGACTTGGTTGCAGAACCTCTCCTTGATGCCTTGGTCCTGCCCCAGTTGCCTAGGAGATACATCATCAGGGACCACCAAGGCGTGTTCCAATGTTCATGTGCTACAAGTGCATGTGCATGGGAGGTGTCTTGATGCCTTCCCTCGGTCAAAGATTTCCCAGAATAAAGCACGGCAGAAGCCGGCAGCAGCTACTTTGGATGCAAATTTCCAGTTTAAATGTAATTAAACTAATTGCAGCTATGGGGCTTGTATCAAATTTTTATTTATTTATTTATTTATATATATATTTTTTTTAGATCCAAGGGAGTTATCTGTGGTTGGTTAGTTGCTTAGTAGTTGCAGCTTTGGTGGCTAACAGGTACTAAATTGCTTTCACATTTGATTTAACCAACATATACGTACACAATTAAAAACAGTAAAAAGCTAATTATACATTTCCAGTTCCATGGCTGAAGGAACGTTACTACGCTACTATGCTACTATGATGGGCGGGACATAAACAGAGCGCGTAAACGGGCAGCCTTGTTCACGTGAGGTCTTTTCCGATTTAATGTTTTCTTTGACCAAGGAAAGACAGTGTCCTCGTAAGCAAGGCACCTTGACATTGAGAAACCACCTGTGTGTTTCCAAATTGCACTAGCCAAGTGACCAATTGGACTAAGTTCAGCTTCCACAGGCGCCCTTTCCGCAACCTACACAGACTACAGCTGTAATGTTGGGCAGCTGTGATCTCAATGAAATCGGCGGTTGGTGTAATTTGGAACCGGTTGCATTAAGAGCCTGTAAAACAGCCAGAAGCTAACACCTTCGCATCTCCAAGACATTCCGGTAACTCACAAGTGAATAAAACTGTTTATTTCAAGGAATTGGTTAAATTAATGAGTTTGGGGGCAGATAATGCCTTAATAGAGGTGGCAAATCGGATATAAACGTCTTCTGAAGGACTCCAAGTGGTTCCAAACTTGTCTGAGTGAGTAAATTAACCAAATAAATGCTAAAAATAAGGTCCATAAAAAAGAACTTTCCCTTTTTAGGGCCAGTTGTCGCCAAAAGTATCAATAAAACTACAATTAAAACAACAAAGTATTAAAATACTAATTAATATCTGTCCACATTTGACAAGTTCTTAAATTTAAATAATACTGAATATCTTATCACGATGATGTGATTTAGGACTATTCAAATGAACATTGACTTGATTTGACTGATAAAATTGTATTTATGTGCACATAAATAGAACTTAAAGGTTATATTTATATGGTCCTCTAGAGTTAAGAGGGCCTCATAAAGTGAAAGGGCGGGCTGGATTTGGCTCTCTGGCCTTGAGTTTGACACATGTGCCCTGAGTGAAATTTAATACCACCACAGTGTACAGTTCTTAATGAGTAAACAGTCCACATATGTGTACTCTAAACTCAGTTTTTGCTTCCATGGATTGTATTTTCTCATCCTGAATGAGTCCCATACATGAAACCCACTGTAAGCCCGGCACCAAACACTCTTATCCCGATTCATATGGGACCCACATAAACATGTTGGCTGGCACAGCTGTTCAGCGCAGGCCTGCCAGAGATCATTAGTGAACAAAGATCATTATGAATCCCCAAGACAACTGCCAACAGGTCAAGGATGAAAGTTTTGAGATGTTTAAAGCAGGAGTAGCTTACAAAACAACATCCAAACCTTAAGTTTTCTGATAGAGCTCTCTTCAGCCAGTCACCTGAAAATGCACAGAGTGTGGCACAATGGTAAGCTTAAAAAGAAATGATGAAGTCCATCTAAATGGACAGTCAAGTAGACAAAATGTTAGGAGAAGAAACAAAGCCGCCCATGGAAACTCTGGAGGAGCTGCAGAGGTCCACAGCTCTTGGTGAGAGATTATCTTGAAAATAACTTTTGGATTACAAAAAGATCTGCCATACAGTAAGTTCTGTTTGCAGTTTCCTACAAGCCATGCTGGTAGGAGTTGAATGAAGAATGGATGGAGCTAAATAAGAGACAATTCCTTAAGAAAAGAAAAGCTGCTAGACGCTGCAAAAATAAGCCTCACTTTACTGAAGGACAAAAACCATCTAATTTATCATCAGAAAGGGCAAGTACGGCATCAAAAACTAAATAAAAAAACAAGTAAATGAAATTGTCCTGTCTAAATTGTCCTTAGGTGTGGGTGGGTGGGTGCGTGCACGGTTGTTTGTCCTGTCTGTCTCTATGTGTGGCCCTGTGATGGACTGGCGACCTGTCCAGGGTGTACCCCGACTCTCGCCCATTGACAGCTGGAGATAGGCACCAGCCCCCCCGCGACCCCTTAAGGAACAAGCGGTTCAGAAAATGGATGGATATATATATATATATATAAATATATATACGTATATATATCTATATATATAGATATATATACTCCAAAAGATTTGTTCTAAAAAGCACTGACTCAGTGGTGCTCAGTACAGACACATAGCATGCTTTATTATATTTTTATGTGAAAAAAAAAGTTAATTTCCATCACACCTTCTCCGGATGCTCCTGCAGTGAGCAGCAGAATCAGCACCATGGAGAGCTCACAGTCGACCTGTGCCAGTTTCATATTTATTCTCTTGTTTCCCCTGCAGACCTATCAAGCACTAAACACTGTAAATTTTATGCAGTCTAAACCATTTTTTTTTCAAATTAAGAACTAACTGCGAAACTTTTGCAATGAACACAGTTAACTAAGCGCCCACTCTCGCCATGATCCCTCTACCTGTTTCCAAGAATAAAGCCGTTCTAAAAACATATTCACTCTGAGTCTGTGGCATGAAACTGCTACCAGGAGCTATTAAAAGCGCATAAAAGAGATATATTATTACAAAGGATGGCACATTCCTCTCACTGGCACACACACCCAAGAACAAGTTTATTTTAAGTCAGCTCCCTGTGCGGCATCCTGTTTAACAGCACAATTGAAATAACAGAGAACAGCTTTTTCTGAAAATAAACGCCCCCCTTTAAAAGAACTAATTATATTTTTAGGCAGTTTGTATATATCCAGCAGCTTACTTAATTGCTTATGGACTCTAAGCAACAGCAATGCTTAAAAAAATGACCAGTTGTTTGGATAGCTTTGGTATGAACAACGGATTCAAGAAAACTGGATGTTTTCCCACATTCTGAACACTGTCTGTTTTACCACTTTACTTTTTCTCAACACTTACTTAATAAAACTGTATTTTATTGAGCGTGTTTGTGCAGGACAGCACACAGCCTTGCTTTAGTCTCCATTATAGTTACAGTTATAGTGGTTGTGGTGGAAAGATTTAGTGTTTTGATTTATTTGTGCTTTGTAATCCACTGTGAAACATGTTTACTTAATGTTGTAGTATTAGTTCGAATGTTTAGTCTTACTGAGTGACGCCTTTACCCAAGTCATGGTCAGAGACTTTTGATAATGATAGTCCATAGCCTGTGTTACCATGGAGATGGCTCTTCGACCGGGCATCCTTAAAGGTCTACAAAGTTCACAGCTTCCTAATCAAAGAGAAAGGCGCCACTAAGTCTCTGAGACTGAGATAGGTCAGTATTTTACATTTTACTGTGATTTGATGCTGTCCTCTTGTATGATCAATTCAAATCATATTAAAACCTCCAAAAAGTTTAAAGGAATCTCTCTCATTTTATTAAGAGTCTAAAATCCCACTACAGTTGTGCTTACACGTTTAAATCCCCTGCCAATATTTATTATGTTTTGACCATTTTGGTAGAAAATTGATATTTAAAAAATATTTAGTATGTCACTATTTAGTTTTTGTATGTAAACACAAGGGTTCATTTAGAAAAAAAACTGAAAACTGATAGTCTTCAGTCAGATGCTTCCTCAGAGTTTCTGGGATACAGACTGCTACTGGAGATTGTGCCCACAGATATCAGCATCTACAGCAACGTTTTAAAGAAAATTATAAGCTCCAACATGCCTGTTCCATCTGGGATTACTGACGTATTTCTGAAATGAATCATGATAGATTTGGGGAAATAGTTAACATAAGCTGAATATAAGACATTAAAACCGATGTAATTTATCCTTAGTCTTGTCTCAGTTACCCTGCGGGAACCTACACATGCATGCAAACCGCTCTGTAGGTATCCGCCTTATTTCTGTACCAGTAGTTCATTTAGTTTTGCTCATTCAAATAAAATCTATGTAAATCCATATCTGTAACATTCTCCTTTTTATACAGAATAACAAAGTTTCTTAGGTTAAGATATGTATGTAAGATAAGTATCATTGATGATAAAAACCAAGTATCATCTGTGTATGTGCTGGCTTCCTAAAAGTCAATATAGCATTTAACAATTCGAAAAAGTTCTACTTTAAAAAAGTATTATTTTTTTTTGCGCTTGTTAAACTGCTTGATGTCACACTAGTTTTTCAGTAAGCCTCACGTTCTGTTCACCAACCCAGGTGATAAAACCTTGTTTCATTTTTCTTTCAGCATATCGTGCAGATATCGATTGCCTCTGTTAACTTCCCCGGTAAACACTGTGGTTCATCAGCCCCTGTCATCTCCCATCAGGATGAAACATTGTGTCCAGTAAGCTTTGAATTACATCACCTTTTTCGACAGCATCGCAGAGTTTAAGGACGACAACTTTTTTTCTGCTTCACTCTCTTTATTTCTTGCAAACTCCACTCTTTTCTTTAGCATCTCAGAAAGGGGGAGGGGGGGAGGGGGGAGGAAAACTCCCTTTGTAGAAAGGATTGATTCAAGACAGCTCCCAATCTGTAGAAGTGAGAGCTGGAAAAAAGAAAGAGGGACACATTGGCATATTTCTAAGGCAATATTTCTACAAAGAAGGAGGTAGAATTGATGCTGTTAGAGTTGAAGGTAGGTGTGTAAATGATTGCAGGTCAGGTCATCCAATAAAATTTGCACAACTCAAAGCTGCTGCTTTTCAGCAAGAGTTTGAGAGCTTTTCCTAACTGTTTTGGAGACGTTAATGGAATTTAAGAGATATTTTATCAGCTTTTTCAACATTTTGTGTTTTGTGTATGTCCTGTTAGCTGTAGAGCCCCTGGTTTGTTAAGTTGTCTTCCTGGAGTCCTTTCCCCCGCGCACCCTTCTCCTGCAAGACGTTCCAAAGCAGGAAACTGCAGGAGCAAGCACTCAAAATGCACATTGCTTGCTTCAGATTTTCGGTCTGCTTTGATTAAATTTGCATGGACCCAATATTTTTCTACAGCCTGCTACCTGAAGCAGAGACCAAGCAAATCAGAGTTTTCCTTTCCTTTTAATCATCCAGAGTGGGGGACTCGCCACGCTGACAGCGATATTTAAAAGTGGAGTTTGTAACATGTTTGGAAGTGTCTTCAGACGACGTTTAAATAAACCAAGCCAAAATTTGACTTTTAACAAAAACTGTGACCCAGTTTGTTGGTTAGAGAAGAGACTAGGAGGAGCCTCGGCATTCTAGAGCTACATTTCTAGAGCTACAATCTTTCACTGTGGTAGACTGTTCTGGCCAAAATTGGCAATGAGCGTAGAAATTAAGATATGGCTTGATAAAAATAAATAAAAATAAGGATTTTCCCAAATTATTGTAGATGCATCCATCCATCCATCCAAAAATGGACTGAATTTTGTAGAATGCTTTTCTAGTCCTACTGACAACTAAAAGTGCTTAACACCAGAGCCACATTCACCAGTTCACACTCTCAAACACGCACACATTCCTACACCAATACAGAGCTCAGAAAAGTTCCTTGCCAAAGGGCACATCACCATGTTAGAGGAGAAATCTATGACCCTCCAATAGCAAGACAACTACTCAATCTACTGAGCCACAGTCACCCCTATGAACACAATCAACTTTCTAACTGTATTATTTTACCGTTATCACCGTTATTTATTTTTCTATTTTATATCAAATCTTATTGCTTTATTTTTCAGTTTTCATCCATTATCTATCCCGTCTATCCTATGGAGGGTTGTGTAGGGGTTGTTCTTTATCTACATTTTGTTGGGCTCTGTAGTGATGTGTGCAGATTGGTGTTTGTTCCTCACCTTCTCTCTTGCAGGGGGCAGCAGATCTGGTCTGTATAAAATGGCAGCATAAAACAGGAGCGGTTATCTGAAGCAGACGGCTGATGATTAAACTCCACCGAAGGCTGATCAGGCCTCTACTTGCTTTCCTTGTTCCTTAAAGAACTAACACTTTATCAATAAACTTTATGAATTTAAAAACCACTGGAAACATTTTGAAATAGCTCAAAAGATGATCGGAGTGGGTATTTAATAAATAAAATGGTACAAGCGGACAAAGCCGGTGTGGACGATATAACCTCTTGAAAACCGTTTATGTTAACATTTAGAAATTGAAAATGAAAAATGTTTAAATCGATTTGGAGTTGTTTTGACAACAATCTAGTTTCCCAGCAGTACTTGCAGGCAGCATGGACAGCTGTTGGAAAAATCCCTTCTCTTCAATCGGGATCCTGCCGACTTGCGTTTTATCCAATATAAGGAGTTTGGTCTGATTGGATGCTTCTGGAAGCCATGTGGACGTCAGCTGTGTTTTCTTCTATAGCATCAGTGATGTTTCCATTCGGCTTGACATTGTTTCAGGTGAGTCATTCAGTTAAGTGCAGAGCGTGTTATGTAGGTTATTGCTGTTGAAAGAGGTGTTCGCTGACAAAGTTCTAGTTCGGGCCATCTTTCTTTCCCTACTGTAGCAGGATAACAAACCATTAATTTCCCCAAGTAGCAGAGTTAAGTGACAGCTGGGCGTTCTTTCTTTTTTGTTTGGGTGGGTTTTTTTAAAATTGCGCTGCAGAACATTGCCCTGCTCTCTGAGTTCCGCTCATCATCATTCCGCATGTGGTCAGGTAAAAAACTACCTTCGTTAAGTTACATAGGCACACTACAAGATGGTAGGTTCTCCGGTAACCCCCTCTCTGGGTATAAGTTAGAAATAACCTCTCAGTTTGATTTGTAGGTGCTCTAAAATGTCCAATATACTCATAAAAGACTCCAGTATCCCCCACAGACCCCTGCAGTTTGAGCAGCCTGAGAGAAAGTGTTGAAGAGGGTTAGAAATTTCAGGCATTGATCAAAAGTTTTGGACTTTAATTAAGATCTGTAGAATTTTCAGCAGTGGAGGTGGAAGCCTGTGGGTCGGGCTGGAAGTGTTTGCCCATATAAAACCGTGCCAGAATGAAATGTCTTCTATTTTTAAAAGGTGTCACACTTTTTGTTGATGATGCCTTGTTAACGCAGTGTTCTGTCTGACTTATAGAGCCGTTCTTTAGCTGATATTGCTCCTGTTTGCTCTTAAATAATAACCAGCAGGAATGAACATGCATGGCCACTATCCTCTCTCCATTTTCTTAAAGAAATACTCTTGTGATATGACTTAGAGTCTGAAACCCAGTGCGGTATGTTTACGTCTCTCTGCCTGCAGTATCTGCAGCACCTCGCACTGCTACCACTTCACTTTGACAGTACAGACCGCAAAAGGTCAACAGGAGCGGCTGAGCTTCCAGTCAGCTGATTGTTGCTAAACTGAAGATTGTTACCAGGCAGATTTGGCAGCTTCGAATGGATTCAATTTCTCACTTCTTTTTTCGTCCTGTTTTTTTTCTCCCCACATGTAGCTGGGCTCTTCAGCATGTAACAGATTTTAGAGGTGTTTCATTACTCAGACACTTCTTCTCTCACTGTCTTCAAACATTAAGGCATGCATAGCTTACACATCCTACTATAACCCAGCAGAAAATATTAATTTCCAAAGTAAAGTATAACATAACCATGAGGTACATTTCACAGTCTGTTTTAAGTCTGGTGAGGGGTTCAGAATATAAATGAGCAAACAGGCAGTAAGTGGGTTTCTCTGTACTCTGTCAGCTGGGTGTGACAACGGCTGAGGATGAGGGGGGAAAAAAAATCTCCCACAGTTTTTCTCTCGTCCCGAGAGAGTATGCAGCTTTTGCACCACAGCTCGCAAAAAACACCGTGTTTAAATATTAATCAAATCTGCCTGGTAACCAATCCTGAGGTCTCGGTGGAGACACATCGAGAGAGAGGTCACTCCACCCACATGTGAGGATTCAAGAGGTGAAAACCAAGAGGAGAGTTGAGAGACGACTTCAAAGACAGACCAAGAGCTCGTGGATAATCTGCCCTCGCCCTCACTGCTGCTTCACCCACTTTGTACTTTTTACTGTAGGGGATATCCCTCTGTGATCGATGAGCACCTGCAGGGTGGAAGCCGAAGGAAAAACTGATGTGTGAATGGACTGATATGTTTCCTGACCTACACTGTGGGTAATTGCCTTTCAGATTTATAATGATTTCCAGCAGTCTGAGAGCACAGAGGTATTATAGCACCAGAAAACTGCAAAGATTGGTAAAATCTGACCAGGAGGAAATCAATTCCTCCTCAACAGGACATTTCTTCCAACTATCGTATGCATTTATCCATATGTAACTCACAAAGTGTTTTTATCATATTCTATTATTTTTGTTTTACAAAAGTCTTGACACATTTTGAACCATTTTTTTGCAAAAAATAAATGTGATTTACTGGAATTCGTATGTGCAAAAAAAGAAAGGCATAATTGTAAAGTGGTTTTAACTATTTTTGGACCCCCAAAACTGCCTTTTGTTGCAAATAGCTGCAACATAATAACCTCTTTGGAAGATTTGATTTTAGTGATAAGACATATCTGAAACATATGAAAACATTAAAAACCTTTTTGAGATATTAAGAAATTAGTTTATCTCATCTTCTACTGGAGTTTGGTGGACTTCTGATGCCTAAACCAAAGAAAATGCTTGAAAAATGCAGAAACATGTTTGTTTCTGAATTACCAAAACAAAAATGTGAATATAAAGCTTTGTTTTTCTGCATTAACAAGAAGTTTTTCAGAATGAAAACTGTAGTTTTTTTTACCAATACAAGCTATTATTTCTGAAATAATACCAAAAATAATAAAAGTTTTTTTTAAACAGATTATTTTTACAAAAAGTATTTCACAGTAAGATGTGTTTTTTTTTTAAATTGGGGATTTACTTATAGAAAATAAATTGATAAATTTCAATACAGTGTTTTTACGAGATGATCTGTAGGTATAACTAAAGCAACCAAAATTGTCTACCTGCAGTCCAAGGTGACAGACAAACCTCAACTTAAAGAAACAGAAACTGAAACAGGTCCTGTTTGTTTAGTTAAATTCACCTTTAGTTTGTTTGTAATTTAGATGCGGAGAAATACTCATCTCTAAAGTGTGTATATAGTTTTTCTCTTACGTAACACTTATTTTGTTGAAATTGTTGTTAATACTATTCTTTTTTATCAATTCTCAGTACACTTCAGTAGAATGTAACAGGTAACAATAACTATCACTATGCCACAATATACAGTATTGGCACATATTAACTATTCATTCAACAAAGATGATTTGCATGGAAAAACACAACTCAATGTACAGTTTGTTTTGTAAACACAGCAAATCCTCTTTCACTGGTTTCTGAACTTTCAGCTCTCTGCAAATGACTCACACTGGACATTCACCAGACGCACATACGTGTATGATGACGCGTTCAATATTGTTTGAATAAAAACAGAATAAAAAAAATGATATTGTTATATTTTTTTTAAATATTACATTTCAAGCAACAATGTATGTCTTTTTACATGTTTGTATTTTGTCATTATATAAAAAGCACATAGTAAAAAAACAACAGCACCCCAAAAATCTGTAGAGCTAAGGGGCGATTTTGGGGAATTTAATCAATTAGTAGTTGTCCTTTTACTGGGGACTTTATGGAGAGTAAGACACTATCATATGCTGGAAACCAGTGATGATGAGGTCATGGAGCGCGGAATCTCTGGAAGCAGGGTACTGTGGTGTAATTCTGCATAGGGTTTAAACTTTTATTATTCAGAAGGTAAAAGTCTGTTTATATAGTTTGCATGGTTGTAAAAATGGGTCTGTCACTATTGTTTATGCAGGTAAGCTTTTAAGTCATAAAACTCTGGGGTGAGTTTTATTGCAAGGCTGTAAAAGCAGGATGTGTAGATAAAAACTGGGAGAAGAGTTTGGGGGAAGCAGATAGCCTTTTAACCATAATTCTTTATAATGAACCTTTGACCCAGAACAGAGACGACCCATCTTCGGACTGCATAATTCTCTGACAGCAAATCATGGCTAAGACACTGGTTGGAAATGATCTGATTGGAGTAAGATTCGAGGGAGAAGAAACGCCTACAACCCTGGCAAAAGTCTGGTGTCTATAAAGCTGTGAAATGAAGATCACTTAATTGTTCAGATTTCTTTAAATCTGGACCACAGGGGAACGACGGGGGCAAATTCCTCTGTAAAACTGCAATTTGTTAATCTGTTCAAAATAAATGTTAAACTGGAAATTGGCTCCATTTTGTTTCTGCTTGAACATGCATTGAATTACTTATGATAATTATTTAATTCAACAAATGGTGACCTCGACCGTGTGCAGAGTTTTGGACCAAAATCCAGTTATTTTTTTTAAGTTAATTAACGGACATGTATTTTCTCTATTGACAATTTGCGCAGAGTTGCGTAGTTTTTTTAATTCTATTGATTGGTTAATCTAACATTGGGTAATGTTGTCATGCAAGTTAAATATGTTTTTTTGTTTTGAGCAGATTGACTATTGCATGCCCGGAGTGTTGAAGCTGTCTGTCTGTTTTCCTGTTTCTGAGCAGGATTGACTCCTTCTTTTCGCTCCGTAGAGGAACACCGGTGCATGCTGGGAGATGGAGTTTCTTACTCTGCGCGCCCGGTGCGGGCTGCTTGTTCTCCGAAGCGGACAGTGGAGCAGATGGACCGATATCTTCAACGACTCAAATTGGAGCCACGGTGCGGATCGGAACTCGACGGGTTGGCCACCCTGCCCAGAATAGGACGCTATTTGGGAGCTCCCAGGCTGGCAATCAAAAAAGATTACAGAAGGGCCTGGGTCGCCCTCTGTTAAATCTATCGGATTACCTGGGAGTGGGGCTGCGTATACTTCCAGACGCGTGGCTGAGCACCACGAATGGGAATTGTGAAAATGGTCCGGCATTGTTTTTTGGTGAGCTCCGATGAGGTTAGTGTTTTGATTTCTGCTTGTACAAGAATTGTGTATGTATGTATGTGTGTGTGTGTGAGATGTTTTTTACGCAGGCGCTTTGCGAGACGTGCTGGTGATGTTGCGTTTTGTGTTAAAATGTTATTGTATAAATAATGAACTCGAGTACAATAAATAAATTAAAATAGATAAATGAATATCTAACTGAATATGATGGATAACTGTAATTAAAAATCTATAAGAATGAGTTGTGAACATTTACGACAGGCCATCTGGGTGGCCGCCCTAAGCTAGGTGCTATGGCGGAGCTAATACTGTGTGAGTTTTTGCTTGATAGCATGGCTAACATACGACAGTTTTGACTATATGTTTTGATAAATAAATTAGTGATTATAGGCGGTTTTTCTGCCATCTGTTCGAGTCTTTTGAGTGGTTTTCTGGAGGCCGGCGCCAGGAAATTTCTCAAAGCGGACTACGGAACTTATAACAGATTGGTGTAAACATCCGCGAGAAAATAATTAATACGGTCTACAAGTCACCGCTTATAATGTTGTGTTTTTTGTTCATGGTTTTGGGCTGTAACGGACGTAGTTGAATCGGTGTTTGCTGTGCGGGACGGCTGAAATTGGGGACATATGTTTCAGTCCGCGTGGGAAGAACAGGAGATTTTTTGTTCATGCCGAATTAAAGTTTGGTGACGTGGTATAACTTGTGCGGATTAAGTCATGGTATTGCGGTAAGTCATCTTCTAAAGTGTGTGTTGCGATGTTCTGGAGTGTTTTCGCCGTACGTTTTGTACTGTATAACGTTTAGTTTCACAAAGAAAGCTAACGGTAGCACGTTGCTATAGGCTGTTGTGCTAACCTAGCGGTGGTGGCTTTTGTGTGTCAATGTGTTTGTGGTAGAAACTAACTGCATGTTCTGTGTGTAGCAAGCTACAAGTTGATTTTGGATAGAAAGTGATTACAGACTCCTGCAGACGATTGCCTTGTTAAGACTTAGACTTATTTGGATTTTTGTTAACTTTTTCTGGTTGAGTAGGATGTAAAACGGCCTTAACATAACTGGTCAGATAAATTTTGGTTGCTACTCCCTTTCTGCAAGGTTTTCGCACATTTTCTACGAAGGGCAATTTAAGGTGTTTCATGTTTATCTGAACTGTTACGGTACGGAGATTAAAGATTAAGAAGTACATACTGTATTTGGTTAACTGCTTTAGCCTGAGAAGGCTAGATTGATTACATGAGGAGAACAATTATGCATGTTATAATTAAACGCAAATGGCTGAGAACAGTTACTCATAAGTCGATTCTGACTTGGTGAAGTTTTATTTTTTGATTTCATCTTTAAAATTAAAAAGAGGAGAGTGTTTAGTCAAAATAAAAGTTGCATTTTTTGAATTTTGAGTAGGTAGATTTTTTGCTTTTTGGATTGATCTAAGCAGGATTTGATTAAGTTGGCCTAAATAAAGATAAAGCTATAAGCAGTAATTATAAGAATTTAATGAAAAGCAAACGGTGTTAATTGAAAAGCAACAAACTGGTTTAAATTATTTTAATAAGCACCGTGTTGAATGGTACAGAAAATGAGTCTGTGATTTAAATAAGTATCATTTATGCTAAAATTATGTTTGGCTTATTTCTGATGGCTCTATAGACTTTAGAAATATAGCTTGGTCTCTGAATAAATGATCTAAAGGAGACTGATGTTAAATTATTTACACAATTGAACATTCTTAATGATTTTGTGGACACTCAAGGCTTATTGGAGTTATCAAAATTCAACTGGGGCTCAAGAAGTAACCCAGTACATTTCAATTCCGTTACAAATTAAATGTTTTTACCATGCAAAACAACACTTATCATAGTGATATTTTATAAACTAGTGGGATTTGAATGTTTGAGTTTGAAAAAAAAGAAAACGTGAAAACACAGAGTCATCTTTAAGTAATCAGTTTGTTTTTAAACAGGCTGGGGATACATTTGAATTGGTCTAAGGATTGAAAGTAATGAATATCACGGTGATTGAAATGATGGTTTAATTTGGAAGTAAGAAGTAAATTTTAAATTCATTTATTCTGATCGTGTAGAGGCGAAATGTGATTGGACCAGCTACATTGAAATAATTATTACCATATATTTGAATACACATTTTTTTGACAAATAAGAATTGGTTTTAGTTTTAAAGTTTAAGATTAATCTTTCAGATGTTCTTTATTGATTGTTAGCTAGTTTATTTGATGCTGAGAGTAAATTTACAGGTCCTAAACATTTTGGAACAGATCTGATCCTAGAATAATGGCATAATATATCATTTGATTAGTGGGGACTCTGTAACTGACAATTTATTTAGATTTTTTTGATTTTATTTTCTTTATTTTTTCTTATTTTTATTTTTTTATTTTTATTTTCTCTCTCAATATTTATATATTTGGTTCGACTTGGATTCTGACCCAGATTTCTGAACTGCGGTCTGCTTATTAATTAGAACTTTGGAAAAATGTTAATTTGGGAAGCTGGATTAAAGAAAACATGATTCAGTGGTAATGTATTTGACATCTCTAGAAGCTTCAATTTAATTTGGTGTTTATCATTGGAGAAAAGAAAGAAAAAAAGAAGCCTGAGAGGAAAAAAGGGATACTGAAAAAATGCTGGTTTTTAGTTTTTATTTTTGATTTTTTATTTTAATGCGACTAGTTTTTGTTTAGAGAAATCTCATCTCTTGAACCTCTTTTATTGAATTTTTTTGTTTTGTTTGACTGCTAAGGGGAATTAGACTACTATGTATCCTACAAGAATTTAAGAGGAGTTTTAGTTGCAAAAATCACTTTGACTATGTTCAATTCCCTTCACAGAATCGGACAGATGTTTTTGAAGTATGAAATGTTATCATTATTTACAATCAGAATATTTGGGCAAGTGAGCACATTTGGGTTTGTTTAAAGAGGAATCATATAAGCAAAAGTACTTTGAATTTATATTGGCTTGTGTTAAAACAAAAAAGGACTTTAGGTTTGGCAATATTTATAGGGAAGCTGTTTTGTCAGTGATTTAAATCTTGGATTTTTCTTTGGAACTATGGATAGAATTTGAAGTATAGCAAACTGAAGACTGTTTTTGTGAACTATGTTGTGTTATCAGTCAGTGCTGTTCTCTGGTTTTGTTTTAAACATTTGATGTTTTTAATTTTGATATTTTTTGTCTGAGCCAGCTTGATAGAGATCCAGTACACTAAAAGATGGGGGAGTTTGGAGACTGGATCTTTGCAGATGGTTATTGACTTTATTTTTGTTATTGCAATGTTTGAGTGGTGCTTTAGCAATATCTAACAGAAAAATCCAGCCTTTTTGTTTGTTTCTTTTTTGATTTAATTTTATTTTTCTAAGAACTAAGTGTGTTGATGAGATATTGCGATGCTCAATCTTTATAAATGTTTAATTTACACATGAGATGGAAGAGACATTTATCAAATTGAAAAAATAGAGAAAGGCATAGCATTGATAAAATATAGAATATGAATTGGATGAAAAATGAACAGTTTAATTAGAAGTATTCTAATTAAACTATTGGCTCCATTTTGTCTCTGCTTGAACATGCATTGAATTACTTATGATAATTATTTAATTCAACAGTACGTAGGCTAACACAAACCAATCCAACAATCAGGTTACCATGGGCAAGTGAGAGGTTAATGGAGGAATGGGAGCAGCAGAGCAGAGAACCAGCATGAAATGCAAAACATTTTGACAAGTAAGGAATATTTTTTTTTAACAGGAAGAACTGTGTGTATGTGTTAGTTGTAATGTTTAGTGTAGTGTTTGGGTATTAGGGTAGAGATTTTGAGAATAATAGTTCACACAATCAACAGGCAGCAACAGACAAAAGGAGCAAACATACTTTTTTATTGCTAATTCTGCTTATTGCCAAAGTAAGAGATCAAATTTAACAATTCCCTGTGGGATGGATTTTCTGTGTGACGGTCCAAGGATGTCAAAATTCTGGTTATAATTTTTCATTATTATTATTATTATTATTATTATTATTCCATTAATTTTGTTTGCCCTCCGTCTTCATTTTGTCCTTTAATACAGTGGTCCCCAACCTTTCTTTTCCACCATGGACTGGTTTAAATATCAGACAATATTCAGACGGGCTGGCGGATAAAAGAAAACGGGGTTATGTAAATCCAATGTGTGCTCATGACTTTATTAGCGTTTATGCAACATTGCATCAAAAGCATGATTAACATCCTCTCAGCCATCTAATGCTTGTTAGTCACTATGGTAATGTTTAAACATACCTCAAATAAACTTACCTCAAAAACAAATATGAAATGCATGAAAAGTACAACTCACCACAATGCTGAATGAATCAGTGGGAGCACTGTGACTGTTTCTCTGTAACGGCATGGTCCATCTGGGGCAGTTTTGTAGGTTGCACTGCCTAATAAGAAGGGCTGTTTTACATCATAGAGTGTGCCAGCTGTGTAAACTCCCCTGTCATGATAAGTCCATATTTTTAGAAAGAGTCTTGGTATTGTCTGTGAAATATATTGTTCTCTTTTGATATTTTTTTTGTTCAGATGTATAGGCTTTTCCTCTGTCTCTTCACTGGACCTTTTCATATTTGTAAAGATAATTTTCAGAGACCTCTAATTTGAATCTCTAATTTAAATTGTGGGTTTTTTGTTAGCGGTGACGTATTATGTGATCAAGGCAAGCGTCTTGACATGTGTAAAGACTGATATATAGCCAGATGAAGTGAATTAGGTAATTTTTCAGAATAAAGAATCTTACAATGTGCGTTGTTCGTGTATAAACTTAGATTATGTGACTGCAGAATAAGGCACCCACACCAAATGAGAGTGCATCCTTCACAGTATACGCATACAGACACCCAGACTTTTAACCAACTTCCAACTGTAAAAGAAAATAAATCCTAGAGCTCACCTCAGAAGGCTACAAGTAACATGTTCAATTAACTGACTAACCAGCTCAATGGCGCAATACCTCACTACAAACACTGACAACACCAAAGTGCTTTGCAAGATTCAAAGCACTTATTAGGAAGCGACACACTGAATGAACCAATGACGTCACCCGCTCAAACTGAGGCCTCTGTCACGTGATTTCCCCATTCTTAACGCACGCCTCGAATCAAGATTTCATCTGGCACGCCCACTTTTGCTCGCGATGCCTCGGAGCCTCGGTTCATTTGTCCCATCAATACCCCGACGCGCTTCAGCGCGTTTCTACATTGACTTTATATGTAAACCTGACGTCTATGGGGCTCCAAGTGCATTTATTTATCCAATCTGTGCAGCCCACGGCCCGGAATCAAATGACCCACAGCCCGGTACCGCTCAGAGGATTGGGGACCTTTGCACTTTTTTATCGACGGAATTTTAATGATATTTAAAAATACCTTGTGACTTTATCAGCAATAAGTGTACACTACTGACATGAAAAAAGGTTTTCTCAGCTGTGGATCTGAGGGTAAAAGCAACCCAGTTGTTCAGTAGTCTTGTTCACCTGATGTCTGCTTGAGAAGGTAGGGGATTATACGTTCGTTGTTTGACGAAAAGAAAACCCCTGCTGGCTGTGGAGGTTTTAAAAACTAAAATACAGCAGCAGTGATAGCACCTGCAGGGAAAAATTCATCTTTTTTTTTTTTTTTTACATTTCCAAAAGAGGATTGTGTCTCTGTTAAGCTTCCACACCCCAGTGACTGACTTTTCAGGCAGAAGGAGCCTTAAAGCATTAGCCAAGCAGCAGCCTAGCTAAAAGTGTTGCGTTTCCCCTAATAAAGTTGTGTAGCTTTCAAACCTTCTGATGGTTTTGGTTTAATACGTGAAATTTATTTTAAAGTAAGTGTTTATTAAATCGCAGAGTTATCATAAAGATAATTATTTAATCTCTAATGGGTTTACGTATATACATGTTTTAAACACCATAAATTTCAACAAATTGTGTCCTATTAAACTCAGAAACCTGTGTATTTTAGTTCTGATTTTATGAGACAGACCCTCATAAAGTAGTTCGTAATTGCAAAGTGAAGGAAAGACGAGACAATTTTATTGGTATAGAACACTTTCAACACAAGGTAATTTAAGGTGCTTTACATGATTTGGTGGTAAAGAAACCAAACATATAATAAAAGTGTGGATAGTAAAAACAGCAAGGGTAAGACAATTAAAAACACAAAGCACAAGAATCAATAACAGAAAACATTTAGCATCTGATTAAAAACAGCAATTTAGGAAAACCATAAAAAGAAAATTTATGTAAAGACATAAAGGGATACATGAATATAAATGCTTTTTTGCAAATAAAAAAATAAGGTACCCTGGCTTCCTTGCACAGTCCAAAAACATGCCTGTGCACTTGATTTGTCTGTCTAAATGATCCTTAGATGTGAGTGTTTGCACGCATGATTGTTTGTGCTGTCTGTCTCTATGTTGGCCTGTGATGGACTGGTGACCTGTCCAGGGTATACCCTGCCTCTTGCCTGATGACTACTGGAGATAGGCACCAATCATGGCGCTACCCTTCAAGGATCAGCAGCATAAGTAGTGGATGGATTAAATGCCTCATTGCATGTTAGAATGTGTCCCTACCAGCATTACTCATCCAGATACTCAGAGTCAGTCCAAGTCTTCTTTTCGAAATAGCTCCAGATATGTTGAGCTGGATACATAGTGTCTGTGAACATTGATTTTCAAATTTTTTTTTTGATTAGGCCTTTGCAAACATGAATATCTTGATCTAAAACATTCCGTGTTTGCTCCGGCTCTTTGTTTAGTTGTGATCCTGCTGGAAGGTAAACATCTACTAAAGTCTTTGCAGCATCTAACAGATTATTCTCAAGGATCGCCCTTTATAAGGCTCAATCTCTCTTCCCATCATCTTCTTCTTTTGTCCCCAGTGTAGAAAAGCAGGGCCGATTTAGTTTTTTCCCCCATTCCTCAGTTTTTTGCCAGCAAAAGCAACATTTTGCTCTCAGATCCCCTTCTTCCACATATTTCCTCTCTTAAACTTGGTTTACAGCAGCTGATCTTAAAATTAGATTAAATTACACACACATTGAATTCTGAAGTCACAGGGTTTTATCTATGTGTTTTAGAGTAAGAGAGGAATAAAGATGCCCAACATACTCTTTAAAGTTTAAATTTTTTGAAGATTTTGAGAATCCTTTTCCTCCCACTTAACAGTCATATACTGCTTTGTGTTTGTATATCAGATACAATAAAATAAAATGCATAAAGGGGCAAGTTTATGAAGATGTGAAGTGTGTCAGGGGAAAAAAGTGCACATCTCAACTAGATTTGTTACTTTTATTTAAAGTTTTAGAGATTAAAGAACAGAACTAGACCTGTCAGAAAAAAGCGGTTGGAACAGAAGAACATACACATTGTGTAATGGGTTTAGAGTTGATTTAGAGAGGACCGCAAAGCGGGTCTGCATAAAAGCAGAGTTAACTCGGGTGGAGAGCTCATGGGCTTTGGTGTTTTGTGAAGCAATTTGCTACATTTCTGTTGGGATTTAACATAAATCTTCCTTCTGCAACCAACAAGTGGAACTGATACCATCTAAGGTCTGCAAGGTCTGCCCTCTCAGGCAAAAGCAGCAGAACTGGCTCGCCAGTTTGCATTTTGGAGCAAAACAGATGGAGCATCTGTCATCCATATGCATGAGGCAGCTGGCTGCCAGCCTTTCACCTTGACCCTTACTATGAGACTGTGACCTTAAGACTCAATAGAAGATAATAAGGGACCTGTTTGAGCTTCTATGTTCGGCCTTTCTCCCATGGCTGGGGAAACTATCTAATCCTCATGACTCTCAGCCTTTCAACGTGTGTCAAGGAACGTCCAATCCCTGTCTGGAAATGATGGATGGATAAGGAGGAGGCTTGGGGGAAATATCACAAAGCTACTTCTGTTTCTAATGAAAATGGAAACTCAGTGAGCTTTCACTGAGAAATGCAATCTTCAAAAAAATCTTACTCATGTAAATGTGATAAAAACAAACACAGAAGGTCAGAGTTACCTTTATTCGTCATCTTTTGTACCAACATTTTTCTTGCAATAGCTACCTAATTACACAATTAAACTTTACAACATTTCAGGAAAACCAAAAACAATCACGGTGAAAAATGACACTGAAAATGGCTCCAGTTCATAATTCAAATAGTTTTTCTTTGCCTTGTTTGCTCCTGCGTGTGCAAAACGATTTCATTCCCAGTGATGGGATATTCATTCTGCCTCACAATGCCAATGGAGGTAACCTTTACCTGAAATAGATGGAGGTGCACTGGCAAACCATTCTATGACAATGCAGAGTGGCAATAATATCTTTGAGAGCATGGCTTCCTGAACCGCAGGTAATGTAATGATGAAACATCAACATTCGAGTAAAAATGTCATCCTCAGGTATCTGAGGACTTACTCACAAACTATTTTTGTTTCTAAACAAAATACAGCTTTATTTCAACTTTCTTTATCTCACTGGAAGTTGCACCCACAAACAACTCAGTAGCAACATTGGCAACTATGGTAGCATTGATCTATCTAAGTGTTAGCCTTAGAGAATTTCTCAATTTTGCTGGGTTTTGCTAGCTACAGGTAAGTACTGATAAATACCTCACAAAGCCCTCTTTTAAGGTCATGGACTGTCCCTTTAATAGTAATAGTTAATAAAAACCTTTCAATAAAGAAACCTGCCTTAAAGGTACAATGTGTAAAAAACAAACAATTATTCTTTAGCGCCACGCCGTTCAGAGAAGGTATTGCATAAAAAATGCAATATGTCATCAACAGTTTCCAACTTTCAATCCAGCATTTAGGTCCGTTATCTTAATCTCTTGTCTTGTCTAAATTAGATCTAAATATGTGTTGAGTAATACAAGCTGTGTTTTTTTTTTACGTTAGCTATTTTGATGTTTATGTTTTGTTTATTCTATGTATATATTTGAAGCTAATTATTTGAAAATTTGCCATTTTGGGCAGATAGATTGAACTAAAACATTTTTTGAAAATCATGAAAAAGTTAATTTAATTCAGTAAATCAACTTAAAAGATTACATTAAATAGATAATATAGACTAATTACATGCAAATTGAGATATTTCAAACCTTTATTTGTTATAATATTGACGATTACGGTTTACAGCTTATACAAACCCAAAATTCAAAATATGACATGACATAAATATATGAATTACACTGCAGCTTTGTCATGTATTTTGTAGTGGTAAAGTTGATGATAAAATAATCTAAAAGGGCTTTGATTGGACCAAAACACTTCTCTTTTAAGGTGAAACAAGGACACTGAATGATGGAATCACAACAATGACTGAGATCGGGGCAATATGTAAGAATTTCACAGTGAATTAATCACAAAACAGTCTAATGTCCTAACCATGTTGGAAGGAAGGTTGCACTGAAACAGATTTTGACCTCGGCCTTTCCTGGTTCCAGGGCAAATCCCATGTGAGCCCTAAAGGTCGCAAAGTCTTCCACATAAAACAGCGTTTGTTACATGACACCGACTGGGCTAAAGGCTAATGTTGAGCTAAGAATGCTAGCATTAAAATATAGTCGGCTCTAAAAAAATAACAAGCTACTTTTTCAACTACCATCAACTCGGTATTGCTGTGAAATGTACTTATTTATCTACGAATAGACTTACTGTGTATAATTCGTCTTCGCCCATCATCTTGTATCTTCTGGCTGATCTGTAACGGTGTGACTTAGAGTGGAATACTCCAATTTGGCCACAAAATTTTAAAATTACGTATTGTACCTTCAAACATTTTATTTAGTCCGCAATGGAAATTGAAAACAAGGAAATTGTTGGACTGAATCTGTTTCAACGTATGTTTGAATTGTAAGTCAATAAATACTCTCGATTATTAATTAAAAAAATATTGCACAGCTCAGTTAATATTCCTCAGAGCTATAGCTGAGTTTAGCTTAGACATGGCTTGCTGTACATATTCTTTATATAACACACCACAAATCTGCCATGATTAATGAGGACCTATAGCTTTATTCCATGACACTTATTTGGGATATAACCTCTTCTTCTGATTCATATAATTCTTCAACTGCTGCACTATATTACTTTTTTGACTGCACCATCTTTTTTCAGTATTCCCTGCATAGACGCTGACAACGCATTTGTCACTGTAAGTTAGGGATTCCCATGTGGAAAAAGAGATTTTCTTTTGCACTGACTGTGCATGTAGGCGTAACCCTCTGCTGGGAAAGGCTGGCTGGATAAACGAGGGCATCCTGCCACTGTGACGTACAACGAAGTGAGAAGTTTGCCCAGTACACTGCATGTAGGTACAATTTTGAAAGTGAAAAGAAAGAGCAGAGTGAAAACATACCGTGCTGAGGCAAGCAGAACGAAAAGACAGCAATCTCTGTTGTTCAGTTAATAGTAGAGAATTTCTGAAGTGAGGTTATGTGAAAAGATTATAAATAGTTGTATTTTTACCTAACCTTATGGCATTTTTAGGTAGTATAAATCAAGATTAGCTGTAACTGGAAGTTATTTCAGGAGTGGCCACAACTAAAATCATAAATGAATCTTTAAGCCGTTGTCAAATTTGCATTAAATTATTATTTACTAGTCATATCACGGTATGTTGTTGCACGAGATCAAGTTATGTTAAAACATTACAACAGTTGTCATCAAAATGAAGTTGGCTCTCCATCTATGTTTGAGACTTCTATTGTGAAATAAGAAACAAAATAGTTTGCTGTTACATTAAAGAACCCTTTTTCAGTCTTAAATTGTGTAGCAGGATTTTGGGTACTTGGGAGGAAAAATAAAAGAAACTGTAATGGAGTCACAGACAAGATGTGAATGATTTATAAGCACTCTGTGTCAGAATATTGTGACTGGCTAACTGTTGCTAGCAGTTCTAAGGTTATAGCTAGGTTTTGGAGCTAAATGTGTTCTTCACCTTTTCCAATTATCCTGGGCTGCACTGAAAGCCAAGTTCAAAAGTTTTAAAAAGAATTATTAGGTTGTTCTAATTTGTTTCATTAAAACACTGTTTAAGTTGAGTATTTGTCGGACCATTATGGACTGAGAGTAGCATAAAAGGCATCATTTCTACAAACGAATTATTCTACACTCTTGCTACAGATTATTTAAAAGAACAATTTGTACTATGGGAAACTATTATTAGTGAAAACAATAAAAAGGAAACTGGGGAAATCTTTTGTTGAATAGTATTAATAGTATTAAATATCAGTGTGTCTATCAGTGTTACACATGTGATTAAATGTATTTTTAGATATTCGAATCCTCTAAATTAATACGTCTCGGCTTTAGTTTAACTGAACTTTCCTTAAAAATGTTAGAAACACGACGTTTAATCCTATTATCATCATAAGAAGAAATGGTTCTAATTAGAAACACAACACTAAAATGCGAACATTTTATTAAAAATGCTAATAATCTCCTCAGCTGTTTTCTTTTAGTATACAACCAGACCTCTAAATGTTGTTATCGCTACACTGTTCAGCGTAATCATCAAATTCTAATTTTCTAGCAACTCAAGCCTTACTCATTAAAGCCTCCATGCACTTCAGTGACAAAGAGGCTTTTCTCCGTCTGCATGTAGCTTGGAGGGCTTAAAAGGCTGCCAGTCGTTCTGAGATGCCTAAGTCCAATCAGGCTCTTCTTGTCACCACTCTCTAGCATGAATCTGGCTTCTCCACTCCATTTAAAATCTTACGCCTAACTGATAAAATAAAAATACTAAGGAGCCGATTTAGTGGCATATTTCTTTTGGTGCCATAATCGTATCAGTTGAAGGAGTCACTGTATATTGTCAAAAACTTTATAAAAAATATTTCTTTATTAAACTGACATGGGCTTGAGATGATTTTACAAAAATGAATTTAATTGGTTCTGCGGAGGTATTTCAATAAAATTATGTATTTTACAAAAAACCAATGGATTGAAGTATGGGGGTAGGAGCATCATGTTGTGGGGCTGTTCTGCTGTACAAGAACAGGAAGAACTGATGCACTTCATAAAATAGATGACATCATGAGGAAAGAACATTATGTGCAAATATTGAAGCAACAACCGAAGACATCAGCCATGATGTTAAAACTTGGGGCGTACATGGGTCTTCCATATAGACAGTGATTCTCAGTTTCCAGCAGAAATGGTATCTCTAAGATCAATGTCAATATTTTGGTGTGATGTGATCTGATCTCAATCCTATACAGAATTTGTGGGCATATCTGAAAAGGTCTGTGCAACGGAGGAGGCCTACTGTCCTGATTCAGTTCCATAAGCTTCTAACAAACTATTGTAAGAAGCTTGAAAAAGGAAATACGACATGTTTGAACCAAGTCATATAGTTCATAGTCAATCCGACCAAATACTGAGGAATGTATGTAAACTTCTGACTCTGAAGACATTAATGACTAAAACAGTAAATTTCCGACATATTCTGTCTCTCATTATTTAATTCGATTTAAATTCAACCTTAAATACTTTATTGATCCCAGTGTTAGTGTAGCTCATAATACATAGTTTTCCATGCAGTTATTGTAGATGCTGGTTGCTGTGGGCAGGAAGGATCTCCTGTAGCGGCCTGTATTGCAGCAAAACTGAATAAGCTTTCAACTGAAGACTAGGGTTTAGGTATTGTTTAGGTTTTATCCAATACCGGTGTCAAACCGGTACTTTTGAAACAGTGCCGGTGCTTAAACGGTGCTTGAGACAGTGCTTTAAGAATGGAAAACATACAAATTTTGTCCAAAAACCGTCATTTTTCTTTTTTTAGTAGGGCTGTCAAACAATAAAAACTGTAACTTTAACTGTAAATTAATCACCATTCTTATATATGACCAAAAAAATACAGTTTTCAGTGTAAATAAAAGGACAAATCTAGATGCAGTTGCTCTTTTAAGAAATTAAATATAGGAGCAATCAATTTAATTTTTGTTTTGAACTCCACAATCATATACAAAAAAAATTTGTGGTCCCATATGAAAAATAATAATAAATAGAGGTGGAAGTAACCAAAATATATGAATAAACTTAACATTTGGATATCAGCAGACTGTATTAAATATCAGATTAATCAAATGTAATGTAGACTAATCTAATGTCACAATTGACCATTTTCCAAAAGTAAACACTCAGCATATTCTCCAGTTCACCACAATAGGAAATAAATCCTGTTATTGTGAAGATGTACACAGCTACTTTGACTAGTAATTAGCACTAATTTAAGTCCAAAAACATCACTGTAATGGATTAAATTCGTATTTTTAACGCAGCAGTTTCTCACTATGAAATGTACTGAAGCTACACAGTGAGCCAGCAGGCATAAATCAACTTAAATACGGAGCATTTAAACTACAGTTGAGCCAGATACTCGGCTGAAACGAGTATCCAGTACGGATAAAGCACTTTTGCTGGGTACGAATATCATATGAGTAATACGAGTCAATATCTGTGATCAGATGGAATAAAAATTCTCATTGGGTAGCTGACTGTGTCTGCGTCCCGGAGCCACCATACTCCCGAATTTCTCCTGATGCCGTCGCTTTTCATAAACACTTCCCGTTTCTTACGAGAGGAGAATAAGATGTGTTACACTTGTATTTTACCAAGGAAGGTGCTATGTGATACAATTTCCTCATTCCAGTAATGAAAAATTGTCACCTGTAGGCGAAGTTCGCTGTTTTTAATCCAAAATAGGTCACCTACGTGATTCGCAAGCCATCTGCAAGTTTTAAGAACAGACTTTATGTGACTGACAGAAGCTGCAGTTTCAATTACTTTTTAAATCCTCCCAATTATTAAGGATTAAAGCACGTTTCAACCAAACTCGCATCTAGTTTCCTTTTATTTCAGCTGCGCGATGGTTACTCTGGCAAAGGAGCTCTCTCTCTCATCTATCACGCTGATCCTGCAGAAAAGAAAGTTACAGACTTAATGCAGCACTGCGACCAAAGTGAGAAAAAATACTTTCTCACTCTCTTCTGACACAGAGACTCCTACAAGGTTTTTATAATGATTAAAAAGTGATTATTGCTAAATGTTGAGTGCTGCTGAGCAGGGGCGTTTCCGGGAGGTTAATAAAGAGGGGCTAAAAGGGCCCAGGGTGGGTCTGGGACTGTAACATCAAATGTTATTTATTTTATAAAATAAATAAAGGTAGTCATGGTATAAAACTATATTACATATATATCACAAACACACCCATACCTGTTGTGCATACAAAAAATTAAAAAAAGCAAAATAAAACAACAAATTAACATTAACATTAATAAATTTAATGTAAAAAATGAACGTTATATTATGATGAAAACTCTTGTTCATTACATTTTACTTCATAACTGCAACCACGTGTTTTATTCATTGTTGCGAAACTTGTTGGGCGACTGTGGCTCAGGAGTCGGAAGGTTGCCGGTTCAAGCTCCGGCTCTGACGGTCTCAGTCGTTGTGTCCTTGGGCAAGACACTTCACCCGTTGCCTATTGGTGGTGGTCAGAGGGTGGCAGCCTCGCCCCTGTAAGTTCGCCCCAGGGCAGCCGTGGCTACAACGTAGCTGGCCATCATCAGTGTGTGAATGTGTGCGTGAATGGGTTGATGACTTAATGTAGTGTAAAGCGCTTTGCGGTCTGTAGGGACTGAGTAAAGCGCTATACAAATGCAGGCCATTTACCATTACCATTTGTTCTGTATATTGTTTGTTTGTTATCAAAAACATTGATCTGAAGATCAATGCTGATGTTATGTGAAAAGTTTTATAATTAGCAATAAATATAAAAATGTCTGATCAACACATATCAATTGAATGCTTAAAAACACATACTGGTTTAAGCCAAGGCCATTTCAAGATAAACCGAACCACCTCCGTGTTAAACCCTACCCATGTCCTGATTAGGCCACGCCCAGTCCCAGTACAGATACAGATCATTCATATGGGTTAACGGATACAGATACAGATAATGCTGTACTCGCACATCCCTAATTCAAACTCTGCGCCGCACACACTGGAGCTGACATCCGAAGCGAACGGATAATTCCCACAGACAACTTATGAACTTATCATATCACCACAAAGCCAATATGCCAATAATAATACACTCAAATGTAATTTAGGATCACAAACACATGCTGCTGCACAACACTCCGCAGTTTGAATGGTTAGGAAGGAGAGCTGATTTGTTGCTGGCTGAATTATAAACCAGGCGCTGTTCTGGGAATGCGTATTTCGTTGCATAAAAAAAGGGGGGAAAAAAGAGTCAATTCTATGAATTAATCGATCTGCGTTGGTGCGTTAATTTATACAGCCCTAACTTTTAGCAGTTTTTTGCTCAAAGATAGCCATGTTTACCTTTTCTGGTAATATTGGGAATCGCTCTTGGCTGATGGCATGCCCAGAATCCATTGTGTTTGACATCTCTGGGAAAACAAGAACCGAAATAAGGCACCGAAATGTGCGCTGCTTTTCGGTCTGGTTACTACCGTTATGTCAGGTACATCGGTACCCATCCCTACTGAAGACACACTTTTTTTGTAAAATAGTCATGAAGAGGATGCTCTAATGTTCTTCATTTTATGAAGAACCCTTATTTGCATCATCTCCGGAGGTTCCATTGTTGGCCCCAGTAGAGAAAATCAGGTTGTTCAGGCTTTTTAGGATGCTGCTACCCCTAAACATAATGGAAGAAGAAATTACACTCTCCATAAAGAGTGGTACAAAATCTGCAGCATCTTGCTACAAACTTTGAAAGACCTAAGCTTCCTTAAGGATGGCCCTTCTTGAATTCACTGTAAAGTTTCCGGTTCAGTCTGTTGTCCAGGTGAACGCTGAGGTATTTATAATCCTAAACTAATTTTAAAGAATATAAATAATTCAATTATTGTGCCTTTTTAGCGAATAGAAATAGATTTGATGAATCTAATAGACCTAAAAGAAGAGTAGTTTGACTTGATTTAGCTTAACACAATGAGCAAAAAAAGGTGTGTTAGATAAGCAAAACCAGTCCATTCACTGCATCCCTTCCCTTCTTTCTGTCAAGCTACTAATGAATAAGAGCCACAATTTGTTTTTTTAAAGTTATATCAATATGTAGACATAGACATATATTTTACTCTTTAGTACTAACAAAGGTCATTTGTTATATTTTATGCAAACATCTTTTATGCAATATATTTCAACTATCTAGGTCATAGATGACAGTGCACGGGGTGAGTGGAAAAAATTAAGGCTGTAGAGCTGATAGCTGCCAGGACAGCTACACCAGCACAGACCAGCACTATAGCAGTTCAGAGATAATCAATAGTATCACTGTCAGCCTTCTCCATCTGACCTGGGGGAAGGACAGACAGTAGCTGCTATCCATGTGTCCAACTCTAGAGTCAGAGTCGAAGTTTACCCTAGGGAAGGAACTATTGTTTGATTTTTTTTTTCTTTTAATGAAAGTAGGTTGGAAACTTTGTAGCAAATGATTAGCTTTAACATGGCTGTTAATAAAACTAACCCCCTCACCTCCTCTGACGTGTTTAAGGATGTCTCCCTTTCAACCCCTGCAATTTTGGCATTTTTTGTCGCACTATCAGAGGCGCTACAGGTGCTGGGGGTATCCAGCAAATACCTTGTCACAGTCACATGAGTAATGAATGTGAGAAATGCCATTGGCATCCTGACTGCAGGTGGCTTGGGAGAGATAAAGCGTGTCCAAAGAAAACTAATTATGGGAGTTAATACTTTCCCTGTATTGGGTAATTAATCTAGAGTGGAAAACCAAAAATGTTCCTGTTGTATGAGACTGAAATCCAAGCAAAGTGATGAGATAAAAGTTCACAGCATGTTGACTCTTCCGATATATTTACCCGACCGATGTTTTTCACATTTTTGTCAGAACAAAACTCATTAACTCATAGAAGGGTCTATCTGTGAAGTGGAAGAGGAATGACACATGGTTTTCAAACCTTTTTTTCAAGTAAAACTGTTCAAAATGTGCTGTGCATTTATATTAAGCCCCTAATAATCCAGTATCTTTAAAGAAAACCCAGTTTTCCCTTAGGAGAAATCCCAAAATTAGAGCGGAGCACGATCCCAATGTAGTCCCACTGTCCCAACTGCGTTCAGGGTTTTATGTGTCGTTTCCACTGAGCGGTAGGGTGCAAGGATATCCAGGTCGGTTTGTTATTTTATGGTCTGCTGTATTCAGAAGAGCATTTCCACTGCCAGCTGGACTCTCACTTGGTAGGCGGGGTGAAACCTTAAAACGTACCTTGTCGTCATACTAGTGTGACAACAAAAGTAACTCAGTGACAGTCAAGACAGAAGCTTGAGTTTGGTTTCTGGTTCTTTTTTTTTTACACAAACCTTAAAGTAGAACAGGCATGAAATTCCCCGCAACGTTTGGGCCCTTTTTAGCCACACTCTAAGTACCTGAATACTATATCAAAGGATCGCTTGCTGTAATTCATCCTTGTTGTAGAATTGCAGGTGTGTGACGAGGTAGCTCTTCTGTGAGCATTAGCACAGAAGGACCGGGTTTCGGAGGGCGGAGCCTAGGGTATGCACTTCTGTGGTCAATGTCTAGAGATATTTCGAATGTTCAACTATATTATATAATCTTTTTTCCCCAAAATAAAAGCATACTAGTGTAATCGGATTATTGAGACTCTTAATAAATGAGAGAGATTCCTTTAAGCGTTTGGAGGTTTAATATTATTTGAATTGATCGTACAGGAGGACAGCAGCACATCACAGCGAATGTGGAATACTGCCCTGTCTTGGTCTTACAACAACAAGCTTATATTATTACTAGCAATCTTGGTCTATCTATTTTATTCGATAAAGTACAACTCTCAAGATGAAAATCAGAGACTTTGTGGCGCCTTTCTCTTAGATTAGAAAGCTGAGAATGTTGTGTATCTTTAAGGATGCCTGGTGGAAGAATCATCTCCATGGTAACACTGGATATAGACTATCATTATCAAAAACTCTCTGTCCCTGTCCTGGGTATAAATGTCACTAAATAAGACTAGTCATTCAAACTGATACTACAACATTAAGTAAACCAGGTCACAGTTGATTACAAAGTACATAAAGTACATAACATTAAATTATTCCCATCACACTAGCATCAATGCTACATAAACAAACTCTGGTATTAGCTGTCAAGCTAATTCTGAATGTTAGCTATGAACCTAATTCAAAAGCGAACAACTCAAACAATGCCACAATGTCTACTAACAGCTGAAGGACATTATTGAGGAAATATGCTTACTTGTACAGGGATATTTGCTGGTTCACAGAGAGTTGGTATTAATCCTGGTAGAAGTTTGACTATCTGCGAATCCACTGCTGTATTGTCCCAAGTTGGAAAAACAGCCGTCCAAGAAATGTTTGCCACAAACTACCACAAGCTTCAGCAGTCGGTCGGGAACATTCCCTGCATACATGAAATCTATCCACAAGCTTTTCAGTGGCTCAGAAGTGGGGAGGACAAAACTATTTCTGTTCTCTTTTGTACACCCAGGTACAGTGCAGTTTGGATGCGGTCTGGACTCCATGCTGTTGGTTTGTTGTTTGCCTGTTAACGTAGCTCTAGTTCGGGGAAGGGGCTAATTGGCTGGAACTCAACATGTAATATGCCAACATGTGTCGTCATATGCCGAACTGCCAAACAGCCTGTTTCTGAGTGCTAATTTCACTATGTAGGCGGACATAACCCGGAACAAAGGAAAGACTAATCAGTAATTTTAACCCCTTAGGGGCCGTAGGCAGGCTGGGGGAACTAAAAGATATGATCAAATACCTAAAAAAATGCAAATTTTATGCCAGGTCCACTTTAAAGCATTTAAGAATTTAAGAGAGAATACTTTGTAAATTGATTTACTGTAGTTACAGAATATTTTCTTTAAAATGTATTTTGTATTTTGTAACATATACCGTTACTTTGCTGAATCTAGGTTCTGTATTCTAAATACTTGGAATACTTCGCCTTAGAAACAGCATTTAAGTCTATAAATGTCACAAAATATGCTGGTAGCTACTCCTGCAGGAGGGCATATTAATGCTAAACATTAGGTACTGACTGGAATTTTTTTAAAATAATTATTTAATTATTTTTGGCACAACACTGCTACGTCTCAGTCACCAAAAACCAACCAAACAAACAAACACACAGTTTTTTAGCACTAACATCTCTTCACATTTTATTAGATTTTATATTTAGTTATTTCGAATGAAGTTTAGCTGTTTTGCAGCCACAGCCAATTAGGATTTTTGTAACTTTCTGTTATAAATATTTATTTTAAACTGACATTCAACACCAGCACTGTCACTGTGAGAAATTACCTAACTAACATATAGACCCTGTCAAATAATGGACAAAAAAACAGTGGTAGAGGATTTTGTTTGTTTTTTAACATCGTTGCAGTCTTTAAATTTTTTTTTGTGATTTTCACATACCTTGAAAGGCTCGCCAGCCGGATGATTTATGTTTCAAGTTTGCTGTTGACATTGTCGATGCGCAGCAGCAAAGCTTACACAAAAATCTAAGAATAAAAATATTTTAGGTGGTCATACGAAGTTGCTGCTTCATACATTGATGCCGAATTATAGCTGCTCCAGCAATCACTGGAGTTTGCCTGCATACTTCGCAGTTTGACACCAGAAGCATGTGCGACTCCATGGTTATTGTTGCCAGATTTGATCTTTTCCCCCATTGTAACCACCATGGCTTTTAGTTAGGCTTTTGTCAGGAATGCTTGAAATAAATATAGCATCACTTGAAAATAAATGAACTGCGAGAGAGCACCATTGAATTCATCTTTTCCTTCAATGTTACTAGGTTGATTTGGCTGGGAATGTGGCCCCAACCCATCTAGCTCCTGGTCTGAATCCATACGTGGCCACTCACGTTTATGCTGGTGTTTGATAGTCGGATGTGTTTCGGCCATAGGATGTGTTGTTCATCTCATAAACAAGAGTCCTTGTTAAGTGAACAAATGAAACTGATTCTTTAATTTGTACCATTAGCACAGTCCTTTTTAGTTACATTGAAAAACCTATTTTTCTTCTTCTGACTCCTCTAACCTATATCCCTGTCCCCATAGCTTGAGATCTAATGCCCCCTACTGGCAACACAATATAAAACATATCACGACATCCTCCTTTCTTTAAAGTAACAAACATTAACATTAGAAGTTAAGAAGTACAGTATGTTTTTTTGTTTTTTTGGGGGGGGGGGTTTAGTGAACAAATGCATTTTCAACAGACAAAACAGAACAAATGCTGATGTGATAAACCCATAACAGATTTAAATATCTATAAAATGCAGCTTTACATATCAAGTCTGACTGGCTTCCTAATGCGACGTTCAGATCTTCTTAAAGCAGGTATTGTGTCATCATTTGTTTGACCCAGTTCAGTTGATCTTAGTTCAGGTGTTGAGTTTTGAGTTGATAAAGCATCCTTAGTTTGTTTATCATCACAACTAGTCTCTTGGAAGTGGGTTTTGGTTTTGAGAAGGTTTCGACAGTTTCTCCTGAGAACGTTTCCATCCTCAGTTTTCACTTCATACGACCTTGGTCCAACTTCCTGGGGAACAGTTGCCTTTTTGTTCCATGCATTTTGATCTTGAATTCTCACAACATCATATTTCACTAGTGGTGAGAGTGTTTTGGTTGCTTTGTCATAATAGCGCTTTTGTTTTCTTTTCTGATAATCCAGTTTAGTTCGTATTTCCTTGTTCTGTTTGGTCTCTGTGTATCAGGGTAAAGTTGTGCGTGACTTGCGATTCATCAAGAGTTCTGCCGGAGATAGACCACATTCAAGAGGAGCAGTCCTGTAACTTAAAAGAGCAAGATAAGGATCTGATTTGCTGTCTGTGGCCTTTTTCAGAAGCTGCTTGACGATATGCACACCTTTTTCCGCCTTTCCATTGGCTTGTGCATGCTGAGGACTAGAGGTTACATGATGGAAACTATACTTCATGGAGAACTGCTGCCATTCACTGCTGTTGTAACAGGGATAGTTGTCACTAACTACAGTCTCTGGTATCCCATGTCTGGCAAAAATGGATTTGACGTGTGTTATGACATTGGTTGAAGTTGTGCTTGTGAGCAAGGCGATTTCAGGGTAGTTGGAGAAGTAATCAGTCACCAACAGATGGTCTTTACCATTGCAATGAAACAGGTCTATCCCCACTTTTTTCCAAGGTGCAGTAGGAAGATCTGGAATCAGCATAGGTTCTCTTGCCTGCTTTCTTTGATATTTCTGACTTGTCTTACATTTGCCAATCATGTTTTCTATGTCCTTATTAATGCCTGGCCAGTAAACCGTGTCTCTGGCACGTCTGTTGCACTTTTCAACTCCCAAATGTCCCTCATGTATCCTCTGCAGAATGTCTGTTCTCATACTATGAGGAATCACAATCCGTTTGTCTCTCAGTAACAGTCCATTTGCTACACTGAGCTCTGATCTGATGTGATAATACTTTGGACATGACCCTTTTGGCCAACCATTCTGAATGTGTGTCATAACTACTTGTAGCTCTGTGTCTCTCAGTGTTTTGTCACCTATTTGTTTTGCCTTTAAGTCTGACACTGGTAGGGATTCAACAATTAAGTTTACATGTTCCTCTACTTCCTTTTAAGTAGAACTCACGTGACCCATCTCTGGCGCTCGTGATAGTGGATCTGCTAACACTAAATGCTTGCCAGGTGTGTACAGCAAATCCAAATCATACCTCTGTAGTTTCATGATGAGACGCTGAATTCTTGGCGACATCTCATTTAAGTTCTTTTTAATGATGGACACCAGTGGACGGAGATCTGTTTCAACTGTGAAGGTAGGAAGGCCATGAACATAACAATGAAAAATGTCTAGTCCATAAACCAACCCAAAGCATTCCTTCTCAATGGGAGCATATTTGGTCACAGTTTTAGTCATAGACCATGAAGCGTAGACGACAGGCTTCCAGTTTTCACCTTCTGCTTGCAATAAAACAGCTCCGAGTCTATCTTTAGATTAATCTGCTGATACCTTGAGTATCCCAGTTGGATCATAATAAGCTAGCGCAGGTGCAGTTGTAAGAGTTTTTTTTAGATGTTCCACTCGTGCTCATGTCTGCTTGTTCACTTGAATTCCATAGCATCATGTAGTAGCTCTCTCAAGGCTGAAGTTTTCACCGACAGATTGGGTATGAACTTTCCAATGAAATTAATCATACCCATGATTCTGAGTATACCTTTCTTATCAGTAGGATGAGGCATGCTGAGGATGGCTTTGATTTTACTCTCATCTGGCTCAATGCCTCTAGTGGACAACTTGTCTCCAAGAAACGTTATTTGCTGTACACCAAATTGGCATTTTGCACGATTCAGTTTCAGTCCATTTTCACGTACCCTTTGAAGTACTTTGGCCAGTCTTTCGTTGTGCTCTTGGAAAGTGGAGCCCCAGATGACTGCATCAACTATATAACAGCGAACACCCTCAAGTCCTTCCAACATATCGTCCATAGCACGATGTAAGATCTCAGATGCGGAGATTATTCCGAATGGCATTCTTAAAAACCTGTACCTGCCATAGGGAGTGTTGAAGGTGCAGTACTTGGAGCTTTTCTCGTCCAGCTTTATTTGCCAGAAACCCTGAGCCACATCCAGCTTTGAGAAGTATTGGGCTCCAACCATCTCACTTGAAATCTCTTCACGTTTTGGAATCTGATAATGCTCACGTTTGATGTTTTTGTTTAAGTCACCAGGATCCATGCATATTCTCAGTTCTTTACTTTTGTTCTTTTTATCCACACATACCATAGAGTTCACCCACTCTGTTGGCTCCTCCACCTTTGTTATGACCTGCATTTGACACATCCTGTCCAGTTCTTTTTTTTAGGCAGTCCCGAAGTGGTGCTGGAACTCTCCTTGGCGCGTGAATCACTGGTATGGCATCCTCTTTCAATTGGATTTTGTATGTGTAGGGTAGGCATCCCAATCCTCTGAACACATCTTGATACTGCTGTACGATGGAGTCAACTGATTGCATACCTGGTGAGCAGGTGATATAGTATACTCTTTTCAGAAGATTCAGCTTCTTTGAAGTGGCCCCACTAAGCAACGCCTCACGGCCATCGGGTACAATAGTGAACTGTACATGATAGTCTTTGTTTTTTACTGTCAATTTGAGTCTGCACTGACCTATACTTTCAATGTCTTTTCCATTATAGTCTTTGAGAAGCACCTTTTTGTTGATTATTTTGGGCTTTACTTTCATTGCACGGATATCTGTCATGCGGATTAAATTTGCTTGTGCCCCTGTATCAATCCTTAGTGCTACTAACACTCCATTTACTGGGAGTGACACAATCCATGTGTCTTCACTGTTTTTGTATGTGCCATTTACTCCTTTCTTATCGGAATTTTTCTTATCACATGACACCATACCAACAAAGAAAGTTTCACTCAGGTCGGTTTCTTCTACTAGCCGCACTGCTTTGGCCTTGCACTTTGCTAGACACTGCTTTGCAAAGTGATTTTTACCATTGCATTTTGCACACTTTTTACCATAAGCAGGGTATTCCCTGGGCTCATGTTTGTAACCACAACGTCCGCATGAATATGTCACATTGTCTGAGTTTTTTTTTGGTGTCATATTTCTTTTTGTCTTGTTTCTGACAACAGCCACTTTTGCATTTTCATTTGCTGCAGTCACATTTGACTCATTAAATGTCTTTGCATGCTCCTGGGCTGACTCAATAGCATGGCACATTCTCTCTGCGTCTTCTAAAGTTAACTTTGCTTCCCTCAGCAACCTTTCCCTTGTCCGTCTATCGTGAATACCATAAACGACTTGGTCACGGATCATAGAGTCTTTTAAAGTTCCAAACTCGCATTACTGTGCTTTCAGCTTCAAATCAGTGATAAAGCTATCAAAGGTCTCCTCAGGTTGCTGCATACGCGACCGAAACACATATCTTTAATAAACAGTGTTTTTCTGCGGTGAACAATGCGCATCAAACCTTTCAAGTACTTTATCAAATCTGTGTTTATCGTCAGCTTGTTCAAATTGTGTGTTCAAAACTTCTATTGCTTGGGGACCAGCGACCGTGACTGGCAAAGCAATTTTCCTGGCGTCAGACTTTGACTCCAATCCCAAAGTGGCAAGGTACAGTTGAAACTGCTGCTTAAAAGATCGCCAGTTGCTGTCCACATTACCCACGAGCTTCCGTCCCTCCAGTGGCCTCAAAGTCTCCATCTTGAACCGAAAATGCTGCACGAGTCGGATTTCACTCCTGGTACCATGTGTTGTTCATCTCATAAACAAGAGTCCTTGTTTAGTGAACAAATGAAACTGATTCTTTAATTTGCACCATTAGCACATTCCTTTTTAGTTACATTGAAAAAAACTATTTTTCTTCTTCTGACTCCTCTAACCTAGATCCCTGTCCCCATAGCTTGAGATCTAATGCCCCCTACTGGCAACACAATATAAAACATATCACGACATAGGATATCTAGGTTTCGCTGGCATGTTTTTTAGGGGTATCATGGTATAGTCTACATAACACGGATACATACATTTCCCAAAATGTATATATTCATCTTTCAGGTGGAAAGAGGAAAACACACCATTCCAATGGTAGTACGAAAGTAACTGTATTCTGAATACCTTTTTTAAAAATTACTAACTGTAATGGAATACAGTTACTCATAATTAGTAATATGTAATGCCGGTACATGCATTCCGTTACTCCCCAACATTGCATATACAATATGGTGAGATGAAACAACAACATCCAAGTGTTTGTCTAGTATTTATCACAAGAAGTAACTGTTATGCGCGGAGGACTCTAGTGCGGACACACAAACAACTCAGTGAAGCAGAGGATGAGAGTATAAATAATTTATTTGCTTTCTACTTTGTTAACAAGGAACCCAGGTAACACAGGGAGCTCGGACGCACAAGGAACTTGGAAGACAGCCTCCGAGTCTGAAATTGGGAGCCGGGACAGCCACTGAAGACAAAGGGTGGAGAAGTGAGAACAATGTTGAGATGGATTGACAGGAAAAACAGAAGTTTGAAATCCTTACTTGGTTGCAAGTGCAGGGTCTGCTCAGGAGCGACTAGGAAGAGTGTGGGCTTGCTGTGTGGGGAGTGTGACTCCAAGGTATACTTTTTTCCGGTGAGCAGGGTGAGGGTGAACAGGCAGATGGAGGTTCGAACTCAGCCAGAGGAGCTTGAGGAGGAAGACGAAGGAGACTGGAGGCGCTCGGGTTGTGGATGCCTGACCAGCAGATCCAGGATGAGCGGTTGCCTGAGAGAGGGAAGCGAGGAGGTAAGAATCTCACCTTGCAAAACACGAGGCAGAGACGGTCTAGGAAACAGCTTGTTACCAAGCGATACGGTTTAACCATCTGGCGTCTGCTCCAGGTTGGCACTCACCTTTTAAGTGTTCCTCTGTAATCAGGCGGAGTGATTCCAGCTGAGGGAGAACAAGAGCACCAAGCAGCACCAGGGTGGAGAGAAGGTCATACAAGCACACAGTCACAGACACACCCACACACACCCTCACAGTAACGCTTTGATATTTTTGGTCTGTATATTACTAGAAGGTTCTTGTGGTCTCATTTCATATCCTTATGTTTACGCCCTTTCATCTGCAGAATCACAACAGAAAAGCCATAAAAGTTTTTCTCTTTATTCCATATGATTGTCTTTTACTGTCACACTTTTGTGTTAGATTTTCATTCTAGTCACTTCCTTGTTCCAGAATGCGACAGATGGAGGAATTAGCTACAGAAATCAGTAAAGACATCTGGCTTCTCCTCTCTTCCAAGTCAAGAAGTTTAGCAGACAGGCCGGTTTCTTCTGCATGCAGTCAAGTGAGAATAGAGATTAACAATTTGCCACCACAGCTAACAGACCTGGAGTCTCATTTATAAAACATTGCGTAGAATCCCAACTAAAAGTGTACGTACGACCAAAACAAAAAGTTTGCGTACGCCAAAACGATTTCTGATTTATAAAACCATCCTACGCACAAGTGTAAGCAATTTCCCTTTATAAATCACAATCTTCTTGGAAGTTTGCGCATGTGAATTTGGCTCATATCCCGCCATGAACACGCCCAAATCTGGCTATAAAAGGTCAATGCAAAGCAGGACATGAATATTGATGCATATGAAGAAACGGGGAAATATGGCAACATCAAAAGAAAAACAAGAAGAGAAACTTTACGGAGATTGAAGTGCTAGTGGGTGAAGTGGAGGCTAGAAGTGACATTTTATTTGGTGGACACAGCAGCGGTTTCACAAATAAAAGAAAGAACTGTGAGTGGCAGCATGTGGCATCTCCAGTGCAGACTGTCAGTGCAACTGACAGCACGGTACCTGAAATAAATTTAAAAAAAGTGCTCGGACTTCAAAGTTGAGGGGAAAAAAATAATACTTGCCTCCCACCGCCAGAGTGGGTCTGCTACTGGAGGGGGTACGTGTACACCCAAGCTGACACTAAATATGAGCATATTTTAAGGAGACAGACTAATACGCCGTGTATTTTGAGCTCTTAGATGGCGTGGATTAGGAGGCTGAGGAAGATGAGGTTTCCCAGCGTCTAGTGACAGCCACTGCTACCTTAAATGATACAATAAAATTTTTTACATCCTGCCCGGTCCTTGCTCCCTAGGTGAAGGCTTCCTGTCGAGGAGGAGGCGGCTGTGGGTCGGGGTTCTCATGCTGGGGAGGTGGTAGGCCAGGAGGGAGGGGAATTTCCTCGGACGGGGCCCTTAGTAATATGGGTGCGGTCAATTGCGCCGATTATGTTTGGGAAACCGGACATTGCTGCAAATTGCATCTTAATTTCGGCCTGCTCCCACACAGTATATGGATGTGATGTATCGCCTGCTCATCTTAATGATCCCATCCAAGACTGCAGGCATTATTGCGCGCAGGGACGGCAAATGATTCAATTTCTTAATTGGCACACAGTCCCGGCCCTTTTTTCTGAGTTTAAGGTTTTGAGATTAATTTTATGTTTTTGTTTAAATTTTATTTTAATATTGAAAAATGTTTTTAGAAGAGCTATAGCTCAATGCAAAGCTACAATATAGATATCATGGCTTGTTTGGATGTTTATAATAACATGAATCCATAATTAATGTTTGGTGTGAGGTGAAATGATATGCGTGAGAGGAGTAATATGCAGTCTGGCTGCAGTTCACCACCTCACCAACTGCGTCGTCGACTCCCTCGTCTCCAAAATGTCCGTACGCACGGGTCAGAGTTGGCGTACAGGTGCGCACATTTTCCCGTCAAGTCTGTTTTTTATAAATCACAACTTTTGCTTTGAAAGTGGCGTACGCCAGTTTCAGGCCCCGTTTTGTGCGTACACAAGGTTTATAAATGAGACCCCTGGACAAAATTTGAGTTGATTTCCGTTTATTATGGAAAGCCAAGCATTTAGCTCTTCTTTTAAACCAGCTGAGACCTTAGCAACCACCTCCGACATGAGCCTGGTAGATGCGTCATGCTTTCATTCGATTTACTGCCATCTAAAGTCTTTTTTTTTTGTTGCCACAGGATTGCAAAGTTGAGAAAACTCAATCATTGCGCCTCAAACTAATAGTTTTAGGAATCTTCAGAGTGCTTGGTTGGAATAGTGAATTATTTTCAAGAAGACAAACATTTTTGAGGAATCTTGAATAGCATTTCACTTATGACACTTAAGCCCTGTCTCAGTATGTTAGTGGGATACTACCAGTTTTACTGTGATGTTCTTTTTAAGTGTAAAAACACATCTCCTGATACACTCTCAGCCTTTGCAAATCTGTACACCTCCGCATGATCATGAACACAGCAGCAGAAAGCATCACCTGATGTTCTCGTGATTATACGTTTCCTTGACGATATCATGCACCACAAACAGGGGCGGAAATCCCATTTCAATTTTGGGGGGGACGATAAACAGTACAATTTCAGAGAGTAATTTTTGGGGGGGACATGAAAAAAAATGCTCTCTCCTGCTTCTTTGCATCTGGTTTTGCATATTTTGCCTTCAGCATGTTAAATAATGTTATGAATTGATGCCTTTATGACCACATTCAACAAAATGTCTTAATTTCCACAACAGTCAAAGTAGATTTACAAAAATGTAAGCATGAAGAAGTTCAACAATTATTACAGAAACACTTTCAAGGCTAATAACATCAAACTACTTCAAAAATCAAGTCAAGTATCAAAATGACTGAAATCTCTTTAATAAATCATAGAAATTTTTGTAGGCTATTAGAGAATAACTCTGTAATATTTAATAACTTTATCTAAGTCCTACGTAACGAAAAGATACACAAAATCTAAAAATATATTCTTGAAATATTTGTTTCATTTTAATAATTAAAAATAAAAAGCGTTTACTTTACAAATACACTAAACATATAAATACTCTATAGTTTATCTTTGAATTTAATCGATCTCTCACTTTTCTCAGTTTTCATAGTGTTTTTGGGTCTGTGTGGCCAATGGGATCTTCGGCTCTATGTTTTACACAGAGAGCTTTGAGCAACGTGCCTCCACCACACATTTGTTGCGTCCACAAAACAACAAAGGTTAGAACAGCACTCTCCGTATGTCACAGTCAGATACAACAATTCCGGAGAAGGCTATAATCGCCAGCGCCAATAGGGAATTTAAGTTTATTCTTGTTTTATGTATGTTAGTGTTTAATGGTTCATTTTAGCTTATACTTCAAATCTTACTTTTATCTATGTAAATGTAATACTTACTCCAAAATACTATTTCATGTTTTAAATGTAGGTTTTTTTAGCAGGATGGAATGCTTTCAAATAGGGGAAGCGTCCACAAAAAATATGGATATAAAATATTGACATCCATCTTGCCTTTTAACTCTGCATTACAAAAATAATAATAATGAAATGAACAGAGCTGTGCTGAGGATGGCTGGAAGGAAGCTGAAGCTTGTGCTGAGAATGGCTGGAAGGAAGCTGAAGCTTGTGCTGAGGATGGCTGGATTGAACCTTGTGTCTAGGTGGAGGCTGGCTGGACTGAAACTTGTGGTGAGGTCGGCCAGACTGATCCATGTGATGAGCCTGGCTGGGGAGAAGCTGGTGTTGAAGCCGGTGTTGATGCGTGTCTCCCCAGACATCCAGTAGGCTGAAACCTATAAAACATTAAAAAACCTATGCCATTTCCTTCACTAACGCAGAGAAGTGGACTGCTGGCTGGACTCGTCCGTAGTAACATCATCCGACGGAGCTCTCGACGAGATTTGAGCCTGGTTGAGAGCTGGGAACAGAGGCACCTCTCTACGACTCAGAATAAGGAGCGGACCCCGGAAAGGCTGGTGGAGCGAAGGAATCAAACTGAGTTCCCAGCCATCAGTCTGTGCGTCTGGCTGCTCGCCTTGGAGATCAAGCTCCTCATCCTGGAGGCTGAGAAACCTTTGCTCAGGGGATCCGGGAACATGTCGACCAAGTCGTCCTGTAAATTTGCAGCAGTTGCTCTAGGACTACAACCTCGACAGCAGGAGGACTGTGGATCAATGGGAAGGTCAGTCTCATATTGTGGTCTGGAGGCGGGACAGAGGGCCAACCAGGAACCCACGTAAGGTGAGTCTGGATATAATCCTTGATTTATGCACCATTCGATCAGTTCCACCCATTCGTCCTCTGATCTCCAATACTCTGCTGGGTCACAATGGATTTTTCTTTTTGTCAGGTGTTGGTTGAATAAGGGCCCAGATGCAGAGGGTAGTTTAGAGCTGTAATGGCTCGTCTTCAATAATAATGTCCAAATATAAGACTCAACTGAGGACAGGACACGTAGCAACGTGAGGTAACGTGACAAGACTTAACGAACTAGTGAAGACACGAGGGTAAAGGGAAACAATTTGGATAAAGTCACACCGTGACAGTAATGCTCTGAAACAGAAATTGTTAGTGAACCATTATCAAATGGACTATTGTAATCCATAATTTGTCTCAAAACAACCGCTGTAGATAATCTACAGATTATTAGCCAGTGATTTAGAATATGTTGGTCTGAAATTATTAGTTTTGCCTGCCACTGCGCTTAAGGCAAATTATGAAACTGGCAACATTTTCCCCCTTCAGAAGGGCATTACATGCACACAGTAAAAAAAATATATATATTTGATAAATTTGGCACACCCATTTTATGCTGGTGCACACCCAGTGTCTTTTTTTCTGGCTACGCCACTGCTCTCTTTACATTTTCATCGTGTCTACCATGAATCCTTCTTTTTTTCCCTCCAAGCACCCTGTAAAGTTTTACATTATCATTAAATAATCATCATACAACTTTCCATGTCTTGTCTGCGATTCGATCTGCCACTCACCTCACATCTCATGACAACAGAAGGAACTTTTACTTCCCTACTCACAAAAACACATCCATGTTTCACTGTGAAATTCTTAGGCTACCTTTTTTTCTGTCTCTCTGACTCTTTTGGAAGAAGGAAATCCATGTGTGCCCTGATCAAGGATAAAGACACTTTTGACCATCTCCCTCACCTTTCCACTCTAGTACTTATTCTAAGTTAGCCTTAACTTCTTTAAAGCTAAGGGTGACATGAACCGTATTTTGTGATATAGCAAGAGATTTAATGAGGATATCGATTTACCTACAGTAATGTCTGAGTTTTAGTTGCTGAATTGCACTTATTCTATAGACCATAAATTGTTCTAAAGATGAATCACTGGAACTAAATTTTTAAACTGAGCAAAGTATGCTCACTAGGAAAAACAATGTGCATGGACCTGAAAAAAGTGACTCAATGGAAAGAAAAGAAAATAGAAAACTGATTTACTGGATGAGCTCTGTCCCTGCTCGGTAAAAAAGCACAAGATGTAGATAACTGGGTTTTATTAATCTATTTAGTGCCAATCAATGTAAGAAACCCAATCAGTTTAGATGCAAATGTAGGTAATACTAAAATGCAAAAAAGGCTGAAGCAGTCTTAAATGTACTATGCTGATTTATTAATTTATTCTATTTGGTGTGTGGATAATTGTGTCCTTAAAATTAAATAATACAACCACATTGGTTGCCTCAAGATACATTTGCCAGTAAAAAAGACTAGAGTTGTAAGCAGAGTTTGTGTCTCTAAAGGAAAGCATAATGCCTCAGGTCACAAGATAATAAAAGGCAGAAACGGACTTGCCGTGTTGGCATCGTGTTTGTTGTAAAATGTTAAGCTTAATGTGGGTTGATTAATTTAATTAACATGATTTTTTTTTAACGCAATTAACGCATACACAGAATACCGCACTGTTCATCCTAAAATTCACCCCCTGCTGCATTCAGTTCTCCTAACTAAACAGCAAAGCAGGCTCAAACTGCATCTGGATGCAGGTGTGTGTGTCTTTGTGCATTCACATAAATGACGTGCGTTTATTATTATTGATGTAATGGCTTTGAGGTAATATGATTAAGTTCATTAGTTGTCAGTGGAAATTTTCCTTGTTTAATTTCATCCACTTTGGCTGTCTGTTCAGTCCTGCATATAGGACAGGAATGAAAAGAGTATAAAGGCGGCATATTTATTTTCATTTACGCATGTTGGTTTACTGTATAGTTTCAGTACATTTCATAGTGTTTTACCGCTGCGTTAAAATGTGCATTATTCAGTTAAAGTGATGTTTTCTAACTTAAATTAGTGCCAACCCATTAGCAGTAGTAGCTATGTAGACCTTCACAATAAGAGCTTTCATAGTGTTTGTTCATAATGTTAACACTGACGGTAATTTGATGAACTGGAGAGTTTAGGATATTTTAGTTCTTTAAAAATGACAGGGAAATGGTTGAATCACAGCACTGTTAAATTTGTGAAAATAGCAAATGTTGATCTGTTTGGTTATTTATTTGGTACATTGTTTTGAGTCACCATAGTTACACACTTTTGGTTCAAGCAATATGACTAGAACGGAAAAAGTAGAATTAAGAAAAACTGAAATGAAAAAAAGTGGAACTTTTGAAATAAAACATTTCTAACATAATTCAGTGGAATTAATATGGTTGCAGAGCTAAAAAGAAAAACGGTGAAGGTGACAGAATAAGTTATGTAGCCTCCCTTTTTGAAAAGTGATAAACTGATGAAGCTGACAGGTAACCAGTGTTCACATTTATTCCAGTTTAGTTTAAAAATGCACATCCTAGTGAATCATTTGAACTTTTTTCTGTTGTGAGCATCACACAGACTGAGCAGTTTTGATTAATTGTTACCAACTGAGTTAATAAGCTGAACTTGACCTAAAACAATAAAAAGATCAGCAAACATTTGAAGTAGTTGCAGCTTATATCAATGTTTTTTTCATACTCATTATATATGATACGCAGTATGCTGGTGCCAGTGGTTTGTATCAATAAATAATTTAATATTTTCAGATATCATTCTGGTAGGGCGGAGGGGGGTGGGGTTCTTAAAATTCTGTTCTCTGGGGAGCATGACACAAAATAATGACTTAGGGGAAGGGAAGGCTTCTTTTCAGCTATAGACCAAAGTTGGTTGCATTTAAAGTAGAGGTATGTGAGTGGATGATCACATTTATGTACTAATAGAGGTTGATTTGGGATTAGGTTAGTGGTCCTGTAGTTCTTTGCACTGAGATTTAGCACAAGACAAACTACTACTTGTGTTGCTTTTTGGCCTCTGGCCTGTCAGCATCTCTGAAAATCACTTGATATTCAGCTGGGGCTCCTAGACTGCTGCTGGTGAAAAACAGGAGCTGCAGACAGCTCTTATTACAATTGCAACATTGAGCTTGTTGCCATGCATGACAAAGAATATAAAAGTAGTTTTCCTCAGGAACAGGAGGACCGCAAATTCTTCTTTTATGAGGCACACATTTTTTTGTTTCATGAAAAACGGCAGAGAAACCAGCTTGTAGGATTATGTTAAAATAATAGATGATGATGGTACACTTCAAAAAATATCTGCTGGTGACCTGACTTGTACTGGACTAAACATTCAAATGAAATTAATGGAATCAGAGATCATATAGGTTGTCAGAAGCGGAATTCATTTTTTCTCATCATCACAATGATTCCATTGAGGATCACATTTTACACTGTGATACTGATATGATCAAATAAGTAAAGAGAAAAGAAGAAAAGGAAATTCTATGTCCTGATTGTTATTGAAATACCAAATCAAAGTTTTCCTTGTCCCGTCATACTCTCCCCCTTTATATCGGCAGCATAAGTAGTTTGTGTGGATGAGTAATGGCTGCTGTGTCTTTCTCTACTTCCAGTTGTCCTGTTCGTTCATTCCTCTCACATGAGTTCACCGTGGTAGTAGGCAAAAATAATGAGAGAAGCAATGACAGAATCAAAGGCATTTAAGATAAGATGTGTTTGCACTATCGGGACTTTCGGGGAATTTTACCGGCTCTTATCTTCAGTCTGCTCGATTACTGCAACAGCGTCCTCACAGGTCTAACTTAAAAGTCAATCAGACAGCTGCAGCTAATCCGGAATCCTGCTGCTTGTGTCCTCACTAGAACCAGGAAAGTAGAACACATCATCCCAGTTCTAAAATCCTTACACTGGCTCCCTGTAGCTCAGAGAATAGACTTTAAAGACTAGTTTATAAATTATTGAATGACTCAGTGCCAAAATTTGTTGAAGACACACTGTCTTTAAACTTCTTCTCTACGCCACACCCTCACCAGTCGGAAAGGGATTCTGCACTCTTCCATCTTCGTTACTGAGGTAGACGTTTGTTTCTTTTCTTCCGTTTACTAGTTTGCTTAAATTCAGCGGGTCGTCTCGTCTGATCTGCAGTCTGTTCGGATCAACTCACCGCCATCTGCTGACGAGCGTGGAGGCTCACGGTGAGCTCCACAGACTGGGAGATTTAGCTACCTGGAGATTTAGCTACCGGGAGATTTAACTGCTGATATTACACTTTGTGGTTCAAGGTGTAGGTTAGATTGGATAGTTAAACAAGGTACATCTCTGGGGGGACGTGGTCACAGGTATTAGCTTGTTAGCTGAGGTAGTAGATTTCATTGGTGCGTTTTAACACAAAACTTAAAAAGGGAAACATTAGGTAGATAATTAATTTTGTACTTCCAGCAGCCTGGGAGCTGGTGTTCCACCTTTTGGTACAGATCATGGTTTTAAATCCATCTTCGTGGCAAAGCTAACTGAAATAAAACCCTTAACTGAGCATCACATTCTTCCGAAAACAAATTCCAACCGTTTCTTCTTCAACTCCTCTCCCATGGGTAAAAAATACGTAGTGTTGACGTGCTATCTCCACAAATACTGAACGTATTCTGCCGTGTTGTATAGTTGCTAATTGTTCTGCTTTGTTCTCTGGCCAAAACAATGCTGCATTCCTGTGGGCGGTCCAAAGCAATAAGATGTTCGAAGGACAGGCATTTTAGACCCAGGCATTATATGGTCTATTTTCTTTCTCTAACTAATGCATGGAATTGGGTTTATTATTAATAATAATAATGACAATAATATTATTAATAATAATAACAATAATCTGCCGCCAGCTCATTGTTAAATGTCTCAGCTGCAATCAGAACTAGACTGTACAGTAAGTGAGTTCAAGTTTTTGTTTTAAATAAATTATATTCATGTTCAGTTTTGTAATCGTATTGGGTAATGAAGCGTTTTAAACTACGTAAAATGAGCCCACCCATGTGTAATCCCATTATGTTGAACAGTCTGTGCGCTGAAATATAGTGTGCGATTCGGTGGCCAAATTTCCCACGCTTACATGCGAATGTAACGTCAATCTACAATTCTTGCGTGTTCTTGATTTAACAGGAACAAGGAAGAGAAAGAACCCGGACTTCAGATGCAGTCAATTAAACATTACTTACTTCGTCGCTAGACGTGTTGCTTGTTGTTCTACAGCTGGTCGATGTGCGCAATGTGCGGTGGCCTGAAAGTACGCTACATCACTGATTTTTTTTACTTTTTGTGTTTGCTTCCGCGGTGGCTGCAGTTACTGCAGATGTACTAACTACAGCCTCAGTCCACTCCTTGTGAAGGTCCCAAACAATTTTGAATGGTCTTCGCCTGACAATCCTCTCCAGGCTGCTGACACCTGCTGCTTTGGCACCTTTTTCTCCCCACACTTTTCCTTTCCACATAACTGTCTGTTAATGTGCATTGATACAGCATTTTGGAAACATTCAACTTCTTTTGTAATTACCTTGTGAGGCTTTCCTTCTGTGTGGAGGGTGTCAATCATGATTTTCTGCACAATTGTCAGGTAAGCAGTCTTCCCCATTATTGTTATTCCTACTGAATGAGACTAAAATACGATTAAAAAGCCTTGGATGATATTCACATTTTTCAAGTTTCACCTGTAGTATTGTATAATGTTACATTTTTGAAAGGACTTTTAATGTCCTTTTATCACTGGGATTTGGGAATTTGTTGTTTAAAAATGACAATTGAACCAAAAGATTGTTGCAGTAAATGATCATGCTGCATTTGTAGTTTTAGATGTTTGTGTTTTAGCACAGTAAAACATGAACACATGTTAAGTGTTTAAATATGTTATCATTCTACACACCCTCTCTTGGACGTCGTCCTCCACGTTGTGACCTGTTATAGTATATTAAAGCCGCAGTCTGGATTATTTCGGGGAGTGCTTTTTTTTTTTTTTAACCAATGTTCGAAGGCCCCTCCCAAAACATCCAATCTCCCCCCTCCTGTGAGCTTTCTGCTCCCTCTAACCCCACCCCCCCTTAAGAGCGCATCACCTCTGACTTCACAGCTTGTCATTGTGTACTTTATCAATAAAATATATTGATTTGCTTTACTGAATATACAGTATGACTGTCTTACGTATTCAGCAGAAATGTGTCAGTTTGAAACCTTTTAAGATTTGATGGTAGCCTATCTCCATTGTTGAAACACATATCTGAAGTAAATCGAGGGGGGACACATATCAATGTAACACCCTACTCCAGAGTCTAATGCATTTTTTGAGTTTGTTGTACTTCCCATTGTTTTTCTTTCTGAAAGTGATCTAGCCCTGGGTAGCCGGGGAGTGGCTATCTATTTAACAGACGTTTGCTGTGACTTCTCTATGCCCGCTCTCCGCCATTATGGTGACTGTAAAGAGGGAGACACAGAGTGGCCTGTCTGCACAGCCTCATCTCCACAGGTTTGTGCGATCCGCATGCACGTTGATTGACAGTTGACTTGGCAGAAACTTGAACTCTATTGGATTAAAAAAATGTGCCAGTCCGTCTGAATCGCATAGGGGTCTATGGAAAGAAAGAAGGGACTTAAGGAAAATAACAAATGTTGTGGAGAACTAGCCTTTGATCAGAGTACTAAACCCCACATCATTTTAAAGATATATAAAACTTTAATAAATAAATAAATGCAGCTGTAAGTGGCCATAAGTGCTCTTTTATAGTATCGTCTAGTGGGCCTATACCAGTCCTAAGAGATCACGGTATCTCCATGGAGACATAAAAGGAACAGGCCCTGTAAATCAAGCTGCTTCACATCAGTGATGGCTAATTAGCCCGTAGCAATGATGACTGGAGGCTGTCTGCTTCTCATTGCTGCCGTATGCTGAAGCTCCAGCTTTGTGTTTTCATGGATCATTTTACATCTCCCCAGGGTGCATTGACAATGACACAATTTAAGAACCTTTTTAGTGCTAAACAGAAGAAATGCACAGATGTGAATAAGAAGCACAAATGGGACCAGTTAACCTCATGCTGCTTGCCTCAGAAAAACTTGTTTGGGTCTGAAATCAGCATGGTGTGGAATGGTTCTAGCTATATATTTCTTTTAATGAAGTCTGGCAATATCTCCCCGCTCTCTGTAACAACCTCTTTGGCAGCTCACCTTCTTGGCAGTCTGCAAAGAACTCTCAATGTAGATGATTAATTTTGAGGGCACTTTCTTGTCAAAAGGACCTTTACATTTGATAGAAGCAATGTGTTCTGTCAGCCCTTGAAATTCAAATTATGTCTTCCACTCTGCGTCCCACTGATGGCTTTGAACATCCTCATAAAAGGAGAGCAACCTAGATGGGACCGACAGGAGCTGAAGGAGAACAGAGAGATAAAATCAGTTCCTTCCTAATAGATGACAGGATCAAACCCAGGAGACACAAATAAACCATTAAAACGGAGATTTCAAAGGATTTGAAACATATAAAAATGTGGCTATTATTATAACAGCACTGCTGCTACTTCTCAAACATTGGCATGCCCCTGCCAGCTTTACCAAGTGTAAAGATATTGTGGATATAGCAAAAATGAGTTGAAGCATTTTTTTTTAAAACCTCTATAGCTTTTAGAATATTAGTGTATGTGCAGCTATTGCATTCTGAAAAAAATGAGAATATAAACACAAAGGGTTTTAAGCAGATTTGATCTTTTTTTTTACCATCTGAACCAATACATTGTCTTGGAAGGGCATTACCCAAATCAAATGTCTGTCATAATGCTGTGCTATTTGAGTTTTGTTTCTCCAGGTTTGCTGGTAATCCTTTTGAGCTTTCAATATTCTCTCTTGATCAGTTATTTATTCATGTCTATTTATTTCCCTCAGTTGTAGTTTTTTCTTATCACTTGGTGTTTTTATTTATCTGTTCATTCTGCTCTTCCTGTGTCATACTCTCTCTTTACTTCAGTCAGCCTACTCTCATAGCTGCACTCCGTTTCCCAATCAGTAATCTGGTCCTTGTTACGCCTCCAAGTATTAACGTTCCTCTCCTTCACTCACTCTCTGCTTGGTTCTCCTGTTGTCCGTTTTCCATCAGTTTATTCTTTGTGTTCTGTTTTTCACCTGGATTTTCACACATGCCTTCCCTTCCTTTTGTTCATTCTGTTTTCTCCATAGTAAACTTTGAGTTTTTAAATATTTTTTTCAAAGACATTTTCATCGCATCTCCTTAATCACAGAGTCTTCATTTGGGTCAACCACACTAACTATGACAAGGCCATGTAATTTCCAAGGCAAGGGGGATATACATCCACTTAATTCCCCTGCTTTCTGATAGGCTCTCTCTCAATTTTCCAAGCCCACTTTAAGATCCTTGTTTTCACTTTCAGAGCTGTAAATGAAAAAGCACAAGCCTAAATTAAATTAATTTTCATCTTCATGTCCTGGGCAGATCCCTGAGAGCCCGCTCAGTGGTCGGAGCCCGCTGGCTGCAGATCTAACCAGATTTTGTCAACTATGCTTTGAAACTCTGAAGCTCTTTTCACCTTAAATATCTGGACTCAGAATTTTCTTTTTGAAAGTTAACTAAAAGCTCATTTAATTTCCGGTTTTTACCTAACATTTTTTGTTTTGTTTGCTCTTTACACACCTTATTGCTTTTATTGTAAAGCATTATTTGATCCAAATCTTGAAAGGTGCTTTAGGAATAATAAATGGACTGAACTTATCTAGTGCTTCTGTAGTCATAACGAACACTCAAAGCACTTTATTAAACCAACAATAACCCTCAAAATGAAGTTGATTTAAATGAATAAACTACTCCAGAGGCCTGGTAAAGAACCAATCATGTGTGTTGACCCAGGGGGATATCTTAAAACAGTAGGACACCAGCACTTCGGGCCCGACTTTTGACTTTACTTCTGTAGCTGTTTGACATAGTTTTCTTGTATAACTGTGAATAATACATGAAATCGGTCTAAGAAGTGAACTCGACTTCAGAATGATAAGTACATTGACAAATAACACAATGAATGTAGATGCAATCATGCCCTTAAGTGTTTCTAGCACTCGTTAATTACGCATTTTAATGCAGTCACCAAAACCATGAAGCAATTAATAGCCTACCAAATATATTTCTTATATTTCCAAAGATACATGTGTACATTGAAAGCATCCTTATCACCACCTAAACTGCCAAATTTGATTGTAGCCTTGCATTTTATGCAGAGAGGGTAGAGTTAGTAAAGCTTTTGAGAGATTCAACCCCATTGCTGGAAATACTGGCAATCAAGTTGTGCAGTGCTTTACCAAAGCTTCAGTTGCCCATCAAGAGGAGTGTGGTTTACTGGGAAGGTTTAATTTAGCTTAAAGCTGAGGAAATCTTAATCCCCTCCAATTTATTGCTACCACCTCGTAATAGATGCAAACAGGGCTGCTTTGCTTCAAGCAGTGTTGATTACTGATTGGCTGCAGCTGGTGGGACAATCCTCCAACTCCAAAACAGCTGACTCCACTTTTGTAATTAGACATAGCACACATGCACATGCAGAAAAACAGGATGTCGAAGGCATTTTACAAATTTTTACAAATTTATATTATCTTTGCTGCACTTGATTTATGAACAGTTGTGACCTCTGATTTGGTTTAAGGAGAAGAAATGGCAAACTATAAATACCACTCATGGGAACATTTCAAATACAAATCTGGTTGTTGTGAGATCCAGTTTGTCACATCACAACTATGAGCTTCACTGTCTCTTCCCACTCACCTATATCTCAGTAAGCATTTCTGGGACTTTTTTAAAGGTGCTGCATGGAAGCGCCAGTGTGTGTGTCTACCTGATTAATCCTGAGCGTGCGTCACCCGCGAGCCGCAAACAAACAATTTGCAGTCCCGTTTGATCCCGCCGCTAGATCAGTTTTGCTGAATGTAAGGTGATTTTTATGTTTTTATACCATGGTTGGGGTGAATACTCGATTCTCATTGGCTGGAGGGTGCATCATCCTCTGGACACACACAAACAGTAAGTAGTGTACTGGCCTTCTGAAATGATATTTTGTATCACGTAACGTACGGTAAAGCCATCATCTCACTTCCCCTCACTGATAAACCGCTGCGGTCTGCTCGCTCTGCTCGCTCTGGCCATGTTGCTTGGCAACGCCTGTATACGGGACATATTAAATAGTGCGCTCGACTTATATAAAAAACCTTGCGATTTTAACTCTAAAACACATTAAAGTATTATTAATCGATTAAATATGTCTTTCTTTCGTAAGTGACCATGGTATAGGCGGGATAATGGCCTTCGAAGTGTCTATTATCAGAAAATAATGGACTTCGCAGAAGCAACCGATTCACGTCTATATGTCGTCCATTATTTTGTGATAATGTACACCTCATCGGGCACTATCCCTTACATATAGGCTACATAGTTAGAATAAAGCAGTATGAAGCTTATGACGGACACATATGATAGACATTTATGAAAATACGGAACAAATAGCGTCCCTTATTAGTTCAAAACGGGACGGCACATTTAATAGTCAAATACGAGACGATTCTGTATTTTAAGGGACGGTTGGCAACCCTAGACACATCTCTCGTAGAGTGTGGCAAAAAGCAGTCTTTTGAGATGGACGAGAAACACACAGTGTGATCAAACAGTGAAGTACTTACAAAATGTACTGAGCTGCAGCGTTGTTGTCCATTTTTCTGCTCATTGTGCATATCCTGCTTTTATTCTGTCTGCTTCACAGAGTTAAGCATTTGTTTACTATCTGTTTGACTCCGGTCCCACAGAAATTGTCAGCACGAAAGGACACAAGTCACCATTCAGCATTGTAGAGTAGAATACACTTCATTTAATAGATCGATCTTCTGACTGACATGTAAACTGGGACTCAACTTTCAACTCTGCCAGAAGTAACAAGACCAGTAAAGAGGGATAACAACACTCAATACAACAACAATACAGCAGCAACAACAACACGTGTAAGACAACAAAACAGTGCACTACTAAGAAATGTACTGCTCTGCAGCATTGTTGTCATATCTTGCAAATTATATTGTGCAGAAATCATGGTGCAGAAAGCAAACACTGTCCACATACCCTATCTAGATTTTTCATTCCTGAATCGCTGGAAGCACTGGATGGATAGATAGCGAAAGCATTGCATCATCAGCGCAACCTTCGGAAAAATTCCCTCCTGAGTCCTCCACCAAAACAACATATGGGCATTTTCCTTTTTGGGACTCTTACACACACACAAAAAAAAAAAATATTGTCTCACTCCCAGTCTGCTCGCATTAAATAAACATCCCCCGGAGCCGTGAAATACAATTTGGATTTTTTTCACCTGAAACAAATTTATGCGGATAACCCACAGGTACCTGCCCTATTGCAGGACTGTCAGCTGTAAGTTACATTTGAAGTTTCTCCATACAGAACAGTGTTGGGGGTGCAAAAGGAGCAAGTTTTACTGTTGCACATTCTTTTGGTGCGAGTACATATTATAGCCAACATTTTTCTTTGTGCTACGGTGTGGATTTTAATAATTCTCCCCAACCAACAGCCTATTGGTGAGGTTTAAAAAGGAAAACAGTTAAACCTATGGCTTTAAACTTGTATTGATTTAATAAAGATGCGATTTTCACCACGTTTATACGTTTATACATTGCAGTGCCTATTATAATCAAACATGAAAAAGATGAATACTTAGAGGCTAAATAAATATTTAATAACCATCCGAGAGGAGGCCCTGCTACCGATGTCCCAGTGTTAGATGCCACAGGACACTGACAAAGCTACCATGCACATGACGAGACTAGTATTGACAATCTACACTACGCAGGTGCTTTTAATACTGTGACTGCTCCACATAGTCTATCTCACAGCAGCACATCTGAGTACAAAGAAAACTTTGTACTCAGTGTATTTATGCCAGAAGCAAACAAAAGGCAATCAGTGAACTGGGACGCAAAGATAAATACCCACAGTAAACAGAATTGCTGCACTGATAACAGATGCATTCACTAAGAGTGAGGAGAGTTAGAATCAGTCCCACCCTCATCTGCTTATAAAGTCATCTAATTTAGACAGGTGATTGATGGGGAGGCAGAGGGAAGTCGTCATGTTGCCTCCACTTGATGATCTTTGTTATGACTTTTATTCACAAATGAAGAAAAATTAGAAGCTTGGGCTTCAGTGTTGCAGTATATTGTGAGACAACTTTTCCTTTTCAGCACAAAAAGAAGAATAGCATCAACAAGCATCTTACCGTAAGTGTAAAGGGTCCCTCACTGTAACTGGGAGAGGTTTACAGTTAAGTAAATATCAGAAGTGGCTTAAACAAAATACTACAATACAAACCTTTAAAGCAGAAATTCACCATTAATAAATCAGTTGTCAGTTTCTGATCTTTTTCTTTTCTAAAGCTTTCACCTGCTGATGCTGCATTTGATCGATTCTGAATTGTTAAAAGCTGTGATGTATAAAAAAAAAATGTATAAGAAAAGTATTCAAAAACTGTTTTCTCTAGAGGTTATTGATCATTTAGAATTAGAAGCAGAGGCAACGTTAAACTGTATGAGAGAGCCGTCACTGTAAAACAGGGTTATATTAATTTAAAACAAAGGGAAAAAACCATTATGAAGTTAACATTTTAACTGGATACTTGAACCTCAGATTTAGGAGCAACAATGTGGTTTTCATCCTGGTCGTGGAACATTGGACCAGCTCTTTACCCTCAATAAGGTCCTTGAGGGTGTGTGGGAGTTCACCAAACCAGTCTACAAGTGTTTTGTGAACTTTGAGAAGTTGTTCAACCATGTCCCTCCAGGAATCCTATGGGAGGGACTCTGGGGGTACCAGGCGAAAAATATAATTGTAACTGAAAATGTTCATTTTGAATCTGAAATAAATGTAGTGAAAACTTCTGTATTAAAAGTGAAATAAAAATTGAAAGTGAAAAAAAAAATGGAAATGAAACTTAAAATATATGCATTAAAACAATTGACTCACTTACAGTCAAATGTTTACACTTTCATATTTGTTTTCAATGCCAACCTTTTTTTTATGCCAATCTTTTTTCACTTGCTATCAGGTCCTTGCTATCAGCTATCAGTGAGTCAGGCCATTTTATACCCATTAAACCCAGTAAAGGTCACTTTTAGTTCTTTTACAGTATATATATTTTTAACTCTAAAAATGTCAACATATTACAACAAAATACACTGCTATAGCTTCTGTAATGTTCAGTTTGATATAACTTTTAAGTCAATCGCCATTTGCGTTCTTTCATTTGGTTTAAATTGCGTCACAGATAGAGTGAAATATAACTTCTGTGGTGGTCTAGTGGTTGAGGATCAAGATTACTAATCCAATTGTTATAGGTTTTATTCTGCTAGGCTGCAAAATTTTGTAGGCTTTTCAATCAACTGCTGGTCTGAACAAAATGTTGCCTTTACGAGCTCCGTCAGCAGTATCTTAAACCTTGTGCATAGGTGTTCTTTACTTAGTATATTATAGCCTACTAACTTATACTAAGTGTGCTTTATTTAGTATAATAACCTTATACTAACTAATACTAACTGTGCTTTACATTAAGTAGGGCCTAAAGCAGACTTATGTACAAGGTTTAAGATACTGCTGACGGAGCTCATAAGAGCCGTAGGCGCTTGCTTTCACCTAAAAGTTTTGTGCAGCCTGCAGACCATCAGCCGAGTGAAGGATCAGGACACCTGCTCAAAGAAGAATGATTAAAAAATGTAAGACAAGTGCAGTCTAGAGGAATTGAACCCTTGACCGTAGGGTTAGTAATCCTGATCCTTAACCACTAGACCACAACAGAAATTATGTCCAACCAAACCTGTGGCGCAATTTATCATGGACTTTAAAGTTATATCAAACTGAATATTACAGAAGCTATAGCATTGGATTTTGTTGTAATATGTGGACATTTTAGAGTTAAAAATATATATAGATGAACTACAAGTGACCTTTACCGGGTTTAATGGGTATAAAACAGCCTGAAAGTGTAAACATTTTAATGTAAGTGAGTTAATTGTTTTAATGCATATATTTTGAGTTTCATTTCCATTTTTTTCACTTTCCATTTTTATTTCACTTTTTCACTACATTTATTTCAGATTCAAAATTAAGATTTTCAGTTACAATTATATTTTTCAATGCCAAATTTTATTTTCAGAGCCAATATTTCTTTTCAGTTTCATCTCAAGCTGGTATCGTTATAACTCCATACTTAATCAGCTCAGTGTCAATTAATCGCCTCCACCCTCAGCTCAACCTCTGCCTATGTTTTGTATTTTCCATGAGTGATGAAACGCTCCATTCAGTCAAGATGGCGGTGGTAGGAACTGCCCATTAGGCCTCAATTCAGCTTCTCAGAAACCTTTCAGTTGATGTCACAAATACTTGAATTTTACAGTATATATTTATTTATTTATTTGACAAAATGACAGTCCACAACAATAACGTAAGTCAACAAACTAAACAATCCAAGTTGCAATGTTTTTGCGATTTTATTTTTATATTTTGCCATTAACTTAAATTGTTTTAAAAGCAAGCAGAGTTAGAGGCTGCATTGTCACATATACCTTAGCAAAATAAAATGACTTTAAATACCCTTTTAAGAGTGAGACCAGATTGGGTCCTCACTAGAAGAACATCTCTGGTTTTATTCTGGCGATACAGTCCTAGACCATCCCCTGGGCCCCTTTATTTCCTCTTTATTATGTTCCTGTATATGCCCCTGCTCAACACCACTGAACGTTTAGGAATAATCACTATTAATCATTCTTAAAAACTCATAGGAGTCTCTGTGTCAGGAGAGAGTGAGAAAGTATTTTTTTTTTCTTACTTTGGTCGCATCGGAGCATTAGTCTGTTGATTTGACGCTGTAACTTTGTTAGCTGTATTACCAAAATACGATCAGCCGTGCACTTTGGCTGGAAAAAAAGCCTTGATGCTCTGTTGAAGATATCATTGCGCAACCGAAATAAAAGAAAAGTAGACTTGAGGTCGGTTGAAGCATCTCAGAGGATTTAAAGAGTAATTGAAACTACAGCTTCTTTCTGTCACAAAAAGAATTTTCTGAAAACTTGGGACTGGGTGCTGCGGCGTGCGTCACTGATTACAGCTGAATGTTTTCCTCATCGGACATATAGGCTACGAATCACGTTGCTGACCTATTTTGGATTCAAAACAGCGAATTTCGGCAACAGGTGAAGTACTTTTATGTCTTGAATTAGGAAACTGTACCCCATAGCAAAATTAAAATGAAACATGCTTTATTCTCCATCCCCCTCACATTAAAAACAAGGAGTGTAAAAAATAAAATAAAAAAGATATTGGGAGAAGTTAAAGAGAATGGTGGCTCCGGGAGATTTTCGGGAGGGGCACTTTAATATGGGACTCTCCCGGGAAAATCGGGATGGTTGGCAAGTAAATAAATGGATAAATGTGTTCAAATGGGTTCTTTTTAAATCCTTACTTGGCTAAGAACCAGATGACAATTACCAGACATATTTGTACAGATTGATACTAAACCAAAAGATGGTTAAAGAGAACCAATCATTTTTTCACATGGGCCAGGTTGGTTTGTATCGGGGGGGGAGGGGGGGGGGTGTTTATCTTTTATAGAATAAATCAATGGAAAACTGATTTTTGTAATCAGTCGGTTATCTTGATGTGATACTAAAATCTGTTGATCAGAAACATTTAATTGTGATTTTAAAAAAGTGAAAAAATGAAAAGGGGGTAAATATTTTTGTGGTACTGATCTTTGTGAGGCTTGGAAATTTAAAACATATTTTTATTTACATGTCATAAGGGTACATTTAGGGATAAGGGGTTACCCAGAATACAAAAGCCCCTTTAACAAGCAAAAATTTTTTTAAATAGTGTAAAAACTATTCACCAACAACTATTCATTATTCACTTGGCACAGCCTTTTGAACCTGCTGTTTGTTTTCCACATTTCTGAGATGCAACATTAAAAAGCCTGTGGATATTACCCCTCCTTGTCTATGGATCTTGTTCAGGTTTCTAAAAATAAATTCAAGGCATTCAAATGTTTGTCGTTGAGTGTACATTTTCAAGCTTTGATAGCCGATTGCTTCATGTTTTGCTAACCTAATTTTTTTCACTCCCAGCAGTAATTACCTCTTGGTCTGTGAGCAGATGTAACAAACATAGATGGCTTATCAACTCCGTCCTCAGCATGCAAGCTCAAGTCTCCTTACCTTAGGGGAATAAATATAGGAGAAGAGTGCCAAACAACAGCCTAGATCCATTTCCTTGCTTGTTTCTAAGGGGGAGTATGATGAATAGTTCTTCCCTATGGCGCTGTGCTCAAATCTTTCTTGTGTGGGGTTGCATATCCAGGGATTTAGAAGTACACAGCTAATGAAATTCAAACTGTTACTTAAAATAATGTTAAGTGAGAATAACTTCTTGACTCCAAAAAAGCTTCAGGCATAGTAAAAGGATGTCCAATCTGACAAAATAAGCAAAGGAAAAAAAGAGCTTTATCATTCCTTGCTAAATATGACAGTTAACACAAAGGGCAAATTTCTTACCCAAGTAAAAAGGATGTTAAGCCTGCTGAGCTATTACTCATGCATTTTAGAAAGAGCGGCAGATAATTTGTAGTTAAGGTTTAAATGGCAAAACATGCAGGTTTATTTAATCTTACTTTCATTATATTCTCTTTCAACTGAGGGCTTTGTGTATCTTCTTGCTTGTGAAGATACAGACGTGGACAAAATTGTTGGTACCCTTCATTAAATCAAAGAAAAACTCATAATGGTCACAGAAATAACTTGAATCTGACAAAAGTAATAATAAATAAAAATTATATAAATGTTGACCAATGAAAGTCAGACATTGCTTTTCATCCATGCTTCAACGGAATTATTTAAAAAATAAATGCATGAAACAGGCCTGGACAAAAATGATGGTACCCACAACTTAATATTTGGTTGCACAACCTTTTGAGGCAATCACTGCAATCAAAGATTCCTGTAACTGTCAATGAGACTTCTGCACCTCTCAGCAGGTATTTTGGCCCACTCCTCATGAGCAAACTGTTCTAGTTGTTTCCGGTTTGAAGGGCGCCTTTTCCAGACAGCACGTTTCAGCTCCTTCCAAAGATGCTCAATAGGATTGAGATCAGGGCTCATAGAAGGCCAGTGTTTTCCTCTTAGCCCTTCTTGGGTGTTTTTAGCTGTGTGTTTTGGGTCATTTTCCTGTTGTAAGACCCGTGACCTGCGACTGAGACCATGCTTTCTGACACTGGCCAGCACATTTCTCTCTAGAATCCCCTGATAGTCTTGAGATTTCATTGTACCCTGCACAGATTCAAGACACCCTGTGTCAGATGCAGCAAATCAGCCCCAGAACATAACCGAGCCTCCCCCATGTTTCACAGTAGGGACCGTGTTCTTTTCTAGATATGCTTCATTTTTCCGTCTGTGAACATAGAGCTGATGTGCCTTGGCAAAAAGTAAAATTTTTGTCTCATCTGTCCACAGGACATTCTCCCAGAAGCTTTGTGGCTCGTCAGCATGTAGTTTGGCATACTCCAGTCTGTTTTTTTTAATGATTTGTCCTCTGGCTCAAACAGCGAAGGATGTTCCAATCTGACACTGATGTTCCTTGAGCATAAAGTTCAGCTTGGATCTATTTTGAAGTCTTTCTAGGCTCTTTTGTTACCATTTGGATTATCCGTCTCTTTGATCTGTCATCAATTTTCCTCCTGCAGCCACGTCCAGGGAGGTTGGCTACAGTCCCATGGATCGTACATTACTGAATGACATGTGCAGCTGTAGTCACAGAAACATCTAGCTGCTTGGAGATGGTCTTATAGCCTTTACAGTTAACATGCTTGTGTATGATTTTCTTTCTCATCTCCTGAGACAACTCTTTCCTTTGCTTCCTCTGGTTTATAGAGTGTGGTACACACTACGTCACCAAACAACACAGTGACTACTTGGAGTCCTATATATAGGCCCACTGAGTGATTACAGGATTGTAGACACCTAGGATGCTGATTAGTGGACATACCTTGGATTAACATGTCCCTTTGGTCACATTATTTTCATTCTTTTCTAGGGGTACCATCATTTTTGTCCAGGCCTGTTTCATGCATTTATTTTTTTAAATAATTATGTTGAAGCATGGATGAAAAGCAATGTCTGACTTTCATTGGTCAACATTTATATAATTTTTATTTATTAATACTTTTGTCAGATTCAAGTTATTTCTGTGACCGTTATGAGTTTTTCTTTTATTTAATGAAGGGTACCAACAATTTTGTCCACGTCTGTAAATTATATAACAGGCCATACTGTTATTTGGACATAGAAAGTGGTTTTATTGGAACTAATGCCTGCTAGATCACACACCTACTCTTTATACTGACAAGAGAAATCCCCTCATCCCTACTGACTCATTACTGTGCTTCTGACACTTAATCACGTTAAAAAAATATTATAATTCTCACCACAAATCTCCCAATTTTACGAAGCCTCTGATTAATTCATTCAGTCATTTTTATTTTTGCTGTGCTGAATCGGCTATATTGCAGGAAACTTTTCATGAGCGGGTCTACACCATGCTGGGGAACAGTCTGCAGCCTGGGGAAACAAACCGTTCTGAGAGTGGCTGGTTTTTGTCAACAGCACTCTGTGACACCAAGCTGAGGATAAAATTCTAAGCTGTCAGTGGAAAGTTTTTTTGTCAATCATTTTGACTGGGTTAAAAAAAAGGTCATAATATATTTTTATAAATGTTTCATTACGATTGTATTTTTCACACATATCCAATAGAATTTTTATAAATTTCAAATAGTATTCAATCAAAACAAGCTCAACAGAGAACTACATATAAAAATTAAATAACTGCACTTACTGTAAAATACGAAGACCCGCTGTGGTCTGAACACACAGCCTCAAAAGTTTCTCCTGCTCCGCATGGAACTGAAATATGCACCTATTTTTCCATAATCAAATAGTGGGATTACTACAGAAGTTATTTTCATGAGGTTTGGGAATTTTGCCTTGGACAGATGACCCCTCTTGGGGGTTAAGGGTTGTTCTGAAACCTGAATCCATTCTCTGTTGTGATACTAGCAACTGGAATTAAGCACTTGAGCCAAGGCTTTGAAATGAGGAAAGATTTTTCCAAATGAAGCAATCAGAAGTTGAAAACACTCTCTGAATGAAACCATTTCCTGACCCATAAACTATTGATTCAGAGGAAGAAAGGCCTGTTGGAGGAAAAACAGCAGTATCAGTTTGGCACACACTGGACTCTTTGGAGAATGTCTAACCAGCCGCAACGGCCACAGCCCCAGTAACTGTTCACCTTGCAGTCAGCTCCTGGTTAGCAAGATGCATTTATTACAGGGTCCATGTCTGAGATTGGTGCTCTCATGGGAATATTTTCTATATTTGATTCAGTTACCTGTACCCTGTGAATAAAGTGGAAAATACCTCAGTTTTTGCAAGAAATGGTCGGAACTTTGAATATCTACAAATCTTCACAACCCTAACCATGCTTTAAGAATACCAATCTTAAACTAAAACTAATTGAGTTTACTTTCAAGTTTACCCTTAATGTACTTATTTGGAGAGGTTTGCAAAAATATACAAAAAGTCTAAGTTATACTTATTTCATACTTGTATTTAAACTTTTGACTGATATACTGAAGTGGTAGTGTAATTAGTAGAATTTTTTTTTATAGTTTTACAGTTTTACACTCAGTTCTCTGTCAGTGGACTGTTCCTTACACTGCAGTGACAAGGTTAGAGACTGAGGTCGCATTTTGAATTATACTACAAATAAAATACCCGAATCTATGTCTGTGCGTTATTTATTTATTTTGTATTTTTTTTTCCTTAGCATTAAACATGGAGAAGTATAAATATAAATTTATTTGCAGTACTACCAGCAAACCTGAAAGGTTAAATTTAATATAATTTAATGTATTTATTTTATTTTAAATTTTATACTTCACAGTGTATTTTTTGGAAACTAAACTGGGCACTACAGGTTTATTGGTAGTAAACTAATACTATACCTAGAAAATCCCTCTCAGTATAAGTTAAAGAGTACTTTAATTTACTAAAACTAGACTTAAAGTTCATTACAAGTAAACTTAACGCATACCAGGAACAATTAACGCATACCTGTAACAATTAACCTGACTTTAAAAGTACTTCAAAGTGTACTTTTACAAACTTAAAGTGGATTAATTTAGTACAAAGAAATATACCTGTTAGTTATCTGCTAGTAGCCTATATTTGTATTCGTGTACTTGGAAAATAGAAGTATACTTGGGAAATGGACTTTTCCATACTCAGTTATACTTACACATATACACTATAGTTAATGTATACTACTTTTTGGTAAGGAAATGGTAAAACATCAGTTTATCACCGAGCTGGGGATAAGATGTGTGGTATATTTTACAATTTAATGCTCAATTTTAGAAACCTCAAAATACTTTTTATTCCTCATCAGAATGTCAAGAAGAAAATAAATCAGCCATGACCTTGACAAAGTTGTAGTTCATAAATGTAGGCAGGATTATTATTTAATGATTCTGGAGTTATTGATTGTCTGCATTTCGTATCTCCCCTCCTCTCTTCAAGGGTCCTGTGATCTCTGTAAGGACAGGGCCTCTCAGTTGCTGACTCACTAGCATTCAGTCATTGAATCCAGTGCTCAGTCTAAAATCTCATTGAGACATGGGGTCTAATTTTTTAGAGATGCCTAATTTAAACGAAGACACAATTGAACAACTTGACAATTCAGATGAGTCTATATAATGCACACAGTAATCAATTAAAGCAAACAAATCAAAGCAGCAGACGCGGGCAAGTAGGGATGTCCTGATCCGATGAAGTGATCGGTAATCGGGCCCAGACTCGATTGGAATCAGAAATAACCTCCCGATTGGGAATCAGAGGGAGGGGAGGCTAGTACCTATCTCTAGTTCCACAAGTTAATATCTAGCCTATTAAATAGTATTTATATATATTATTCACTTTAAATAATATCAATCCAAACAAGCTGAATAGAGAACTACTTATTATGGTGAAATTAAGCAGTTGCACTTAGAATACACCTTCTTTGGGTCCTGATCCACATGGAACCGTAATGCATGCCCCTTTGTTGGTAATCAAATAGTGGGATTGCTGCAGAGGTTGTGTCATGAGGTTTAGGTTTTTGCCTCGGACAGATAACTACTCATGGGGGTTTAGATATTGCTCTGGATGCTGTATCCCCACGCTGCCACACTGGAGACTGAAATTTAGCGCTGCTTCAGCCAAAGTTTTAAAATGAGAAAACATTTTTCAAATTAAGTCTAAAAGACTCTGAAAAAACTATTTCCTGATCCATAAACTAGGCTTCAGAAGTAGAAAAGTGAATAATTTATGTTATTTATAACTTGAGGTAGCATAATCAAGTAATAAATAACTTAAATTATTCACTTTTGGACTTTAGTGCACCAATAAATATAAAACAAGTCTAAGATAAAAACAAATACTACCTCAATTTCAATAAACCTAATAATGAGAATGCATATACATATATACATATCAGAATGGTGATGGAAAAATCTGAAGGCTGTTGCAAATGCGTAGATGTGCAACTGTTCACTTTGATAAGTAGTTCTCTGTTCAGCTTGTTTGGATTGAATATTATTAAAGTGAATAAAAGATAAATACTATTGAATAGGATAGGAAAAGAGATAGGCACTAGCCCCACTCTGCCGCATAGAATTTTAAAAATGATTTTTATTTTTATCTTTTTGTTTTGTCAAACAGTTTTACTTTTTTATTTATCTCTCTTCCCCTTCGCTCTCAGTCAGCTACTTACAATTACAATTCACATTTTTTGTTTTCACGATTTAACCTATTTTTATGTGGAATGGGTTAAAGGCAAACTGGGTATCTAAATGATTGATGTTTGGGTGATCGAAGTTAGATCTACATTGTTTCTGTCCGAGACACGCTGCTGTTGGCGGCGTCAAAGAGTTTTATGATCCTGCCTTCGCCAGTGTTGCTTAAAAAATTGCTGGGATGGTGGACAATCGGTCATCTGTGGTAGGCTAGGTTCATGCACCGTTTATGCAGTTATGGTTTACATTTCAGAAGTGCTTCTCCGACTCTGAAGTTAGGTGTTATTCCCTCCAGAAATTATGCCAGCCAAAATGTCTGCAAACATGAATTCAAGCACAGTTAGAAACAGGATCAAATGTCTTCCACAGCCATGTGTGAAGCCAGAAAAACAGCTGTAAGGTTTTCCTGCAAAAAATCTATTTCTACAAGCTGTTGCATCATGGTTAATACTTTTTTTTTTACCATGACTATAGTTGGAATGTGTTGGCGACTGGTTAAATATATTTATCTCTGTAAGATGTTGACACTGGCTGAACTAAGTGACATGTAGACAAGTACAACAGCATTTAAAATATGAGGTCTAACAGGTTTAAGCCCCACCCCTTCCCTAACACACCTGAAAGGAACCAGGGTTGTGAACTTTATTTCTACAGACTGCATTCAAAATATTTTTGCCTCATGAACTGAAGATATTTCTTTTCATCGGGTTATAAACATGTAAAACTTGTTAAGCTGCGATAGTAAAAGGTTTTTGATCAATGGGCACTTTAGTATGAACACCTGTTACAGCTGAAGCAGCTGGACAAACAGGTTTAACATCCACCCTTAAACTAACCCAGTCAAAATAAAGCAGGAAACACTGTGGCTACAGACGGACACACCACCAGCTTCCTCTCAGCGAGTCCAAGGGAAAGGGGAACCATGGAAAACCCCCACTCTTCAGCTCCAAGACGCTCGCAGTCCACACACTGAAGGTGAGTCTGACCCAAAAACACAGCTGAGTCAGTTAGTGGAACGTTAGTAGAGAAGAGAGTGGAGCCACGACTTACTGGACTTTCTGTCTGCTGTATTTTCAGCTTCACTCAGAGACTAAATGGCTTCCAGATCAAAGGAGACTTTATGCATTCTGCACTCAGAAAAACTAAAACTTTTCTGTATGGACCATGAACAGCCAGTGTGTCACATTTGTAGAGATTCAGAAAGACACGTCGACCACAGAATCAGGCCCCTTAATGAAGCTGCACAGAAAAAAAGACAGGAACTGTGGGAAAAGCTGGAACCTTTGAGGAGAAGGCTGAAGCTCGGGAGGAAAGTTCAAGAAGAGTTTGATCAGACAGTGGAACATATTAAAGCCCAGGCGCGGCTCACAGAGAGGCGGATTAAGGAGCAGTTTAAGAAGCTTCAGCGGTTTCTAGCAGAGGAAGAGGAGACCAGGCTGGCTGCACTGAGGGAGGAAGAGGAGCAGAAGAGTGGGATGATGGAGAGGAGGATAGAGTGGCTGAACAAAGAGATAGCAGCACTTTCAGACACTGTCAAAGCGACAGAGGAGGAGCTTGGAGCTGAAGACATCCCATTTCTTTACAACTACAGTGCAGCTGCGGAAAGAGTTCAGTGTTGCCCCCTGCTGGCTGTTCCGCAGCTGCCCTCAGGCGCTCTGATCGACCAGGCCAAACACCGGGGCAACCTGGCCTTCAGCGTCTGGAACAACATGAGGGACAATGTCTTCTACACGCCTCTCATCCTGGACCCAAACACTGCTGAGTCAAATGTCCACCTGTCTAAAGATCTGACCAGTATGAGACTGGGAGAGGAGCAGCACCTTCCCAATAATCCAGAGAGGTTTGATGGCTGGTCGTCTGTCCTGAGTTCAAAGGCCTTCGACTCAGGGAATCACAGCTGGGACGTGAATGTTGGAGACAGCGCATTCTGGACGCTCGGTGTGGTTGCTGAGTCTGCTAAGAGGAAAGGGGACACACGGTCTGGGCTTTTTGTAATAGGGTTCTTTGAAGGTGAATACAAAGCACGGTCCCCGCCCGCTCCTCCCATTAACATCCCAGTACAGAGGAAGCTTCGCAGGATAAGAGTGAATCTGGACTGGGACAAAGGAAGGCTGTCGTTCTCTGATCTGGACACAAACACACACATACACACTTTAACACACACCTTCACTGAGAGGATGTTTCCGTTCTTTGTCTCGTTTGAGATGAAACTGCTACCGAGGAAGATTTCTGTCATAAAACAGTAACTCTACTAAAAAACACAAAGTGGGAATTCAATCGTATTGATCAGTTTGAAATCCAGGGATAGGGGTGTTATGCAGTCTTTGATTTATTTCTCTACTGGACAAAACCAAGTGTGAGAAATAGAAGAACAAAATATTGTTGTCCCAGCTTTTCATCATGTCAAGTCAACAGAACCCGAAAGCCAAAAAAGCATTGAAATCTAAAAGGCACCAAAAGTTTTCATTCTTTAGTTGTTGAGCAAAAATAATGAGCATTTTTAAGTTTTTTTAAGTTATTTTAAGTTAATAAAGTAGTCAGATTCATGTTTTGGAAAATATTATTTCAAATCATAATCTTCACAACTTTTTTAAAAAGCCTTCAGGATTTCTTTGAAAAATCTTGCATTTAGCCAAGTTTATTAAATACAAAATATTCCAAGATGAATGTTGTGTTTTAAATAACATTTTAAATTATTAGAAAATTTAAAAAAAGAAATTCTCCATCTGTATCAGCTACATTTGCCTTCAGGGTAAATTTGTATTTTTCTTGAACTGCTGTTTGGGGTCATTACAAAATGAGTCAGAGGTTTTGTCCGACCCCTGGACTACACTTTGGTATAACTCTGGTTAATACAATTACCGGTTCTCCAGGTCACAAGTACTCCTCTTTTAGCAACTAATTACACCCCGTTAATAATAAGCTCACATCATCCAGGTATCTTCAAGTAGCTGTTGTGGACAGTGATGCTGTGGGCAGGAAGGCTCTACAGGGGAACCCATCTGAAGAGGTCTTTGACTGAAGCTTGTTGCTGTACAGCTAATAGTCTCATCACAGTCACGGCATGCTAAAAGCTCAGTTTCTGGACAGCATACACAATAGCGGGTTCTGGATGACACTCATATTTCAATTTCTTTCTTTATGGTTTAGAAAGCTAAGCAGGGGATATGAACCTTACCGTGATGATCTATAGAACAGATGATTTAAACTACCTCCTTCTTTCTCTGCTCTTTGACCCAACTCTGCATCCATGAAGGCTCTTTTTCAACTTATCTGGGATCTGCGGTCATAGTCCAGGTATCATTTGAGCTTCCGAGATGCTAATCTCTAGTACTGCTCTAAACTGGTTCAAGTCCTATCTCGAGGACAGGACCTACTTTGTCGAAATTGGCAACTGTGTCTCGGACAAAATTCCCATGACCTGTGGAGATCCCCAGGGGTCAATCTTGGGACCACTTTTATTCAACTTGTACATGCTTCCATTCGGTTAGCTAATTAACAGCAATAATGTGTCTTACCATAACTATGCAGATGACACTCAGATCTACGTGTGACTGACGGCAGGTGAACATGGGCCTATAGATACACTCTGTCACTGTATTGAACAGATCAGTGTGTGGATGCAAAACAACTTTCTCCAGTTAAACTCAGACAAAACTGAGATCATTGTTTTTGCCCCACAGACACAAAGAGAAAGTGTTATCAGTCATCTTGAGTCTCTCAACCAAAAAATCAGGTTAGAAATCTAGGGATAATCGTGGACTCGGACCTGAACTTAAACAGCCACATCAAAGCAATAACATCAACAGCTTTTTACCATCTGAAAAACATTGCTAAGATCAGAGGAATAGTGTCGAAACCAGACTTAGAGAGATTTATCCATACATTTGTCTCCAGCAGGTTAGACTACTGTAACGGCCTGCTCACTGGCGTCTCTAAACGAGCTGTTAGACAGCTGCAGTACATCCAGAACGCTGCTGCTCGAGACCTGACAAGAACCAGGAAATACGACCATATTAGTCCAGTGCTCCGGTCTCTGCACTGGCTGCCCTTTGCACAGAGAATATAATTTAAAACAGCTCTGCTTGTGTACAAGTTTTTGCACCAAAGTACATCTCTGACATGTTAATGACATATGAATCTCGGACCCTGAGAACTTCACAGAGGGGTCTCCTGGTGGTTCCCAGAGTCAACAATAAACACGGTGGGGGTGCATTAGAGTTTCAGGCAGCTAAAATATGGAACAGTCTTCATGAATATGTGAGACAAGCCTCAACTCTAACAATGTTTAAATCCAGGCTGAAAACAGTTATTTTTACCTGTTCATATGACAATTGAAAATATTTAATCTGCATTCTTGCTTTTTATTGTAATTAACAATTTTTAAAGTTGATGTTTTTTTTCCTGTTTATCTGGTTTCTTAATTTATGCAACTGTGAAGCACTTAGAATTGCCTTGTGTATAAATTGTGCTCTACAAATAAACTTGCCTTGCCTTGCCTAATCAGCTGCTCCTGCTTCTAATATCAATATTGCATTAATATAAATAATATCAATATTCCCACTGTATTGCATCATAACAAAAAATTGAGAGCAAACATCCTTTCAGCTGCACAGCATCTTACCGCAACATAATGAACAAAAGTCTATAAAAAGAACTATCAGAGCTACTCCAACATGCTGCCACCATGACCGGAGCACTTCTAGAATACGACTGTGAGTTGAATGCTTGCGGTAGAACGCTCATTGTATAAATGCTAATTCTTAAAACTGATCTTAAAAACTTGTTTTTTCCTTGGAAACATTTGAAGATAAAAACACTGTGACCTTTCTCTGAATATATATTTGCTTGTGGGAGTGAGCCATTTTTAGCTGTTCTCCCTTTGTGATAAAGTTAGAAAAAAACACAGGAAACAATTATTCTTTTTGAGTGTCAATCTGTGAGCGACTTGATTTCTTCTCATTCGTTCAGTCAAAATTTTATTCAGAAGATCTGAGACTCTTCTGCACCGTTTGGAGATCAGAAAGAGTAGTTCACTGTTTTCAAGCTAGAACAACAAATCAATGTAGTGTTTCCTGACAGGCTGCACTCATCTTTAATTACATTTCTCCAAATTTACCTGTGCATAAAGAGGGACAGTCTCACAGTAGATGTATTTCTTTTTTTTTAACGCTAAAATTAACTCAGCTGTAAAAAGCACAACATATTTACATATTTGAACTGTACTAGATGAAAACGGAACTCTCAAAAAAAACTTGCTAAGTGAACATAATAAAATTATGTAAATCATTTCCACCTAACTGATTTGAGTCGATTTAGCGATAAATCATTTTGTTGAGTGAACTAAATGTGAACATGTTGAGTCAACCTAATACATTTAGGTTGCTATAAGGCTGAAAAAAATAAAAAGCAGGGGATGGGATTCAAACTGAGAAAAGGGCCTCTGTTTTCTGAGCACCTTCAATAACCACTTTGCAACACAATAACTCAGAAAACCTCTATATAATAACACATATGACTTCATTTCCAGTGTTAACTAAACATGATTATAATGTTTCAGTAATACAATTCGGTCACTTTCTTTTATGAAAAAAAGGGAATTGGCAGGTCTTTATAATACTATAAGCACTGCTGGTCAGTGGGTGGATACATGTCAGGTCAATCACAAAATTTAATCAGTTTTTCCAGGCCCCATTGTATTTCCTGAAAATTTAATCCAAACCTGTCAATAGCTTTTAGAATTATGTTGCTAACAGTGAGACAGACAGACAGAGATAAAAATAAACACTAACTCCTGGCAGAAGTACAAAAAAAATAAATCTTGCTGCGTGAACGTAATTAAATTATGGCAATCATGAAAATGAGGTCGATCTAGCAATAAAGAATTTTGTTGAGTGAACTAGATGTAAACATGTTGGATCAACTTAATATGTTTGGGTTGCTATGAGGCTCAAAAATAAAAAGCAGGGGATGGAACTCAAACTCTGTTTTCTGAGCACCTGCACTAGCCACTTTGCTACACAATAAGTCAGAGAACTTACATATACAATAATAGATATGACTTCATTTTCAATGTTAACTAAACATTATTATGATATTATAAACACCGGCCAATTCCCTTTTTGTTTATGAAAAAAAGTGACAGAATGTATTACTGAAACATTATAATCATGTTTAGTTAACAATGGCAATGAAGTGATATTTGTTATTATTTACAAGCTCTCTGAATTATGGGACATTCACACCGCTCCAAACGGCAGCGTCAGCAGCGGCAAGATTACACGTTAAGTTTACGATGGAGGCCGTTGGAGGAGAGTCGCGGTCTCTGAGGCGCTTTATGAGCCTCGGCTCCGTCAACTTTTCAAGCTTTTCCTGAGTTTTAAGCTTCAAAGCGCATAACGCTAGCAACGCAGAAGTTCAGCTAGTTTAACTTTTTATGTTCTTGACGCAGCACAGCAACCAATCAGAGCGTCTCACTGTAGTGACGTTGCCCGACGTCTAGCCAACCACAATCCACTAGTGTTTAAAACATCCAGCAGAGAAAGGCTGCTAAGAGCTTTGCAAGCTTCAGCTTAAAAATGTATCTTCTGTGTATATGTGTTGAATTAGTTGCTTTGTGAGCGTTGCTTGACACTGACAAAGCTTGTGGTCTGCATGCATCATTATTGTGCAGCAAAGTGGTTAATGCAGGTGCACAGAGGCCCTTTTCTGAGTTTGAGTCCCATCCCCTGCTTTTTAGTTTTGAGCCTCATAGCAACCCAAATGTATTAAGTTGACCCAAAAGTTGAGTGTAACTATACTATATTTATCCAGGCTTTTTGTTAAAACACTTTATCAAGGCAAAAATAAGGATGGGATATCTCTATGCAATGAATGGACAGAACCAGATTACTTAAGGTTTTGTTTGTTTCAACTTATTTGATTTAATTTTACAAGCACATAATTAAATTCGAAAGCCTCTCAGACTGCAGACCAAGATGGTCAGCATGGTCAAATTGTTGTCACTTATTCATGGTCCCATTGAAGACATTTCTTGAAAATATAATCTAAATCCATGAAAAACCTTTGGAGTTATATTGCTAACTAACAAACAAATAGAGACCTTGGCAAATACATAACCCCATTGATGAGGTAACAACCTCATCCCAAGTGAAAATCTGTCTCTCAATCCATTTTACATTCTCCTGTTCACAATCACAGTACTGCTGGACAGTTAATCAGTCCGTTACAGGGCCAATACAGCTACACACAGGACAGACAACTTTGGACACACAACCATGTGCACCCAAACTGTCACGTTTAGAAGCCATTTAGACTTGTAAAGCTACAATTATGAGAAAATATTAACCACTCAAAGGATATGACACCATCTTACCAATGTTTAAAACATGCTATCAGGCCTTCTAAACTCACAGGAACGGCTACATTCTTGCCATTCCAAGTAGGGTTGACAACTTTTATAAATTAAAATAAGGGACAATTAGGCTACATACAGGCCGAGCCGTCTGATTCGCGGGGAGGTGTGGTGCTTTAATGAGTGGGTCCTCCAGAATGATCATATGTTACTGTTTTATTAACAATAAACACTTTAATGCTTTAGTTCTGCAAGTTAGGCTACAAAAAGGTGTAATGAAATGCATCTACATAAAAAAGGGAAAAATGTTAACAAGATGCGGTATAATCTAACACATGATTGATATTATAACAACAACATGGGGTCGTTTGTTGAGCTTCCAGCAATGTATTTTCAATATTTTCTTTCTAAAGGGACTCCATAGGGATATTGATGAACAAATTAACACCAAACGCCTTTAAACTTGTTTATCTGCTCATTTAAATACAGATTTAGGAGTGGGATTACAAATAGTTCATTAAATTGGCTTGCATGGCTTCTCTGAACAAAAATCAAAACATATTTAAATTTAATGCAATGTTAACTTAAAATCTATTGGCTTTTTCTCTAAAATATAAAAACTTCAACAGCCAGAAACAATTCGGAAAAAAAAAAATATTTTCTTTTTAATCTGTTTGACAGCATACCAATTAATCAGTTAGTATGATTTGTTCTTTAAGTTGTCATTTATATTGATTGGATAATAGACTATCCTACTGACTTAAAAAAAAAATCCTCCACATTTAATCCAGCAAAAATAGAATTGCACATGCACGACACATCTTGGAAAATGCACAGTAAATGTAATCTATCATGATTATGTGTATTCATCTTTGCTGACCCTGTCCAGCCAGGATGGGCCTCTTCCCACCAATCTATATCTCTGTAAGCGTTTTTGGGACATTGTTTAAGGCGCTGCGTGGGAAGCGCCAGTGTGTTGTGTGTGGGTGTGTGTCTACCTGATCCATCCTGGGAGCGCAAAAACATGCTCGAGCAGGGAAACACAAACAATTTGCGGTCCCTTTAGATCCTGCCGCCAGAACAGTTATGCTGACTGTAGTTGGGTGATTTGTGTTTTATTTTTATATATTTTATTTTTATACGTAGTTAGAATTAGGCTTTTGAAGCCTATGCCCGACAGACATATTGGACATTTATGAAAATATGGAACAAATGGCATCCCTTATTAGTTGAAAACGGGATGGCACATTTAATTGTAAAATAAGGGACGATTACATATTTTAAGGGACAGTTGGCAACCCTAATTCCAAGTGTCCACCACTCTAGTTTTAGATGTCTGTTTGCTATCAGTACCTTCCCTACCAAGGCCTTACAGAAGTAAACTTTGATCCTACCTTTTTTTACTCTAATAAATACAATGGAAACACAGGGGTGTTTATGCTCCCAGAACACTACCCTGGCTCTGAAACCAAAAATAAGTGGCCTCTTAGTGGTAAATATATTTTGCTGGAGTCATAAAACCAAATTCTCTTACAGGAGATTTTGGTTAGTGTACAAAATGACTTTAAATTGTCTGCTGACAAAGCAGGTGCAAAACACCCTTTTGGTATCTCTGAATTGATGTCGCAAAACATCCTGAGGCAGAAAGTACAAATTCTATGTACTGCCCCATTAACTCTGTGACTGTGTCAGTTGGAACAGGTAAGTGGGGGATAATAAAACAAGGAAATAGTCTGATCCTTTTTCTTTCATTTTCAAAATTGATTACGTTTTTTTCATCTTTCAGTTTAAAGTGTAACAATCCGATGAAACAATGCCTGAAGTTGTATTCTGAACACACGGAAACTGTTCAGACATCAAAAAGCTGTGTTCAAAACTGAACTGTTAAGGTAAGTAAGACCAGTAGCACATAAATAACATTAACATTTACTCAAAATCCTGACTTTAAAAAAACTAGTATTTAAAATACTGACATTTTAACGAATGCTTGCGATGCTTGCATCCTCACAAGAAGCAGGAAAATAGAGCGCATCACACCAGTTCTTAGTTGTTGCACTGGCTCCATGTAGTCCAGGGAATATATTACTTTTGTTAGGATATAAATCACTGAATGGCTTACTACCAAATTAAATTAAAGATCTGTTTTCAGTATATCATCCTTCCAGACCCCTGGGGTCCTCTAGTTCGAGTCTACTCTACAGTCCTAGAGTCAGAACCAAACATGAAGCAGCATTCACATTTTCTGCTCCAATAATCTGGAATAAACTGCCAGAAGACTGCACAACTGCTAAAACAGTAAATTTCTTTAAACAGAGACAAAAAACTATTGTTTGAAGTTACCTTCCAATTATTACAAATGAAACATAAAAGGCCTTCTGTTGTTCCACATAAAAAAAAAATTCTAGCTTGAACACTTTTTATGTGCTCGTTTGCTATTTGATTGTCCTTATAATCATGTAATGCACCTTGAATTGCCTTGTTGCTGAAAAAGTGTTGCCATATGTCTTGCCTTCTGCTCTTCTATTGCTTTGTTGTGGAATACTCCCTCTTCCTAATTTGATATGATGTAGCATACTGCTCTTCACATTTAAAACAATTTAAATTAAAGTCTAGGTATAAAGGTCTTAGTATGTCAGTCTGTTTTCCTCAACCAGATAAAATACTGATTCATTTAAGTCCCTAACAAATTAAGACAAATCATAAGTAAGGTGTTATTTGATAATGTTTCATATTGGGACTATATAAAAGTAATAAAAAACCTTTGTAAATATGTTGTTTGTTGTTATACCAAATATTTGATAAATGGCATGCAGTATTTCTCTGTCTTTTGAGCATGACTCTGCCTGAACCATAAAACACAATTGTATGTTCTAAGGGCTTCCCTGAGGCCTTTTAATCTTTCTGCAGTCATTTGGAGATATAAATATCACTGAGGGGTTTCATGTCTTTCAGCAGGATAAACACGTTCTCCACATGACCCAAGTCACAAAAGGGTCATCTAGTTTGTTACTTCCTACTGCTTGTGGCAGTAGTAATAGTATTAGCTGGAGTCATGAGAACAAGCTAAACATGTGCTATATCGACTTCCCTTTCGGCTATGGTCTTCATCAGATGCTGTCACCCCTTCCAGCTTCCCTCCAGCTCTGCACTGAAGATAACAACAACAAACTAATTTGCTCATATACTACAATCCAATCACTCCCAGAATGTATCCGTGTCACTATCAGAGTCAGAGGAGTGTGTTTACCAATGGATTTATCAGGAGGAAATTTCAAACTATAAAGGGAAACCTGCTTTTTATGACATGCACAGAGCAAATATTCAGGATTTTTTTTGTGTACATCCTTAATCATTTAAAACATTTTTAGTAAAAAGAAAATTACATACTTTGCTGTTTTTTGGGAGGGGAGAGAAAGCATATTGATTGCTATGAAAGCTGCCTGAGTAGTTCTCTGTTGTCATGACAGCTTGAAGGCATGTCCTGGCCTGCCCCTGCTATAACCCGTTCAATGCTGTTATGAGATGAGCAGAGTACTGGACAGGAAACACATAAATAATTCCCTGTGATCTCAACACGGCCCGCCTGCAATATGGCTCAGGTTCCCGACGGTTTCGCAGAAAGACAGAAAGAAAGTGTTGTGTTTAACTCATCTGTCATTGGGGGAGCTTCTGCAAACTGTTATGTTCCACTGGACCAAAAGCCTGTCTGAGCTGAAAAACAGGAGAAGATGGATGAACCCAGCGGTATGAACAAATTACATTGTGTTACACGGACAGTGTTGGGGAGTAAAGGAATACATTAACAGGTGTTATTCAATTCAAATTAAATTCAAAAACACTTTCCAGAGGGAAATTAAGTGTTGTTGTAGCTCATTACTAATTCTTTTTCATGGAGTTGTTGTAGACCATGATGGCTGTGGGGAGAAAGGATGTCTTGTAGCGGTCTGTGCTGCAGCGAAACTGAAGAAGCCTCCGACTGAAGATACTCTGTTGCTGTAGGATAGTCTCATCAAGAGGATACTCAGGGTTGTCCATAATCTTTTTAATTTTATGAAGACTCTGGGGCTGACACCATCTGGACCTGCAGCCTTGTTCCGGTTCAGTTTCTCCAACTGCCTTTTCACCTGATTTCTAGAGACAGACACGTGTGACTTGGTTTAAGACAAAGTTGTGGAAGTCGAAGAGTTCATGACTGAAGTGTGACAGGACAGGTGTTGGTCTGAGGAGAGTAGGATGTCTCTTTGGCTGGAAACAGGAGAGGAGGATGCTGAGCATGTTCCTGAACTGAACCTATCGAAGAATAGGTTCAGTTCATTGGCTCTATACACACTTCCATCTATCCCGTCCTTCCTGTGCTTAAAGCCTGTGATCTTTTTCATTCCAGACCAGACATCTCGGATATTGTTCCTCTGTAGTTTGTTCTCCACCTTCTTCCTGTAAGCCTCCTTGCTGTCTCTGATCTTGACTTTTAGTTGCTTCTGTATACTCCTTAATAATCTCCCTCCTTGAAGGCTCTTTCTTTCTTGTTCAGCAGTTCCTTCAGCTCACTGGTGATCCAGGGTTTGTCATTAGCGAAGCATCTCAGTGTTCTGGAGGGGATAATGTTGTCCACATAGAAATTTATGTAGTCAGTCACACACTCAGTCATGGGATTGATGTCCTCTCCATGTGGCTGGCAAAGTCATCCAGTTTGTGGACTCAAAACAACCCTGCAGCGCTTCTTCAGTTTCATGTGACCATTGTCTAACAGTTCTCTTTGTTGGAGGTAGCCTCTGAACAAGGGGTTTATATTCAGAGCAGAGAAAGACAAGATTATTATCTGATTGTCCCAGAGGAAGTCTTGGTTTGGACATATAAGCATCCTTAACATTTGCATAAAACAAATCCAAGGTCTTGTTTTCTCTTGTGGAGCAGCTGACAAACTTTTGAAATGTTGGAAGTGTAGAAGAGAGTGAGACATGATTAAAATCACTAGATATTGCCACAAATGCATTGGGGTGCTGGTTCTGTAGCTTAGTGGCTCTTTAGATCTCCGTCTGCTCGTACAATCAGAAAGCCTGGCAGAGTGACGTTAGAGTCGGGGATATAATCCTGTAACCACGTCTCAGTGAAGCACATAATACTGCATTGCTGATACTCAGGCTGAGTCCTTGTCAGGGCTTGAAGTTCATCCATCTTGTTAGCTAGTGATCTCACATTTCCCATTATGATTGATGGTTTTAATTTCCTCTTTCTCTGTCTCCTTTGCGCTCCTGCTCTGCATCCTCGCCTTCTCCTTCTCAACTCTTCAGGGATTTGTGGCTTCAGTTGAAGTATTATTGCAGCTTTTGCAAATATTAATCAGCTGCTTCCGGCTGTAAACCACCTTGTTGCCATGGTAACGCATCATTAAAAAGTGAGCAAAAAGTGAAAAATCAACAGCAAAAATCCCTCCAACTTCACAGGACAAAAATCCACAATGCACACAGGTCCATAAAATGCAATCCTTCCCTAAGAAAAAAGGGGGAAGCAATGTCCAAAAAAAAAAAAGTCAATATGTAGCTAACAGAGCTACTCGCACATGCAGCCACCCAGAGCTGAATGTTTTTAGGATATATATATATACATATATATATAGGATTTATGTATTTAGGATACTAATTATGAGTAACTGTATTCCGTTACAGTTACTATTTTTAAACATGCTATTCAGAATACAGTTACATTCCTAATACCATTGGAATACTTTTATGTTTTCTACTGTCCACCGAAATGACGGATATATAAATTTTGCGAAATGTGTGTCTCCATGTACACTATCCCATAATACCCCTAAACCGCATGCCACCGAAACCTAGATATCCTATGGCCGAAACACTCCCGACTATCAACACTAGTAATAGAGTCGCACCACAATGCTTCTAGTGTCAAACTGCAAGGTATGCAGGCAAACTCCAGTGATTGCTGGAGCAGCTTCGGTATGAATGAATGAAGACGCATCTTCGTATGACCACCTAAAATATTTTTTGCAAAGGTTATTGATGACCCAGGTGGGAAAATTCCTACATTTTTGTGTAAACTTTTGCTGGTTTCTCAAGAAACTATACCGCCCCACATCAACAATGTCAACAGCAAACTAGAAACAAAGCATCTGGCTGGCCAGCCATTCAAGGTTTCTAAAAGTCACACACAAAAAAAGACACTGCATGATATACAAAAACAAAACAAAATCCTCTACCTCTGTTTTTTTGTCCATTATTTGACAGGGCCTGTATCATTTTAGTTAGGTAAGTTCTCACAGTTACAGTGCTGGTGTTGGTTGTATCTGACATGAAGTCAGCTAAGGGTTAAGCAAAGTAATGGAATTCGTAACAAATAACCTTTTTAAAGTAGGTATTCAGAATTCTGTAACTAAAAATATTTACAAAGTGCTCTCCCAAACACTGTACACGGATGCAGCACGAGCTACAAATTTGTACACATGCTGATTTTGTCTCAAAAGTTCAAATAAAAGCACATAGTGATGACTAGTAGTTCAAACTACAAGTCAGAGAACAAGAATGAGTTGTTTATTGAAATGATGGGTGATAAAAGTTCCTACTACAAGCTGAAAATAAATTATTTCTCTTGATCTTCTGTATATTCACACATCATATTAACATGGTCACCAATTCTACAGTTATACTGTGTGTACTAGTGATTAATCAAGAAACAGAATGTTAAAAGTCCAACTTTCATAATGTTTGTATTTGCAGCTTCATACTATGATGTTGGGGGTCAGCTTGGGATATTCGGCTTTCCGGGTTAAAATGACGTCTGCCGAACAGTTCTGTGGAGAAGGATGAACCAATTCTCTCAACTTTAGTTTCATTGGTTAAAGTCAACACTCAGCGTTAATGATTGGAGAGAGTCCACTACATGTATTATGTCCTTTTGGAATGACAAGTACCACGTTATTCAAACAAATGAAAAGCAACGAATTTCGCGATTAAAGGTATAATCTTTAAAATGTATTACAGATATGCACTTTGTGTTTGGTGACCTTTTTTGCCATTTTAAGGTCAGCTTTGACAGACCTTAACTAAACTTGTATTTATTTTAATGGATGGCAGTTATTTTGTAAACTATTTTAAAGATAATGGCCTAACTTAACTCAAGTTATTTTAAGACATCTATCAATCCTTCATTGAAATCATAAGCAGCTTTATTTTGTTCTTTTTGAAGGCCTCACAAAAGCTATTTCGGTCCTATCATAGTGTTCATTTTATTTTCATATATTTAGGAGCAGCAAACAAAATGTCGGGGGTTTAAACAAGGCAACCATTTTTCAAAATACTGAATAACAATCTTTTAACATCCACTAGTTAGGGCTTTTATTCATTTTAAATTGCAAAAATCTGTAGGTCCTCTGATTTACTGCTCAGCACAAATTGCTGAATGCTTTTTATTCCTTTGGACAAACAAATGGTATTGCCATGACTAAATAAGGAGACCTCAACCCATTCACCAAAAAAAAAGTAGATTTGTAAGATGAGTTATCTGTATGACATCTTTCAGTGATGTTTTAGTCATTCTCCATAAAAAGAAAGGTTCAGATTTTCTTCCATACCACACATTTTTTTAAGACATGTAGTTGGTGAAGAGAATTCACAAGGACTCTAAGAAATATACAATGTGCTAATTAAACTTGTCACCTGAGTAGAAAAATACTTTGACGAGTGTGGAATAGACTAAAACATGTTATCCAGGTGTTTGTGTTAAATAGTAGCAGTAACGAAATGAAATTGTTGAAAAGAAAAAAACAGATACACAAAAACACTCAGAAATCAGTGTAAAAATATTAAAATGCCGTTCTTTTTTCTATCTTGTTTTTCACAAGCTTTAGGAAAAGTTCCTGTGGTAGACAAGTTCCATATTTTTCACACCTTCCTAAGATTTTTGTCTCTTCTATTTAGGAAGAGTTATGTCTTCTGCCTTTTACATTTCTACATTAAAATCCCCAGGAATTACCAAACTGCAAAACATCCATAGTAAATCTCCGTTTATTGTCTACCGGAGTTGGACCATTTGAAGAAACACCCATGTACCGTGATGCCTGTCTCACTCACAGTGTTACTTTTTTTTTCTTCATACAATTTTATTTGTCCTTATATTCCTTTTTAAATTCATACTATTCCCTGATTGTATTGTTGGAAGCCCAGTCAAATTATTTAAAGAATAAAATCAACGAAACGTTACAAATTCCAAAAAGCCACCCAGTTTACTAAAGGTAGATCTGGTCAGCAGTTCAAACAGAAAACTGTGATAGCTTCCACAGTGGCCAGATTTCAGCATATTTTGCTTCACAGAAAATTATCAGTTACTATCTCTGTAGGCCAGGAGTGCACGCCAAGACCAAAACCAAAACCACTGCGGGCTGACGTCCTGTTGACTCGCAACATAGATCAATGGAATAAAACAGCCTATCTCTGCTTCCTAAACAGATGAACTGGAAGAAATGATGAACATGTTAAATGCTGGTTTTGTTACAATCTGATTTGTGGTCCAGATATTGAAACATTATCGAGTTTATTTATAGAGACCTTAACACTTCATGTACCTCATAAAAATCTTACTGAGTCCAGTCAGAGGCTGAGCAAGAACAAAAAGCAATTAATTTCAAAGCCATAACGACTACTGTTGCACTTGATTCAAATGATAGATCTGCATTATTCAAAGTACTCAGATTTCAGCAACCATGGACTGGAAAGTAAGGCCTCTGCCTTGAATGCGCCGACTTTACCTTGCACTAGTACCTTCTATGGCGCCATCTGTTGTGGAAATAGCTGTACATTATTATGGACACTGTGTCCAAACAGGGGTTCACATACATCGGACAAGCCAAATGTGCTCTTGGGAATATTTGAGGAAAACAACACAGAGCTATTTGACCAAAATGACAAGGTAAAACTTTTCCAATGCACTGGTCCATCACAGCATCTTCAAATCAAATCAAACTTTATTGATAAATATAGTGCTTGCCTGGTTAATGCACATATTGCTTTAAGAAATAGTCACATGACCAATATGGCTGCTGATTCATGTGTCACTGAAGCGCCAAACTGTTAAAAAGCAGGAGATTCTCCATCTGTCAGCATGTTGCTTCTCTGCAGAAACTTTATGTTTTGAACCAAAATTATTTCTGGAAAGCTTACATCGTGGAACCAGAAAGAAAATGCAAGTTTTCTGCCATGTAGGATAATTTTGATCTTCTATCAGCAAATAAAGTATTTGTTTTTATTTCCTCGTTTTATCCTGTTCCTCTCAGTTTTCTGCTTTATCAACTTTATTAACTTATACCTGTAATTTTCTGCATGTTAAATGCCACATTTGTTCTACTGAACTGGCATACATTTTTAAAAAAGCATGTATTTTTTGCTGAGACATCTCAGAGCCTAACATCAACATTAGGAGGCTACAAATGCGACTAGAATAAATGCGGGTATACTGACATTATATAACTTATTCATGGTCACTTTATTCAAAGTAAATGCATGATGTAATATTTTTTTTACCAAACTACCAGGAAGCATGAGTAGGACCAGACAGTGGTGAATTTTATTATCAAGGACTGCCAACCTACTGCAGCTGTATTGGTCACATGACTATTTCTTAAAGCGAGGTGGGCAACAACACAAGGTTTCGCTCAAAGAGGTTGATTCATACACCGACGCATCAGTGCTGCCCATCACTAGTGTCTACCTTCCCTCTGATGTAGTCTGCAAACTTGTCACAAAGTTGTTTGAGGGTTTTTTTCTGAAATGAAATTAGTAGCGCTGTTAACCATTTGGTCAATGGAAAACAGACTTTTGGGATTATTTTTATTATCTAAAATGATTTTGGAAAAGTATGCATTACTTAAATTTCTTACTGTGTTACTGCATGATTTGAGAAGTTATGTATATATTTAAAGATATATCATGGTTTTATTTTTTTTCAATTTCCTCTCTGTCACCCTGCAAATTCTCTTTTGTTTTTAAGGTTTTTATTTCTCTACAGCATTACAATTTTTGAGTGTGTAACTTTAGATGAAGCAAGCAGATCAATAGTGGATAGAAGCCTAGGCCTACTGTTAAAATAATTGACAATAAAATCACAGGGGGCAGGTAAAGCATTCAGAGGTATAGACAAGTGACTCAAATGACTCAAAAAAACTGAATAATTTTGGTGAGTTATTCAGTCAAACTCGATTTAGTAAAAAGAGTTAAGTTTACCGTCACTAGTGCTGAGCCAGGTTCTCGATCTGTATGAAGTTTCTACTTATTAAAGGGGAACATTTTCTCTCCACTGTCACCACATGTTCATCCAGGAGGAGTGAATGTTTCAAGTCCATTGACATGGAGAATCAGATTGCTCCAAGTCAGATTGCATCAAACCTCGCAATTTGGTAGGTTTCCTTAGAAAACCTTTAAACTGATTGATATCAATGAACTTAAGGATTTGCTTAAATGTATGTGTGATTGAATTGAAATTACTTTCTTGTCAAGTGTCTTGAGATGGCTTATGCTTTTAATTGGTGCTATTTAAATAAACTGCATTAAAAAGTCTGTGTGAACAAAGCGGATAAAGTTCCAGGAGCTTAGGCTACCAATGAGCCTCTCCCCCAGGGCGGTCTCCACGAGGAGACAGCAGCTTCCTTAGACCATGCAAGGTAACTTGGTTATGCACTGGTCCCATTGTAAATATAAAAAACTCTTCTGTTAGCTGGTTTACAGCTCACTTTCAATAAAGGCCACTGTGGCCAAAAGCCCATTATTAAAAAAAATGAACATAGTTGGAACATCAGGTATTTAGTTATAATAGTGGTAGTTTGACCATTCAGAATAATAACACAGCATGTATACTGTAGTTTATGGAGAAAAAAAGCATCTGTTGTGAATAAATAAGGCTAATCTGAGCTCCTCACTCTGCACAATGTTACACAACAGCTCTGAAAGTCCTACTTTACAGCTGAGAGAGCAGCTTGACACGTTCACTGGAGGAACGCAAACTCAGGCAGCATTTTCATCTGATCAGCTTTGTTGTGGTAAAAATGTGATGTAATTGATGGCAGAGACATGTTCTCTCTGGTGGATTGGTTTCAAATGAGATGACTGATGGAGACGGGGGTTGCTGGGAAAAAGCGTGCTCATCGGTCTTGCCCCCTGCCGCTGTGACTGGGGATGAAGCTGTCATTTTCGTTCAATTCGCCACTTGCTCTTGTTTTCCATTCTCAGCTCAATTCACACCGCCTCCAGCTCAGCACGGATGCTAGATCTCAGTTTGTAGAATTTAAAACCTATTTATGGGAATTCAGCACAGCAGTCTTGTTCATGTCCGCTAATTCCAATGCATTTTTAAGCAATATTTTGGTTGGCTGAAAGTACTGCATGTTGAAGCATCTTTATTGCAGTTCTGGTCACAAGTTTACATACTCTTATCTGCATGAATGCTGCAAGAACAGTTTCCAGCTCAATTCATGTTACAATGTGAATGATTTTCAAAACAGGAATCAGAGTATAAGATTGAATTTATTGTACATTTTCTCTGCTGACTTAGATCTATTCATATGGACTTAAATACATACACACACTAATGCCACTAATATTTGGATAAAGAATCTAGAGTTCCTTGTTTGGTAGTCTGGAGGGATTAGGACATTTGAAGATCCAGTGGGAGTGTGTTCCACAATCAGGGAGTAAGGCAGCTGAAGGGCCTAAGCCTCATGGTGGACAGACGGGCATGTGGTGTTGAGAGAAAAAGTCAAAAGAAGAACAAAGGGTATGAGACTGTGTGCAAACCCGAATGAGATGAGTAAGATATGAGAGGCTGGGTTATGGAGAGCTTTGAATGTTAACAGGAGGATTTTGAACTCAATGCAGAAGTTGATCTAGAGAGAGTGTAGTTGCTTGAGATGATACAGGGTGCTGAGCTCTGAACCAGTTGACGTTTATGGAGGGATTTGTGTGGTAAACTAAAGAGCTGGACATCACAGTACTCGGGGCAATATGCAACCAAGGCAATGGCTAAAATGTGAGTGGTGATGGGGGTAAATGAAGGACAGAGACGGTTGATGTTACGGAGGTGGAAGAATGCAGAGCGGGGGATGTTGGTAATATAAATTTGAAGAGAGGATGATTGAAACCCAAAACTATTGATTTGCAAGGAAGGGAGAACAGTGGAGTTGTAAACAGATAAAAAAAAATTTTAAGATTTCGAGATTACTACTGTATAAAAATAGCAAATTTGAGCAGAAGCATGCATTTCCAAATCTTTTTTTTTTAACAACATAAAGAGTCTGAACCCTATATTTATTATAGGTAATGCACATATACTAGTGGATACATTTATCACAACAATGCAAAGTCCTTCCAGCGACAACATGTGCTGTTTACTATATCTTCACTTGACCTGCATGTGGCACAGTAGGCCCAGCAGATAAAAATAACAGTACAGCCTTGAAGCTTGAGAACAAACAAGAAGTCTCATTCATGTTTGGTTAAAACTAGGGCTGGAGCCGAACCTGAATGCGGTATTCGGGATGGTACAAATAACATGTTTTTTTACGAATATTTATTTCAAACAAATTCATTATGAAATATTTGTATTTGGGAGCAAGAAAAATATCTAGTGTGACCCTACCAAGAAAGAGAGAGAAGTTCGCTTGTACTCTAGAACCGCAGAATCATGAGGGTCAAGTCAGACACACTTTTTCCCGTGCACTGCCTTCTCTATGATGGGCGGACAATAATCACCAAACACTGACAACAACATAGCTCAAAGGATACCTAAGGAGCACAGCTACATTTGGAGCACAAACTATAACATAGAACAAAGAAATTTTACAATTAACACATTATTGTCCACGGGCCAGAGCTGAAAATTTCGAGTTGGTAACACTCAAGGTGACGAAACTTGCATATGATTTTTGAAAAGCTCTATATCTGTAGATGATCTTTTGCTAGGAAAACCATTCCTGAGTGGCAGCTGTATCTTAGTTATCAGCTCATGAAGTTACCCAGTCCATTTAGAAAACTTTTTTTTCATTCTGGTTTAGACACATGTAAATCTATCAATTTTTTATTAAAATTTGTAATACATTTTTGCCTAAATGATATACTATCCTTTAGCCGTGTGTCATCTGGGAACAACAGTGACACAAACTATAATAGATGGAATACTCACAGGGCCATAGGAATATGTATATCTATATATCAATATATATATATATATATATATATATATATATATATATATATATATATTTACATATATATATATATATATATACATTATATATATATATATATATATATACTTTACAAGCTGATAACTAAGCCCTAACCCACTAAGGAAAAGATTATCTACAGACATAGATCTTTTCAAAAACCATATCTAAGTTTTGTCACCTTGAGTGGTAAAGATAAGTCTTTGCGGCCTGTAACTGTCCCCCGACTGTTCTTTTTGTTTAAAGTTTTGTGGCCACAGTGGCCTTTATTTTGGTCTCTTTTTTTATGCTCCTGCTACATGGTCATTGCTAGATTTATTGAAAAAGATCAACCAATATTGCATATCCATGATTATTAAAATGGATGATAATGTAAATTAGAGGTGTAATGTGAGATCTTTATGCATATTTAGAATTTTACTCAAATACAAATAATTTAACCCCCTCAAGAAATACAGATACAAATGCCGGCTGCTTTGCACACTCCTAATTAAAACCTGCTTGTTCTTCATTGGAGCTGGGTTGAGGGCAAGATTGTACTAAAAGTATGATGATTAGAAAAATACTCCCAGAACTACTATTCTAAAGTTATTTAACTAAATGTACTTAAGTAAATGTAACTAATTGCTACCCACTTTTGGGCAGCCATTAGTTAAGAAGACATTGACTCCAAACTATCATCCAATGCAGTTTTGGTAGGATTACATTAAGCTTTTTTTATTCATGTGAATGTTTTAAAACTGCTCTGCTGCAGAGTAGATTAATTAAATTTTCGAACTGAAAATCCTAAATTAATCTGAAAACGTTTAAGGCTAATGATGACTGGTGATGAACATCCTATCTAAACTGTATATATTAATTTACTATTCACTTTAAATTACTTAGCTGTGCTGTATTACATCTGCCAGTGAATAGGACTATTATAAGTACATTTGACGAATTCAAATTTGCTTAAATTGACTGTGGATGAATATAGAACAGTTTCCAAAAGGTTTTGCAAAGATAGTTTTCTGTCTCAGTTCCTGTTGCTGATCTAGCTTCTTTTTTTTTCCCGGTGACAGCAGTCTGACTTTTATGGCTATACTTTCTTCAAAAATTATGATAAAAGGCGTTGTACATATATCAACCCAGCAGGAGTTGTATATGTCAAAGGGAAGGGTTTTTTTTTTTATTTAGAAGAATCTCCTGCCTACCTCGAAAACGAACAGTCAGACAGTCCTGGCATACATAGTCTGCATGTTTTGCCTCTGGTTGTCACATTTACATAAGATTTCTTCTATCAAGGAGAATACCTCGAGGTGATTTTATTTGTCTCATGACTACCTCCTAGCCTTTTGTGGTTATAAATTTAATACTCGAAGATCAAATGTGAGTTTCCTTAAGGCACCAATCTCTGCACCACTTTCATTATATACATGCTCCTAGTACTTCAGATTATGACATCTTTTCCAAAGGTATACAGATACAGTAACATACAACTTTAATTTTTTTTGCTACATTTAATTTTTTTTGCTACATGATCACAGTTCGCATTAGTGAATGAGACCGATTGTCTTATATTTTGATGCCAAAAAAAATGTAGATTTAAATAATGTTTTTGGTTTCATAAAACATAATTTAATAATGCAAACATTTAGAACTATGATAGAAACCCATCTTCCTTTTCTTTATTAATTAATATCTACATTTTTAGTGGCACATGAAGTCAATTTCTCACTCCGTTTGTCAGTGTCTTAACATCATTACAAGTGTGAAGTGGTTCCGGTTAAAATAAGATGCAGTGATTCTAGCGCAGACTTTTATTTTTGTAGGTTATATTATTATGATGGTGTTTGGTGTCTGTAAAAAAATATCATCAGGTAGCAAGAACGGCTTCTAAAGTCCTGACCACCATCAGGAAAATGTAAACATATCACGTTAGTGCTCAAATATGTAAAAAAAAAAAAATCATTTCTTTTAAAATCTTGATTGCTCTTAAGTTCTAAATACATTTTAGATTTTTTTGTGAGGTATGAACCATATAGTACCCTCAGGCCAGTAGAAACAAGTTCACTTTACACTTTCAACACCTCTAAAACCAACTTTCTGAAAACCTAAGTGAAAACAACTCTAAACAAAACGATTGCTATTTTGACAAAAAGGTTGAAGTTTATTTTAGTACTTTATGTTTTCATTTATTTTTTCATTGGTTATTTTAAACAGGATCCTATTGCCATTTTAGTCTAAATAAAGGAATTTTAGTATAGTCATTATATTGTATTTCTTCTGCTTAAAGTCATTTTATTTCCATGTTGATGTGTCCTTGTTATTTTCTCCTTTTAAACATGTACAAATTCTTACTCACATTCCAGACATTGCTTTGGATGTGTCACACATTTTTCCTGAAGTACATGCTAAGGGCTAAAATGGATAGATTTATGCAAAACATATATAAGACAAAGGAAGAGAAATAACAGCATAAGACTAGATATATTGTCGAAACAGCAAAAATTTGTTGTTCCAGGGTTAATCTCTGAAAAAAGCATCTAGATTGTTTTCACTTTGAAGTATAACAAAAATGGATGTTTATGATGGATGATCATGTCACAAAATGCATTGCAATCATAATTTTAACATGTTGTTTTATATCTGTGTTTTATTTTAAAAGTCTCATACACTGAGAAACTTTATTCAACCCCCATTGCCTACATTAGTTGCATAAAGCAAAAAGATGAGAAAACACAGAATCAGAATCGGCTTATTGCCAAATGTTGAGCAGATTTACAACATTAGGAAATTGCTATAATTAGAATTCATGGCCCCGCCCAACTTGGTATGCAACCGCCCACAGGAAGAACAGAGCAGTCCCTGCTAGATAAGCTAACCAATAGCAACTCCACAACATGGCGGAAAGGGTTAGAGATTAAGTTATTTGTGAAGATAACATGATGTCGCATTTTTTACTTAAGAGAGATGAGTTGAGGTAAAATGGAAGGTATCGAAAGTGTTAAATTTCTGTTAGCTTGTCAGAGGCAATTATTTGTATATAATGAATATTACTGTTTCCACCCACCCAGTCCTCAGACAAACTGCAACTTCCTGAAATAGGAGCGCCAGAGCATTTTTTCCCCTCTACTCACAAGACAATCATTTAAACTAGAGACCACAGCAAATTTTTTTTTTTTAAAAGAGAGGATGAGACCTTAGTATCAAACTAATTTTGGACCACATTAAATTCCTCTCCCCTGCAGATCATCAGATCATTTCATGTTGGTGGTTGCTTAACTGCTCAAGTCAATACAGGCAAGTCCAAGTCAAGTCTTAAATGTTGAATTTCAATCAATTTCGAGTCATTTTTTTAAACAACGTTGCAATTTAATCTTCAGTGTAAGTCTTAAACCATGTGTTCTTTTTAACATTTTTATTCATTTGAATACCCAATAAAACAAGTACAACTGAACTTAGAAAATTCAGAACATTTTCACTTAACTCGAACATCCATGTTGTACAGTTTAATCTAACTTAGCTAATTAGAAAAGAACTTTAAGAACTATAATTTCAAAGATTCACTGCTAAGGATTACAGAGATTTGATTAAAGACTATGGATGATGTAATATTCAAGATTATATTTAAATTTTTAAGAGTCACAGATATGCGGCAAAAGGAGCTATAGAGCAGACGGCAGTTTAGGATTGCTTATTTTTTAAGTCTAGCAATCTGATTGGCTTTTCTGTAGCCCTTGCACACATAGTACATTGAATGAGTGAAATTACATAAAAGTGCACAACTTTGAAATAGATTTTTAAAACTATAATCATTGGGTAAAATATCAAGTTTTTTTCAAATAAATAGGTTCAAGTCCAGGTCAAGTCCAAAGTCACTGGTGTGTAAGTCCAAGTCAAGTCAATGTCTTTTAACATTTTTCTTTCAAGTCAAGTCTCAAGTCATAAAATTAATGAAGTGAGTCTGACTCAAGTCCAAGTTATGTGACTGAAGTCCACACCTCTGCTTCTCGGAGTAATAAACACTTATTTTCATCATTCTTGTTGTTATGGAGCCCACACTGCAGTTCTCTCCTCCCTTTATTTTGTTAGCATTCTGCCCTTTCCAGAGTTTCTGTCCAAAGGAATGCTCCTGAAAGCCTAATGTGTTGATATTGGGGGATTTAACTCGATAAAAATGTAATACGTTTGGTTCCCATTTGCTTCAGAGGATTTTTTTTCCATTTCAAATGAGAAAGGAATCTAGATGAAGAAAGATCTGTAAATCCCTGTTGTTTTCTTGCACCTTTTTTTTAAGATGAGTGATTCTGAATCTTACTAGCTTTAACAAAAACATAGCTTAGCAATACATGGTCCTTGCATGACAATTATCTTAAGAGGAAGAGAAACACATTGGAGCAGAGTTTTTCAACGCTGGTCTTCAAGGCACAATGTCCTACATGTTTTAGATATTTCTCTGTTTCAGCACACCTGATTTCTGTTGATGGTTGAATAACAGGCTTTTGCTGCATCTTCAATCATCTGAATTAGGTTTGTTAAAGCAGGTAAACATTTAAAATATGCAGACCAGAGTGCCTTGAAGACCAGATTTGGAAACACTGCTTTAGAGCGATGTGAGCTCATAAAGCCCAACCTTCTCTCTCCCCATCATTCCAGTAGTGTACAGATACAGAAGGAAATTATGAATTTATGGCTTGGTGTCAACAGTTGCTTTCTTCTTATCATTCTTACATGGAGATCTGGGGTCTCAATACGCACAAAACAGGGTCTGAAGACAACATAAGCAACTTTCTACGCCATGTTTTGGATTTATAGAAAAGAAAGTGGCGGAAAAAATTGTGCAATTTTAAGCAAACTAAGGACCTTGCTGACAAACCTTTTGGACACGGAGGACACTGACACCACAATGGGAGAAATAGCAAACTTGTGAATTTAAGCCAAAGTTTTAGATTTCTAGAGCTTTGGGCGCACAGACGAACACACAACCAACAGCCACCCTCTCTCATCCTGTCTCTGAAATAATAATAAAAATTGGAATCTGAATGAAAATAGATAATAAAAACTGGAATCTGAATTAACATAGCTGCACAGTGGCGCAGTGGTTAGCACTGTTGCGGTTGTGTATCCCGGACTTTCTGCATGGAGTTTGCATGTTCTCCCCGTGCATGCGTGGGTTCCCTCCGGGTACTCTGGCTTCCTCCCACATTCCAAAAACATGACCCTGGATGCACTCACAGCATAGTTGTTTGTCCTGTCTGTCTCTATGTGGCCCTGTGATGGACTGGCGACCTGTCCAGGATGGAACCCGCCTCTTGCCCGTTGACAGCTGGAGATAGGCACCAGCACCCCCGCGACCCATTAAGGATTAAGCGGTTAAGATGAAAATATATTGCTTTTAAAACTTATATCACACTATGCTCATATTTATATCTGTTTTCAGATTATATAGAAATTGCACTTAGTGGTGCATTAATTGTGTAAATTACAAATATAAGTACTACATTGTCCCTCCTGTATAATGGTGCACAATGGATGCGCTGGCGCTCATTAAAGATCAGTCACCGGCAGCATCTGGATTGGGAATAAAATTTTGATTCTTTTAAACAGTCCTATTAGATCTATGAGCAGAACGGGGGCCAGTGTTTCTTTCTTTTTTTCATGTCAGGCACGCTGCTGCATAAATGCTGTGTCACTTGTAGCTCTTCCATTCATTTGTGACCCCAAATTAATATTTTGCAAGAATTATACTTTTTGTTAAAGTTGACTTAAAACGCATATGTTGTTTTTTCTCTTTCTACTTTGTTTTGATGGACTAAACCATGTTCACAACCTTATTTATTTTATTTTTTTAACTATTAGGTTATTTAACCTGAATTGTATATAAGTTTATAAAAACTTGGCTTTGACAGATAGTTTTGTCCATGATTTCTAGCTGGCTAAAATCGGCACTGAATAATTATTAAGAAAGAAATTACAATGAGGAAATCACCTGCCGGTTGGAGGTTCTTCTACAAACCAGATTCAGTTTTTCTGTTACTTAGAAACTTCCCTTTTTTTGTCTGTTCGCTAAACTGAACGGCTACAGTTAGATAAATCTGCTGTATGCCTGAAAGAGACGTATGGATGTTAGTGCCTGCTGACAAAGTGCTAAATCATGTCTTGTTCTGAGAGGCTGGACTCTGACCTTGGGAGATGTCTGGCTTCGGCTGATTGATGGCAGATAGACACCAAGCACAGCAAAGACAGAATGATCGACTGGCTTTGGACTCACTCAGCTCTTTCTGAACCCTGACTGGGACCCTGATCAACTCATCTGCCACTGTATATGTTTTCTTTCTTTATTATTGTGCCAAGTCATATTGTCAGTTTGAACATAATTTGGTATTTAAGCCTTTATTCACACAGATGAAATAAATGATTATTTGTCAGTTATTTCAGCTGTACCTTTGAGCAGATCAGAAGTTATGCTATTATACTGTATAATCTATACTGAATGCAAAAAATGTTATACTATGTATCTTTCCCCACAACCTTTATGGAGGAAATATTAATGTCAAATTAAAGAAACATGCTCCTACATTGGGTGAAGTTCTAATCTGGAAACTTCAAGGCACCAACATTTTGATGAATTTCAATAATATCCATATTTGTAATTTTCAAACTCTCCAACAGAATGCTGCATAAGTGCGTTTTCTACAGGAAAGTGCTGACATCTCCTGGACATAGAGAAAACAGCAAGAATAGTATTTACAAATTGTAAGATGAATGGACAGTCAAAAGAACATATTATTACTATTATTATAGTACATATGTTATATTAGTCCTTAAATGTTTTTCATCTTAATATGCATTAAAATAGTATTTAGAAATCTTATTTATGGTTAATTTTAGATGTTGATCTTCTGAGGCTATCAGATAATAGGGCAGGGAGAAAAGGTATTTATGTATTTGTTTAAATATAATTGTCGTACAATTCCTCAAGAGGGTGCTCTTCTTCTTTGAATCCAGCACTTGACATATGGGGTGAAAAATGTCTTGGTTGATGACTTATTGTAGGGGAAACTACATTCAATGATTTTTTTTACATGTTTTTACGAGCTACAATCACTAAGATGGACCACAGCGGTATAGCCAATATAGTATAGAGCACACGTGTAAAAGTCAAGGCCCGGGGACCAAATCCGGCCCGCCATAGCCATTTATGTGGCCTGTAAACTCTAGAGGATCCTATAAATAGAACCTTTAAGTTCTATTTATGTGCACCTTAGTATTTTAGCACTAAAATCAGTGTTTATTTGAATAGTCCTAAATCACATCATTGTTTAAAGATGATCAGTATCTTTTAATTTTAAGACGTACTTGTAAAACTTAAAGATGTATTCGTTGAGGCAGATATTTATTAATATTTTAGTGGTTTGTTAAAAATAGTTGTATTAGTACTTTCTGCCACAAGCGGCCCTTTAAGGACATTCATTATTTTAATGTGGCCCAAATTGTGAATGAGTTTGAAACCCCTGGTATAGATTCTTCAAATATTGTAGTTTAATAAAATAATGATCTATTAATATAATAGATGGAGATAAAAATTTAAGACGGAATAACATTCTGGAGCAGATTTGGTACTTCCTTGTAAGAGTCGTCATGAAGGACCTGGTAATGCTGCAAAGCGTCACGATTTGTTATATTTCAGAAAATAGGTGTTGCTCAACTGAGATGCAGTGGACACACAGAATACTGATTTCTGTGAAGCTTAGAACTTTGTTCTATTTAAAGAAGTAATATTTCCATCATGATGACTCTTTGCTTATTGCAAGAACTCCTTAAGCATTTTTTAACTGTATAGTGTATTGTACTTCTAACAACATGTTCTGATTTTAGCTGTCCAGCAGATACAAGTAATTATCTAATTTTAACAGAAATAAAAGTATTGTGACATTTCACCCTAATTCAATGCACTTTTTTAGAGTCCCCGGAGTCAGAATGTAAAACCTATGCTTATGCAGATCGTCCACTGACCAACATAGATATAACAACAAAACATATACAGTATATATTCCTGTATTTGGATGTCCTATAGAAATTATTTTTGATGCAGAATACAGTCTGTGCAGCATAGAAATATGAAAACAGTTAAAGGAATATAAACTTAGAAAAGGACTTGGATGGCTCCTAAGTTTTGAAATGAAAGGAGCCACACTGAATGAACTAATTTGAAACATTGTTCATTTTAGTAAAAAATCAGACACACATTTATGTGCAGTCTTCATTTACATTACATCTTTGTGTTTGTTATTAAAGGGCAAAAAAGGGCAAAAAAGTTGCAGAGGATACATGACAAAGGTTGCTTTTAATCTAGCCCATGGTTACAACAAAAGAATTGCCAATCGTCTATAAGATTCTGAGTTTCTAAACTGTTTTTTGTGTGAAATACAACTGTTTGATTAACATACTTGCCATGATAGAAATAACTGCTTGCTAAAGCAATTATTTACCTAATCTGTCTTAAGTTTACAGCAAAATGACACAGGTGAAAGTTATAGTTCACACTGACAGGTCTAGAAGACCAGATCAAATCAAATCAAATCAAACTTTATTTATAAAGCGCTTTTCAAACAAAGAAAGTTACTCAAAGTGCTTTACAGACCACAACCCCCCCCTTCAAAAATAAAATCATCAGATGTGGTCACTGGAGGGATTTGATCATCCTGTGACCGTTAGATGGTTATGCTAAGACATCAAAACAAACAAAGCTCCCTGTTGTAAATGTATCCTCAGAGGGTAATAGATCTCTAAACCTCTCTGCTGCCAATCTACTAGAAGAAAACGTGAAGTACACCGTTGGTCTTTTTAGTTCAATTATCTTTTAAGTCAAAGTCGATACTTATCTACATGTTTATGAAATAGAAGTCACAAAAAATAGACATTTTGGAAAATAACCTGTATTGGTCATGCCAGGCAGCAATGTTCTTTCTAGAACAGGGGTGCCAAATTTTTTTCCCTTAGAGGGCCAAAATTAAACTCTATCAGAGGGCCGAGGGCCAAATTTAATAATTTAGTCGAAACACAAATACCAATAGTAAAGAATGGTAAAGTACTTTCATTTATTCAAGATTCTTTTCTGTGTAAATAACAACAAAAGCTAGCAGCCAGCATGGTAATCTGCAAACTATGGAAGTAGTTTGATCCTGTCAAAGTAAAGGCTCATGGGATATTATATCAATTGATCAAATATCATGATTTAAGGTCTTATAACGTGAGCAACTGTAAATATGTGCACAAACCTTCACTACATACCTCTTGTATAGCTTGGTAATTCAATTTGGAAGAATAATTATATTTAGCTGACTGAACAATGTGGACTTTTATGTTATACCCAGGGAAACCACCTTGGGCCAAATTGAATGTATTGGGGGGCCAACTTTGGCCCGCTGGCCCCATTTTGGGCACCCCTGTTCTAGGAGTTATGCTGTAATATTATGGGTGGGTCATGTTTGTGTTATGCCTCTTGACCCACATGCAGAACACCACTAGGAAGACCACTTGTAAAATTATAAGGTTTTTTAAAATCAAGGAAAATGTGAAGATGAAGGTCAAAGAGATGAAAACACTGCACTGGTAAAAGGAAGACGAGATGAAAACTGTGGAAGATGAAGCCCAGAAGTGAGACCAGATCTTGTAATGGAGTTTAACTGCTTAATTGTACCCACGTGTGTCTTACTTGATGAGAGTAGATGAAATCACCAGGAAGGTAAGTTAGGGGTCCAGGATGTCTGCTGGGTTTAGGAGACGTGGAGATAGTGGGAGCTTAGGTTGATAACCAGAGTGTCTGGAGAAGCTGGACAGCAGACCATGAGAAAGCTGCAAAGAGGAAAAAAACACATCCATCTCAAAAACTTTCCTTTGTATTTTATAAAATCTTATACATCTTGCTTTCCTCTCTTCTTCCATGCAATCTGCCATCTTTCCCTCAGCTTTTGTTAAATAATACTTTTAATTTCTTAAATAAGATTTCTAGCATTTCATTGTAAGATAATTAGTTTGTCTTATCAGTTGGTCACCTGACTCCTTCTGTGTTGAGTGTTTTTGTAGCATGTTCACATGAAAGATCTTCAATACCAAGACATTTTTAGGCTCCTTTAGCAATTATTTTTATTTTCTCCATCTTATATTTAGCTTCAATAAAAAGAAGCAAGGAGATTTGATTCAGTTTAACAACTTTAATAGCAAAAATGACCCACACAAAACAAACTGATTTCACTCTCGGCTAATTAGGTCTTCGCTAACAACTAAGCTAAATGGCTAGGCTACATGCTATGTAATCAAACTACAAAGAAGGCGAACTGAGGTCATAAAGGCCATGTCACGGGGAGTTTCCTGAACGTTATCCGACGTATAGACGTGAATGAGTGGAATTGCCGAACGGTGGGGGTTTTATTACCTGGGCAATTTACCTCGTGGTCGCTGTGAAACAAAGAGACCACGTGGCTTTTATCACTGACCTAGATTTTGGCTAACAAAGAGCTATGAGTTGAATGATCATGGATTGAACAAAAGGTTAAACGGACGACGCTCGGTTCTGCTCGTCTCTCAGAAACTCTCCGGTTCGTGACTCAAACCGAAATCAAAGCAAAATTCACACACACACAATCAAACACTGCTTGCTTACTAATAAAAGAAAACACAGTAACTTCGAACACAAAACTGATTAACGAGACGTTCACAGAAACATGAATGAATAGATAAAAGAAAAATCCTAGATTTGCTCTGTCCAGACTTTCAAACAAAAGAACCGTATTACTTTGAGAAATCCCAAGGGATTGGCAATGAGAGTAAATCCTTTTTTGTACAATGGAAAAACGCGACAAGAAAAAAAAGGAGAATTCAATCCATTCGTTGGATGGGAATAAAAGGAGGAACAGATGGAACTCCGCGGTAACAGGAAGCACTCATATCAGGAAGAAAGGGCCCGGTCTCTCTTTGCTCACAGGCAGAGAACTAACAAGCGTAGAAGCAACATTAAGAGAAAGAGAGAGCGGTGTGATGCTGGCGTCATCTTATCATAGAACCCTTTAATATAATTTCATGTATCCAGGGTCAGACCCAACACATTAAATCCATCTGGCACCTCAGTGACGCGAGTCTAGCGTCAGTATCAGAAGAGGAAAACATGACGGATACCGGAGACGGAGCCAGTCAATACACAGAAAGTAAGGATGAGGGCTTTATTTGTGAAAATCTTGTTAGTTCCAACTATGAAGGAATTGACAAACTGCTGCACAAGCAATAACATCTGTAACCACCATTTTACTCCCATAAATAGACAGCACCATGTGTGACATTTTGTCTTCCACCACTTCAGCAAGATGAACTGTTCCCAGTGCTTGTCGTCGCATTTCATTTAAAGTGTGAACAACCACACTAAAAGAGATTGGATTCAATAAAAAAAAATTGGAACTGATCATTAAGACCTGCAGCGTGAATAAAGCCTTAGTCTACAGAATCAATAAGTGTCTTTTTTTAATCCAATGTTTTTAGTGTTACTTTATTGTGCAGCAAACAACAAAAAGAGAAATACTTTTTTCTTGATCTTCACTAAAAATCAAGAAGACAAATCACAGAATAACATACTCTTGCAGTGACAGAAAATAATACAATTTTCATATTTGATATTTTGTAGATCTAGTTCAGAGAAACAGAGAGATATGATGAATTTTGCTTTCTGAAGAATTAGTATTGAAGACTGATGATAAGAGAGGAATAAGGAACCTGACTTGTAAAACAAAAGGTAAATTATTCTCCACCACGATTCATCCTAAGGGATATCACACTGATATTCATATTAGTTTTGCAGCAAAAGGGTAGCTGGGATCAAGCACATAAATGCGTATATGCATGAGGGAGATTGCTTTGGCTTTAAAGACATAATTCCCCAGACACCAAAATTCAACATGGCTAAGTTTTGGCTCAGAGCTCTCATCAAGATTTTTAGAAACAAGCTGTAGTAACTTTCTTCAGACCAGTGTTCCTGTGCCTGAATCAGGTTACTTTTTCATCGTTATCTTTCTTTGGGTTTTAGTGATTTGACAAAATCAATAATGTTTTATGTCATCAGCAACATGGTGGGCTTTTTAATGCCATGAATGCAACGCATGATTTAATTGTGACATTTATTTACTTATGTACTTCTGAGACGACTTAGCAGTGATGAGTTACGAGCTTGAAAGCAAAGTGCTGCCATCAAATGCTTTTCATCGATCTGCTGAGTTCTTGTGGCTTGTTTCTATGCTGCCAGTTGGTGTCTGCAGCAGGTAGACAGAGGACATAATGAAAGCTTCATTAGTCAAGATGAGTCTTTTCTTATTCTACTGTGGCTATACATAGCCCTTGTTTAAATATTCATGCTTGGTGTGAACGAATGAATGAGTTTGGAACCAAGAAATTAGCCAACGGCCATAATATATATATATATATTTTTTGTTATGTAGCTTTTTGTGAAAACGTTCCATATTTTAAACCAATAAGTTTGGACTGTCCATCTTTTTATATATATATATATATATATATATATATATATATATATATATATATAGTACAGACCAAAAGTTTGGGCACACCTTCTCATTCAGTGCCTTTTCTTTATTTTCATAACTATTTACATTGTGGATTCTCACGGAAGGCATCAAAACTATGAATGAACACATATGGAATTATGTAGTACTGTTGCAAAAATTGTGAAATAACCTGGCCTGCAAAGTCACCGGACCTGAACCCAATCGAGATGATTTGGGGTGAGCTGAACCGCAGAGTGAAGCCAAAAGGGCCAACAAGTACTAAGCATATCTGGGAACTCCTTCAAGACTGTTGGAAAACCATTTCGGGTGACTACCTCTGGAAGCCGAAGAGAATGCAAAGCACTAATCAGAGCAAAGGGTGGCTTATGGCAAGCCGATTGAGCATTTATTCTAATATCAACCATAATTGTCATGAACATGCAAGTCTTTTCTGTCCACTAGTTAACTAGTGAGTCATGTTTGTGTGAACTAGTTAACTAGTGACAGACAAAATGTCCACTAGTTAACTAGTCAGACCCAAATTCTCTCTAGTTAACTAGTTCTTATGTTTTGTGTCTTACTAGTTAACTAGTATTGCTCAGCATGTTCACAAGTTAACTAGTGCACATTTCAATGTGCACTAGTTAACTATTTAAAAGACATTTATATTTTTTATCTAATTCACCATAATTTGTTGTAACAAGAAGTAAAGAAAAATAAAACCTGTCTTCAAATTCATTGGAAAACACCCACATTTTTTCTGTGGTAGAAGTATCATAATTGGTACTCTGTATTAGGCAAGTACTCAGATCCAAGTATCGGTATCGTATCGGTATGAAAAAAGTAGTATCATTGCTATAAGCGGAAATCCCGAGAGGAATGGGGGGGGGGGGGGCACCTGAACACCCCCCTTCCATGAAGTTGTCCCCAAAAAAAATCATAAACACATATACATATTTTCAAATCATACAATATCGTCCAAAACAGTACAACACAAAAGATACAAATTAATTGCAGAATAATTCCTTTTCATTTATTGAAAGTTGCTAGTGCAATTTGGATTCTCTGTTAAGCTTGTTTGGATTGAATATGAAATAAAATGAACAACAAAAACAAATAATATGGAGTATGTTACTCTTGAAAAAAAGGACCAGTAATAATATATTATGACAGGGTTTTATTTTTACCATGTCTGCCAAAATGACAAATAGTCTACCGTGTTCTTTGATTCAGCACCATGAAAAGTGAAAGGAAACCACTTTGAAGTTGGTTTCAGGTTGTACATTTGACAGATACAGTAGGGTTCCCATTAAGCAGAAAAACTTTAATACTTCACCATTTATGACAGCAACATCAAGTCTGATTATCTAATTGCAGCAGGTCATTTACTGACGGAGAACAGAAAAAAATCTGTAGCTCTCAGGTTATGTTCCCTGGTCGCTCCAGGAGTATTCTACTAGACTATACAGATTACATTTCAGATTCACCATTATGTTGATGGAATATTTGTGCATTGTTAATAGCTTTATTTTGACATTTCATTTCTTTAGATGTTTTCTTCTTTCTTTATTGTGAAAAGATTACAGAGATGCTGTAGTAGTTATGGTTTAACACCTGTCCCCACCTGATCTATAAAGTTGGGTTAGGGTGACCCTAACCCTCTGCTAGGAAAAGGAGCAAATTTATCTCCAGATATTTTTGATGGACTATTCTTGAAAGTCTTTCATTACTAGTTTTGACAGTTAGTTTGAGCATAAGTTTTTTCTAAGGTTACATTGTTGAAATATTTTTGAAATTAAGGAAGGATGCAAAGAAATGCTAGATGTGTTCATAAAGGTGTATCAATGTAAGCTACCACCTAATATGTTTGTCGATATTGCTAGTTGCACCTAGAAAAACCGGGATTCAGGCAGAATGTGGACTAATGCAGAACAATACCATAGCTACTGTTTTTTTGTGATACTATACCATTATTTAGCATATTGAAGGGTTATACTGTAATGCAGGTTGCAAAGGAGCAGTAGAGAACATTTTTTATGCCCCCCCCCCAAAAAACAATTTACTCTCTAAAGTTTTACTGTTTATTGTCCCCACCAAAAATGAAATGGGTTATCCATTGGCGTTTTAACATACTGTATGTTAAAATGCCACGGGAGACAGATTCATCCTTATCCTTATCTCCATCTATATAGAATTCTCCCGAATCAGTTGGCATGCGTGTTCTCGGAAAAACAAAAGACACAATTGATTTGATTGGTCTATAGTTGCCAAAAGGTGGCCCATAAAGGTGGAAAATGTGTTATCGGTAGTGCTTGTTTCCCCAACACACACACAGCATTTTACATCTAGGCCAAATAGCTCAAGTATGTTTTCGTCTTCTGTTAACAATGTTTTTGGGGTTTTTCCCACAGTTTTACCTTCTTCTTGTCGACAGCTCCCACCTGAGCTGTGGACCTCTACAGCTCCTCCCCAGTAACCACGATCCTGTTACCATCTTCAATATTTTCCCCCTTCTTCTAGGCTCATTTCCTGTCATGTAGGCAAGAGCACTTCCTATGGTGTTATCTGTAGAATTTTTCCCAATGTCAAAGTGCCTTGCCTACCAAGGCAATGCCTCAGACTAGGCGCCTTGCTTACGAGGACACTGTCCTTCCTTGGTCAAAGAAAATGGTTAAATGGAACAGATTTGCCTCAAGTGAACGCGGCTGCCCACTTGCAAGCTCTGTTTACGTCCTGCTCATCACAGTAGCATAGTAACGTTTCCTCAGTAATGGAGCTGGAAATGTATAACGAGTGTTTTACTCTTTCTAACTATGTATATGTTGGTTAAATCAAATGTATAAGCAAGTCAATACCTGGTCGCCAGTGAAGCTGCAACTACTAACTAACCAATCCAATATAACTGCTTTGGATCTAAAAAAAAAAAAAAATAAACAAAACATAAAAAAAAAACATTTTAGATATAAGTCTGATGGCTACAATTAGTTGACTTACATTTAAACTGGAAATTTGTCCCTGAAGTAGCTGCTATGTATGTTGATGGTACAGGAAGCCCAGTTGTGTGTGTTCCTAGCCTAAATCAGAACTACAGTAGCCATAACAATAACAGAGTAGTCCTTAAATTAAACCAATGTTGGTGAAACATACACAGCTCTTCAACACAGCAACTTCAACTCCCTAGCTGCCTTTACTGTTAATTACTGAGCACTAAATGAAACTTTTATTGCAATGATTTTCCCACTATACCAAAAACTGAAAATGTTTTGCAGACAATGTCTGCACTACATTAATATGTTAGGAGTCTCAAACCTCAAGTGCATAATCTTATCTGATGGCCCAATTTACCTGATGTCATGCTAAAGAAATACGGTAGTGGTAGCACTGTGCTTTGGGGTTGCTTTTCTTCACTGGGAACAGAGTAGCCTTTCAGATTTAATAGGGAGGTTTGAATCTGAATGAATACAGAGCACTCCTGGAATAAAATATAATAGGCTTCTGAAGATATGAGACGAGAAGAGGCTCCAACAGGATCTTCAACATAAAGCTTGTCGATGGGTTAGAGTTAGAATTTGACAATTAATAATCCGTGACAGGATTTGAAAACGTATGGTCTAACTGAGAATCTAGGGCATACCTTTAAACTGACATTTAGCAGCTGTTCTGATTGTGCTTCAACTCTTTAGGAAAGAAGAAGGGGGGGGGGGTTCCACAGTTCTGCAAAGCTGGTGGAGACGTACTGAAAATGCTACATCACATAAAATCCCACTGAAATGCATTGCATTCATGAATTTAAACGTGCAAGACACTGTGAGCACTGGCACACAAATAGTGGTGCATGCAGCATAAGCAGCGTGAGTCAGTAATGACTCCGTATATGTACTGTATTAACTTTTCACCCAGGCTTCTGTCATTTTCTATCCCGAAGTGAGTTTCACACTGGCCTGAACTGTGAAAAATTTAGAAATGCTATAAGAATAAATGTGTTTGACTAATGCTTGACTGAAGCTGTTCTCCACAAGCCACCTCCATGTCAGTGAGTGTAAGCATTTTATTTGTATATTACAAATGTTTTTGCCATTTTATTTAGTTAGTAATCAGTCAGTGATAACAAAATAAAATGAAAAAGATAGCTAGAAATTAAAAACTTTGATTTTTTTTTTTGCACTATCCATGATCTTAGTATCCTAGGTTCTTTTTGTGAATCTGAGACAGGAGTGGTGTGTCTTATTCTGTGTTTTTCATAACATTTATGCCCAGTGCTACATATGTTCTATTATTATTAAGGTGGATTTTCTGGCTCATTTGATCACCCTGGACCTTTAGTTACAAAAATGTGCAAAATAATTAAATAATCTCTTTTGGACTACTACTTTCAAATTTGTGTGGGTAAAGGGAATGGTTAAGGCTTTAGGCCCAGTTTGTTTTAGTCCGCCACTTCCTTCCAAAGCTACTTTTAAAGTTTGTATTTTTATAACATAAAACCGGTGGACATAAAATTTCCCCTTTCCCAGGGTATTCAAAATCATATTACTTGGTAACAATACCACTGATTCTGACTAATGTGGGGGAAACTTCAGAGTGTTTTCTTTCAGACTCTAAGCTGTGGCTCAACTCCAAATTGATTTAACTTTAATTTGGGTTTAATTTTACGTTTAAAAAGCATTTCAACTGAAAATTGCAGGAATATTAAGAGGTTTTGAACATCAACCCTTCAGGTTCTTCTCCTCTCATTCAAAATGTCAAATTATCACAGATGAGAGGCATAGTTTTTTAGGTATTTATGTTTATTTGGCAAAAACCAAAGTATGTTCTGTGGCTTTTGCATTTCTGAACTAACCTTGAACCTTGAGGTAGACATATACCTGTGATATTGGTTTATATCGGTATCAGGAATTCTTGTTTAGACTATATTAGTAGATCAAAAAATTAATTATCGAATATCCCTAGGAAAAACAATCCATGACACATTATATTTTAATAATAAGCCAATTATGACCTGGCAGTAGTGGGAAAAAAATTAGAAATATGTAAATCTGTCACTATTTAGGAACAGAATATTTTTTTTCTATAGGGGTAAGCATCAGCTTTAAAAGACCTCTGGGTTTTAAAGGACTGCTGTGTCACACTCCTCTGGAGGTTTACTGTCGCTCTTTTTCTCTACCAGAAAACTTCATTATTTCTGATTTAAGGACAGTGTTGTCTCCCCCAAAATTTCCCCAGTGACTGTAACTTATACCAATCAGCTATTAATAAGCTAAATATTCATACAAGATATTATTTATCAAACTGATTGTGTTATTATTAGATTTAAGGTCTGGTGCTGGTTGGGGCTCATTTTGTCTGCTTTTTTTGTCGGAGAAAGCTGTGTAACTTGTGGATCCGGTTGCTTTAACGCAACTTGAGAATGATTTCATAGTATTGCACTAATGGCAAACAAAAAAAACACCCTTTTATAGTTTTATATATCAGAACAATTGGATAATAATCTGAGTTTTATCTGGTTAAAAGCTGTTTGAATCTAATCTTAATTGTAAAAATCCATAATCCCTCTGTCATTATGTATTACTCTAAAATATAGCCAGTATGAAAAAGCTGTAAGTAAAACTAAGTCCACCTCCTGGTCCAATAAACTATAGAAGAAACAGCAGAAATAAGTCACATTAGTTATTCTCTGTCTGAATGTATCTTTCTCTCACATTGTTGAGGAGGAGTTTTTGTCCCACTTTTCCTACCCGTATTGCTTTAGTTAATTTAGATTTGCACACATTTTTTGCATTGCTCAATACAGGTTCCAACACAGCATTTAAGTCAGGTAGGGGTATGCACTTGGACAATGCCTTTGCAACAATTTCAATTTCTGCTTAAATTGCAATGCACACACTGAGAAAAATCAGGTTAGAGAAATGTTTTGATGAGCTGCACCGGACTGTTTCCTTCCTTCTTAAATCAGGAAGCAGTGAGGGTGGTATTAAGTGTTTCCACAGAAAGTGTTTCAATTTTGGCTTTATCTTTGTTTAAAAGTGACAGTCTGGAATCTTTTTTTTTTTTTATTACATTGAGAATAAAATCATTTTAGAACACGCAAAAAGAAAAACATTTTGTTACGTCACCACTTAAATTGTGGTCTTTCTCTCTTATCATGACTGCTTGATTATCCGGGATCAATAGCCAAACACTTTGAGCCTACGTAGGTTATTGTTCTGTACGTACAATGCTAGATGAGGAGTGCTATTGTAGAGCGGTGAATGAAGGAGTGAATCAAATCAATAGCTTTTTCAATCAGCAAGCACTGCACGTATGTGAATGAAAAAACAAAACAACTTCTCTTTAAATCACAGCAGATGTTTTTAAAGTAGTACCTTTAAGCTTTACAATTAAAATGCTTCGGTCAACTATGTCTATCACTACACAGCAGAAACAGAATAAATTTGAATGTAGCAAAAGCAGAATGAAGTGCACATATGTACAGTAGCCTATGTATAGATGAAACTATACATTTATATAGACTGAAGTTAAGCCGGAACAAACTTCTTGTTTTGGGTCAGTTAGAATTACCAAACATTTTTCTATTTGCTAAATGCCACAATGATGTGTATTTGAACCATTGGCATAGCATTGGGTGTGCCTGTGCCACCCACAAAGCCAGCTGGCACACTAAACATATATATATATATATATATATATATATATATATGTATTTCAGCCCTATGCACAGAATCCAGGTAAATTAATTCGATCCATTATATACCCTGCTTCTCCTTGAAGGGTCACGGGGGGGTCTTGTGCATTTCTTAGTGAGTAAGAAATAAATAAGATAGGATAAATAGATTTACGTATAAATATTACAGGAAATAGATTCGAAAATTGCTAACAACTCATTTAAATTGAGTTAAAAACTTGTGTTTAAAGGCAGAAAAGTTATTATGATGTATTTCAGAAGTTTAGAATGTATTTGATTACACAAGTTATTTCCAGCCAGTGATTTTGAATATGTTAGTCTGAAATTAATAGTTTAGCCTGCTGGCCTGTAGTTAGGGGGAGCCTTTTTTTTCTGGCTACGCCACTGATTTAAACAAACTCCTAGAGCCTTTCACCTACAGACTTGAAAATAAGTGAGGATAGCCCTCAGGTATTGGGGATTCAACAGAGGAAGCCCACCCATGTGGCAGGGCTGCACAAGCTTCAACCTTAAAATTTTAGAGGCTTCAAACTAGTCACTTTGAGATAATTTTTTGAAGGCAACAAAGCGTGCCGTGTGAACATACCATAAGTAACTGGCTGTTCACCTAAAGGTACACAGTACTTTAGTTTTGAAATGTTGTCCTTGATGTACAAATATTATTCTTAAATCGGTTTTTATACCTTTCTTCTGTGAATCTAAATGCTTCTATATTGCCTGTCAATTTAATGCTGCTACAGCTGAATATCCCCTTTCTGGGACAATAAAAGGACTATTCTATTCTATTCTATTAGACACACACTTTTCTGGCCAACATCTCAATTCCTGTTGTTTTCACTGAGGTAAACATGTCTGAAGCGGCTTCTCTCCCTTTCATTTATCAAAAAAAGCTGATGGATAGTTTTTCAGCAACAGGTGGGGAAGGGCCATTAAACCCAATGCCGTGCTGAGGATTTCAGTAAAAAAAGGGGGGGGGTTTAACTGCAGGGATAAGGAGAAGAAAAACTTTTTCAAAAACTTTTGCGGGTTTTTCTTAAATGAAGGTTAAAATGAGTTCATGAAAGATATTCAAGTATTAACAACACAGTACACCCAAAAAAAGAAAGAGTGAATTGCAGTTCATGCATGAATATCAGAGTGATTTAGGGACCATCACGGTGTCTAACCTGATTGATATGCCATGGCACACTTCTGGTTCTCCCTAAATTTATGTTTAAGCGTGGTTTATCATCCATCTTTGTCTGATCAAGGATTTTGTCTTACATCCTGCCAAGATTATCCTTTCCATCTGTTCACCTCAAAGGAGACGGCAAACTGGGCTCCTTAAAAAAAACATTAAACGATTACTGAGCTTTGACATATAAAACAGATTTTTTTCTGAAATCTAGCCTTTGATTTTATAAAGAAACCCTTAATACCCTTTTAATCTGAAACCAATATGCTCTTTGTTGTTTGCTTTCTGACCTTTTAAGTTAGTCTAGATTGAATCCAATCATGGGTATCAAGTCTGACAAGCATCAAACATTATTGAGAGTACACTCTGGGTTTGAAAAAAAAAGACTAAACGGAAATTAGTTGGGACTTAGGGTTCATCAAGGTTTGTTTTCGTACTAATTCTGAGTTTCACACTTCAGCAAACAATTGTACACTCAGTCAGCTCTGTGTTTCTCTGCCTCTCAATTCCTCATGTGCTCCTGCACAAATATGTCGGAGCTCCCATAACTCTAAGTGCTGGCTCAAGCAGAGAGGAGAGATCTACTCCAAACGTGGAAAAAAAAATACCCAACAGAGAATGTTGTCTAATGGTGGTCAACTATGGTCTCTTGTTTGACTGATCACTCAATTGAAAGCCTTTACTTAATTTTTTTATTCTGATAAAACTGTGTTACAGAAAGGCACTTCCATTATAGACTATGAACTTATACATGATGTTCGTCATTTATGTTCAAGCGAGATAAGGAGGGACTTACACTAACTGCTTGAATAGCAATGCACAAACTGAGAATAATCCTGTTAGAGAGGTGCTCTGATGAGCAGGAAGCAACGAGGTTGGTATTGTCAGGAGTCTTAGGTGTTTGTCTCCTTTTTTTTTCTGTCTGTCTGTTTTCTCCACATTTTCTACTTGTTTCTGGAGAGTTCCACCAAAGGTCCTGGCTGAGCTACGGACCTGTCAGTCATGTCGGGGGCAGTTACACTAAGTTTTTTCACCTTTTAGGTCCTTTAAAATGACCAGAATGCGTTCTTGTTGCAAAATTGCAAAACAATGAGCAAGACAGTAAGCTAAACGGCCACTCGGATAGTGTTATGAACGGGCTGGGCTAGGGGTCACTGGATAAAACCTTGTACAATGATGTTAAAAGGTGGAAGAACAAACTTTTAATCAAAATGGAGCAACCAAAATGGATGTATTGGAGAGAAGATAGTCTCAAACAAAACTGACAAGTGCTAAAGGTTTAAAAAAAAAAGGTGCCCAAAAACACAGGCTATGGGAAACTTTAAATGAAATATGGTACAAAACAAAGAACTTAAAGAACTGTCTTTTTAACTTAATACTTAAATGGTAACTAGCTAAGAGAACATCAAACTAAAAGTACAGCACTAATGCAAAGTTCTAAAAAAAGCTAAGCACGAACCAGCAGAGCAATGCTTGCAGAAACAAAACAAGCTGCAACATGGATGGAGTATCTAGAATATATCTATTTAGCTGTAGCTCATGCAAGCTGGTGCAATTTTGAAGATACAGGACCAACTCAGAATTATTCAAATTTCCTTCAAACCCACTGGAGGATGGATGAACCTTACACACTGTGGGCTGTTCCAGAAGGGTAATGAACCCCAGCATGCATCACGACTGGTTTTAGAATGGATAAAGCAGGCTAACATTGAACTTCTGAAATTGCTCTTCCCAAAGACCCGACCTAAGATCTACAGAAATTGTGTGTGCTTTGTTCAAATCAAGTTGGACTGCAACCAATAAAAAGGACTCCTACCAAATCAATTGCTTCGATTTTTCTTCACTTTTTCGTTATTGGCTCAGAGAAAATAATTTCCCATTTAAACCTTTTGATCTCTGTATTGTAATAGTGAACTTAAAATGTTCCTCCCTTTTCAACAAGGGGCACTCTCCGTGACCTTGACAAATCAGCAATTATGTTTAAAGGCTAGCTGTATTGAATTGCCTTGCCACTGGGGATATCTCATCTTCACTGTGAGTAGAACTGGTGTGTTCAAAAATCTCAATAGTTTTTACATTTTCTTTTTGTTGTGATAATATAACACAAAGGGACCGAAAGGTGTTACACCATTCCCCTTTTATGTCATGAATAGTGCCTCCGGCAGTATATTGTGTTTTGCAACAGTATCCAATTTCAGCCCTTGGCTTTAGCAGTATAGACAAATGCGAAGGGCAACACAAACAGATAAGAAATATATTTTTAGCAATGTAATTATGAAATGTTACATGCGGCCACAACATAATTTCACAGTGGGCTCATGTCTCTCTTAAGGTTCTTACAGAGGTGTTGGCTGCTGTTCACTTTAAGAAAAGAAAGAAAATGAAGAAGACAGAGGTACATACTGTAACATTATTGTGACAAAGTTTTTAAATTGCTATCGATTTGTAGTATTTGTATTTGTTGTAGCCTTAGTTTGCTTGCCAGCTTGTTTTTTTCATGATAGCAGCATGGTGTTAAAGAAATAAATAGAAATATGCTCAACTTATATATGATCTTAGTTAATAATGCTGTCAAAGTTATTAATAATAGCATGCTAATGCAGCCCCATTGATATGGAGTGAAACAGAGAAAGTCAATTAGTGCTTTGTGCTGACTGTTGAAAGATATCTGATGTTGTAGCTCAATGCTTTAGGATTACATTAAGTTCCGGCAATTGTTTTACAAGAGGGAAAAATGACTGCGTTATTTTAAAACATTTATCATAAATAAGGCGGGGGACACCCCAGCCCCCCCTCCTGTGCCACCCCTTAAAACAAAAGTCTGGACACGCCACTGCAAGTGAGGAATGTATTTTACAGAAGTTTAACTGAAGGCTAACGTCAGCGAGGTTAGCAGTGAGTTAGCTTACTGATCCAAGAGGAAACTCGCCTGTTCTGCATGTGTTTGATGGGGTGGAAATGTTTCATGTGGGTCCATCTATTGTAGGCTTCACCTAAAACTGCTGTAGTTTCTGCTCTTCTCCAGTCACTCGTCTCCTGAGACGGAAAATGTTACCTAGGTCTCTGAAGCTGCTGCTTGACTTGCTGATTCCACCATTTTTCCCATTTAAGGCAATGTTGTTCTTTAATTCTGCACCCCTCAAAACTCCATGTGGATGTGTGGAGGAGAAATTTAGAGTTATGATTTTTTTTTTTTTATGTAGCTTTTTTTTTGTGTGTAATTTTATTTTTAGTTTTAATTCATTTACAACAAATTAAGTCAAAGAAACATAACTTTTGTACAGAACAGAAAAGACAGAAAAAAAAGAATATATAAAATAAAAACACACACAAAAAATACATAACCAATAATAAAAACCAATTAATAATACAAAAATTTAAAAATTAAAAATAAAATGAAATATACACATACCTAAACGAGCCCTTGAAAAATACATATTATCCATTGATTTTCAGCAATGATTTTTAAATAAAAAAAGGACATCTTGTTTTTATATAAGTTTCCCACATCTCCCAAAGACCTTTAAATTTTGCTTCTTGAAGCCTCAGGGAAAAAGTTATTCTTTCCATCAAAAAAATTTCATAAATTATTTTATGCCACCCCTCTATGGTCGGGGCTTCTGTTTTTTTCCATTTCTTTGTTATTGCTTTCGTTGCTGCAATACTTAGTATGCCAAACAGATATTTATCTTTATTATTTGCAGAGCCCAAGTGTAGGAACCCTAAAAACAGTTCCTTCCAACAAAACCTTATACTTATTGCCAGTATATTTGATGATATAGACCTGTGACCAAAAGGATTGTACTTCTGGACAGGTCCAAAACATATGGAAGTGATTTGCTTTATGTGTGCCGCAATTTCTCCAACAAACAGAAGATCCTGAAAAATATGATTTTTGAACTGGTGTAATGAAAAATCTCAAAGAGTCTTCCAGCCAAAAGCTCTCCAAGAGTTTGAGTTTGTAATTTTCCATTGGGATTCAGAGTACTTCATCCACATTTCTTCTGGGATAAGGTTGCTAGATTCTTTCTCCCATTTTTGCCTTATTTAGGATGAATTTATTATTACAGTTGATTGAAGACTCTTGTATAATCTTGAAAGTACTTTGGACACTGTATCGCCCTGATAAGCAGAAATAATCATTTCTAGCAATTTGCTATCAGGTTCTAACCTACCTTCTTTTGCCAAACTAAGTATATAATGACGTACCTGTAAGAATTCATAAAAATCACTGTTGTCTAAACCATATTCATTTTTTAACGTCTCAAAGTCACACATCATGTCTTTTTTGAAGAAGGTGTAATAGGCGGATAAACCCTTTTTAGCCCAGGTCTTGAAGCCTGCATCCATCTTGTTTGGGATGAAATCAACGTCGTATGGGTACCATCTAAAGATCTTTATATTCATGAGTTGATCTCTTTTTGTAACAATATTTAACCAGATTTTGAGAGGTTAATTAATCAAATTATTGCCACATGCCATTAAACCTCTCATCAACCTTTTATCTCCCAAACAAGCGGGGGCTGGAGCATCTTGATATATTTTCAGCTCAATTTCTTTCCATTTAGCCTTATATGTAGGATTACACCAGTAGTAGAGAGTTCTTAGTTGGGCTGCTCTATAATAATCTTTTAAACAGGGAAGTGCAAAGCCCCCTTTATTTTTGGGCAACTGAAGAAATCTAAATTTTATTCTAGGTTTTTTCCTTTGCCAGATAAACCTTGACAACAGTTTGTCCCATTCGTTAAATTGTTTTTCGTTTATTTCAATTGGTAGCACCTGAAATAAGTTTAATATTCTAGGTGGAATATTCATCTTTATTGAGTCGATTCTTGATTCAAAACTAAATATGGGGATTAAATTCCATCTTTGTATATCTTCCTTTATTTTTTTACTTAAAGACGTCAAATTTAAAGTGTATAAATTTGATAAATTTTTAGTGATATGCACACCTAAATATTTGATTTGATCTAAATCCCAATTTACTTTTAAATTTGACCTTATTTCTGTACTAGGTGTATAATTATAACTTAAAAGTTGGGTTTTGCGAATATTCAAATTAAAACCTGGAAACCGTACTACAAAAATTAAGAGAAGACAAGAGAACAGGTATTGAGCTTTCAGGATGTGACAGATAGACTAAAATGTCATCTGCGAATAATGAAATTTTATGTTCTTGATCCAATAGTATTATGCCTTAAATGTTTCTATTCTGTATGATTCTCTGACTTAACACCTCTGTGTATACGGTAAATAATAATGGGCTTAGTGGGCATCCTTGTCTCGTCCCTTTCACTAAATAAAAATAATCAGAGACACCCCCCCCCATTAATCTTTACCCTTGCCATTGAGCTTTTATACATCGCTTGGATAGTTTTAATAAAAGTATGGTGAAAGACAAATTTATCCAATGTTTTATATAGAAATTCCCAGCTGACTATCAAAGGCCTTTTCCGCATCGAGACTCATTATTACTGCCTCAAGTTTTTGTTCCTCTATATAGTTGATCAGATGTAAAGTACGTTTGATGTTGTCTTGTGTTTGCCTTTGTTTTAAGAATCCTGTCTGGTCTAAGCTTATTATTTTGGGGAGAACATTTTCTATTATTTTTGCTAGTATATGAGTGAAAATCTATCTTGATTTAAAACACTTATTGGGCGGTAATTTCCACAATCTAGATTATCTTTCCCCACTTTCGGTATTAAAGAAATCACAGCTTCTTTCCATGAGGGAGGTGTCACGCCTGTTTTAAGGACATAGTTAAATGTTTTCTTCAATATTAGTAGTGCCAGATCTTTCATTTCCTTATACCACTCTGATGGGAAACCATCAGGTCCTGGTGCTTTATTTAATTTCAAATTTGAGATGGCTTTGTTAATATCTTTATCCGTAATTTGAGCGATTAACGACAAGTTGTCCATTTCAGTTACTTTAAGCAAATCTATTTGATCCAAAAACGTGTCCATTTCTGCTTTTTCTACTCTAGGTTGAGAGTATAAATTTTTGTAAAAGATTAAAAAAGATTTATGAATGTGTTTTAAATCGTACTGAATTACTTCACTTAGCGGATCTTTTATTTTATGTATCATATTTTCTGCTTGTTTCTTTTTCAGTCTGTAAGCAAGCAACTTGGCTGATCTGCCTCCTACTTCGTAATACTTTTGTTTTAAAGAAATCATCTTTTTCTTAATGTCTTCTGCGTACATTTGATTCAGTTCATTTCTTTTTTTATCCATTTCAGTCTTAATACTATGTTCTAGGGAATTTATGTATTTCTCTTCTAAGGTTTTTAATTCTATTTGCAATTGATGGAGTTCTCTTTCCTGTTGCTTTTTAAGATTTGCACTATAGCCTATGATTTTTCCTCTAAGCACAGCTTTACATGCGTCCCATAGAATTGGTGGAGACACTTCCCCATTATCATTTATATCAAAGAATTCAATTATATCTGTTTTTACTTTTGGTTTTATTTTGTTAAGAATTCCTGTATTAAGTCTCCAAAGAGTTTGCTTCTTTTCAGGACATAATTCAAGACTCATATAAACCGGTGCATGGTCTGATAGGTCCCTTGTTCCAATGTTGCAACTTATTACTTTACTTATGTCAATCTGAGACGTGAAAAAATAGTCTAGTCTTGAGAGTGATAAATGTAGATTTGAAAAAAAGGTATATTCTTTTTTTGTAGGATTTAACTCTCTCCACACATCAAGGAGGCCCATTTCCTCCAACAATGCCTTCATATTTCTGGTTACTTTATCTTCTCCAATGCGACAGGCATTTGATGTGTCCATTTTTGGATGGAGTCGGTCATTTAAGTCTCCCCCACAAATTAAAACACCTTGAAGATCAGTAATTAATATCTCAAAATTTTGTTTATATAAATTCCATTCTGATTCTGGAGGGGCATAAACATTCAAAAAAGTATACAAAACTCCTTGTAGGAAGCCTCGTATTAAAATAAATCTACCTTCCGGATCTTTCTTTTCGTGGACACACTCAAAATTTAGTTTAGTTGAAATTAAAATTGCAGCTCCTCTTCTGGATCCTTTACTATAGGCTGATGAATATTGGTTATATCTCCACCTCCCCAGTTTCTCATGTTCCAAATCTGTCAGGTGTGTTTCCTGAAGGAAAACTATCTCAATCTCTTCTTTTTTTTTTACTTAGTCTTAACTTTATTTCTTTTAATGGGGATTTCCAAGCCATTTATGTTATATGTAGCTACTTTTATAGAGGCTGTACCAACAGTTCTATAGTTTCCAGAGCACTGCGCCCCATGTATGGTCTAAGGTGTAGACTCTGTTCATGTCTGTTCATGACTATTTGTTTGGGTATTGCAGTAAGAACCTTCAAATTAATAGAAACCTACACAAAATGAACATGGCAAAGGGCATCCACACTCTCCAGTTCATATTAATGGCCCTCAGAGTCAGCCAAACCCTACCAAACAATGGGGGGGGGGCTCCACTTTTACAACATACAAGGGCAAAACAGCACATTGCTTGTGTAACTCTACTTACACTTTAATGACTCCTTCTGGTGCCACTGGCTCTCTAGTTTATGTTTTTAGCATGACATCTGCAGGTTGCAGAGGGAATGTATTCCAATGACTTTGATAGTGTTTCAGAGGAACCAATAACACAGCAGCCACTTTTTCTAATTCCATTTTCTTCCTGTTGATTGTGGGTATTACAGATATATGTGAGTATTTGTCTTTTTGAGACAAAGAATAGTCTCAACTCACTGTGTCACCTTCACCTTCACTTGCCTCAACATTGTAATCTTCTTTTTATTTCTGCTACTGCATTTAAATGCATTACTTTTCTCTTCAGATTTTCCATCTCTTTGTTTATTTTCTCTGCCATGGTAATATTTGGCTTTAGTCTTGCGCATTCGTTTAGTATGGCCTCCCCTCCCACACTGGTGGCAGCCCTGGTCTTTGTACCACTAGTCATCATTAGTATGTTTAAAAGCACCAACACTTCTGGTGCTCTCTTTATTTTTCCTACAGTAACACAACGATTGAAACGCTAGTTGCTTGCTGCCTCCTAGCGACATTAAACAGTAGAACGTTTTTAAGATTTGTAAGTAACAATGAAGATTGTTAGCGTGATTTTATGCTTTTATTAAGATCTTAGCGGACTTCTTTCAGATATGATGTGGATTTTTCTTTCTTGTTGCTCACATAGCAACAAGTTCACATTAAACTTTGCAGAATCATAACAATCTTTGTGATGTCTGCATGCTGCTCTGTACATGTGTTGTGATTACAGCGAGGAACAGACTGAGGTATAATTTTATTTTTTAGAAGCATTGATTTATTAATGATCATATATTGGCACACCTAAAAAGTACAAAACCTAGCTGTCCTTTGATCCATCTTTGGCAGGAAGATTCCAGATTTGGATCTTGATAGCAAACCCAAATTGTGTCCATTTATATCCCTCCAAGCTTTGTGTTGCTCCGGAGTAGGACGAGGGAAAATTGATCAGGAAATTGTATGTCAGGGCATCTCAGGTCCGGTAAAAGGTCCGCGCCGACAGCTTGTGAAGTTTTAAACAGCACAAGGGAAATGGTAAGGGTTGGAGATGTTTTATGTTTCTAATTTCCCGGTACATAAAATAATATACACCGTTTTAAAATGGAAAGTTATCTAATTATTTTGATTACATCAAAATAATTACAAATCAATAAAAAATGATTGATTTCATCATTCCTGCCAGCATGGAGCCTAAGCTCTGAGAGTGCCATGACGTCTGGAGCTCTATAGAAGCTTTCAGCTCATTTAGGTTTTAAAAGCAAAGCTTGTGGCAAAAAGAATGAGTAGTTACTTCTTTCCTTCAATTTATTGAGTTAAAATAATAACGACTTTAGACATCAGCACACTATCAACATCATGTAACATTTGAAGACTCAGGCTCTAAGAACAAAAAAAATCTCTTAAAGTGCAGATTGCAGTTTAAATACTTGCTGATATGCATATAAAATATTGTACAAAAATTACCATTTGAAATGTGGCTATGATAGTTAGCATTCAGGCCACTTTCCCTAACTCCTTCCTAACTGGAAGCCCAATTCGGATGTATCTTATCATGGTGGATGCTGACGCATATCCGGTTTGGTGTAAGACCTCTTACCAATTTAGTGGTTTAGGGTCATGCTGCTGTGTGCTGCTTTCTCAGTTTCTAGTTATCAGATCCTGCGATGAGTCATTGTGTTCATTAGCTTTGGATTGGGATAATTTTTCTTAAAAATTGTAAATTATTGGGTTTGTGGTAAAAACAAAAGCCGGTCAGGACACGAGGCCCATTTCCAAAGACAATAACCTCCCCAATTTTACGCAGTTAAACTGACATCAACTTGTGCTTTGGCTATGGAAAACCCTTGAAATGTATGGCGCTCACTTCAGACCAGAGAATTAAAATACCAGAATTGTGACATAGTTTACTGTATATTGAAGTAAAGATCTTAGACTCTAAACAGCCACCGTATTGCGGTGCTTACAGCTTCATTGGACCTCTGTCTGCAAGCTGCTTCTAACTGCAGCAGCCGACTGGGAGACACGACCGGCCGGGTCTTTCAGAAACTCAGCTCTACGCAGACGGGATCTCTGTTTTTTTTTATAATTCTTATTGTCATATACATCTGCTAATTACCAGCCTAGTTGAAAGCTTACTATAAAATATTAGAATTTACGTGATACGTGTTTTGTAAAAGAAACAGTAAAGCTAACTTGTAGCACCGAGGCTAACCATTAGCGTCGGCTAGGTTTGATTTCAGTTCTTATGCTTTGCCTGTTCTCCTCCTCATCTCTCTGAGTTATTTGGGGCAGGCAGTAGGCTTATAGATGTATGGTTGTGTTCAATCATATGTGTAGTTGTAAATGTTTAAAAAGTAATCTGTGTCAAATTCGGCATCAAAATCCACAGTTTTTTAATGGAATGAGCTCACAGGACTCCCTTACCTTACGTCAGTTCCGGTCTGGCATTCTCACAAAAACAACTCTAAAACCAAAAATAATGTATATATTAGGGAAAAAAAATTATTCAGAAACTGTTCCTAATATATTTCTCTAAATTATGGTTTAAGGGGGGCTCTAACCTTTAAAGGTTGAACATGGAACATGAAAATGACATCTAGTTTATCTAGGTTGTAATTATAACAATAAAAAAAATATTCCAGTCATTGGTTTGCCTGGTTCGCTGCTGCCCAGTTACCAGCCTGAACTCTGTCCATTGAGGATTGTATTTTAGAGGAGTTTAACTGACAGCTAATGTTAGTCAAGTTAGCAAGTGAGTTAGCTTACTGATCTAGGAGGAAAGTCGCGATTTCCGCATGTGTTTGATGCCTTAGAAATGATTTATGTGGGTCAATGTAGTGGAGACTTCACCTAAATTTACTCTACTTTCCTGACCCCCGACTCTGCCATTTTTCTCTGCGCCAGCCGAGCTACGGCAACCCTATAGTTGGAATCTAGAGACCGTATCTGTCAAACTGTGCCCATTAAAATTGACATTTTATTAGATTTTAATTCAAATGTAATTGTTTAAGAAAATGTTATGCTTTCATTCTGCACCCCTCTAAACGTCCCATTTTTTAAAAATATAGCTTTTTATGAAAATGTTCCATATTCAACATTTAAGTAGATAATCCAATTTCTGCTAAATTCATTGTATGATGAGGCAGGAACAAAGCTGCCATGAAGAATAAACAACACCGGCAGGAGACGGAGAATCTGTCACCAAACAAAGGAACCCCAGGAAGATTGGAGTGGCGTTGGAAAATTGCAGACCCAATCCAGTTGAGGAAATTGGCCTTTTATTTGTAAAAGTGCACAGAGCGCAATCACAATCAAAAATATTTGATAAGAAACAAAACAAAAATAAGAATACGACTAAAGTATTAACAATTGTGAGGCCTTACTATAGGCCTTTGAGATTTGAGGCTGTGTGCTGTCCGGGAAATATGCTTTCCTACTAAAACCAAAACTCTCTTTGACTATTGTTGATGGACAACAGCAATAAAACAAAGCATTTTTTATATACCAGAACCAGATTTAGACTAAAAACTATTGTTGCACAGCAGAAAATGTCATGTTCCTGGTGGTGCGAGAGTGTTTTCGAGTGTGCAAGTGAGTCCTCTTCCTGAACAGAGGATCCCTGTTGAAGGGCATGGCTGGCCTGCTGCAGACCGCTGTTAGTAATTCGCTTCATCATTCCACTGGGGATTTAAGAAACTGCAGGATGGCTACTCTTCATCTGCTGTTCAACCTATGTTGATAGAGTTAACCCCCCTCCTTAAGATTCCTAGAGACTCCTTACTGTTCAGAAGGAGTTATGTGAATTCCTCCACCAAACTTCCTTGAAACTCCATTCATACCTATGCCATCCACTGGTGGACTTCTCCCGCCACCATCTGTCAGCACGCTTTCCATCCCTCCGTCCGCTCATTTCCTGGATAACAAGACTCACAAAAAGGCTACTCTAGAAACAAGTGGGGGGGGGAATCAATACAAGATCATTTTTGCTTTAATAAGCTAAAGATTCTGCCAATGGAACAAATGAACATTTTCTTGAAAAGATGTCTTGAAATTACAGAATATATTTTAAAAATATGAAAAAATGCCCATGAACAAGGGACTTTTACCTTCTTAAAAATCTATTTTTGCAGTGTAGGGTCTGTATTCTGCCAATCCACCAATGAACCCATAAACCATGATCTCCTCGGTTTACTTGTGTGTCAACCTTTAATTTTCATATTAATTTCAGTAAAATTTAATTACTTAAACCAAAAGCTGCTGTGGGAATGAATAACTTAAAGCTTAACTGTATGAGCTGTTAACTAGGAGTCAGATTATACAATAGTGCTCTTGAAGGACAATGTTTCCCCATAACAGAATTCTGTTTTTCTTTTTGATTATTATTTTGTGTTTAAGATTATTAAGCCTTACTTTCAGACAAAAATAGGAAAGAATGTAAAATGGAGTTTGCAAAGGATCCTATATAAGAAACTCTACTCAACTCTACGAAGCACTGGAAAAGGGCAACTGGGTTGTCCTCCTCAGACGTATTCTGCAGGCTACGTGCTCGATGCTTAGAAAGCATTTCAGCCCGTGTGTCTGTCCATACAGTCTCAGGAAAATGTGGAAGATATCTGGCTGTTTTGATTTATGGTGACCTGGTTTAATCTGACTGGAATGGCCATTTACTGGATCTACCGCAGAATGGAGCAACAAAAATGCCACACATGGTCGAAATTGGAGGCAGTTCTGGAAGTGACTGGAAGGCTGAAGGAGCAGTCTGAATTGCTGACTCATGCTGGGGGGACTCAGAACCATCTGCTTGGTTAACTGGGGCGCTGGCAGGACGCTGCAAAGGGTGATCTGGCACTTTGGGACTCATTCGCGAATTGTCATCAGACTTGGAGAAGCTCTCAGTGCGTCTTGGTGCAAATGGAAATTAAATGGATCTGGAACTTTATCCATCTATCCATCTTCTTCCGCTTATCCATGCGCACCAGTGTTGCAGCGCACCTACTGTGGACTGGGGTTCACATTCCCTGCCTACCCCTCCTGATGTGTCATTGTGAATGTCTGAATATGTGCTTAAATGTTTGAGGTGTGTTTTTTTTTCTATTACCTGCCTTTTGTGTCTTGAATAAGAATCAAAATACAGTTGAGCACTTTTTCTCACCATGGACCCTCCCTGACCTTGTGTATCTGTTTCTATTTGCATACATGGGAGTGGCCGCATGCCCTTCAGTGACCTGGATCTGTGTGTATTGTTTGTTGTTTGTTTGTTATGATCTTGAACACGTTGCATTGCAAACTATATCTTGTTGTTTTAAATCTGCCAAGTTAGAGGGTTTTGAAGATGAATGACCTTCATCACTAAGTGATCCAACAATTTTTCCCCAGGATCTAACAATACAAGGACCCCTAGATAATTAGACTTCCACCACCATGATTAATTGTTAAGTTCTTTGAAAGGTTAGCACCCCCTGCTGTCCTGGTCGAGAATTGGCATGAAATAGACTTGAATGGGTCTTGTGAAACTGAACAAAAAATATGTGGGTAAGTCACAGTTAATTTGTTACTTTATTAGGGCACTCATGATTTCTCATAGAACAAGGTTGATTGCTTTTATTTCTACTCAAATTATATCCTGACAAAACAAATGTTGTATTCAGATTATTTATTCAGGTGGTCCTCATTTTATATGGAATTCTGTTTGAGGATTGGAAAAATGTAGGCAACAAGAAAGCAAAAACAGAAAAAACCTTTACAATATCTTTATGGATCTGAATTTGTACCGCTTGTCTTGTAGAGAGTAGGTCTCCATTGAAAAAAACGGGATGAGCAATAACATCCAGAGGTCCTAACTCTTCAGCATCCACAACCATGTAACGGAAGCACATAGCGTTAAACTCCTCAGAGTGCACATCTTTCACCTCACCGGTTCAGAAAACACCAGAGACCAGGGGGCGCATTTACCAAATATTTTCCATGTTTAACCGTTTTTTTTAGTGGTGACTGAAAAATCTTGAGGCCATCAATCATTTTGATAGATTACAACTCACACATCTGACCACTTGGTGTGCAGAAACTTTAAACTTTATGCATAGAGATAAGGTAACTCATTAATCAAATAAGACTCCCATGAGAGAATCTGCTCATTTCAGACCTGCACCTTACCCAATGGACTATTTGGGAGCTAACAATCCTTTTACTTTAGGAGTTGTTGAATTAAATAATTATCAAAATTAATTCAGTGCATGTTCAAGCAGAGACAAAATGGAGCCAATTTCCAGTTCTTAACATTTATTTTGAACAGATTAACAAATTGCAGTTTTACAGAGAAAGATGCCCTAGTTTCTCTGGGCCAGACAATATTTCTGACAATTGAATGATCTTCATTTCACAACTTTATAGACACCGGGCCTCGCCAGGACTCTAGGCGTTTCTTCTCCCTCCAATCAGAACATTTCCATACAGTGTCTTAACCATTATTGGCTGTCAGAGAATTATACAGTCATAAGATGAGCATTCTGAGTTCTTGGTCAAAAGTTCATTCTGAGAATTATGGTTTTATGGCAACACTCCCAGCTTCATGGCCTCCATCCTTATCTATACAGACATCCTGTTTTTACAGCCTGCAATAAAACTTACCCAAGAGTTTTATGACTTAAAAGCTTATCGCAATAACAAATACTGACAGACCATATATTTTTTACAACCATGCAAACTATATCAAACAAACTTTTACCTTCTGAATAATAGAAGTTTAAAACATATGTAGAATAATACCACAACTCCCTCTTTTCAATCTTTTTTTTTTTTAAATAGATTGACTAAATCTGTACTCTCCTTCAAGTTTAGTATTTAGAAGCCATTTCGATTGCCCATCTCATTCATTGGCACATAGATCACACTGGATGATTAATATCACCACCCAAACAACCTTCTGGGTGAGCTAGGCCCCGCCGCCTGTGGCTTCAGCTTCCGATTCAGCTTGGTCAAAACCTTCTTGACCCTCTTTAGGTAGATTCCTGCTGATCCTCGACCAGTTTCGTCGTTGGCGTGGAGCTGCACTTTGTGTGTGTTCCCAGCTGTCATCCGGAACTGGCTGAACCACTTGGACTCCTCACGCCTTCGACCTGGAGCTGTACCTTGGACCCCTTCAGCAGCTGTAGTCAGCTGTGACCAGAGGAGTTTGTGTGCTCCTCACGTGCTGCTGAATCCTGGGGGCATAAGCTTGTAAACATCAAAAAATGACAGTTTTTTGATCCGGTCTTGTGATCACTCCTTTTCAATCTAATCCAACTGTTTGTGCTGAGAAATTTTTTCACCCATCTAATTAAAAAGTAATCCCTGAGGAAAGAGCAAATCCATCTTATTTTGGTGCAACACCGTTATTATTCCTGAAAACTAAACCAAAACACCTCCCTCTGTAATGGATTTAAAAACAAGAGCAGGCTCAAGAGTTTACTTTTTGTCGACAGTTCAACTGATTACTATCCATTTGCTTATTCAACCAAATTGATTCTTTTATTTACTTATTTTTTTTATCAAGTTTAAGACACTTATGTCTGTTTTACTATGCCTCCTTTTGAATGTTATCGATTATTCTATTATCCATTACAACTTTTTAATTATCTTAATCCGTTAAGCACTTTGAGTCATTCTTTCTGTTAGAAATCAAATAAAATTCTGACTTACGTTTGATTTAGCTGTTCCATTACAATATATCCTTTCTTAAATTTAGTACATCCCTGTGGATGAAACGTAAAAATAAGAAAAAAAAAATAAAAAATGTCTCTCTCACCAGCCAGCAACCCCCTGCTATCGGCCCAGTTTTTCCTTCCAAATTTTGTTCCCGGTAAATTGTGGTATTTTACCTGGAGATAATCCTGGGGAAGACATGGGGTTATCAAAGTTCGAGGAACCTCGGCCACCTTCGATCAGACAAACAGAAACTCTTGTGGTTAGTTCAGCAACATTGACATTGAATCAGCAGTCTTTGATCATCACTTCTTCAGCAGAAACTGTCCATCTCACGCCAGCCAAGTGGATTCACACATATTGTCCTTGAAAGTTCAGCTCAGCATGAGGAAACGTGCTCTTTTTGAGGGTGTCCTCCAGTTCACCCCTGAAAATATACAGTCACTGGTGCCCCCCTTGTTTTGGGAGCAGAGCACAAGAGAAACGAACTTCTGCGCTGGTGTATAGATCTTTCTTTCTTTGGCAGTTATGGCGGGCGCCTGGCACTATCCGTCATCAGCCCACGCACCCCCACCCATCTTATCTCCCCAGGAACATAAATTACATCTCAAGAATGTTATCTGAGGGGTCTCTGTTGCGGGATGAGAAAAAGAGAAAAAATATATAATTAGAGTAAGAAAAAAACAGACAGAGAGTCGATCCTCTCAGCCTATTCAAATCAAGTTTCATTTAAACTTTTTATTTTCATATTCATTAGTCTCCTTCCTCGAATGCTGAATTTAAATATCTTCCACACTCAGACTGCCTATGTGGGCTCTATTTTAATTTTACTTCAATCAGTTATACTAGTAATAATTTCTTCAGTATTAATTCTGGTAAAAATATACTAATTAATAGGTTTGCTCTCTCCACCAGGAATGATAATTAATCCCTACATGTCTAATTAAACTGTTGTTCTAATTCTTCCCCTGCTTATTTTAATTAATGATTCCTTCATTTTTCATCCAATTTATATTCTATACTTTATCAATGCAATGCCTTTCTCTATTTTGTCAATTTGATAAATGTCTCTTCCATCTCATGTGTAAATTAAATATTTATAAAGATTGACCATCGCAATATTTTATCAACACACTTAGTTCTTAGAAAAATAAAATTAAATCAAAAAAGAAACAAACAAAAAGGCTGGATTTTTCTGTTAGATATTGCTAAAGCACCACTAAAACATTGCAATAACAAAAATAAAGTCAATAACCATCTGCAAATGTTCTATCCCCTTTTTTTCTGTCCCTCTTGTAAACAGTCTCTATGGAAAAGTGGCTCTCCTGGTTCCGCTTCACTGAAATTGAGACGAATAGTTCATATTGAACTAAACCCCTTTGTAATTCAGACTTCACACCACTTTTCCCAGACTCTGTCCCTGCAATCAATTAATAATTTCTGCTAATATCAGTATGCTACTTACAGTGAGATAAAGATGTCCAACTAGGTTCCCCTCCAATTATAACTGTTGTTGGTGTTATCAAGGTTACCTGTGAAGCTCCTCCCATCTGAGCAATTACCCATAACGATCCAGTCTCCAACTCCCCATCACTTAAGTGTACTGGATCTCTATCAAGCTAGCTCAGACAAAAAAATATCAAAATTAAAAACATCAAATGTTTAAAACAAAGTCAGAGAACAGTAATAACTGATAAACACAACATAGTTTACAAAAACAGTCTTCAGTTTGCTATACTTCAAATTCTATCCATATTTCTAAAGAAAAATCCAAGATTTAAATCACTGACAAAACAGCTTCCCTATAAATATTTCTGTGGGACTTTAAAACCGTAGTGCAAAACATGCACGTCTCATTCCCTGATCAAATTGATGTGAAAGTAACCAGGTGGTTGCTTATTGTTAGAAATTGCCAAACCTAAAGTACTTGTTTTTTTTTTAACACAATCCAATATTGATTCAAAGTACTTCTGCTTATATGATTCCTCTTTAAACAAACACAAAAAGCCAACTCCCCAAATATTGATTGTAAATAATGAAAACATTTCATACTTCAAAAAAATTTGTCAGATTCTGTGAAGTGAATCGAACATAGTCAAACTGATTTTTGCAACTAAAACTCCTCTTAAATTTTTGTAGGATACATATTAGTCTAATTCCCCTTAGCAGTAGAACAAAAAAACAAAAAATTCAATACAGGAGGTTCAAGAGATAAGATTTCTCTAAACACAAACTAGTAGCAAAAACAAAAACTAGCATTTTTCAGTATCCCAATTATCCTCTCAGGCTTCTTTTTTTTCAATGACAAACACCAAATTGAATTGAAGCTTCTAGAAATGTCAAATAAATTACCACTGAATCATGTTTTCTTTAATCCAGCTTCTCAAATTAACATTTTTCCAAAATTCTAATTAATAAGCAGACCGCAGTTCAGAAATCTGGGTCAGAATCCAAATCGAACCAAATATATAAAGGTTGAGAGAGAAAAATAAAAAATAAAAATAAAAATAAGAAAAAATAAAATCAAAACAATCTAAATAAATTGTCAGTTACAGAGTCCCCACTAATCAAATGATATATTATGCCATTATTCTATGATCAGAACTGTTCCAAAATGTTTTAGGACCTGTAAATTTACTCTCAGCATCAAGTAGACTAGCTAACAATCAATAAATAACATCTGAAAAATTAATCTTAAACTTTAAAACTAAAACCAATTCTTATTTGTCAAAACAAAATGTGCATTCAAATATATGGTAAAAATTATTTCAATGTAGCTGGTCCAATCACATTTTGCCTCTACACGATCAGAATAAATGAATTTAGAATTTACTTCTTACTTCCAAATTAAACCATCATTTCGATCACCGCGATATTCATTACTTTCAACCCTTAGACCAATTCAAATTTATCCCCAGCCTGTTTAAAAACAAACTGATTACTTAAAGATGATTCTGTGTTTTAATGTTTTTTTTTTCTTCAAACTCAAACATTCAAATCCCACTAGTTTAGAAAATATCACTATGATAAGTGTTGTTTTGCATGGTAAAAACATTCAATTTTTAACAGAATTGAAATATGCTGGGTTACTCCTTGAGCCCCAGTTGAAATTTGATAACTCCAATAAGCATTTAGTATCCAGAAAAATCCTTAAGAATGTTTAATCGTTTAAATAATTTAACATCAGTCTCCTTTAGATCATTTATTCAGAGACCAAGCTATATTTCTTTTTTTTTTTTTTCTAACGTGTCCTGTCTAGCAGTATGCTACTCAGAATTGGTGTCTGAGTACCAAGTACAAGCCCAACAGTTTTACTTTCCCAAGCAGAGTATTACAGCTTCGCTGTAGTACGCCACTTGATGTATATGTATGAAAAATCTTTATTAGTGCTTACTGTGGGTTCAATTTCCTGACGTCATGGACATTAAACTGAGACAAGAAGGGAGAAAGGAAGAAGGTGAAGAAAAGAAACCGGACCAACAGAGGGGCGAACCGATGACACACGACAGGGAGGTAAATAAAGAACACAAGAAAACATCCCAGTCCTCCACCTCTGCCGGACGGCAGAGAAACAGTAATACAAAAACAACAAAGTGTACAGAACCAAACCAATAGTTCGGATCTGGTAGAATAAACAAAGAATTACACATTCACTACATACAAGCATTGATTAATGAACATAATACAAATGTTTCTGGTAAGCTCCTGTGAACAACTAACTAATGATGATAACCTCAGCTTAAGATATGTCCGTCCTCACCTATGTCCCCACACCTACGTGCGAGCATGCAGGTCGGAATAAGGTTTCCCCATGCAAGTGATTGATAGCTGGTGTAAGGAACCGTCAATCCGTCCTACAGGAATCGGCACAGACATGGAGGAGGCAAGAGATGTATGCATCCAGCGTCCCACAGAGTACAGAGTCCACAGGCGGATCAGCGCAGGGTCGATCACCCGCCAAGAGGGGAACAGATGGAAGCCCAAGGGGAGCACCCACCAGCCGCGATGCTGGGGCCCGAGAGATCGCAGTGACGAGCCCACGGGCTCCGCCGGTAACCGGCTACGCCAGGGCGGGCCCGGACCAGGAACCGGAGGCCACGGGGACCAGGGGCACCCCACCCCCCAGCGGGGCCCCAACCAGGGACCAGCCGACAAGGGTCCCCCGCCGCAGGCAAGGAGGACCCGCAGCCACCGACGGACAACACACGCCGCCGCCACCCCGGACCAGTACCCACCGCCAACAACCCGGCCCGCCTCCACACATCCACACGCCAGGGAGCCACAGCAAGAGCCACAGCGGATGTACGCCCTCCCCAGGCCGCGCCCAGCCGGCACCTGGACATCCAGATCTTCCAGCTCCCGGGTCCAGATCCCGCCCCACGTAGGGCGCCAAGATCAGGGGCCCAGCCAATGCCGGACAGCCCACCAGGCGAACAGACCAGCCAGCAGAAGTCCAGGAACCGGCAGGAGGACTGGGCGCCAGGCACGGTCCCCACCGATCCACCGGACGGCACCAACCTGTTCTACAACCTCGGCACCCCCAGAAGAGGTGCTCCAAGTTCAATCAGAGGAGGAAATCGGCCCGAAAACAGCCGGCCGCCCGACACACGGACCACCCAGGACCCGACATCACCCGACATGCACAGGACCAAGCCGGCCGCAACCGCAGGCACCCCCAGAGCCCAGGCATCGAGAGTACAATCATCAACCAGGCGGCAGGAGCAACCATCACGACGGGGCAGTGACGGGGAGGAAGAAGATGCATCCCAAGGCCAGAGATGCAGCCAAATACACAACTGACAGGTAGAATAGACAGACAGAGACAGCTCATACGTACCCTCCCTTTCTTGTGTACACATTCTTACAAATACAGGACATACGAAAAAAGGACGCTATACCCTCATTCATACCCCCCATACGTACACTATACTCCATACTCCCTGGCCCAGGGACAGACACCCCAGTAGAGAACCCTGCCCCTGCACCCAGGAGACAGACCCCTTTGCCCACCAGGACGGGGAAAAGTAGACCGCCAAGGCCCCACACCGGCAAGAGCAGCCCACCAGCCCAGGACCCCGACCAGACGGCGTGATGTTCTATCCGGGCTCCGACCCCTGATGGTCCAACGAACAGGGGTGTGGAAAGACCCCCCAGCCTCTCTCCCCCAGCTCATTGTGGTGTTGTTGCGTGTTGTTCTAATGTGCACTTAAAACAGAGGGGGGGGGACATGGGAATACTGCCGGGTACCCCCATCTCCCCCCCCGGGCCCTCAGTGTCTAGATGCGTTTAACCAGTGGGTGCCGGCACCACAGGCGAGGCCCCCTCAACGGGGGGGTCTCGCCTGTGCGCCACACCGCCAGGTCCCTACATGTGCGTTCCCTGTAAATGTTGCAAGTGTAGTGTCTAAATTGCTCAATAAAATCGGGACCCAGGCCGCCACCGGGTAGCGAAGACGGAAGCTCCATCCCGCCCCCTGTGACGTGCCCACGTCCCAAGGCCTTGTGAATGGTAGAATGAAGGAGCAGGTGGACAGAGGCATGGGGATGGGGAGAAAATAACTGGGGTGACCATTGCCAACCCCAGGGAGCCAGCTCCCCTGCTGACTCCCATAGGCACCCCCGTTCGGCCCGATCCACCAGGGGTGGGAGGCCCCAGCACGTCCAGTCGGGGCCCACGGCAGCGGTACCGCCGAGCCCCATGGGGGCCCCGGCAATCCACCAGCCCCCATGCCAGGGGCATATCTAAATCCTCCCCAACGTTCACACTGCTAACAAAACACATGTCACTAGACACCCAGGTTGAGTTTAGCCCCCCCTCACCCTCAACGCCCTCCCCCCTCCCGTCCCAAGCGCACCCCGTTAAAAAGAGCGCCTGTGCTAGATGGCAAAAAGCCTCCCCGCCAATAAGAGACGCCCCAGGCACCGCCAGCGTCCGAGGACCCCCGGGCCGAGGCCGGAACCTGGCGCACCACCGACTCGGGTACCCCGGACATGCCGCGCCAGGCCCGTGAGCAGACCGAAGTCCCGGGCGGCCAATCCCCAGGCCGACATCCTCCAGCCTTGCTTCTACCGCCCGATGGCCGGGTGGCAACAGAACCCAGCACATCCACCCACCAGCCCACACCCGACCAACTGGTCTGTCACTGTGGAGGCCGACCAACAACGGCCAGAGCCCCCCACCCACAGCACCCCCCCCGTGTGAACTATAGACCAAGTGACCCATGAGCCCATGGTACAGTGTGAATATAGCGATCGGGCCCATCTGGAGACGCGGCCACCCGCCCGGCCTCTCGCCGAAGCCCACCGGAAGCACGGCAAGACGTGCCATCCCGGGGAGGCAAGCGCTACAAGGACCAGCACGGGGGATGGAAAGGTCTGAGCAGCGCCCGCAAGATGAAAGATCCAAACACCACTGCCCACCCCCACCCAAGCCCGCACATGGGCCCCAGCGGGTGGGGCGCGCCCGCCCCAGAACCCCGAGCCCCAGGCCCAGTCCAGACCCCCCCAGAGCAGCACAGCACCAGGCCAGTAACCCGTGTCCGCCAGCACGACCCCTCTATGGCGCCGCATGCAGCCACTAGGAGTCACCACACAAAGACCCCAAAGTCCCACCCAGGCGAGGGTCTCGGCACCTATCGCCGAACCGCAAGCGGACCCACCCCCAAGGACCTCCCCGCAGTGACCACCAACCCTTAAGCTCCACATCGGCAACCGTGTCCCGCAGAACGGAATCAAGGGCCCGACCCCACTAGGTGATGGAACTGATCAAGGGTGACCAGAAAGATTGATCAGATGTGGAGGCAGATGCCGTTTCTAAACCAATGTTAATCCAGAAGGAGATCTCTAAAATTGATTAATATTCAGAGTATTTTTTATTTTTCCATTTCAAGAAGGATAATTTTCTTAGCGATGCATAAGCATGATAAAATATTGCATAACTTTGTATCCATTAACTCATCATCTATATTTCCCAGCAATGCAAACTCTGGAGCAGGTGTGATATTAACATATTCAGACACTTTTTGATAGATCTTCACATATCTGGTACCAATATTTCTTAACAGGTGTGGCCAGAACCTAAGAGCAAGCATAATAATTGTCTGGTAGATTGCTTGTACATTGTAAACAGGATAAACAGACGGCGTATAACCCATCTTGACCATCGCTGCCTGTATATCTGCACTCTAAGAAAGGATTTAGTATTGTATTAATCGTAGATTAGGGTATTCTTAAGAAAATTTTGAAGTTCTTAATGAAATTTGAGACCAGAGTTTTGGTCCATTGAGATGGACAAGTCCATCTCCCAGTTTTGAATATCGGAAGGCTATTAGATTCATCTATTCTATATTAATGTTGTTTTAACTTTTAGATAAGCAGTTATGGGAGGGTTAAGAATTAAGGAAGTCTAAAACTTTTCTGGATTTTGTAAATCAAACTGTAATTGAGCCCTAAATTTATTATTTATACTTGATTTTATTTGTTGGTATTCTAAGAATTTATTCTTGTTACATTCCGAATTGTGTAACCAAATGTAATTAAAGGGGATAAAGTCTGTTTCCATCAAATATAGGCTCCAGGTAATTCAATTCCTTTCTACAACTCCATCCCTGGAAAGTAATCAATAAGCATTTAATTTTTGTAAGATATCCGTTTTAATCCAGATGGTGTACTTACGCCTGCATGGACGTAGTGAGGTCTTTGTCATTTTAAAGAAAATACCCACCAATGCTGTCAAGAGAAGGAGGCTATATTTATACTGTTAAACATTCATTTGTTTTAACTATTTAGCTAAACAAAAGGTAATCTGGAAATTGTTATCTTATCTGCATATGTCTGTTCTAACATCTATAACCACACTCTCATCGATATAACTGTATGTTTTACCCATCTTGATGTTATTAGGAGTCTGTTGGCTAAAGAAATAATGACAAAGTATTGGTAGGTCTAGTAACCCCTTTAATCTTTGACTTTCTGTATGATTTTAGCTGATACGTGGGGTTTATCTTTCCAAAGGAAATTTAGAACAGTACAGTCCCGAGACTAAAGCCACCAATCAGGTGATGGTTAGCTTGTGATCATTGAGAATAAATGAATTGATTCTAGGCAAAATCCAACAATTTATATGGAAGCTACCCTTCCAATAAGTGATATTGGAATGATTTTCCATCTTGCCAGATCATCTTCCCACTTTTTTAAAAAAGTGGGATGTAGTTTAGCTTTAGATATTAAAGTCTGCCATCTTGGATGAGATATGATACCTAGATATTGTAATATTTCCGACCGGAGCTGCAAAGCAACAGACTCTGGTAAAACAGTTGATTGGAACGACGTAATTCTTTAACCAATTCTATGGAATAGTCCCTGAAACTGCTTGATAAATTTTATTACACTCTATTAACTGAAAACAAGGAAGTTTTGCGTGAACTGTAAAAAAATATACAAGCATCTGCGTATAAACTGATTTTATGTTCTATTTTGGTTGCAATTGTAAAAGATCCTTTAACAGTAAAAATAATTTTGCCTGTTAATGCTGCTGCTAATGTTCAATCAAAATAGCAAAGAGGAGGGAGGAAAGTGACATCCCTGCTGGACCTCTCTGAAGAAGAACCTTGATGATGTTTCTGATTAATTGTCCAACTACATGCTGTTTGGTACCTGTATAAATATTTGTTAACCAGTTTACAAAGAAATTACTGAATCCGAATTATTTTTAAGAGGCTGCAATATAAAATTTCCATTAACTCTAATCATAATGCTATTTTCTGCATCTAAAGATAATATATTGGTTTTGGACGTTTTTTACAGTGGGAATTGACTATAAAATACTAATTAATCTACGTGAATTTGAGTGAAGAGGAGCCTACCTTTTATAAAACCGTTTGAGCCGCTGATTATTAAGGTGTTATATTCTCTATCCATTCATGCAAGAGCTTTGCAAATTATTTTCAGATCCACCTTGATTAAGAAGAAATCGGAACGATAACTGGTACTCCTGAGAACATAGGTCTGTTTCCAGGTTTTTAATAGAAATTTGGATTTCGGGGCAAAATTCCTGTTTGGTGGTATTCGACCATTTTCCTTATTTTTTCTGAACCATTTGTAAAATGAGTTGGTGCCGATAAATATTTCCAGAATTCTTATAGAAACTCTGCTGGAAATCCATCTGGACCTGGAGCTTTATTATTAGGCATAGATTGGAGGGCCTCCTGGAGTTCAGACACTGTTAGCGGTGAATCCAGGGCCTTTGCTTGACTGTCTGAAAGTTTAGGAAGAGTTATTTTATCCAGAAATTGTACAATATCATTATTTGAAGGGTTTATCTCTGGTGTGTATAACGTCTCATAAAATTCTTTGAAAGTGTTGTTTATTTTTTCAGGGTCATATATTATATTCCCAGTTTTGTCTTTGATTGCAGATATAGTTGTTTTTTCTTTATTTATTTTTAACTGATTAGCTAAGAAGCTACCTGATTTATTACTATGTTCAAAGTTTTCTATTCTAAGTCTTTGGATTAAGAACTGCGTCCTTTTATTAATAATTTCATTTAACTCTAATTTTGCTTTCCTTATTTTACTTAAGCTCTCTTTATCCAGGGAAGGTTCTAATGATTTAATAGTTTCTTCTAATTCCTGAACATGTTTATTTTCTGTTCTCTTTTTATTTGATGAGAATGAAATTATTTTACCTCTAATCACAGCTTTCCCTGCTTCCCATAGAGTGGATGGCGACATACCAGGGAGATCATTAAATTCCATGTATGAAGCCCATTCTTTTTCAATATATTTAATAAATTCTTTATCCTTAAGTAATGATGTATTAAATCTCCAATTTTTATATTGAAGGGTTGCAATTTTATTTGCTAAATTTAAAGAAACAGGAGCGTGATCGCTGATCACTATAGGATGTATCTCAGTGTCTGAAATGTCATTCAACAGTGAGCTGCTGACTAACAAATAGTCCAATCTAGAATAAGAATGATGTACGTTTGAGTAAAAAGTGTATTTTCTGTCGTTGGGATGAAGCGATCGCCATGCATCGCAGAGTCCATAATCGCTCATGTACTGTTTAACTATATCTATGGATTGCCATCTGCGCTGAGTCCCTGCTGTACTGAGCCTGTCTATTTCTTCATTTAGTCCAAAGTTGAAGTCTCCCCCAAGAACAAGTGAGCAATCCATGTGATTAGCCAGAACCGAGAAGAAAGTATGAAAGAATGAGGGGTCGTCAACATTTGGACCATATATACTAACTATACATAACTTTTGGTTATTTATAAATAGTTTTAATATTATAAATCTACCTTCTGGATCTGTAGCTGTGTCTATTACTTTAAAATTAGTATTTCTATTTATTAATATTGCTACTCCTCGTTGTCTAGAGTTATAGCATGAAGAAAATATATTAGGATACTCTGGTGTTTTTAAATCATTAGCTGTTGAACTTGATTTATGAGTCTCCTGTAGTAAGACGACATCTGCCTTCAGTCTTGTAAGATGGTTGAAAATCTTAATGGTTTTATCTCTGCAGCTAGCGCCGCGAATATTCCATGTTATAAATTTTACAGGATTCATAGAGCTAAGATAAACCTTAGATATGTACTATCGCCAAGGATGAATATAGGTGTAATTTTGGTTTGTCCATGGGGTTGCCAGATTGAAAAAAAACCAGAAGCAGAGATAAAGCGAGGCAAATAATGCACCATACAGGTGTGTACAGAATGAAAGTATGATGGAAAAACATGAATATGCCATGATAAAAGTCTGTGTGTGTGAGAGAGAAAAAGGAAAAAAGGTGATAAAGAGATTTGGTTGTACAAATGTGAGAAAGATAATAGTGAAAAAGAAAAAATGAAAGAAAAAAAAAAGAGTGCACAGCCCTGCCCCTACCCACATTAACAAACAAAAACAGCCTGCTGAGCTGTGCTTTTTTTTTAAAACTATAGTTGTCTGATAAAGCTAATTCTGTCTTGGTTCTGTTAAATATGACTAATAAAGCCAAGGAGTAACCTGAGGGTCCCTAAACAGCTGACCGTTAACATACAGTTTATCCACACTAACCGTAGCCCTACAGCCCTCACTAATATGTTTTTTTCTAATTGGAAATAACACGCGTCTTCTGTCCAGGATTTCTTTCGGAAACTGATCATTAACGCTGTAATTCGTCCCCCGTAGCTCTCTCCCGCGTCCTTTGACTTGTTCTTTTTGTTTAAAATGTTCAAATTTTGCAACAATTGGTCGCGGGCGGGTGTTGTTGTGTTTCTTACCTCCGAGTCGGTGAACCCGATGGAAGGTTATGCTTTTAACCGTGTCGTCTGGCAGTTTCAGTTGGTGTTGAATGAACTTTCGCACGGCTACTTCAGCATCTTCCTCAGCCTGCTCTGGTATCCCCGAAAAAACAAGATTGTCCCTCATTGATCGGGCCTGGATGTCTAGAATAGACTCCTTGAAGCTTTTGTTTTCTCCAGACAGCTGCTTCATTCCCTCGGTGAGTTTTTTAACGTCTTCTTTTAGTGTTTGGTTTTCTGTAACTAGCGAAGCTACTTGTTGTTGGCTGAACTCCAGCGATTCCCTCAAAGCCTGAAATTCTTTATGAAGAACCTCAACCAGCGCGAGACGGGCGTCCAGGCTGGTTAGCTTCTTGTCTATTGAGTCCAGGATGTCGCCGTAGCTTCTATCTGGCGAGTCGGTGGATGTGCTAGCCTCGGAACGAGTGCGCTTCTGCGACGGTGTGCTCGTTGTTGTATCTGAAGCAGGTTTCCGTGACTTACCCATAACGATGTTATCAAAGCACTCGTCTAGGTAGCACTCCAGCGAATCCAATGTTTCCTCGTCCAGGTTGTTTAGAGAAAAAAAAAAGTAACTTGATGGTTATTTTAGAAGCTGCGTTTGATTCAAAATGATTGTCTTATTTTACCTGGGTGTATACATTACCACATAACCGCCATGTTCACCTATGCACAGCTCTCGCGAGAACTCAGCAGCTCATCCTCTCCCTCTCGAGAGACCAAGCTATATTTCTAAAGTCTATAGAGCCATCAGAAATAAGCCAAACATAATTTCAGCATAAATGATACTTATTTAAATCACAGAAAGAATTCATTCTCTGTACCATTCAACACGGTGCTTAAAAAAATAATTTAGACCAGTTTGTTGCTTTCCAATTAACACCGTTTGCTTTTCGTTAAATTCTTATAATTACTACTTATAGCTTTATCTTTATTTAGGCCAACTTAATCAACTCCTGCTTAGATCAATCAAAAAGCAAAAAATCCACCTACTTAAAGATTCAAAAAATGCAACTTTTATTTTGACTATACACTCCCCTCTTTTTAATTTTAAAGATGAAATCAAAAATTAAAACTTCACCAAGTCAGAATCGACTCATGAGTAACTGTTCTTAGCCATTTGCGTTTAATTATAACATGCATAATTGCTCTCCTCATGTAATCAATTGAGCCTTCTCAGGCAAAAGCAGTTAACCAAATTCAGCATGTACTTCTTAATCTTTAATCTCCGTACCGGAACAGTTCAGACAAATGTGAAACACCTTAAATTGCCCTTCGTAGAAAATGTGCTAAAACTTTGCCTAAAAAGAGTTGCATTCAAAATTTATCTGAACAGTTATCTTGATGCCGTTTTACATCCTAATCAACCAGAAAAAGTTAACAAAAATCCAAATAAGTTTAAGTCTTAACAAGGCAATCGTCTGCAGGAGTCTGTAATCACTTTCTATCCAAAATCAACTTTTAGCTTGCAACACAGAACATGCAGTTAGTTTCAACCACAAAACATATTGACACACAAAAGCAAAACCGCTAGCTTAGCACAACAGCCTACAGCAACGTGGTACCGTTAGCTTTCTTTTTGCAACGAAACCTAAAACAGTACGAAACGTACGGCGAAAACACTCCAGAAAATCGCAACACACACTTTAGAAGATGACTCACCGCAATACCAGGACTTTATCCGCACAATTCATACCACTTCACCAAACTTTAATTCGGCATGAACAAAACATCTCCTGTTCTTCCCACGCGGACTGAAACATATGTTTCCTAACAGCCGTTCCGCACAGAAAACACCGAACCTACAACGTCCGTTACAGCCCAAAACCATTAACAAAAAACAAAACATTATAAGCGGTGATTTTTCGACATTAGTACATTATTTTATCGCGGAGGTTTACGCCAATCTGTTACAATTTGTCGTAGTCTGCTTTGAGAAATTTCCCGGCGCCGGCCTCCAGAAAACCACTCAAAAGACTCGAACAGATGGCAGAAAACCGCCTATTACCACTAATTTATTTATCAAAACATATAGTCAAAGCTGTCGTATGTTAGCCGTGCTATTAAGCAGAAAATCACACAGAATTAGCTCCGCCATAGCACCTAGCTTGGGGCGGCCACCCTGATGGCCTGTTGTAAATGTTCACAACTAATTCTTATAGATTTTTAATTTCAGTTATCCATCATATTCAGTTATATATTCATTTATCTATTTTAATTTATTTATTATACTCGAGTTCATTATTTATACTATAACATTTTAACACAAAACGCAACATCACCAGCACGTCTCGCAAAGCGCCTGCGTAAAAAACATCTCACACACACATATACAGACATGCGCAGCTCGTCACATCAAAACACCAACACAGTACTTTTATAACATTATTAAAAACTAACACCAACAACACTAACCTTAATCGGACCACACCAAAATGCCGGACCATTTCTCACAACCCAATTTGCGGTGCTCACGCGCGCGTTTGGGGAACGCCGGCTTCATCAAGGTAATCCGTACATATTACGGAGGGCACACAGGCTCTCCGCAAAGTTTTCGGCTTGCCAGCCCTGAAGAATCTTACGAAAGCGTCCTTTCGTAATCGAGAATGCCACTTCTCAAGCCCCGATCCGCACTTTGGTTCCGATTTTGAGTCGTTGAAGGGACCTTCCATCTGCTCCACTGTCCTCCGGAGAAAGACCAGCCCCCCTGGGCCCGCAGAGTAACAAACACCATCTCCCAGCAGGCACCGGTGTTTCTCTACGGAGCGTAAAGAAGGTCGCAATCCTGCTCAGAACAGAGAGACAGACAGATGAGCAGCTTCAACACTACGGGCTTGCAACAGTTAATCTGCTCAAAACAAAAAAAACATATTTAACTTGCATGACAACATTACCCAATGTTAGATTAACCAATCAATAGAATTAAAAAACTACGCAACTCTGCGCAAATTGTCAATAGAGCAAATACATGTCCGTTAATTAACTTAAAAAAATAACTGGATCCTGGTCCAAAACTCTGCACACGGTCGAGGTCACCATTTGTTGAATTAAATAATTATCAAAATTAATTCAGTGCATGTTCAAGCAGAGACAAAATGGAGCCAATTTCCAGTTCTTAACATTTATTTTGAACAGATTAACAAATTGCAGTTTACAGAGAAAGATGCCCTAGTTTCTCTGGGCCAGTAAAGATATCTGACAATTGAATGATCTTCATTTCACAACTTTATAGACACCGGGCCTCGCCAGGACTCTAGGCGTTTCTTCTCCCTCCAATCAGAACATTTCCATACAGTGTCTTAACCATTATTGGCTGTCAGAGAATTATACAGTCATAAGATGAGCATTCTGTTCTTGGTCAAAAGTTCATTCTGAGAATTATGGTTTTATGGCAACACTCCCAGCTTCATGGCCTCCATCCTTATCTATACAGACATCCTGTTTTTACAGCCTGCAATAAAACTTACCCAAGAGTTTTATGACTTAAAAGCTTATCGCAATAACAAATACTGACAGACCATATATTTTTTACAACCATGCAAACTATATCAAACAAACTTTTACCTTCTGAATAATAGAAGTTTAAAACATATGTAGAATAATACCACAGAGTCTAGGGTCTTTGTCTGTCTTCCTGCTCTATTCTGGAAAATTCCACCAAAGGTCCTTGCTGAGGTGAGGACTTGTGAATCAACTGTGGGCGGAGCCATCTCTCTACAGCCTCTATTGAGGCTCATCACTGGCTGAATTAAGGAGCTGGCTCTCAGATCTTCTTGGCCTGAGTGTTAAACTGCTTGGGTAACTTCAAGTCCTCGTTGCAATCTCCACTATTTCTAGGCAAGGCAAGATAAGGCGATTTTATTTGTATAGCACACTTTCAACACAAGGCAATTCAAGGTGCTTTACATGATTAAAATTGGAACACAGCACATATCAATTTGATTATTAAAATACAAGAGAGCAATTACAATAAGACAATAATCAAGACAATACAATGTGAACAACCTGCAAATACTTCTCTTTGCTCCTTCCAAGGCTTTCCTTGTTGAAATCACTTCATGATCATTTATTCAGCTTCTCAGTAACACTTGGTAATCATTTCCCGTCTGACTGCTTTCAGGCTCCAAGTTCTTCCATAATTCTTGCTCTGTGCCCATGCCCTGCCAGCCCGTCCTTCATGTTCCGTTCTCACTCCTTGGTTCCTCCATCGTCACATTTTCAGGAGCTCAGTAGGAGGCTCCTAATGACATTGCAGACTCCTAACTCTCTCTCCCTGGTGTACAAACACTAACAATCAAGTAAGCAACACTTTAGTACATGTCCCAATGTTTTCCAAGATGGAAAACTTTCAAACTATTGGAATGATACAGTGAAGGATTCATGGGAATATATGTATGATTTAACTCCTCACACCCTCTTCATAAATTTTTAGACAAACGGAGCCTCCAGACTGGTGCTAAGATGATGTGATTTACACATATTGCAGTTATTTAAGATGTCTTTATCTGTTTTTGATAATTTTTCAGAACCACCGTCTGGTTTCGTTGGGGTCAATCACTTCACAATGACATGAAAATCATTTCATTTGACACATTCTTTAAATCGCTAAAGCAGGCATTTGTTTAAGCTTCGATTTCACAAAGGAACAGCAGCTTCATTCGCCCATGACGTGTTGTGCACACAAATCAGAAGGAGGAAAAGCAGAGAGAGCTGAGCAGTTAGAAAATAGGTGTTATTGAGTTGAAGCTCTGTTGTGTCTCTGAAAGTTGTTTTATTTTCCTCTTTGCCAAGGCAAGGAGGTGGAGACAAAAATATCTCCTCCTGCAGCTGCCGCATTTTCCTCGTGAAATTGCAGGAACGAAGGAAGTGTAATCCATTCAGTGTGGCTCTGTGCAATTTTTTTTTTTCTTGACAAAAAAGGTAAAACATGTTATCGCGGCAACAGCTCATTTCAAGAAAAGTAATTTAAAATAATTTTGGTTGCACAACTCAGGGGAATAGGTGTTTATATCACTTGAACTCAGATTACGTGCTTTTATAAAATTCTGTTACAAAGGAAAGCGGGGATTTGTTTGGTGTCTTTCCTCTATCAGCTTTGCACCAATGACGTGCAGTCAGGTTAGAAAGGTGAAGCAATGCCTCACCCATCATTGTGGCACTGACAATGATACATTTCAGAATAATTTTCTAAAATAAATAATTATAAAACAAACATGGGTCTAAAAAAAATTGCTTCCGTCTTTCTGCATCCAGATTCCTACAGAACTAATACATCAGAATTTATGGTTTCTATTTTCTGTATATTTATCCATTCATCGTGTTCTTCATTTTGGTAGTTAGTTATTAATTTTACTCTAAATAGTAGTGTGTGTTACTAGCTTGGTTGATTCAAATGTTTGCTTTATTATTATTCTTTTGTAAACAAATTATTGTATTTTGGAAAGTCGTGTGTGTGATTTATTCCACACACGTGTAGTAATTGCTGTTCAGTAAACTTCTAGAGGTCACCCTTCAGTTTGTGTTTATTATCTCAGCCTAAACCAGGTAAATGTTAAACGACAACAGAGTGCCCCATATATAATAATTTTCCTTAAATTATTAGTCTTATTGATTGCCATACGCAATCCTTCATAACTATTCATAGCCAAATAATTGCATCCTTCTGTCGACCCAGTATATACACTCATATATATATATATATATATATATATATATATATATATATATATATATATATATATATATATATATATATATGTATGTATGTACAAATTCTCTTTCTGTTAACTTTGCTGAATGTTTTCTTTAGTAATCAACTACAGCAGCAGGGGAGATGGCAATGGGTTCCTGTTTTCTCTGCTTTAGATGTCAAGCTCGGGCTGGCTCCACCATAGCTTTACAACTAAAGAGATGAGTAATGGGAAACGTATGCTTTGGATTTTACAGCAGCTCTGTTCCCCACTATCAAGATAGGGTTTTGTCCAATAAAGTGAAAAACATACTTCTCCTATGTGACGAGACTTCACATTTTTTACAAAATGTCCCTAGTTCCCTCACGTTCGGGCCCATGTTAAGTTAATTTTCAGATATGCCAACATCTCTTGTAAGATAAGAAATGAAGGGATGGCCAGCTTTAGTTTCTTTTGACATATTTATAAATTATTGTAATGACTGCTCCATCCCACTACCTTTTCCTCCCCATCTGAATGTCAAGCACCTTGGGCATTCTGCCGGTCACCTGGTGATAGAGGTAAGAGCCACTGCTCACCTGGCTGCAAAACACATAGCTAAAAAGGCTAAAGATTTTTCTTGTGGCAATTTCACTCAGTTGTGCACAGTAATGAAAAATGGAGGAGGTTTTTCATGCTAATGTGTGTAATCATGATGCTGCAGAGCAATTTCCTAGAAATATTGCGGAAAATAACCTCGAAGCTATTTTAATCAAAGCATGCAAAAATGTACCCTTTCATGTTCCAATGATCTGCCACGTACGATGCTTTTTTCTAATATTTCTGAGCTGCTCCTATAGACCCTAAATTATATGGTGCCTTACTTCATCCAGGTAAAAAAATAATTATGTAATTTTGCATCAAGCAACACCACCATACCAAGAGTTACGTTTATTTCACAAGAAAATAAAAAAAGACTAATGAAGTTCCAAAACACATTTTAAAAGAAGCTCATGAACAAGACATAAGCTGCTCTGAACAGAGTAGTTACATAATAACACAAATCATAGTCACTAAATGGAGAATATGGGTATCTGCAGAAAGTAATATTCTACAAATAACATTTTTTAAATTATTTTCTGCAAAAAGAAAAATATTTCATTTAGGCTTCACATTATATTTTATTTAATGATTTTTTTTATCTTATTCAAGACGATGCTGTTTGCACACAAGAAACTGGAACCATTAGGAACTGGATCATTTGGCAACACCTTAAAGATCATCACTTCATGGAGGCTGAGAGTGGAAATGTAAACAAGCTGAAACATTCATCAAAAACCACCTAAGAACTTATCAAATGTCTAGCATAAGACATCAAAATATAACAATTCTGCTATGTACAGAGAAAATACTCATGTAAATATACCAACTGAAGGACAATGGTTACTGATGACTAAAAAAATCAATTTACTGTACACTAGTAGATAGAAATAAAATAAAAATCCATATCACAAACACTCTCATAGCGCTCAGTCGTCTAAATTACTTCATACTGAGTAAAGTTTATGCACATAAATCTGTTATATTTCATTCAAGTTCATTTCCAACTCTTATGGAATAACCTGGTCTAATTTGAGTCGAGATAAGTGTTTGCGATTCTACAACACAAAGTCACATTTCACACTTGCCAAAAACATACTGGTGAAACCTGAGACTTTTGGGAAAAAAAATTTAAGAGACTCACATCACATAAGAACATTTTGAAAGGTGTTTCTCCTATTGCATCACACACAAAGCTTACACTTAGGAGTCACGGACAGTCAAACATGGTGGTGGTAATGCAATAGTCTGGGGTTGCTTTTCACTTATCGTGTGCAGCAGAAGGGCCCAAAGCACTCCAGCAAGTTCACAAATGTTTCAACAAATGTGGTCTATTCAAAGTCCAGGTGTAAATCCCATTGAGAGGCTTTGACATGACCTTAAACAAAATATCAATAATCCAGAACTGTTCAATGGAGGCTGAGTTGAAACAATGTGCTAAGTGGAGTGGGCCAAAACCTTTACACAGAGATGAAAATATATATGCATTCCTTCTTTTTTTTTTATATATATCTTCAGATTGACTTGGTTCCCCTAAATAAAATAAAATAATTTTCTTTTAACTTTTTTGTATTCCGTGAGACATAAAAATGCATTTAATTATCTAAAATTTGTAGGAGACTGGGCTGAAAATGTTTTTTACACTTCCTAAAACTCATACATTTAAATTAAATTAAGTTAAGAAGTTAAGAAAAATAACAAAATGAATATTAAGACTCTTCTTTTAAAATAAATGTGCAATAAAATTCTCATACATACTTCCCTCCCTAAAGCTTTATATAAGGGCATTGAAGCGATAGTCTTCTGCAACTCTTCATTTATTAAATATATTAACCATTCCCCTTTTTAATACAGGTTTTCTTTTGTGTATATCTGGTTTTTACAGAGTAGAAGAAATCAGCAAAATATCCTATTTTGTCATTATTCATAAAACTAGTTTTCTGAAAGTTTGTTAAAAGCAGAGTTCCTAATTATCTTTTTCTAATCAGAAACCACAAAGACTTCATTCTTCTCTCAAGTCAGATTTGGCTTTGGGTTGAAATCATAATCTGTTTGTGTTCACATTACTGGCCTTTTTCATCTTCAAAAAGCTCTCAAATACAGCTTATCAGAGAGCAGCATTAAAGGGGACGCATGAAACTGCAACATATAATTTGCTATGGAGTATGTTAGTTATTTTAAGCGACTATCATTAGCTTAGATTCGAATAGGAAAACGAGGCCACCTCCTGTTAGCAAAGAATAACAAATGCAACCTCAACTTTTTACTGAAAGTCTACTTTAACTTCGTACTCTAGTGAATATTTTTTTCCTATATGTTTTATTTTTTTTGCTGGTTACCTTGAGCTTTTACTCAGAAGTGAAAGACTACAAGCTAAATGTGTTTTAACAACCCTTGTAAATTTGAACCAAAAAATGTGAATATACAGTAACATTTTTCTTAGTTTTCAGATTGACAATTATGATTTTCAACTTATTTTGGTTTTAATGTTTAAAATGAGCTTATATAAGTAGCCAATCTGCATACCGGACTTTATTAATAGAAGATAACAGTTGGAACCAAAGATATTCCGAAAGTTTTAATGATTCATCCACCCATTCATTATCTTGTGCTTAATCTGGGGTTGGGTCCCAAAGCCAGCAGCCTAAGCAGAGAAGCCAAAACTGTCTTTCCCCAACCACTTGGGCCAGCTCCTACTTTGGGAATCCCAAGGTGTTCTCAGGCCAACATAGAAAGATTTTCCCCTGGAAGCAGTGATTTTTCATTCTGGCTGCTTCACAGTACAATTCTCATTGGAAATAAGTCCGACTTACTGCTGCCAATGCGGCCCAAGCTCTGACACAAGGCATACAGTGACCCAATGACCCACATCAAGAGGCTTGGTTCCTCTTATTACTAAAATACCTCCAAAGGACTATCTGAAGAAAACCATTGAATTCCACAAAATACATGTAAACTGGTTGGCCGAACTCCCATTCTTTTAATGACCCAACAAGGGACAAATCCTGATGTTCGTGCCACTGGTGTATTAATAAAACACCAGTGGACAAGTCATGGGCCGGTTACTAGGGTTGGGCATCGTTTGCATTTTAACGATTCCAATTCCGATTCTTTGAGGTGCAGAAGAGGAAAAATGAACACACAAAAAATGTCCTTTGAAAAAGCCTCTACACAGGCCATTTTTATTTGTTCTGTCAATAAAATTAAACCTGGACAGTTACTGTAACTTAAGTCGGGGTAGATAAAGTAGCTACCAGCTAAGTTATTTAGCTTAATCTTGATCTTATTTACTTAAAGTGACAGTGTGTAGTTTTTGCAGTACATGTTTGGAAATAGACATTAAAATATTATGTAATAATAATTACGTAAAGCACAACAAATTGCAAAATATTGGTGATATTGTAAAATTTGACTTTAAAAATCAGTTTTAAAATACATGGGCGCGGGTCCTCTTTTAAGGGGAAAGCCATATTAGATGACGTCTTTAGTTCTACAAGAGCCCGGACAGACAAAGCGCACGGAACACGGCTGCTACTAAAACACTGATTTCCCCTCAAAATGCATAAAAGTTTAGCCATAAATACATTTTTACCTCTTCGCTAGTTCCAAGCGATGAAAGAGAGACCGATGTGCTCGTCATGTTGCTGCAAATAGATAATTCTCAGGGAAGTGAGCGTTTGAAAACAGCACTAGTTGGACCTCCGTTGTTGAGTTTCTTACTCGAAGACACAGATACCGCATGTTTGTGATAATTTAAGTATGCACTGCCCCCTACTGGCCGAAAGTTACACACTGTGCCTTTAACGTTACTTAAATGTGGGCGACTCTACATCACGAGGTCTATGGTCGGTTAGCGTAGCAGCAGCAACAGCTGCAGCATGCTTTATGCTAGCGTCACTAGTAAATTCAAACTTAAGTTAGTCTGTAAAGAATAAAACAATCATAATTTTCATGTACCTGATTCTGATGCGGCTGATGGTTAAAAGTCCGCAGTGGAGGAAGCGACGGGAGCAGTAGAGCGACGTGCAACACATCAAGCAGTATCTACGCTCCATGTTGTTTATAGTATTATACAGTCTATGGTTCAGAGAAGTGACATTTTGCGGGGCTCGCTGGGCGGAGTAAAACCGAATACAAACCCAAGAAACAAACTAGTGCGTAGCCCGTACTATTTGTGTGCTCACAATGCGGGCATTTAGGAACCGAAAAAAAGCATCAAAATTAAAACATCTTAACACTTCCGGAACCGGACCTTAGGAACCGGTTCTCGGTGCCCAACCCTACCGGTTACCAGTATCAATGTGTGAAAAGCTTATGAAATGTTCCATCATAGTGTTCACAAAGATTGAAATCCTTCCTGTAAAATGTCAGAGAAGGAGCTAGATCGACTGAAGTTTACTCCAGCTAAAATAGAGCATGGATTCGTATCTTGTTCACCCTTTCCCCACCTTTTTTTATTCATAGGTAACTGACCAAGAGAGGGCTACCACATGTTTTTTTCCTGAGAAAAAAACACTGTTGCTATGATGGAAACCGAGGGTGTGCCATCAATCAGGGTTGTGGATCTGATGTACAGGAGCTGATTATAGCAATGAGCCACATCTGGATGCTTGCTACCTGAGCAGATACCCTGACTAACTAACAGCTAGTATCAGTTCGTTATATTCTCAGTGTTGCTGTATAAGGAGCTGAAGAGTAACGAGCAAAGTAATAAGCATGCATAGCTGAAAAAATCTGTAAAATGTTGCTGGTAGTAACTATATTTCAGAGTGAGTACATGTATTAAAATATTTTGTAAGGAAACTACTGTTAGAAAAATGACAATATTTGGTATTAAATAAAATCAATTAGTGTTCTTTATTTTATTATAATACAGTTTTACTGAAGTGTTTTCCTAAAAAAGCTATCCTACCTTGAGATTCTCAAACAGTTTTGTAGGTGGAGAATTTTATATCAGCTTCCAGAAAACCCCTTTCTCCTTCTTTTGGTTCCAAAATTGAGCCAGTCTATTAAAAAAATGATTGGGAATGTTGACATTTCCCAACTTATTGTTTAAAAAAATATATTTGCAACAATTTCCTGCAGTTCATTAGTCGGAACTTCACGATGAGAAGACTAGTCTAACATCTTCAACGCTTTGCCACCAGTTTCTCGGTAACTGCTGTAAAATCCAAACGATCAGATAAATGAAAATTCAACACCACAGCTTCTTTAAAGAAACGTACTAAACTAATTAATCTTCATGAGCCACAATTCATTACTCCCTTTATGAAAAAAGTCACATGGGTTATGCATCTTCTTCACATGGGATCACATGTAATCATATGTGCTACCTGCTACCACATGTGTGGTTTTTCATATTTTTTTTACATGTTATCACATGGGCCTTATATAATTCCAATGTAGGTTATATGTGGAAATTACAATTTCACATGCAGTTTACATGTTATTCCACGTGCTTCATATGCGAATGCCCATGGGTTTCACACTTCATGAAAATGTGAAAAACATGAACACATTTTTTTAAACATGTTTTCAAATGTGAGGTCGTATTATACTGCCAGTAACCTCCATGTAACTGTGCAAATGTAGACTTTAGGGGTTAAATAATTGAACTGGCTTTCCAAACTCAATAGCACAGGTTTTCTTTTTTTGGTGCCAACCAAAGTGTAAATGTGTCAGTTTAGCTTTGATTTAGCACAGGCAGTACTGAAGTATTTTCTATGTCTGAACCTGAACTTTTCAAAAGTTTGGGTAAACCAACTTGTTCAGTTTGAGTATTTCAGTCTAAGATGGTATTTCAGGCATCTCTCTGCTCAAAGTTGAACTCTTCCCTACTTATGTTGAACATCGATCATCTGTACAGCAGAGACACTCCTGCTGAAACATCCTCGCAAGAGATTTCACCTGCTCCTCAATATTCAACAGGCTGCCGTGAGGTGAAAATTAAAAAAAGGGATTTCACTATCTGCTGTCTGACAGGCCTTTGAGGCTGATGTACAGGGAGCTGACCATGGTGGGCTCCTCCTGCATGGACTCCTTCAGTTCAGGTCCGTCCACACACATGAGGGCGAGCAGTCTCTCGGGAAGCTTCCCGCTGAAAACCAAGTAGATGCAGGGGTTCACGCAGCTGTTCAGGCTGGCGAGCAGCATCAGGATGGTGAAGGTGGCGGCTGGAAACAGATGGAGGAAACACTGAATGGCTGCTTTCCTCTTCGTGATTACGTGCTGGTATGTTTGGTAAAAGTTGCAATTTGTGTAAAACAACAAGTGATAGAATCTGAAAGCTCAAAGTGTTAAAATGTTTCATTGAATCGAAATAGATTGCCTTCAATGTGTGTGACTTTAAAATACATAGAAACATTAGAGATAAAAACATTTTTTACCTCGCAGGTTAATCTGACTTCCAACACTGCTTAAATTGGACCTATCTAAATGGATATAAAGTGAAAGTCTGCCATATGCAGTGTCTTGTAAAGAATATCATTAACTTTTCCTCATTTTCAGTTGCACAACACGTCAATTTGGATATTATGTAATATCCCACACATGACTCTGAATAATTTTACACTGAAATAAAGCATACTTCTGGTTTCCATCCTTTCAAAACATGCAACACCAAAACAAAATCCAGTGTAATTAATTGTATTTAATAGTGACTTAATAATTAAAACAAGATCCTGTATAGATTTAATCTCAGTATAAATCCAGGTTTTCTGTAAAGGACTGAGAAGTTTGTTAGAGAACATTGGTGAGCAAACATCACCAAGAATACCTCTGGACTCAGATGGCAGGTCAGAGATCAAGGTGAAGTCTAGAACGGATTAAGGATAGAAAATTATACCCCAAGTTATGAACATTTCCCAGATTAATGTTCAGTCCATTATTGAAAATGGGAGGAGTGTGGCACAACTTCAAACCAAGAATGGCCTGTCCACCTATATATACTTGCAGGCTGGGGGAGGAAAGCAGCAATCAGAGAAGGAATCAATACTACCATGGTAACTCTGGAGGAGCTGCATAGATCCACTGCTCAAGGGATACAAGCTGCTGGTACAAACTATTAGTAGTACACTCCACATCCCTGGCCTAAATGGGAGAAGAAGAAAAAAAATGTGAGCAGGCTTCATCAATTAACAATCCCAAGTCGCCATGGGGGAGATGGCAAACGTGGAAGAAGCAGCATTAGTTAAATGAAACCAAATCGGAACTTCACAAGTAGATACGTGCAAAATGCATCATCTGTAGGGTGTAATATGGTGATGGCAACAGTTTAGGGTTTAATTGGAGGCTGGAAGGAGCTACATGCAGGTCCATCCTGGAAGAAAATACAGCCTGAATTAACACAGAATGTTAGATTAAAGGAGTCCCCAAAATCCAAAAATAAACCCATTTGAGGATTAGTAGCAAGATTTTATAACTGCTGCTCGCATGTTTTCTAACCAACCTGAGGGAGCATGAGTTATTGTACAACGCAGAATGAAGAAAACCGTGGAATCCATCTCTATCAGATATATGAAGCTGATAGAGACAAACCTAATATGACTTGCACCGGATTGTTGTAAGCAAATGCATGCCACGCTTTAAAGATATTTTTTTTGTACTAAAAATACAGTTTTATTTTCATCCAAACTTCATTACGCACCGCTTTGAGTTGGTTTATTGTAAAAATCGGGGCATAAGGTGCAGCGTTTAATGTGAGCTCAGTAGAAATCTTACTGTGGGTGGGCGCTTCGGCGTCCCAGACGGACCAGAGCTGCACGGTGAAGAACGGCGCCCAGCAGATGATGTATGCCAGCACGATGACCACCGTCATCTTCACCGTCTTCACCCTCGCCTTCGACAGCCCTGACACGCAGCTGGCCCGGGAGGGAAGCGGCTTGGTCACCGCCTCCCCCGCGTGGTGCGTCGCCTTCATGTGGATGCTGGTGTGCACGGCGCGGCAGATGCGCACCTGGCACACGATCACGATGAGAATCGGCAAGACGAAAATCACCAGAGTCGTCCAGGTCACGTAGGCTCTCAGACCCCACGGCATGACGAACTCACCCCAACAATCGTAGACCCCGGGAGCGATCTCGACCCGGGAGAAGATGAAAACCTGCGGGAGGCCGCCGATGAAGGAGACGCACCAGGCGGCGCACACCGCTCCGTTCCAGCGCGCTCTCCTCCTCTGAAAAGTCACCATGGGGTTGCAGATCGCCTGGTATCGGTCTATGGTCATCACCACGATCATGTAGGTGGAGGCGAACATACCGACCACCTGCAGGTACTTCACCAGGCGACACAGTATGTCCGGACCGACGAATCTGTCCGTGATGTCCCACATGAGCTGGGGACACACTTGGAAGAACGCGACCACCAGATCGGCGACGCACAGGTGGAAGACGAAAACGCGCATCCTGGAGAGATGCTTCCTCCGCCTCCACAACAGCAACAGGAGCCCAAAGTTGAGGAGCCCCGCGGCGATGAAGATGATGGACAACAGAGCTATTTCCAGGCGAGCTAGGCGCTCATCCCGGGGCTCGTCCCCAGACAGGACAGAGTCCAAACTGGCGTTACTGGTGTTGACGCTGGACCGAGCCATGGCCGTCACTCTGAATGCCACCCAGGGGAGCTCCGAACCATTACATAGCCCATACACGGATGAAGCGGACTATAGAGGTTTGAATATTACAAACACAAAGCAGAGAGAGAATGAAACTCGGCGAGCTTATTAAAAAGTCAAAAGATGGCTACGGAAGATTACAGATAGCTTTTTTCCAATAACTGCTGAGCTGGTCCAAACAAACTGGAGACTGGAGAGGGGCGAGCAGATGGTTTTATATCTCATTTGTGCAGAAGGGAGGGGCAACCTCAGAATGCTAAAGTCATTTACAACCAAAGAAAGTAGAGACTGGAAATGTATGACACAAAGCATGGAGAAAAAACCCTAAATGAGACCGTTTGAACTAACAATTCTTAATAGAACTTTAAAGAATCAGTACAGAAAGCAAATAAGCTTTTGTTTTCATTTTTAAACTAGAAAAACGTTCACTGCCCTGCAAAAGAGTCTGCACAGCTTTTCCCTGCCCAACAACTAGAAATGTCAATGCATTTGATGTACAAAGGTCAATGCAGGGTAGAAGGCATTTTGGGAAAAAAAATAAAGTATGGCATGCCTCTTTTTAATCTGTCCTAAAGTAAAACTTCAAAAAAAAAAATAAAATAAAAAATAAAAGAAGTCTTCAGAGCAATACTTTGTGGCTTGTTAGAATTTCACTGCTAATAAAAATGTATATGCTTTTAGCTGGACTTTTACTGTCCTTGATGCACACTCTAGATTTATATTTTCATTCACCAAAAAGCATAAATCGCACAAAAAGGGGTGGAAGTAATGGGTTATCTGTAATCAATATCCACATCACGATGATCAGCATACCTGTTGATATACCGCTGCTCTGTGCGGGCTCTATAAAAATCTGAAAAGTGTGGCATGGATTGTGTATTCCACCCAATTTTCCATTTGCAAAGAGGAAAAGGCCTGTCTCAAGATTAAATAAGCGGGAAGAGAAGTAGTTAATCAGAGCTTTGATTCTGAGAGGCTAAATATACATGCATGCCACACTTTTCAGATTGTTGTCCTCCAAGTCAACTCAATCAAAATCCTATTAAAATCTTATGTATCTATCACATGAAAAAGTTCAAGGGTTATGAATACTTTTGCAAGGCACTGAATCCCACGTAGAATTTTATTCCACCAGAAAAGTTTTTTGTTACACATTAAGTTAAAAAATGAGTTTTTAAACTTGAGTCTTTAACTAGAGAAACGTCAAAGCTGGTGCAGGTTTTCACTGAAAGTGCTGTCTCTGCAGATTTTATCTGAAATGTAGATGAAAAAAGTAGCCAAAACATATTTAGTGCTTCTGTAGTGCTCTTATTCGACAATTTCAATTAGCTGCTCAAACCATATCTGGCAGAGTGCAATTATAATGTTACACAAAAAAGAACCTAAACTCATATGATGTTTCAAATTATTTCCCCTATTTATTCAACTTAAAATGCCAACTAGTTCCTGTTTCATTTGGCTGATCTACAGCTTTACATGACTCAGCAGTTCATCTTTATCCATTTCGTATCGACTCTTCTTCCAGATGTCTCGCAGCTTCTGCAGGGTGGCACCGATTTCCTTCCCTGAAGAGATGCCCATCTTCCTCAGATCATGGCCGCTGATGGGGAAGAGAGGGACGGTCCATCGTTGGAGCTCTGACAGCAGCTTGTCTTCGCCTTGATACTTCAGCAGCTCGCACACTTTAATCTTGGAGTCTGGCTCACGGCTCTGAGGAGATAAACCATGTTTACGATTTCAATAAACCGTTCCAATGTAGTCGTTAAAGTTAACCGATACAGTTTGAAAAAAAGTGGTATTATTGCATCCCTAATTGGTATCCCTGATAAAGAAAATAGTAACGGCTTTAAAATACGTCAATCTTCTGTAGAAGCAATGTCTAAGAAAAAACTCCCTATTGGCGATGTTCTGTACAACCCCACATGGATATAGTGACCTTTGACCCTCTTTCTCTTAGCAACAACATTTCAATGCGGAGAGTTTCCCTACACAAACGGTTCAACTGAAATTATTCGTGGATTACAAAATGATATTTTTTACCCCTGCCAAGCCACTACCTGCATAATATTTTAATGAAAAGAACAAAGTCACATGATATTTTTTTTTAAAGGGATCTGTTAATCACTGTAGATGCAAAAACATAAAAAGGTTTCCCACCTTCATATTCTTTCAACAAGTCAATGTCTGAAATTTGCTGCATGGACTTTTTTTCTTTCTTGGTCTAGTAATTTTGCTAAGGATGCATAAGAAAATTTAGGTTGGGAGCATCATGTGGCGTAATGGTTAGGACGGACGCCCAATGTTCAGAGGCTTTAGCCCTCAATGTGGCCGTCCCGGTTCGACTCTCGGCTGCGGACATTTGCCAAATGTCTCTCTCGTACTTCTCTCCCCCTTTCTAAAAAAAAAAAACCAAAAAAACTATCCACTGTGTTAATAACGGCCACTGTGGCCACAAAAAATTAGACTGATAAGGATAATAATACTGCTGTTATACCCATTAACTGATATGTATTGTAATCCGAGTATTGGTTTGAAAAAAGTTGTATCGTTGCATCCCTAGTGACCATAACAAATTTTTTGTCTAATTTGATTTAGATTTCTCATTTTTTTTCATTCACTACATTTCCTTAATTGATTAAAACAAATTATTAACTTCATTTTTGAAAGCATTCTTTGTTTACAGCATTTGTTTCACACCTGCCTGTAACTTTTGCACAGCGCTGTGTGTATATACACAGCAGACAAAGGCCTCTCCATTCTGGGATTAGTTACATTTTAAAGGCCGATTATGTGAAGCAAGACACTAAATGTCTGCAGTCGTGTGCAAGAAAAATGTAGGGCATTCACAAGAAAATGGGAATCAGTAGCAGTAGTTGGTCCTACTGAATGGCATACTTACATCAAAAATAAAGTCGGTGAAAGGTCTGAGGCTGTGTGGCTCCTCGTCGCTCTTGCATAGCGAGTCCCTGTGTTTGACCAGGAACAGACCTAGCGTCTTCTCCTCTTTGGACACCTTCAGTCGGAGGTCCATCTTTTCCACGTCCTCTGGGCCGTGGAACAGGGCCGACAGGATGGTCATGGGTTTGGGAGAGTGAGCTTTGGCGTTCTGCCACACGCGCTTCATCTCGTCAACGTTGCCATCTGGAGGCAGACCTGAGGCATAGCAGGAAGACGAGCAGAACTGACATGAATAGAAACACAATGAGGAGAATATGATGTTATTTCTGTGTGATACTTTAAGTTGAAAGTGCTATAAAGAAATTAGACACTGCATTTCCTGAAAAGAGCCGCTCAACTTAAATGTAAACTCATTTACGGGGTTTCTACACATTACTCATGTTTTCTTCGAAGGACAAAAATCAGAACGTATGAATGAAAAAACATTCAGGGGGATGGAGGAACAAATTGATAAAGTGATGGATAGAAAAATAGATGGAGAAAGAAGACAAAAAGATGATATGGAAAGATGAACACACAAACGCACGGATGGACAGACGGATGGCAGGATAGTAAATAAAGTCCTGGAAAACAAATGTTGCTCATCATACTCTCCTTTCCTGTACTTGTGATCAGATAAAGAAAACAAGTTTTTAATTCCAAATAAGACTGTACAATATTGAGGAAATCGATACAGATTTTTTCCCACCCTGAGATATATACTGCAATATGAAAAAAATATATAAAATCTGACTAAAGTCAAAGGTGTAAATAAATATGGATGGCAAAGATGAGGCATAGGAAATTGTTTGTGGACTAGTTTTAAAAGAGAAATAAATAAATCCCTGCATTGGATAAAGGAGTGGGCACAGAAGGAGTATGGTCTCCGCTATATAGAGGTCAATAATTTATTTCCTCACTGGGAAATGTTGTTACACACTTCGCTCTGACGGATCTCTGTTTCTATGTGTTTCTGGCCTGCGGTTAAGTCAGCAGACATTTGAAAATGACAACATAATGCTTCCAAGGTGCATCGCTGCCCGTCACCTCACTTTCTCACATTGAACAGGCTGCACGCTTGTTTGTCCTCACAACGCAACACACACATTGCTATGTTGGGCAAAGACAACCCAACAAGTTAAATATCCCGGATTTGTGACTGGAGCGCTCCTAATGTCCTTCTGAGCAGACCAGAGCAATCTGAATACTAGGGCTGGACGATGTAGAAAAAGAGCTCATCGATGAAGGGGATAGTCATATTGATCGGTAAGAATTAAATTAATTCATTTTCAAACACTTCTTTTTATCATAACTAAGTTTGTAAGGCACAGAAAGAAATCAAGAGACCTGAGTAACATCAGTAAATACCATGAAAAGAAATATCAAACTATTATATTATATATATATTTTTAAAATTATGTTTGTAATTTAAATGAAAGGCTTATCTTGATGCTTTTTATTCTTTTAAACATTTTATGAAACATTATTATATTAATGGCTGAAACCTTAAGTTTAGTTTGTCAATAAAGCTCATTTTAATTCAGTTCAGCTCTGGTTTAGCCGTTAGCTAAAGCTAAGCAGATACTCACCAGAGTGTAGACGGAGCCCAGAACACTGAAGCCGACAGGTCTTTCCAACCCTGTATTGTTTTTTTTAAAAGCGTTTTTTGCTTCTGAAGAGTGAGGGCAGAACCAAGTGGACATTTTTAAAGCCACAGGTGTTGTAAACAGTGCGACCTGGGTATAGGGGAATCCTGCTTTAGACAACCGGTTGTAGTTTTTTATTTGGTTTATGATTGCTATGTTTAGTGTTTTAGTACGTGGAGGATCGGTTAAAAACAGGACGCTACCTTTACCTGAACCACTGAAACATTTATCTGGAACAACGTCCTCTGCTGCTCCCTTCCTGTGACATCTGACCGCGGCGAAGTTACGGCGATGGTTCGATTAGAGACTATCAAAAAATTCAGTTTCACCTCAAATCATTTCATCCTTTTTGTGGTTTGAAAGGAGAGAGGGGTTGCTGACAGAGCTGCGTGGGTCAGCGTTAATGATTTGTAGGGATTAAGTAATGATTGTTGTAATAAGCTAACTGATAGGCCATAATGAAAAAATAAGGGGAAACTTTTTTTTTTAATCGACCAATTTTTTTTCTATCGCACCACATGTCTATTAATTGATATATATTTCTATTGAATTATCGACCAGTCCTACTGAATACACTGCAGGAATCTGTTACAATAATTTTAAAGACCCACTCCGTAACATTTACATCATAACAACACGTGTTTCTGTAAAGTCTATGTGACACAACACCATTTTTAATGTTTGTTTTTGGAGCTGTGACTACATGGGAGGGTCCTACTGCTGTTTACCGCACAATACATTTTCATCCGCAGACTCTCTAGATATACTGACTGAGTTTCGCTTTACGAAAACAAAGCCGCTTTGATACTTGAGCCGAGGCAGATCCCCCAAAGAAACCAAAGAATACGCTATCAGAAGAAGTTAGGAAAAGGAACTGAGCTGCAAAAGCTGAAAGCTGCTGGATCTTCACTGCTGTAGAAGGCTCCTTATAATGATTAATACCGGGGTGCATCGGTTATGGGTCCGATGTGAATCGGGGTTAAGGAAAGTTGTAGCATGCTGCTGTATGCTGCAGATCAAGATAAGGCTGTTCCTCTGTAAAATCATCCTTGATAACAGCACACCTCCCATGGCTCACCAATTAAGACGCGCGTGGTTTGATGTTTTGGCTGGCGAACTTGTAAAACCGTAAGTACACTTCTTAAGATGCGCTCCTTAGAGATTTGATTTTACATCAGTGACCTTACACTGCAAACCTTGAGAGGGCGACAGAGGGCAAATAGCAGAAAATTTACGGAGTGTGTCTTTATGAGCCATCCTGGTAATCTGAGCATGTCAGAAGGGGAGAATCAGGGCATTCTGTGATCATTTTGTGAATATAACCAGTGGGGTTTTTGTCTGCATTTAATGATTATTCTTTTTTTTTTAAAGCTGCATGATCTGAGAAAATCCAGTGCTGGGGATATATGCCCCTGTTCTTCTTTCCTCTGCTTCTTATCTGTGCTTCCACCACTCTGTGACCATTGGCGTTTTGGCCAACATTATTAGTGTCTGATGTGAAGATCTGCTGCTGGGAGACTCTGTCCGACTGGCTAAAAATTACACTAGCATGAAAAACGTATTCATAAAACTTTGAATACATTAGCTACATTGGACTATTATTGGACTCCAAACTGTACGTTGTGCAGATGTAATACCAAACTGTTTTTTAGATGGTGACATCCAGGTCATCGCCGTTTAACTTTAACACCAAAAAAAGGTCATTTTCTAATTCTTCTGCCTCTGCCATGTCTCTCACCTATGTACTGAGCCATATCCAGATTATAGATGAGCTCCAGCAGATGAGCAGCATGGTTTCCAACCACCATCTTCTTTAACTCCACCCAGATTCTTTCTCCCGATATAGCTGCCAGTCCTCGGCCATTTTCCCTGATGGCAGTCAGAGTCTCAGCTTCGTGCTCATCGGGCTTTAAAGCCACCCTGCCGTAAAACCTGAGAGAAAACAGCAAGGCTGTGATCAATAAACCAACTTCTAATACACAACCACACATGGACATACCATTTAGAATAATGAGGTCGCATACCTGAAATATCTCAGTATTCTCAGGTAGTCCTCCTGTATTCTCTGTTCAGCACTACCAACAAAGCGCACTTTATGGTTCTGGAGGTCTTCATAACCTTTGAAATAGTCGTATAACGTTCCATCAAGCCCTGAGAGGCACAAAATGAGGAATTCGGGGATCACTGTCATATACCAGGGTCTTAAGATGATCAAAATTCAACAACAGAGTCAATTTTTGGTCTGAGCGGAGTTACCCAAAAACATGGAGTTGATGGTGAGGTCTCTCCGCTCAGCGTCTTTCTGCCAGTCGGTGGTGAACTCCACCTCTGCATGTCGTCCATCTGTCTGGACATCCACCCGCAGTGTGGTCACCTCAAAGTTCTGATTGTGCAGCTGAGGAAGACAGAGGTTAAGGGACTAAAGGCACAACAAATTCTGCCCAATTGTGACACTACAAACACTTTAAAGGTCATAAAACATACAAATAGGTGCGTCTAAGATTTAGATGCAACGATACCTCTTTTTTCAAATCGATACGTGGATCTGAGTACTTGTCGATACAGAGTACCAAAGAGAATAATGCAATGAATTGGAATACAGGATTTATTTTCTCCTCTGCTTATTACAACTAATTATTGTGATAAAAAGTAGTTAAAAATTCACACAAAACTACAATTTCAAAAATATACATGTTCTGTGCAATTATTGCAGAGATTCGACATTAAAGCATTGGTTTATGGTATCAGTTAAATTACAGATGAGAGTACATTAGAATAGTATTGGCCCCGATACCCAATACCAGTATCAGTGCATCCGTAATTTAAATCATTTAGAATATCCTAACTTTATTTCAATTATTCAATTGAATAACTGGATCTCTATTAGTTCAATATAGGGATGCACCAATACCAATATCGGGGACCAATCCCATTCTAAAGTACTTGTACTGGTATTGGTTAGTTGACCGATACCATCAACTGATATTTAAAATGTAGAAACTCTGCAGTAATTTGACCAATAAATCTTATTTTTCACTTGAAATGTGGTAGTTTTCATTAATATTTTATCATCTGTTGCAACAAGCAGAGAAGGAAATAAAACCTGTCTTCCTATTCATCGCATTTTTATGTGTTGTAGAAGAATGAGCATCGTTTCTCTGTATCGGCAAGTACTCAGATCTAAGTATCGCGATCATATTTGTTTGGGGGAAAAAGTTGTATTGTTCAATACACACATGGTGACATATTTGAAATGTTTATTTCTTCTCATTATAAATATGACTTACAGCTTATAAAAACCCTAACTTCAGTTGCTCAGAATATTAATCTTACATAAAATCTATAAGAGAAATAATTTTTAGAACAGAAATGTGATGTTATGACCATATTATGGTCTATACAAGCATGAGGAAGACTGCTGTCCAGCAACGTCTCACTGTCACCTTCTTGAAGAGGGTAAACCCCGAAAGGCCATTGCTAAAGAAGCTGGTTGTTTGCAGAGTGCTGAAAGCTGAGTGGAAGGAAAAAGTGCCAAGAGTTTTTGGAGAGATTCAAAGTGGGAAGGACTAAACGTACAGTCTACAACCTTTAGATTTCTTTGTGTTAGGCCTGTTACGAACCAGAGAATGTGAGAAGCATTTTACCTGGGCTAAGGAGAAAGAGACCAGACAGTTGCTAATTAGTCTAAAACTCTCTTTTTAGATAAATGTAAAGTTTTCATTTAATTCAGAAAATCAAGGTCCCAGAGTCTGGAGGAAAAGTGGGGAGATACTCCAAGTCGCCTAAAGTTTCCTAAGCTTGGAAATACTATAAGGCACCATGTCATCTGCTAGTGTTGGTTCACTGTGTCTCAACTCAATCCAAAGTCAGAGAAGTAATCTAGCAAAAGCACCAATACCTGCCATCATCTTAGCAACACTGTGCTTTTCAGCCAGCAAACTAACTAACCTAAAACTCCACAGAGAACCTGAGGAGTACGGTGAAAATCAGGGACATCAGAACCAACAACACAGACGAGCTGAACACCTCAGCAGAACTGCAGGCTGATCGCCTCCATGTCACACCACAGCAATGTAGTAATAAATTGGAAAAAAAGACACAGAATGTTGGGCCTCCGTAAGATTGAATTAAATGATCAGAAATAAAGTCAGGAAAAATAGGACACTGTGCAACAAATACATAACCTCTAATGACTTTCACGTTTTGAACTTGCTTAATAAAGTAATTAGATTCCAGTTTATGAGAAACAGACTGAACTGCAACTCTGCCGCCGTGTGTGTATCCAACTTTCTGAAGCCAAATCCTCCGGCGTCTGTTCATCAAGGTAAAAGTAATCCAGGAGTAAACGGTTGTGGAAGCGTCGTGTTATGTGTCCGCTTTTCATTCCGTTGTCATGGTCTGTCAAGCAGAACTCATTTTCAAACCTCATAGAGTCTGGATTTCCTTTTATGTTACAACAAACTTTTAAATGAACTCAAGGTTGCACTATAATGTATCCCTCGTCTGAAACATTAGTTTCCTTCCTCTGCCTAAACCCGGATTGCATTCACCTCAGCTGTCCCATCACTTCAAACTGATGCTCTGTGAGATTCGCTAATCTTAAAGATGGCTGCCGTTTAGGTAGGATGAGTCGTGGAGATAAAATCAAGGTCCTTGAGGAATGGGTGGCAGCACACTCACCGTGTTATGGGCTTTTCAGCGATGCTGCTCAATATTCGAGAGCATCAGCTCACCAAGGGAGCCGTCTGCAGCCGAAAGGTGAGATGAAACTGAATGTCATAAATGGCAATGTGCAGAAAATTAAGCTATGTAAGATGTAAACCAACTCCTGCTTACATCCTAGATTTTAATCTGAGACTCCTCCGTCTCATTTCTTACATTATATTGTACTCTCCCTGTGGTTTAAGTTGGAGTCAGCAAAAAAGTCTGCTTTGCTCATGGGCTCTCTGACACTAACCAAACGTTTTAGCTTGCAGACCCAGCACGAGTCGAGCCCAAAGATTTTTTTAGAGGCAAAAAAAATGCAGAAGGTCATGTATTTCAGGAATTCAACTTAAAAGGTGAAAGCTAAAAATGGTAAATGGTCTGCATTTGTATAGCGCCTTTACAGTCAGAGCGCTTTACGGGACATTCAGACACACATTCACACACTGGTGATGGCAGGCTACTACATTGTAGCCACAGCTGTCCTGGAGGTGAGGTTGCTGGACACTGGCACCACCTCTGACCACCACCAGCAGGCAACAGGTGAAACGCCTTGCCCAAGGAAACAATGACAAAGACGGTTGGAGCAGGGACTCGAAGTGGTAACCCACTGATTACGGGACGAATTCCTACGGCCTGAGCCACACATATAGTCTATATCATATATGATTTAGACGTACATACAAACTGATATTTCAAGCCTTTTAGGATCAAAGTTTCACACTCTAATCAGTTAATAAATATGAAACTCCTGCAAAGGTTCCTAGCCTTTAAATGGTCTCTCAGTCTGGTTCAGTAGAAATCACAAAGGGGGAAGAATGCTGAACTGACAGTTGTGCAGAAAACCATCACACATTGACTACAGTAAGTACTTTGACTGATTAGATCGGTTGTGCGGATGGCCCATCAGCTCACAGGGTTACAATTTCGATTTAACAAACTGGTTATATAACTATTTATAACCACAAGTTCATAAAACAATTTGCTGACTAGTTTTTGTTTCACCATATTTTTGGCTTCCCTTAAACTGAAGCCTGAGGCGAGGTGCACAAACTGAAAACTACAAATCGTATTTTAATAGTAATCAAACTAACATGAGTTTTATTCCTCATTTAAAGGACTATAGATGCTTGAGTTGTTTAGTGCTGATTGTTAAAGAATTCTGCAAAAAGAAGAGGACAAGAAGGCGGTGTACAATAAGTTGATGGAAACTATTCCCCAGCCTGATCTCTTCTGTCCAAACACATCTGGCTTGGCAGCATTCCTGCTGATGTTCTCGTCTTTAGACATTTTCAGCTTTTTTGTTTGGCTGCCTAAACAAACAGCAGTTATTTAGCTGTGCACCTTTGGAAACAGAAACGAAACTGATGTACATTGTTGTCGTAGCGGACATATTTCATCAGACTCCGGCTTTGGTTACACAACTTTTTACAACCTGGTGAAGGTTCAGCTTTGGAAACATTGTTTTTACAAAGCTTCACTGGGATTTTAACACTACACGCGGGACAATCACTATTACTATTAAAGTATTCAGCAAAGCTCATTGGAGTGATGTAAAAGAGCTGGTATTTTAGCACTTTAAAGCAGCTTTTAAAAGTGCTGCCGTTGAATATTTTGTGGTCACTGAAACATTTGGCATCTTACCCGTGCAGTAATAGTCCCGTGCTTCTCTCCTTTGTTGTTGATCATCCTGATGCCAGCGGCTTTGAACATGCTCTTCATCTCCTCTGGAGTGGCCGTGGTGGCAAAGTCCACATCTTCAGGCCGCTTCCCAGACAGCAGATCCCGCACTGCGCCGCCAGCGATTCGCAACTCATGCTGGTGCTTCTCAAACACATCTGGAAAATATTTGGCCTATTGTTAAAATGCCTTATAAGTGACTTTAAATAGGTGGCATTTCTATTAATGTGTAGGAAACAATTTAGTCACTCAGTGAGACTAAAGCTGGGCGATATGGACCAAAAGTCATATCCCGATATAATTGGGCTAAATATCGATATACGATATATATCGCGATATATTTTATTACAAAATGAGAGCAAATGTTTAGTCACAGTTAAACCCAAACTTTAGGGTAAAATAACTGCGGATGGCTTGCAGCTGGGGCTTCTGCAGCGCACAGTTCCACACACTCTTCGTCTTGCGGTTTGTGCCTCTGTATTAGGTGGTGAAAAAGATTTGTACTGCTTCCACCCCTGGCTGTAACTTGTTTATGGCACCCACCTACATATAACGTGGTCTTGTTTCTCATCTGATACTTTGAATCCGAACCATCTCCATATTACTGAGCCACTACATTTGCTCAAGCCCCTCCTCCCTGTGTGTGAAAGAGAAGGAGCGGGAGCGTGGGAAGCAGTGCTGAGAGTGACTGGTCAGCAGCTTGCCTGGAGCAAGGATCACGGCGCAGTTTGAACTACGTATATCGATATATGGTATATGGTCAAATTTCATATCTCGTTAAAAAATCTATTGATACATTTTTAATATCGATATATCGCCCAGCCCTGAGTGAGACGATATGATTTTTAACATGTTTACCATTTCAGCAGGTAAATCGTCATGCATTAAGCTGTTTTGAACTCCGTGCCTCACAAAAGTATTTCTACATGCTCAATATTCAAGACATGCAATCAGCGGAAAAGGCTGCACAGGTGAGTGTTGGAGTAATTCAGACGAACACATACCATTCATCACATACAAAGAAAAAACTCCTTTGCTTTTGTGAAGAGGATCAGCTGGCCAAGACAGAAAACTGATGGATCATAGAATAAAATGTGTTCCAGCTCAGGCAAAGGGATATTTCATAAGATAAAGTGTGGGTTGAAAGATATGATTGCAGTAAGGCATAACTTGTACATTAACAATAAGAAAAAAAAAATGACACCAGTGATATAGAGGCAGTGAGATGGCCTTGGCTGTCATTAGTAGCTGTTTAATGTTCAACTGTGATGTGAAGGAAGACAACTCAGCGCTTAGGCAGCCAGCTTCAAATTAGAAAGGGGCAACAAAAAAAACAATGCTAGATTTATAAATAGGATGTCAAGGTAAAGAAGTGGAACATTCTATAATATCTGAGGTAATTATATTGTCTAAACTGAATCAACAGTATTTACCTGGCAAGGAATCTCAAGACTGAAAGACTCAAAAACAACTGGAGATAATAAATGTCTGACAAAGCAGTTTTATTTGGCACTACCCTGTTGAATAGAGCCAGGTTAATGCAAGATTCACACAAGGAAAAAAAGGCATTTAGGGTTTTTAAAAGAAGAGTAAAAAAAATTGGTTCAAGATTACTGGAGTTCAGCAGAGAGATGTGGGTATGGCTAGGGCCAGGACTGGTGCATGTTTTTGTGGGAGTAGCTCAGAGGAACACGGGGAGAACATGGAAACTCCACACAGATAGGCCCTTTTGCCAACCCCACCCAAGGTGCGGGTGCTGATGATATGGATGTGGATCAAAGAACAAAGATGCTGAATGGACAGAGAAGTAAGTAGCTACATGCTAATGTGGGTTAGCCATTTATCAAGCATCTAATGTGATCTTATAACAGCATTGTGTGGTTAATTAATTGATCTGCAGCATCTCAGAATGTTCAGTAAACGGGTGCAAACAAAACCCACGGCTTTTTTATATACTAGATTCGAAAGATTGCTTGCTGGACTCAGCCGTGTTGGTTTGGGCTCTGTCTACAGCCTGGATGGGCTCTGTCTATAGCCTGGTGGATTAAGCAGCTGAAATTAGCTTTATTGACTACGTGTTTTACAAAAAAAAATTAAGAACTAAACCAAACGTCCAAGCCCTTAATATAACACAGTTTCATTGTGGTACTTGGCTGTTGGACTCCGGGTCGAGATAAGACTCAGCCTGTTTTTCTCAGTAACAGCAGCGCTGCTCGGAGGACAAGGGGAGATGGAAGCAGGGGGGGTCAAACATTAACTAGGATACAAGTTAAATTTTAGGACAAATTAATACTATATAGAACCAACTGTAACATTTTAACATATGTCTATCCCAGAAGTTAAAAGCTGTAAAACAGCATGATATTAAATTATATCATGTCCCTTTAAAGGGACATAAGCACCACTAAATGTAACTTTTCTTTTTTTTTTTTTAAATACAGAATTTACTGGTTATTTATCGGTAACAGTCATAGATTTCGGTATCGGTAAGCTTTCTATATACCGCCCAGGCCCTAATTGTGTCTAATTATTATTATTAGTCAGACAACATCCTCCCTGTAGAATTCCTCCTGTCGTCTCCAGGCTGGCCCTACAATGTTTTCAAAATAATAATTCAACTCTATTCCAAGTCCTTTATTCCCTTTCCAACACAGTATTTAAAAACTGACATTACTGATGGTAAACTCTCATTGTTGAATAGATATGAGCTTTGTAAGCATTTAGACCGACTGTAAACCAACGTGTTGGTTTACAAAAAAAGTCAAAAGTAAATTTAACCTAGTCACATTTTCTCATATTACAAAACCTCAAATAAAAATACTGTGATAAAATGTCATGTAAAAGTCAACAGAAAGTAGCACGTAGTTGTTCAAAGCTCAGTCCGACTGGATGGAGAGCGTCTTTAGACATCAGTTTTCAAGTCTTGCCATAGGATCACAGCTGGACCAGTTTTGCACTTTAACCGAGCCGTCCCTTTGAAGCTGTAGCTGTTGCTGTAGGGAACCTGGCTGCAGAGTGAACCCTAGTCCCATTCCCGTCTTGTTCTCGTTTTTATTTCCATCAACTCGGACTAGTTCTCCTCTCCCTGCTTGAAGTGAACCACCCCCACAGGATGACACTGCCACCACAATGTGTTACAGTGGGAATAGTGTGCTATGCGTACTCTAATCTTGTTTCTACTCCTTTGTTGTTTGCTGTCGCTCGTGGTTTTTTTTCCACTCATGTTCTACAACAAACTTTTAAAGACTTCTCAGAAAAGCTTTAATACTGAAAATTACACACAAACAGACTAAACAGATTAATTAACTCTGAAAGCTATTGGTAAAAAAATGTCTTTTTTTTAGGAGTTGTACTGTGGCGCGATTGGTCTTTCTGCGGGTTCTCCTTGTACATATGTGTGTTTCTTTTAAACCACGCTGTGTGTGCCCACCTGCTATTCCATTCAGACCATCATTGAAGATAGACTGGAATTCGTTGGTCTTCAGTCGCATGGTGAACAGACTCCTCCATACACTTGTTGTATTGCTTCCGGAAGGTCTAATTAATCTGCTCCACATCTACACACACACACACACAAAAAGACAACAAAAAAAGAATGAGTCATGTAGTAATGTTTGATTCCGTTAGATGTAACTGAGGGGCTTGCTAGTGAAAACGTAATTGAAGAACAGTTCACTGCGGTAAATAACCGTCTCGAAGCACCTGGTACACTGTCAGAACATGTCAGCATCACCGCTTTAATGAAAACAGAATCAACCGACAACTTTAAGGGATACTTTATAACCAAACAACACAGTTTTCACCCAAAATTATCCCTCTCTCATCTCTGCTCTCCTCATGAAGCGATGCCGGAAGAGTTTCAGGAACGTGCGCTCACTGACCAATAGCCTGACACTATCCAGGTCACGTAAGGCGGGGTTTAAAATGGCTCTCGCGAGATTATAATCTTTTTTAAAGCATCGGACGCAAATTGTCAGAGAGAAATGATGAAGTCTAGGATGCCACCGATCAGACACTGGGGGGAATTCTTCCCCGGTTGGAGAAGTTTCGCCAGACCTTCCAGCAACTTTCACGACAGACTAAACTTCAACCTGCTGTATTATCAGACTAATTATCTGGTGCTGAGTATTGTTTTTTTCGTTAGTGCAGGGTAAGTAATATTACATACTGCGTTGTTCATTTTATTTGCAAGTCAGTTATTTGCAGAGGTGGATAGTAACTAGTTACAGTTACTCAGATATAGCCTATTTACCTACATTGAATTACATTTATTCACGCAAAAAGTAAACTCTATGTGTGAGTCTTATGCATTTTCTTATTAAATGTTAAAAGGAAACATGTATACAGTACCTACTCTACATATTAGTTTATTAGTTTTAGTGAAAAAAATATATTTTGAAAAAGTTTTTCGACTGTACAAATATGTTTTTATTATTTCACACATGTATATTTATTTAAGTGTTTAGGATTTGTACATACGTTTATGATGATAATAATAAAGGTTAAACGTTGCATTTTTAATACCAAAATCACTTTGTAAATATTTTTTTTTGAAAATGGAAAAATACTATTGGGATTAATTTTCCTTAAAAAAAAAATAATGGTTTTGACGCTCAAAGTAAAACAAGGAAACAAATTGAAAGGGAAAATGAAGGCTATTTATGAGTTCCGATGAAATCCTTCAGGTTGAAGAACTGGTCTTTGTTCTGGTAACACCTAACAAGATGGTTTTCTTACCCCTGGAACTTTTTCACTTTTTGTTACACCGATAACTTTACTACTTCTTATTGGGCTTTTATATCAACATATAGCCCTGGATAACTATGGTCTTTCAAACTTTTTTAGAAATAAAATTATGAAAAGTTTATAGAAAATGTCTGTAATGCTGCCAGTATAGCACAAATAATATATACTTTAACAAATTATAGCACCAAAAAAAAAATGGAAATTGGTTGTAACATGCTAAACAAAGGGTCAAGACCCTTAACCTGCAGTAGGCTCTTGCTATTGCTGCTATAAAGGGCATACCTGTACAAATGGAAGGCAGCTGTTTTCAGTTTTAATTCTCTAGGACCAATTTAGTAATTTTGACTCAACGCCCTCCAAATAAATCTGTTATAAAGAAATTAGCTTTTTGCATTTACCTGAAATTAAATCACATTTTTTCCTTTTTATTTTTAAAGATAAGTAAAGTTTCTCAATTTATCTCTGTTTAAAAAAAGGACACAATACGTAATGATAAATGGCCTGTACTTTTATAAAGAATTTTCTAATTTCAGAGGTTGTTGAGTTTGTGATTGTTACATGACAATTGTGGAAAAGTCCAAGGAACATCAATACTTCAGCCAGGCACACTGTAGGAGTCATGTCGCTGTGGATAACACATCTTACCACTAGGTGGAGTCAGTGCTAACATAGGAATAAAATGCTAAGATGCTTCAGAAGGACCAGGTGAGATCATGTGCCTTGTCTTGTCCTGGTTTCACCCTGCAGGTTCCAGGACCCTGTGGGGAGAATCACAGCCACAGCCGTGGTGGTGGCCGTCTTCCTGGTCTCAGTTTGGGCCAGAGAACTGCTACCTCTGGCCGGCTTCAAGAGATGGAACAACTCAGCGTTATTCATCACTGTCGTCATTGTAATTCACTTGGTGACCTTAATGTTCGTTGATGTCAGGATGTTTTTGTCAGCAGCCACTGTATCACTTGCTGGTAAGTTCCTTGTGTTGTCTCACAAAAAAGCTAAATAAATGTTGATAGAGTGCTATTATTACAGGACGGTTACTATGTTTAGCTGGTTTATTAATTAGACAATTTTAAATGATAATTATATGTGCATTTGATTTTGAATATTGTGAAATATTTTCGTTTACACCTAACTAAAGCATGTTTAAATAATTAGAAATTATTAATTGAATTGTTTTTTGCCAAATTGCTCAAATTAACATTTGCTTTTCCCTCTCCATTGCAGTCATGATTGTACATGCTTCCTTTTGCCACCCCAAGTTAAGTGAGGCTGTATACGTGAGAGAAGCTCAAAAACTGCAGGGATCACCTCTAGATATTTTTAAATTGAAGACATGACTGAAGGGATAGAAATCACTTCGTCAAAAAATCCTAACCTTTTCCTCAAGATGAAACAGAACTGCTGTCTATCTGTCTTTTAAACTTTTTTAAGTATTTCTGTTGATATTAAAGAAAAGATAAACTGTCAAACTATCTCTACTGATGAATATGTTGCATGACTTTTTCCTTGCTCCAATGAGGGTATCTCAATCCTGCACTAATTCTATGATGTGCACCACAGCTACAGGCTTCTTTGTTAAGAAATATGTTTTTATCTTAAGAAATAAAAAGCTAAACATTGCACAGTTGTACATTTAATGACTACTGTAATTTAATGAACAAAACATATGAGAAATGCTAACCAGTCCTAACTTGGAGATGGTATTCTAAGTTTCTATAAACTTTATAGTAAATATTTATTTTAGATGTATTAGTGTTAGGCTGTTGAACCTGCAGTGGGTGAGCGTGGAGACGTATCGCGTTGGTAAGACGTATCGCGTCATTTCCTGTTTTGTGACTAACTCGTTTGTAGCAAGTCGGTGTTTCTCTCTCTCTTGAACTGATCTAACTTTCTCTGTCAATAAGTTTTTTCTGAGTTGCTTTAACACACAAACACATTAAAACGTTACATTTCTTCACGGTTTAGGACTCTTTAAGCGTTTTACTGGGTTAATTAATTTGTTCTTAGGTAAGGTAAGGTACCGCTTGGATAGCTTAGCTTTACGGCTAGCATGGCTTCGGCAGCTTTCTCTCTTGTCCCTCCATCTCTCTCTACACCTCCTCCTCTTTCCTGCTCTCTCTGTCAGATGTTTAGTTACTCCTCCGCCTCATTTAGTGAAGTTGGTAGGTGTAATAAGTGCAGCATTTTTGTAGCTTTGGAGGCGAGGGTTTCTGAGCTAGAGGCCCGGCTCCGCGCTGTAGAACAGCCAGGCCCAGCAGTAGCTAGCGCGGAGTCAACTAGGACAGGACCTAGCCGTCCTTCAACAGCTCCCGTGCAGCCGGGACCTCAGGCGAGCTGGGTGACTGTTCGTAGGAAGACTAGCGCCAGACCCCAGTCCGCGGCCAACCTCCAGCCCCTTTCTCTGAACAATAGGTTCGCCCCGCTCAGCGACGCACCCGCCGAGCAGGAGAGGCCGATTCTTGTAATTGGCAGCTCCATAGTTAGGAATGTGGCTCCAGAGACACGAAAGACCACCGTCAAATGCCTTCCAGGGGCCAGGGCTGCGGACATTAGGTCCCATCTGAAGCTTTTGGCCAAGGACAAACGGCGGTATAGCAGGATCGTTATCCATGCTGGTGGCAACGACACCCGGCGACGGCAGTCGGAGGTCACTAAAATTAGCGTAGCTTCGGTGTGTAGGGCTGCCAAAAAGATGTCTGACTCTGTAATTTTTTCTGGTCCCCTGCCTGATCGTACTAGCGATGACATGTACAGCCGTATGCTTTCGTTCCACCTTTGGTTGTCAAGGTGGTGTCCAGAAAACGATGTGGGCTACATTGATAACTGGGGGGCCTTCTGGGGAAAACCTGGACTGTTACGTAGAGACGGCATCCATCCCACCGAGGACGGAGCTTCGCTTCTTTCCAGGAACATTGATAGGGTTATCTCTAGTTCCCCAAAGCCGTGACAACCCAGAGTCCAGCTCAGGGAACCCAGAGTCGAGCTCAGGGAAACCAGAGTCCAGATCAGGGAACCCAGAGTCCAGGTCAAGGAACAGGGACTGCCACCCACCCACTACCCTATAGAGATAGTTTCCCGTCCACTACCCAAAACTAATGAATTAAAAGTTAATGCTACTAGAGCAAAGTATAAAAATCTCATAAAGATAAATAAAACTCGGACTGAACATAAAAACAAATCAATTAAATGTGGTTTACTAAACATAAGATCTCTCCCCTCAAAAACACTCTTAGTAAATGACTTAATTTGTGAAAATAATATTGATTTGTTTTGTCTTGCAGAGACATGGTTGCAGGAAGAGGACCATGTCACAATAAATGAGTCAACTCCCCCTAGCTACTTAAACTTTAGTGTCCCTCGAAGTACTGGTCGAGGAGGTGGAGTAGCAACTATCTTTCATTCCGATTTACTAATTAATCTCCAAAAAAATAATAATTACAGTTCCTTTGAGCATCTAGTTTTTAGCTTTCCTCATACACATAACAAAGCAGTAAAGCCACTTTTGTTTGTGGTCTTATATCGTCCACCAGGACCTTATTCTCAATTTTTAGATCAGATTTCAGATTTTCTATCTGACTTAGTTTTAAACACTGATAAAGTCATTATAGTCGGAGACTTCAATATTCATGTTGATAATGAAAGTGATAGTCTAAATACAGCTTTTAAGACTATCTTAGACTCAATAGGCTTTACTCAAAATGTGCAGGGTCCAACACATTCTTGTCACCACACTTTAGATCTTGTGCTGACTTATGGCATTGACTGTGAAGAAATAACAGTCTTTCCACATAACCCTATCCTGTCTGATCATTTCCTTATCACTTTTAAACTTACTCTAATGGATCATATCAAACCTGAAAGAAAACTTCATTATACCAGAACGTGATCAGACAACGCTGTAGCAAATTTTAAAGAAGCTCTTCCAACTTTAATTTCCTCAGTTTATAAATGCAGAACAGAAAACAGTGATTTAACTCGTGACCCCTCACAACTTGACATTTTAGTTCATAGCGTTAATTCCTCCCTGCGTCGGGCAATAGACAAAGTTGCACCCTTGAAAAGGAAGGTGGCTAGCCATAGAAGATTAACTCCCTGGTTTAATTTAGAGCTACGTACCCTAAAGCAGAATGTTAGAAAACTAGAGAGAAAATGGCGCTCCACGCATTTACATGATTCCTTTTTAATATGGAAAAAGTAGTTTATTGCTATATAAAAAGAGCCTTCACACAGCTAGAACAGCATATTATTCATCTTTAATCGTGGAGAATAAAAATAATCCTAGGTTTCTTTTTAATACAGTTGCCAAACTCACACAGGATCATAGCTCTATCGAGCCAACCATTCCCCAAGCTCTAAGCAGTGACGACTTCATGCAATTCTTTATAAATAAAATAGACTCTATAAAAATAAGATAATTGGGAACCTTCCCAATATGCTTGCTTCCTCCTTAGTTAATGAGGCAGCCTCAAAAATGGTGGAACCTAATATATGCTTAAACTGCTTTAATGCAGCCGAACTTTGTGATGTACTAAAATTATTAGCTTCATCTAAACCTTCAACTTGCGTTTTAGACCCAATCCCAACTAAACTCTTAAAAGAAGTTTTCCTTCTGATCGCTGCTCCAATTTTAAATATAATGAATCTATCCTTAGTCAATGGATATGTACCACAGGAGTTTAAGATTGCTGTAATTAAACCTCTACTTAAGAAACCATCTCTTGATCAAAACGACTTAATTAACTATAGACCGATATCTAATCTTCCCTTCTTATCTAAAATTCTTGAGAAAATAGTTGCACAACACATATGTGAGCATTTAAACAATAATGAGCTGTTTGAGACGTTTCAGTCAGGCTTTAGAGCTCATCATAGCACTGAAACAGCTCTGGTGAAGGTTACTAATGATATTCTCATAGCCTCAGACAATGGACTAGTGACCATTCTGGTCCTGTTAGATCTCAGTGCTGCCTTTGACACTGTTGATCACAATATTCTCATAGAAAGGCTTCAAAGTGTCGGTATAATAGGAACAGCACTAGGTTGGTTTAAATCTTATTTGTCTAACAGATTTCAGTTTGTTCAGGTAAACAATAGATCTTCCTCAACCTCAATAGTTACTTGCGGAGTACCACAGGGTTCAGTGCTTGGGCCGATTCTCTTTACTATATATATGCTTACTATATATTCTATTTACTATATATATGCTTCCTATTGGTAAAATAATTAGGCAGCATGGGATAAAATTCCATAGTTACGCAGATGATACACAGCTATATCTATCCATAAATCCTGATGAATCCAATCAGTTAGGTAGACTACAGGCATGTCTTGAAGACATAAAAACTTGGATGACTCTAAACTTCTTGCTTCTAAATTCTGATAAAACAGAAGTTGTCGTCTTTGGACCAGAAGCTCTGAAAAAGAAACTACTTAGTCAGCCCCTTCACCTGGACGGCATTAAATTAGCCTCCAGTAATAAAGCAAAAAACCTCGGTGTCATTTTTGACCAAGGTATGTCATTTAGAACTCACATTAAAGAAGTCTGTAGGATTTCCTTTTTTCACCTTAGGAATATTGCAAAAATTAGAACCATCCTGTCCAGGACTGATGCTGAAAAACTAGTCCATGCATTTGTTACTTCAAGGCTGGATTACTGTAACTGTCTATTATCAGGTAGTCCACAGAATAAAATTAAAAGTCTACAGTTAGTTCAAAATGCTGCTGCTAGGATTCTGATGAATATTAAAAGAAGAGATCACATTTCCCCTGTTTTAGCTTCTCTTCACTGGCTCCCAGTAAAATCTAGAATAGAATTCAAGATCCTCCTTCTGACATATAACGCCCTTAATAATCTAGCTCCATCATACATAAGAGACCTGATTGTTCCATATGTTCCTAACAGAGACCTTCGCTCTCAGACTGCAGGTTTACTGGTAGTTCCTAGGATTTCTAAAAGTAGAATGGGTGGCAGATCTTTCAGCTATCAGGCTCCCCTCCTATGGAACCGGCTCCCAGGGTTGGTTCGTGAAGCAGACAATTTGTCTATCTTTAAAACTAGGCTAAAAACTTTCCTCTTTGACAAATCTTACAGTTAGAGATATGTTTATAGGTAGTTAGAGTCAGGTCAGATAGGTAGATAGGAAGAGACAGGTTAATGTTAGTAGTCAGGCAGAGTGTCAAAAGTTAGGAAGAGATAGGAAGAGGTAGAGTAGCTAGGTAGAGATAGATTAATGTAAGCCAGGTAAAGATCCGGAGCCGGTCGCGGCTTACCGCCGCAGAAGAAATGCGCCCCACAGGGGCCAGCCAGCGCCGGAGAGAGGTCCCTCAAGGGGATCCTCCCGCACAGTGCGGCCGCCCATTACCTGCCGGGTTGAATCCCCCGGGCAGACTGTGCGGACCCCACCCGTTTATCTCTTAAGCGTTTCTCGCCCTCTTCAACTCTGTCCTCTCAGTTCTGTCAATTTTTCCTTAAGATAGTTGTTGACTATCGGTCTCGTGCCGGTATTTAGCCTTAGATGGAGTATACCACCCACTTTGGGCTGCATTCTCAAACAACCCGACTCCGAGAAGACCCCGGCATGACGGGGGCCGTTACCGGCCCTACACCGTCCACGGGTCAGGAGGACTCAGACAGAGTGTTGGTAGCCAGGTCTCCTAGTAGCTAGGAGACAGGTTAATGTTAGTAGGTATGCTGCTTTAGGCTAGGCTGTTGGAGGACATTATTAGGGTCTGTTCCTACTTTCTCTCCTACTTCTCCCCAACTGCATGATGTGCTGTCAATTCAAGCACTAACCTGTTTTCTATAATAGTAGGTACTCCGGATTAGCCCTGCTTGACGACCCTGACTAAGATGGCATTGCAGTGACGGAAAATTCTCCACGTCCTGCAACAAACTTCTGCATCAGTTCTATTGCTCTTTCTGTGTCTCTGTTATGTATTCTCCAAGCCACAGACGGTCGCGGCAGATAACTGCTTGTGCTGAGCCTGGTTCTGCCGGAGGTTTCTTCCTGTTAAAAGGGAGTTTTTCCTTCCCACTGTCGCTGCATGCTTGCTCAGTATGAGGGATTGCTGAGAATTCCACGACGCAATCTTCTGTGGTTCTGTAATTTCTACACTAAACATTGTATTGTAATAACTCTTTTTGTAAAGTGCCTTGAGATGACATCTGTTGTGAAATGGCGCTATATAAATAAACTGAATTGAATTGAATAGTGAAGTTAAGGCTCTGTATCCTGTCTTGCTTTTTTATTATTATTACATACTTCATCAAAGGCAATAAAATAAAAAGAGAATGTTAAATATTTTCACTTTAGGCAGATGATATTTTGATATACACATATGTATTTCATCTTTGTTCAAAGAAATCTCTGGTTTTAAAATTGAAGGTATGCTTCAAAAAATTCTTGAGAGAAGTGTCACCACAAATTATATGTTAATCGACCAGCCTGAAGTGGTGCATGACTGAAGTTTACACATGATTTCAAATTCTTTTAAACACTTTTTCACCACAATATTGTCAGTCTTTTAGGATACATTAAGAGTGGAATGTTTCTTGTTATTAAAATATCCATCATTTAATCAGATTGGATGGAGTGTCAACTTCCCTACTAGGTTTAGATCTGTATTTTATGCCAATCTAACATATGAATGTGTCAGCAAGTTTAATAATCGGATTCATTCAGAGTTAGAAGACCAGAGCACCTTCTGGTTTGCTGACCAAGTTCTCTAGATGGCTTGTGGTAATATGTAAACTTCTTTTGGGATTTTCTTGCCCACCTCTATCAGCTATTGACCTTTCAACAGATTCTCCCACCTGAGCTGTTGATCTCTAAAGCCCTTCAAAAGTTAATGCGTCTCTCCGATTAACACCGTCCTATGACCGACCTATTAATTTAGTTAGATGGCTAGGTATTGGTAGTAATGCACTTCTGCCAATTAAGGGTGTAAGAAAGTATTATTATGCAAATATATCACAACATTTTATGTCACAATATTGTATCAATATTCAAAAGCAATTTATAGATTTTTTTTTTAGAACTTGAATGGAACCATTAAAGGTGACAGTAATTTTTGTAATAAAATTAAAAGTATGAATGATAGTTGGTGGCTGTTTTCACCTTCATTGTTCCAGTGGATCAACTAGTTTTAGTAATAAAACTGGATGTGTTATGTAGCTTTTTACATTCAGTACAAACAGAAAGAACCAACGTCATTCTGATACAGATTGATCCCAAATGTACGTTTTTCACATTCTTCATTTAATAAGTTTACATAAGTGAGATTACAAGAGCAGATTGAGGCAGACTCTGCAGATAAAAAGAGTGGTCCATCTTTCCCTTGTTTGTTCTCTTAAAAATAGTTGCAATATCATCAACCTTATAGTATCACAGATTACAGGATACAAAGTCTAAGTATATTCCTTTCAACCAGTAGCGATACACATGTTTTAGTGGTGGAAAAGTCTTAAGTGTAAATAGGGTGTAAAATGATATCTAAAGCTTTTAACATGACACTTTCTATTACACCAAAATGACGAGTATGACAGACAGGGATGTGTGTTGACAAGAACCTGATGATAAAGTTATAATACGGTGGGGGGGGGGGGTTAGGATATATTGCAACACTATGAGTGAGACTGTATATTGTAATTTTAGAACTGAATTTAACTGTAGAAAAACTGTCACAGCAATCTAAAGATTCCAACCTGTTTCAAGGATTCCCTTTCAATAGAGAATAAAGTGTGCACACAACATACTTTACTGATGGCGTCTTGAATCTGGAAAACTTGTGAAGTAAGCCATGCCTATCAGGAGTTCGCCTAACACTCTTAAGTGTTTTTTCTAGTCAGTACTTCCTGGGTGATGGATAGGGTAATTGTGTTTTACCTTCTATTCGTTCAAAATTCTAATCAATTCCCTTGCAGCAGATTATGGGGTTGTGAGCAGGTCCTTCTGAGAGGGTGGATACATAGGCAGTCAAAAAGACTCTAAACTTGGTGGTCTGATGCTTTATCTGTTCAATTCCATTAGAAACTGACTACAGATAACTACAATCCACTCGGAGGATAATGGTGAGAAAGGTGCACAAAGAATGTCCTGCAAAGAATTATGCTGAAGAGTGTTGACTTTTAGCATTTACACAATTCTTTCTAGAAACTGACTAGTTTAGTCCACACATGCAAACAGAAAAAAGACCAGTTTTTCTGTCAACCATGCGACTAAAATCAACAGATATAGAACAATAGACCCTACTTGCCCTTTCCATTTAAGCAATGCTACTTTCAACATCAGGCCCTACACTTTATGTTACCTATTCCTAGGCGTTTACTCATCTGGGCAAAGATCACAGAGGTTGTTCTTGGAATCATAATTTCTCCACTACTATTGAAGTCCCACAGGATCCCACACTATTCCAGCCACCTGGTTGTGGTATTCCATGTGCAATTTACCCGCTGTTATGTGAAACACTTTTAGAAGCCTGTTTAGCCTGTATCTTGGGTCCTGCTGTCAGATGTGGAGGACCGTGGCCTCTGTTGCTCTTGTCCTTGTATGATTAGAGCCTCTGTATTGTCCTTCAGTTCAGCCCACTCTAATCACCAACACATCTTCTCATCATCAGTGACATCTTCAATCTGTCGGTGGTACACAACATGCAGGGGTTATCTTTCTTTGATGGTTCCTCCTGGTGCCCCTCTTGCACAGTAGGTTTCTGTCATTCATTTACTAGACCATTGTTGGAGGCCATTCAACTAATGTATGCTCAGATATTTGTTGATTCATCCAGGATAGCGGTTTGTAATTAGAGGGGGAGCCTAATTAAATAAATATATATTCACTCATTGGCCACTTTATTGGGCACACCTGTCCAACACATGGTGGCAACTCAATGTATTTAGGCATGTATGGTCAAGATGATCTGCTGCAGTTCAAACCGAGCATCAAAATGGGAAAGAAAGGTTATTTAAGTGACTTTGAATGTGGCATGGTTGTCGGTGCCATGCGGCTGGTCTGAGTATTTCAGAAACTGCTGATCTACTGGGATTTTCACACACAACCATCTCTGGGGTTTACAGAGAATGGTTACAAAAAAGGGAAAATATCTAGTAAGTGGCAGTTCTGTGGGCAAAAATGCCTTGTTGATGCCAGAAGAGAATGGCCGGACGGGTTCGAGCAGATAGAAAGGCAACAGTAACTCAAATAACCACTTGTTACAACCAAGTTATGCAGGCGAGCATCTTTGAACGCTCAACACGTCAAACCTTGAGACAGATGGGCTACAGCAGCAGAAGACCACACTGGGTGCCACTCCTGTCAGCCAAGAACAGGAAACTGAAGCTACAATTCGCACATGCACACCAAAATTGGACAATAGAAGACTGGAAAAATATTGCCTGGTCTGATGAGTTTCGATTTCTGCTGTGGTAGGGTCAGAATTTGGCATCAACAACATGAAAGTATGGATCCATCCTGCCTTGTATGAACGGTTCAGGCTGCTGATGGTGGTAGTATAATAGTGTGGGGCACATTTTCTTTGCAAACTTTGGGCCCCTTAGTACCAATTGATCCCCGTTGCAATGCCACAGCCTACCTCAGTATTGCTGATGACCATGTCCAATCCCTTTATGACCATAGTGAACCCACCTTCTGATGGCTATTTCCAGCAGGATAATGCACCATGTCATAAAACCATTGACCAAAATCTCTGAGGAATGTTTCCAATACCTTGTTGAATCTATGCCATGACGGATTAAGGCAGTTCTGAAGGCAAAAGGGGTTCTAACTTGGTAATAGCAAGGTGTAGCCAATAAAGGGCCCAAAAAGCCCAAATAACAGTGTCATGCATTCTGATCAGGTTAAGTAACAACATCCAAATTAAATAGAGCCACAACTGTTGGATGTACTTTAAGGTACATCCAACTTTGGTATGAGATGTTTCTATCAACCCCAGAATGAAAGTAAAAGACCATGTAAAGAAGTCCTGGGGTAACATGGACAAAAAGCCCTCTCAGTGAGGAGGAAGCCATTACTCCAAAAGGAACATAAAAAGCTAGATTACAGTTTGCAAATGTGCACAGGAACAAAGACCTGCATTTTTGCATACATTTACTCTGGACTGATGAAACTAAAATCAAAACATTTGACCAGAAAGGCCTTTATTACATTTGAAAGAATAAATCAGACACAACATTGGCTTAAGAAAAATAAAAGCAAAAGTTTCAGAATGACCATCACAAACAGTGTTGCTCAGAAGTTGGTAGAATGCCTTGTAACCAGTAGGTTGCTGGTTCAAGCCCCAACTCTGTCAGTCTCAGTGATTGTGTCCTTAGGCAAGACCACATGGTGTTAGCAAGAGGGGCTGACTGCATGGTATGGCAGCCTTGCTTGTATTGTATCTTCGACAAAAGAAGAGAGACGGTGCTTGCTTTACTAGAAATGTATTAGCAATCAGGCAGCCATGGGGAGCCTAAGTCACACCCTTCTACTTCCGGTCCATGAGTCCACGACTGCCAAAAAAAATTAATGAGTCGATGGCGCGGTAAAAGTTATTTTCTGATCCAGTTTGAAATGCGTGGATCAAACATATGATGATTGTCAATTTTAAAAACAAATTATGATGCAGAAAAAACAGCAATTTTTGACCGGAGGCAAAAGTTACTTTAGGTTTTGTGTGAAAACGTTTAGCGGACTACAACTGCAGAAGAAGAAGGAGAGCGAGGTTTGTAACCTCCAGGACGAAGACAGGAGCATTAAACACGGAGAAAACCACTGAAAAAAACACAAAACCTGACCATGTGTAAAGTAGCAGCTATGTTGGGGGCAAAGCAGTCGCTTGAGTGAGAGCCAGCATGGAGAAGAAGCTCTACAAGCTCTAGGTGAGTTTTTTACATGCTATAGCTAGTGTTAGCTCCAGTTAGCAAAATTATGTCATATATGCGACTTCTGACTTCTGATTTGTTGGCATTTTAAATGCAAATTTTTACAATCAAATAAATCCCAAATCACTGGACAAACACATCCGAAATGTACATCATTAGTTATCATTTAAATCGAATTACAACATATGTGTGATTCAGGACGCAAGACAAAGCGGACCCGAAAATAACTTTTATCGCTCCATCGACTTCCATTCATTATTTTTTCGGTTTGGGGACCCATGGACCGACCGGAAGGGGAGGAGACTTAGGCTCACCACTTATTATATACTACACTTTCTGTCTTCCTACCTCCTATCCAGTCACTAAGTCCCCTACTGGTGAGGGAATATAATGTCCACATTTAGTCCCCAAGTACAGCAGTCCTTCACCTTTTTTGCAGTGTCTGTAAACATAACAGCTTTTGTCAGTCTGCTCCGAGGGAACTGTGGCTACAATTGTAGATTGCTTACACCAGTGGTGTGAATATGAAAGTAAATGAATAATGGAGTTGTCTTGAAAAAGTGCTATATAAATGCATTTTTTTAGAAAGACTCCTAGTAGGATAACACAACCCACAAGTTATTTAAATGTTTATTCTTAAATCTATAGTAGAAAATTATTAGAGCTCATTTTTTAAAAGACCCACAGTTTAAATTTTAGAACTAAAAGGAAATGTAATTTATGATTGCTTCATTTTCTAAAATAAATTAGGGCGGTTAAAGGTAAATTAAAAGCCCTATTGTTAATAGTCGGTCTTATTTTGATTAGAAGACGTTGATATTCAAACGTTTTTTTAAATGTTTTTCTAACCCTGTATCTTAACAGATTGGTACTGCTTTCCGAGAACAATTTTACATTCACATTATGTGGATATGGTGGCGCAGAAGGGTCGACACAACACAACACAACAAAACACAACAGAAAAAGTCACAACACAAAACAAAAACTCACAGCACAGCACAAAAGAAAAACCTTACGTCCTATAGCTTACCCTATAAGTGGTCCAGCTGGTCTCCCGTCTTTGACTTTATGCTGCTTTATGGCGTCCTCCACTCTACTACACTTCTCCAGAATAATTATACTTGTCATGGTGTGTTGGTTTCGGAGTCTGACAAAAGCCGCAGACTTAGCATTAAGTTGAACATCTCCGTTATGTCCTCAATTGTTAAATGTGTCGCCCAGCAACATAAGCAGACCTCCCTGATCAGCAAACTGGCTAACAGTACAATAACACACCGATCTCAAACGCGTCTCTGTTCTTGTGTTATCCTTAATCCATATATGAAAAATCAAGCTATCCAGGGCCATGCATAGAACTTGCGAGGGGCAGGGGCTCAGAATTCAAAAAGGGGCACACATAGCAAACGGCTTACAGCAACAGAACTTAGTGTATCATCCTGAATAGCAAGAACCAATACCCAGCAATAGAATAATAGTTTTGCAACCAGTGTTGGGCAAGTTACTTTTAAAAAGTAACTAGTTATAGTTACTAGTTACTTTGTCCAAAAAGTAACTGAGTTAGTTACTCAGTTACAAATTATAAAAGTAACTATGAGTTACTTTCAAGTAAATTTTTAAATGCTGATATGTGACCCCAATTCCACTCCTCTTTAATAGAACTTAAAATATGTTTGCATATTCAGTTATTTATAATCAATCTGAATAGTATAATGAAATGTACACTTAATACTTAATAATTTAACAATAATAACACTTAATAAATCTAGAATCGCCCTGCTCTGGGTGGCTGCATGCTGGAGGAGCTGTTAGCTACATATTGACTTTTGGTTTTTTGGACATTGCTTCCCCCTTTTTCTTAGGGAAGGATTGCATTTTATGGACCTGTGTGCATTGTGGGTTTTTGTCCTGTGAAGTTGGAGGGATTTTTGCTGTTGATTTTTCACTTATTGCTCATTGGTTATGATGCATAACCATGGCAACAAGGTGGTTTACAGCCGGGAGCAGCTGATTAATATTGTACAAAGCTGGAATAATACCTCAACTGAAGCCACAAATCCCTGAAGGGTTGAGAAGGAGAAGGTGAGGAAACAGAGCAGGAGCGCGAAGGAGACAGAGAAAGAGAAAATTCAAACCATCTTTTCCATCAATCGTAATGGGAAATGTGAGAACACTAGCTAACAAGATGGATGAACTTCAAGCCCTGACAAGGACTCAGCCTGAGAATCGGCAATGCAGTATTATGTGCTTCACTGAGACGTGGTTACAGGATTATATCCCCGACTTTAACGTCACTCTGCGAGGCTTTCTGATTGTACGAGCAGACAGAGATGGTCACATGAAGCTGAAGAAGCCCTGCAGGGTTGTTTTGAGTACACAAACTGGATGACTCTTTGCCAGCCACATGGAGAGGACACCAATGCCATGACTGAGTGTGTGACTGACTACATAAACGTCTGTGTGGACAACATCATCCCCTCCAGAACAGTGAGATGCTTTGCTAATAACAAACCCTGGAATGAAAAAGATCACAGGCTTTAAGCACAGGAAGGACTGGATAGATGGAAGTCTTGATAGAGCCAAAGAACCGAACACATTCTTCATTAGGTTCAGTTCAGCAACAAGCTTAGCATCCTGCTCTCCTCTTTCCAGACAAAGAGACATCCCACTCTCCTCAGTCCTGTCACACCTCAGTCATGAACTCTTCTACTTCCACAACTTCGTCTAAAACCAAGTCAGAAGATTCTGCTACCACCTTTATCTCACTCTCCCACCTGTCTGTCTCTAGAAATCAGGTGAAAAGGCAGTTGGAGAAACTGAACCGGAACAAGGCTGCAGGTCCAGATAGTGTCAGCCCCAGAGTCATGAAGATCTGTGCAGAGCAGCTCTGTGGGATTCTGCAACACCTCTTCAACCTTAGCCTGATCCAGGAGAAGGTTCCAGTGTTGTGGAAGACATCCTGCCTTGTTCCAGTTCCAAAGAAAACTCACCCATCAGTCATCAATGACTACAGATCTGTTGCCCTGACATCCCACATTGTGAAGGTCCTGGGGAGACTCCTGTTGCCCCACCTGACTAAGCAAACTAAAACCTATCAGGGCCCCCTGCAGTTTGCTTATCGGCATTGAGTTGGCGTTGAAAATGCCATCATCAACCTGCTTCAACCAACTCACTGTCATCTGGACAAAGCAGGCAGCACTGTTAGAATCATGTACTTTGATTTCTCAAGTGCATCTAACACAATTCAGCCTGATTTGCTTTGTCAGAAGCTCCTGAAGACACCGGTGGAGGCCTCAACAATCAGCTGGATCAATGACTATCTGACAAACAGACCACAATTTGTGAGACTGAAGGATTGTGTGTCAAACCAGCTGGTCAGCAGCACAGGAGCACCACAAGGGAATGTACTCTCACCATTCCTTTTCACTCTGTACACCTGAGACTTCCAGTATAAGACAGAAACCTGTCATCTGCAGAAATACTCAGACGACTCTGCAATTGTCGGGTGTATCAGAGAAGGAGAAGAAGCTGAATACAGAGAGCTGGTGAGCCGCTTTGTGGCATGGTGTGGAAACAATCATCTTACCTTGAATGTGAACAAAACAAAGGAGATGGTTGTAGATTTCAGAAGAAACAGGGATAAATCAAAGACTGTCTCCATCATGGGAGAAGAAGTGGAGGTGGTTGAAGAGTACAAATACATCGGAGTACACCTGGACAGCAGACTGAAGGATCAACAGAGAAGCCGTCTTCAAAAAGGGACAGAGCAGACTGAACTTACTGAGGAAGGGTTAAGCACTATTCCAACAATAAATAACAAACAAATACACTATTTGTAGTGCAAATTAAAAAAAACCCTTCAGATAATTGGTAGATATACTGTACCTCAAGTATTTTCTTCCTCGAAAACATAGATATGAGGTGCTCTCAATGTAACTGAAAAGTTTAATGTATAGCAAAACTAAGGAATCCAAATATAAACATGTAATACATAAAACAAAAAATACATCTTCATAAAAATAAATCTCTTTCTCTGGCCATTGGCAATCTCACTTCAAGAGGCTGCAGTCAGCCAACAAATAAATATAAATTAAATTATGCTTTCTTTATGCTATTTAAGCAGTATAACAAAAATGACCCAAAAAAACACTCTATTTAGTGCAATTGTAATAAAATGCAACACAACTTCAGACATGACCGACATAGATAGGCACTTTTGCCCAGGGCATAATGAGCATGTGACGATTACATTCTTTCTTTTTATTTGTTGGAGTGAAAAGTAATGGTTATACTTCCATTGTGAGAAGGCTACTGCATTATTTGGGCTCGCCATACCTGTCTTGACACCACGCAATCCTGACAGTTTTTTTCTCCACGATGCTCTGTCGTAAAAACGAACTCCCCCCTCGACACGACCATCCCAGCTGATCAGGGCTGAATTTAATTCGCCCTGTAATGAGTCATTAACCATATACCGACTTACGAAGATTAATTAACATGAAAACATTGCCTGGTGTCTCTTTAACTGACTCGCTTGTGTTGTTCGTTCTGTGTTGGACTAAGCATGCTTTCGAACACCCGCCCCACTCTACTTCTGAATTGCTTACCATGAAATTTTACTCAACCTCAGCCAATCGTCAGTATTTCATCGCTTGTATCGTGCACTGCACTAACCAAGGAATAAATAAAGAAGTATTTCCCTCTCAGCTCAAAGATCTAGTTGGTGATGAAAAAATAGCTTTAATTAAAGTACCACGCCGCAGTTTTTAGCAGTAATGGTAACGGCGTTATTAAGATGCAAATAGTAATCAATTAGATTACTCGTTACTGAAAAAAGCAACGCCGTTATTTATAACGTCGTTATTCCCATCACTGTTTGCAACATAATATCAACGTCATCAGTAGTGGACCATGCAAAGCCAAAGTACCCTGGGACCTTGAGACGCTATTGCTGGGATGTGTTGATCAAATACCAACATTAAAAAGACGATAAGATAGCTGGTAGCTGATTAAACAAGTTTTATAAAGTACATTATGGAATAATAAATCTTGAAGCAGTGTCTCACTAAATAAACCCTAATATCTGACTGGTTAACCTCCACAGAAACTCAGGTGCCGCATTAAAGGGATATTCCAACCCTAAATAAATATGTCTGTTGCCATATTCCTCAGAGTGATAAGTGATTAAAAAAAACCAAATACAGTAATTATCCTGACCTGGCAGCATTCTGTTTGCTTTACCTTAGCATAAACCAATATAAATGAATGGGAACTACTAGCACTACTGGGAATAGTGGTGTGTCTGGCATTTCCATATTGGAACACAAAAGTGTTCAAAATCAAATAAATAAATAAAAACTTGTGAAATATGTCTACATTAGTAAACAATAAACAAATATATAATGGGTCTGTGAAATTGTGAAAACAATAATCTTAGGTCCCACCCTCTGATCCTGATTGACAGATGTACTCATTCAACCTAAAAAAAATCATTTTAAAAACAAATGTAATTGGGAAAAACACCATGAAATAAAAGCTAACTTGGAAAAGATGTTTTGAAATAAAAACTAGAAGAAATAAATTAAAATGGCTAAAATCATACGCATCGGGATTTTTTTTACCATTGAATTGTTGAAAATGAAATATCTTTCATACAAATATGCTAAGGATTTTATATTCAGTTGTCAGTAGATCTAAAACCACTATTGCAAGCAAATTAATTAAACTGTTTTATGTAACTTCAAAATCAAGACTATATTTTCCTTCACAAATGGGTCTATTTTTTTATAATCTTGACCATAATTCTTGGCCCACTCAGTGACCTCACTCATAAGGCTAAGCAGCTGAGGAGTGGAGGCAGAGGCATAATGAGCCATCGTGTTACTGAGAATAACCAGATCATTTTATTTAGCTAAATTATTAGTAATAGTCAAATGTTGGTGTGGCTTTTTCTTTTCTGTTGTGAGTTTTTGCGTCATGAGTTTTGTGTTGTGAGTTTTTGCGTCATGAGTTTTGTGTTGTGATCTTTTCTTTTGTGTTGTGATTTTTTGTTTTGTGAGTTTTTCTTTAGTGTTGTGAATTTTCTGTCGTGTTTTGCTGTGAGTTTTTGTTTAGTGAGTTTTAGTTTTGTGTTGTGTTTTAGTTTTGTGTTGTGGGTTTTTCTATCGTGTTGTGACTTTTTTTTTCCTTCTGGGCCACCGTATGTGGACATGTTGGCGTTTAAACGAAAGTAATGCAGCGTTTGCTCTTATGTTTTGTGAAGGAAAAAAAAATAACTAAAAAAACCACCAACATAAACAAAATACAATTTTATTTATTATTTATATAAGCACAAACATCTTGGACCGTTGCTTAGTTTCCAGCAGATACGTGCGCTTGGCTGTCAAATAGCGCGAGGTGAGGTTTCCTCTCGCGAGATTGGTCCCCACGTTTATTTTCGTCTATTGCTGCTGACCTGTGTGTGCTGCTAGAAAAGTAACTGACAGGATTCCAATGGCTAAAGTAGAGGTGGCACCGCTTCGATCGTGGGATGACTTCTTCCCTGGCTCGGAACGGTTCGCCAAACCGGATTTTACGGACATGACAAGATGGAACAACCGAGTTGTCAGCAACCTGCTTTATTATCAGACTAATTACCTGGTACTCGCCATCGCTGTTTTCCTCATTGTCGGGTAAGAAATTCCATACAGTAAACGTGTTTCTTTAGTCTGTTGAAGTTTTCTCTGCATTCTTTCAGATTGGTTGTCTTGCTGGCATTAAGAAGGGTTTAACCTACTTCTAGAAAGATCAGCGGACGGGCAAAGGCAGTATCCTAAATGTGTTGGTTCTGTGGCAGTGGAAGGATGGTCACGATATATATATATATAAATATTCCCCGAGTTAAATATAGATTATTTCGGGAACTGCATGGTCGTGAGTTTGAAAAGATGTCAGAGAACTGTCAAAGAATCCGCCTGAACTAGACTGGGCATGCGCAGACGTAAACCTGCAGTCGAGGAATTGGTAATACTGCCTGATAACACCAAAGTTCCTATGTGTGGTGTTTGTGGTCACCTTTCCCCATTTTATAAGATGTCTTTTCTTTTCCTGAAAGGCTTGAAAATCTGCTTGTTTCCGCGGCTAATAAAAATGCCATAACGATGACAGACCAGCTGCCTCGGCCTCTCTGCCTGATTGCTCATCCTGGGACTTAATCTTGATTCATCGTTCCCATACCAGCACATCTGAACTTTGACACCTGTTCGGATAACAGTTTGAGTAAAACTTGTGATGCCTTGTTCACCTTGTGAGACAGCATTACAGAGACGCGTTAAGAAGAACTGCCTTGACTGCATGCTAGTGCTATTTTGTGGAATTCCTGAGATTTATCGGGATGTGTGAAGCACACAGGTTTACTAACCATTCTCCCGGCTTCAGACAGCGCAGCAGCCATTTTTATTAACAGTTTCAAGCGTGCAAAGTGCACAGGAGCTGGGGGAAATAATACAATGAAAAAACAAAATCCCAATTCACTATTCGATCGACCACAGGTCAAAATCCTCAAATTTTACCTCGGCTTGCTCTGACAGATACCTAGCAAGTCAAATACTGACAGTTCAGACCCCCGCCTCCTTTCTAAAATCCACAAACAAACAAGTAGGGGATCTCAGCAGCTCCTCCAGAGTCCCAATTTAATGAGGGGCGACCCTGTACTGGTAGTTTTCAGCTTCCCTTATCAGGATGATATTGTTTTATAACCTATCGCTCTACCTTCTCCTTGATTTTCAAGTTGCTGTATGTTTAGAAACATGACTCGTAAAAAGTTGTTCCATGACTTTTAAATGCAGTAGATGGAGCGCTTTATTTATTAGAGTAAAGAGGGTTGAATAGATCTGGCCAACCATACTTTTCAGACTTTTTTTTTTTATATATATCAAAAATTTGCACTGCTTATTGCATGTTTTGTACTTCATTTTTGTACCTTAGAGATTAAAAAAAGCTTTACATTCTATTCAACGATAATCTAATTATCCAAAAGGAAATTACGTTTTGTTTTTACTCATACAAAGTTTCTTCAAAGAGTCATTGTGGATGGTGATGCTGTGAGCAGGAAGATTCTCCAGTAGCAGTCAGTCTTGCAACAAATCGGAAGAGGCCTCTGACTGAAGAGTGTTGATGTATAACTATCTCATGACTGTCCTGACATACTAACATCTCATCTCTGCAGCAGACATGATATACAACAGTCACATGTCCTGAATGGTGCACTGCTAATCCACCTCATTTGCTTTTGCTGCTCCCCTTTAAATCTCTGCCTGGTTGTGTGGTTTGAGAGACGTTGGAGTCAGGGATATGATCCTTGTCTGTTACAATATAGAAGAGATGGTCTGAACTTCTTCCTTGCAAGAAAAAAAAAAAGCTACATAAAGTCTACATTCCTTATCACAGGCTTGACCTTTAGTAGCACTGTTGCCATAGCAAAGGAAGGTCCTGGCTTTGAATCCCAGCCTGGAGTTTCTCTGGATGTAGGTGGGATGTCCAGAAACAGAAACCAAATTTCCCTTTTGTGTGAATGTGTGCATGGTTGTTTGTCCTGTGTGTCTGTGCCTTACCCTTCGATGGACTGGAGACCCATTCAGGGTGTACTCCACCTCTCACCTGATGACAGTTGGAGATGGGCAGCAGCCCCACTGCTGCCTTGCAAGGATAAGCAAGTTTAGACAATAGATGAAATTTCTTATCACTTCCTTGCTTCTTTTCTGCCACATTTCCTGTACCTTCTAGTAGTCGGTGATATAAACGGTGTTCGGTAGAAACGATTTAGCCAATGGCTAGAGATCTTGAATATACCAACCAATTATGGATTTTGATGATGTCATCAAGCTGTGCCTAGGTACTTTGAATCAGATGCCAAGGAGGATTAATGGTGATGTTCAGTGTTTGTATTTAACCTGGATATTGCAAGTTTAAAATTTCTTGTTTTCTAATTAACATTTAGAATATCTTCATCTGTATTTATGTTTTATTTTAGTGTTGTGATTTTCAAAAAAGGTTTGAATATTTTTTTTTATGCATTTCACACAGTGAATGTTCTTTAAATGGCATATATGTAATATCTGAAATGATCTTTTTTTAATAACATGACTTTTATATCATGTTCATAGAATTCCTGTGTGTCATGGGCAGGATGTGGTGTACCTTTTTCTGGACACCCCTTCAATGTACATATACATGTTTGGAAAGCTATGAGTCTTGAGATTCCTAAGTGGAATGCCAATCAATGATACAATCATAAATGTTGACACAGTAAGCGCTTTTGTCAAACTCACTTTTGTAGCCTCATACCAGCGCATATTGAACAAAAATGGTCTTTCTTTTACATCCACAAGGGTCCAGGTAATGTCTTCCAATGAAATGGTCCAATATAAGTCTGACATCCTTAATCTGACATAAACCTCTGTTGAAAACCATTGTAAATTCCTTCCTTGCAAGCATTTCATCGTAGCTTCCGCTAGCATTCTCAGGTTAGCCACCGCGCATGACTGGAAGCGCTAGCTTTTGGTTTTGAATGACTTTACTTGTCATCCTTCTTCTTAGGTGTACCGTTATAACCAGTCGTGGCAAAGAATAGTGATGATTGACTCATCGAATACCCAATAGAATGCTTTGTACGCAGATATCGTACAGGAGGGGGGGCATTGTTACAGGACTGAAAACTAAGGTGTAATTTGACTTATCCAAACACAATGTTATATTATTACACATAGTTATGCACCAGTAAGCAACTTTTAATGCCACTTTTAAAGCTTGTATTTCTAGAAGATAAACATGCAGAGATAAAATTTCATCTTTTCCAGTTCTTATCAAAATCATATCACTTGGTAACCGTAGAACTTGGATAGATTGTGACCGTTGTGGGGGAAACTTCAGAACGCCATGCCTCAACTCTAACTCCAAATGGGTCAGGAACAGCTGCAATTTTAATATGTGTGTGTGTATATATATATATATATATATTCAAACATTCTGTTTGAAAATTGCGGGATTTTTGAGGGGTTTTAAACATCAAACTCTTCAGCTTCTTCTCATCTCACTCAAAATGTCAAATAATGACAAATTAGAGGTATCGTATGAAGCTGTGAATGTAATCTTGTTCCAGCTTTGTTTGACTCCTTGTTGCCAGAATAAAGATAAAGAGCCCTACCTCAGTCATAAACTTGGCCAGATGCCGGGAGTGGTGTTGTGTCAACTCCGGCATCTTCACGACGCACAAAGCTGGCTTTGTCTCGACTGGCAAAGCAAATCCCAGTAAAAGAAGAATACACAATGGAAACAGAAACAATAGGATTATCCATTAATCTGATACTCTATTGCTTTTTACTGCCCTCCAGATTTCTTTCAAAGCAGATATAACTCCACCCAAACAGTCTTAACACATTGAGTAATGTTTTTTCTTTGTAAGTCAGACATCTAACCACTAGGTGGAGCCAGTGGCCACACTATAACTCTCTTGGGGAGCATATTTACTCCCTTTAAAATGACCTGTGTTGCCCTGCCGTGGTCCTGCAGGTTCCTCAACCCTCTGGGGATGCTCACAGCCATGGCCGTGGTGTCGGCCGTCTTCCTGGGCTCCGTCTGGGCCGGAGAGAACCGAGCCGTGATCAAGAACTTCAAGAGGCAGAATCCAACAGCGTTCGTCATCGGCGTCATGGTCGCCAGCTACATGCTGATTTCCCTGCTGGGAAGTGTCATGACGTTTATGACGGCGATCACTTTACCTCTGACCCGTAAGTTGGTCTCTGTGCGACACACAAACTCATGCAAAGGTTCCCTAGATTATGATTTATGGCTTAACTGATTTATTACATCATTTAGTGCTGATCTTTGCATTGGAAGTCTTATGAAACATTCTTAATTCTCACCGGAATCTTGCAGGGTTTGAGTGTATTTACGAGCTTGTTTTTGCCAGATGTCAAAACCTTAACTTTATATCTTTCTGTTTTTTTTACCCCCTCTGTCTGCACCGCAGTGATAGCCGCGCACGCTTCGTTTCGCCTCCGCAACATGAAGAACAAGCTGGAAAACAAAATGGAGGGCGCAGGGCTGAAGAGGTCTCCCATGGGCCTTTTTCTGGAGGCTCTGGGACAGCAAGAGGAAAACCTCCTAAAGATTCAGACGTTCCTGGAGGGAAAAGTGAAGGAATAAATGCCTCTTTCTCTCCAAAACGCGACAACTTGAAGTTTCTCCATTGTCTGGCATGTGGTGATAAAGGAAAGACTGCAAAACAGGCAAACATTATCTCCTCCTCAGGGTATCTTGTGTCACTCAGAACCTGTCGGGGCGCTTTCCCCCTGCAGCCACAAGAACCTTCTCTCTTCCCGTGTCTAGCCACGCATATTGTGCCCTGCGCAGCTGCGAGGCTTCTTGTTTATGAAATCTGTGTTTAATCAGTCTCAGAAAAGTCCTCGGCTTGCACTTGAGCGGAATTGTGAAAGCGGCACGAGTGTTGTGTTTTAACGGCGGCTGAAAAGTGCACACTCAACACGCATCAGCGCCAAGACCTGAGCGCTTCAAGCTCACGTGGGAAACCTCTTCACGTTGAGCGTAACTGTTTACCCCGGTCCGCAGAAGACAGGAAACCGTTGAAATAAAGAGAATCATCTAAAAGAGCTAGGCCTGCTTTGACTCCGGTCTGACCACTTTGTCAATATTTGAAAGGGAAACTTGAAAGGAATTCTCTTGACCCCTTTTTTGAGTGTTTGATCTGGATAGTGCCTCCTGGGTGATGGATGAGCTAACTTATCCAACCGGCTAATCAACGGCCGGGCGGCTGATTGTGGTGCAGACGTTGGCCTTCTGACAGAGTGGGTTCATCTTTAGTCAGTAGGGCCCTGAACTCTGATCTGTGTCAGCTGAGACCATCTGAAACCGACTCCGGATAACAAGAACACGCTGTGAACAAAATAGTCTTACACTTGAAAGCAGATATTTAACAGACACTTCAGTAGGGGGAGGAAAACACGGGTTTTTTTTTTTTGTCAAACATAAAATCACAGTAAACTGTTATAGATAAATATTAATAGTTAGAAATCTACATGCACTATTTTACTATTTTGTAGAATAACCCTAAAACTGTTTCACTTGGGTCAAACGTTTCCTTCCACAGGCTTCAGTTTGCTGGACTCTGGAACCGGGTCAGGTTGGTAGGTCTCTCGACTTTTCGGTGATTACATTTACATGCAGCCAGTAACCTGTTCAAAACTGGAATATTAGCAACAACCCAGTCATGCACGGCCATGTAAACAACGGCAAAAACCCGAATATGACCCCTGGCATACCCCATTTCTAACCCAAATATTCGGTCATGTAAACCCATCAAAAGGAACATTGATTTGTTTTCTGTGCGTGTTCTATTCGCAGGGGAATTCGCAAGGAATCTGTGTCTTTTGAGTAGAGGAACTTCTTGTATGACGCATACTCCTCAAGAGTTAGTTGATTATGCCGATCCGATTCAATCTGATCCAGGTTGATATAAATATGAGTCACTTCTATTCAAAAAGTGTTTTTTTAGCTGTTGTCCTAATTGTATGCTTGTAATTCAATGAGTTAATAATTGTTGAGTAACAGGTCATTGGGGGGAAAATGTATTAACCCTTTAAGACTGCATACTTAAAACGGCCGTCTGGACTTCCTTCCTTCCTAGCTGTAAAATGAAATTGATTTTTTCCCAACACAGCACTACTTATAAACTTAGTTACTGTCGCCCATTTATATTTGCTATGGGATTGAGTTCAGTGCTTTGTGATGTCCACTCAAACACTTTGACTTTGTTGCCCCAGAAATTATTGCGATGGACAATAATGTCGTCGTCTTGAGACCGTTATAATGTACGTAATAATGATGCATCGTTCCGAACAATCACTTAACATTAACATTAATTCCTGAAGAGCATTCCCCACTTTAACTGGAAAATCTTTTACAAGCCAATCTGAATGAACAAAACTGAAACAACAAAAAATGGATGAACTTGATGAACTAAACTGACCTAATAAAATCTGAATCACTTGGCTCAGACAAGAAAAACTACCAGTTAGGAATTTAGTAAACGTAAACTAAAATCTAACAGAAATTGTTTGAATAAAACAAGCCATCCCATTTTACTCTGCCACTATGAATATACAGTAGAGAGTAAGTGCCTTTTTTCATGCAGCCTCTTTGGTAGGAGGGAGAGACACGAGGAAAACAAACAGGCATGCAAATTAAAATTACTGTTGCTGGAAAACATATTAAACTTATCTGAGTTTATCATACGTCTGATTTGTTTATTGTGATAGGTCTATACTTTTACGTTTTGAACTCAGGAGGTCAGCTTGGGGTCATCGTCCATTTGAAAGGCCCATTTGTGCCCCAGCTAATGTCTGTAGATGTTGCCTCAATATGTCCCTATACATTTTTTTTTTCTCATAAAATCTATTTTGTGAAGTGAACCATCCCTTCTGCAGATCAGCCACCAAAGCATGATGCTGCCACCCCCATACTTCACAGTTGGGACGGTATTCAGAGGCTTCAAAGCTTCCCATGTTTTACTCCAAATACACCGAACAGTTGAGTTTCTGTTCCATCAGACCAGAGGGCATGTCTCCAGAAAATAGGATTTCTGTCCCCATCTGGAGTAGTCTGGCTTTTTAATGGTGGTTCTGAAGTAACACCCTCCTCCAAGAGTAACCTTCCAGCTCATGGTGGTGCACGACTGGTTTTTACTGGGGAAAGTGACCCTGATTCACAAGTTTCAGCTAGCACACCCACAAGGTCGTCCGCTCTTGTTCTGGGGTTGATTTCACAGATTTCACATGAAGAGATGTTCAACTCTGGGACTCTGAAACCGTCCCCTTCCTGAGTGTTATGATGGTTGTACATTCTCAGGTTTTTTTATGCTTGTGTATTATTGTCTCTCAAAAAAGGGGCTCTGTGTCTTGTGGTGGGCCACCATGTAACTCAGAGGAAGTCATTGATGAGAAGCTTCTTGAACTCAAAATGAATCAAGTTTTCTGTTTGTTTAAAGACACAATTAAGTTGGTGTATGTATACTTTTGATTTTGATGAAAGTAATAAACAAGATTACAAATTCGTCAGAAATTTGTGTTAAGAGGTACATGTTTGTTTTTGAAAGATCCTTAAGGATTACAGTACCACAGCTCTCCTCACAAATGTTTATCAGTTCTGTATCTATATACCCCCAATTTTCCATACCTCTACATCTTATGAAATCGACTTTATATCAGTTATTGAATATTTTCAATTTATACTTGGAACAGGATTTTCCTTTTTTACAAATAAAGTTTCAACTGTAATAGAACTGTAAAAAAGTATTGTTTGCAATTGGAAGCAGAAATCAAGAATATGGGTTTTGCATCAGATTATTTATACTTGGTAGAAAAACGAGGAATTTTGAATACTGAAAATTTATACTGAAGGAGACAAATGAGTGTTTTTTCGCCTTGTTTTTTTCTAAGATGCCACCTTGCTTTATCGGCTACATCGACAATGGTTGGTTTCAGAAGGTTAGTTGGGCCACTGTCCAACCCTCAGCTTTCCAGAGGTCTTCCTCTTTTAAAATTCGCCTTGCGCTGCCTTCCATTTGTGCTCGGGCATTGGGCTTTCTGACGTCCTAGTCGGAAATACACCAAGAACCTGGAGATGAAATTCCCACTTGAAAACTCAAAACCTGTCTTGGCATCCCTTAGTTTGATGTCATATTTAATTAAAGGGTGGTAAAAGCTGCAGGTAAATACTATAAATTTTTTTCTGACATTACTGTGCAACAGCTGGTTTTAAACATGGTACTTTTTGTTTTAAACATATACAAATCGTTGACATTGGCTTGTATTGCCAATAGCAGTTAGCAATGTTAGCATTCGTCTGTATGGTCCTTTTGTTCGCACTTGGAATGAGTTTTTTTGGGGGGGTTTTAACAGAAGATGTATCTGCATTACGGTCGTTCATTCAGCATCAGTGGAACAAAAGGAGAAGAATAAAGAAACGAGTTAACACCCGACTTCAGGACTAAAATTTGCTTGAAGATTACAAGATTACAGCATCACAGCCGTCCTCCTTTACTGGTCTTTGCAGCTGCTTCCACAGATGTTGGTCTCTCTACCTGTACAGTATTTCTCTTGGGGACTGTTTCTTTTAAGGTCCAGCACACCTGAACCAGATCTAACATAAATTTATTGTTTATTTTGTGTGTTTTTTTTCAGTGGAAAACCAGAAATTTCCAACAAAATAAATGAAATCTTGAAAGTACGGAGTGCCAAAAGTGCCAAGACGTTATAGGCAACAATTGATATGTAGTTGTAGACATTTCTAAAATGTATCAGAAAAAAAAGTTGATTTGATCTCAGTTGCTTTTTACAGTTTAAATAGAGAATGCAAACTTTTTTCAGCACGGAGTAGCCTTGCCCTCAGGTCAGACGACAGCCTCTGTAGTGGTTGTTTTTCGCAAATAGCGCTCTGACATGAAGGTCAAAGTCTCATCAGTTAGTGTCCAGAATGTGTGGGGTCTGCAGAGATTGTGGCTGCCCTTTTGCTGACCCTACACCTGGGAAGGTGAGTTGTAGTGATGTACTTCTGCAGACCCGATTGTTCCGTGCAGTCAAGAGCTGCCCCGTTTTTGTTAGGACAAACCACACATGTTCCTCAGTACGACAAAGGAACATGTGTACAAAGTACATTTTTGTCCAATTTCCTGGATAGGGTACAATTTCTGGTGATCTTTTTTTACTAAAAATATAAATCCATTAGCAAAGCTAGATTTATGTAAAGGGACTTTACAGTTCTATCGTTAACACATTTAAAAATTTTTTTTACATATTTTTATCAAACAAGAAAATGGGGTGACAATTGGCTGCATTGTGATCAGGTGATGTGTCAATCATGTCAGTTCAATAATGATTGGCTATCAAGGTTGCACTGATATAAGGTACAAACTACAGGGGTGCAAATAGGTACTTAATGTACAGTTAAGGGTACAAAATGGTACTTGTGAGGGTACCGACCCAGTGACAACACAACTTAATTTCTGCGTTTGCAGAGATGGATAATAATAAATGCCAAAATAATGCGGGTTCTTTTTAATCAATTTTTATTGTAGTAGATAATTTCTTCAAATATTGTGCATTTTTAATTTTACATAACTTATGACACTTTAAAGCAAAACTTGAATGATTTATGTATTGTGGCTTCTTGGGGTCTCTATAGATAATGAGCTGGATTTTAATGGAAAATATGTTTTAAAAAAATGGGCAGATCATTTTCCATGAATGAAGAAAAACTGTTCGGAGGAAGTCTGACGTCTGGATAGTTTTTTTCTAATACTGGACGTGACTAATATCTGTACTGCTCACCAGTTGGTGTTTTTTTACATGCAACGTTCTGGTTTTTCTTTTCAACACTGTGTGTGAAATCCAGCAAGCCTGACACCCATGCAGATCCCGCCCCGCCCAGTGTTTCTGTTCAGCTAAACAGCCCCCCTTCTGGGCTCCAGCAGTGATTTACGTCCCCCTGCTGCCTCATCCCGTCCATATTGGGAAACTTGGAGTGAACACAAGCACCGTTGGCAACAGATTCAAGTAAAGTCATGTCTCAGAAGGCACAGTGGAGGGCCTTGTTCTTCCCAGGGCAGCAGCTGCACGCATCCCATCAACACGTGTGTGTGTGTGTGT